>ML677341.1:18581506-18866594 GCA_007922305.1 Dermatemys mawii | reverse complement strand
TGGCTGTCAGAGTAAATGAAGACCCAGTATTCCATGTTTCCTTCTTGTGTAGAAAAACCCAATCTTCAGTCAGTCCAACCCACCTCCGTCACCCAGAAAGGTCCAGGGATAAGAGGAATACCGAGTCTGACAGATTCTGGACTCCAAGCAAGTGTGAGATAAGTGCTATATCTAGTAGGTTGGGAAGGCCATGGTTCTGCTAACTGGTTATGGGATCCAGCAGAGAAAGGGCATGCACCAGATCCACCCTGGTACCTCCACCAAGCTCCTCCTGACGAGCCTGGGCTGAGGGCTCCTAGAAGGCTACCCTGAGGGTGGGTGGAGTATTTGTGTGTGGGAGAGAGGTGCCATCAGGACTGAGCACATTTGGGCAGAACCTGAGGACTAGGTAGGCCTGCCTCCAGAGCAATGAATACAGTGGGGTTGTGGTAGGATTGCCTAATGACTGGCACACCTGATTAGCTGAAAGGAGCCAGCAGGCTTTCTTTTAAGCTCAGCAGCAGCAGCTGATCACCAGCTGCTCAGTGCTTCTGCCCACAGTTGCAATCACTCTTGCCTCTGCCTTCTCATGTCCTGCTCTTGTCCTGCCCCATTTCTGTTCTGCTCCAGCCCTGTGTTCCTTTCCTGACTCTTGTTCCTGGCTCCTGACTCTGGCTTCAAACCTTGGCTCTTGTTTCCAACTTCAGCTCCAACCCCTGGCCCTGAGCTCTGGTTCCTGGCCCCTTCTGAGAGAATCTAACCATTGGGAAAAACTGCTGGTGCCCACCCCTGACATGTTTCTTATAACATTCATTTTTGGACTGGTACTTTCTAAATAGGATTACTGTCTAAACAGAGTCAAGGGTGAATGGATACATAAGTAATAATTTTCCTTAAGATCAGCATATGTGTAACATATATGTAAATGAGGTTCCATGGTTTCTTTGATCGTTTGCCTTTGCCAATTCACATTGAAATGCAAGGTATGTTTTCTCATTTAATTATTTTTGAAGTTGTTCTCTTCATTTTCTTTCTGGTTTAAACTGAAGATATATTTCATAAATAGAATATTACCCCCAAATATAAATAGAAAATGGAAAACTTGGAGGCTGTTAAAAAGCAAATCCTTTCCATTTATGCAGCATCTTTTAACATTATCTTCACATCCTCACTTGTGCTATTTGCAGCAGTCTTATCTCTGGAGACTAGGAATGCTTAGATACAGAAACAACATGCATACAGGAACAAATCATTTACAACACACTTCAAATAATCAGAGCAATCTTGTGATGGCGGAAATCTGAATTTCTCCTTTGTAGGTTTCATAACTATTTGATTTACTCCTTTGAGACTCATATATTTTGTTTCACCTGAGCATATTTCATTTTATATTATATAGACTAAATAAAAGCAAACTCAGGTTCTTTAGAAGTTAGTGGGATTAGCACTCACTTATGTCTGGGTTTTTATCAGACTAAACTTTTCCCTTTCTCTCACAGAATGTGATCTCCACACTATAGTAGAAAAATAATGATGAAATAATGCACACAATTTGAATTCTTCCTTGTTTTACTACCTGGTCATTTAATAATGGATAATTTAAATAGTTAAGTTCTAACCTCTGATTATGGTGGTTCTATTCTCTCCATAGTTTTGCACAATTTTAATAGGAGTTGTATGCTTTAGAAGTTTGAAATAAAAATATGGATAGCAACCTTACTTTTTGAGATTATGATTCAGTTGCCCACAAATAAATTTTAAAGTAATTAGCAATCTCAACTTTTGGCTTACTTTTTTATTCAGAGAATATATTAACCAGAATCTTTTCTTGTAATGAAGCTTATCTTACTATTTACCTGGATTTAATATTAGGAAAACTATTAATTACAAGAGATAAACTATGAATAATTTTATATAGTGGCACTTACTATATTCAAAGTCTTATTTTTCCCACTCACAGATATGGGTGCAGGATTTCCTCCCTGGAGCAGAATTATGAATATAGAAACAATCATTTTTATAAAAATTCTAGTTCTCATAGTTATGAAGAAAAATCTCCAATGTGTAAACTAAACATAAATGGATATAGTGTTCTTTTCCCAAGTCTGCAGACAGACAGCAGCTGAAGTAATCACTGTAACAGAGGCATGAACTAGTGATGAATCCCATTCATCCCATGTGGAATGCTTACTGTGAATCATGATGACCATTTAAAAGTTGATACACCCATTTTACAGTTGAACTGCCTGTCCATCATTGCTGGATATGGAGGTAGATATTGAAGGCACAGTGAAGCAGGTAGTTATTAAAGCATGCTGGTGCTGGGTAGAAGGCATCCCGCCTGCTTCCAAATTTCAGGTCCTCCCTACCCCTGCCCAGAAAAGTGAGGGAAAGAGGAGGTGTGTTACCTTTCCAGAACTAAAATCCTCAAATGAAAGTGGACCCAGAACCTTAACTACCTACGACCACCTTCAGGCTGTTCCTTAATCAACTTTCCCCTGACAACTTCCAAAATGATGTATAGTAAATACAAAATTCTTCAGCATGCTGAAAATTTGGGAGTGGAGTACACTGAAAATATTCTAGAATTGAAATTTCTATTGAATTTAATAGCCACATAAATAATATGAAAAATTCTATGACGACGGGATTTTTCCTTTCCATGGTTAATTCAGTCAAAACCTCTATCTTTAAAATTTATCTGAAGCTGCCATAGAAACTGCAATATGCCTTAGTATCTCTGTCATAGAAACATGAAAGCCTTGTGCGTGATTTAGCTTCAGTGTGCCACAGAGTACACAAGATCTTGATTATATTGTAAATAAATGGCAGGTAATCTATACTTTATAATTACTTTTACTGCTGCCATCTGCTGTGTTAGATATAAACTGCAAGCAGTGCTGTTATTCCCAATGTAAGGTTGGAGATCAATAATAAAGCCATACCTACCTGAAGCATTAGATTAGATTATGAGGAAAAGGAGTGGGAAAAATTCACTTTAAATCCATTTTAAATAACGTATTCTTCAAGGAGTATAACAAAATTCAGACTAAAATTTTATAGAGTTTTTATTGTTAACAATCTTTACATGCACTTGCACAGAAATCTCCCTATATCAGGTTTTGAAGTCTGCACCTTAAATGTGGTGATTCTTGGTATCAGTATGCACAGTGCAAGGGACTAGAATTCTGACACAGCACAGACTTGTATGCTACAGGTGATCTGCTTCAAGAGACAGAGGGTAAATGGCGCCCTTAAAGCACTTTTTTCTGTAAGAACTCCAAGCTCTCTGTGGTGATTCACTAAGGAGCAATTACTCTGAGAAGTTTCAAAACAAACTTTTAAGGGGAGATTGTGAAATCACTTATTAGTGGAGCTGTAGTGAAAGTTGCTGACATTTCAATCAATTTATCAAAGCACCTGTAATTTCAATTTCAAGGCAGGTGAAACAATAATAAATATCATATCAAGAAAGTTCATGCATATTCATGCCATATTATTCAGTAAAACTATCTCTGGAAAAATAAGTGCAGATTCATTGGCTCTTTCCAAAATTTTATTTTTGATTTATTAGGCAATGACATTTTTGTGAGGTGACTGCTTGTGATAACATGACTGGTTAAAGGAAAAAATATATAAAATAATTTTCTTTCTAACATAAATCTTTGTATAGTTAAAAAGTGTTTGAAAAAGCTAATTCATTTTGATCTATCTGCCTTCTGGCAAGGTATAATTTGTTTTGTGCCTTAATTGTCCTGGCCTGATGTTGACACTCTTCTCCACATCCAGATCCTTGAACAAATGAATTATGATTCTTCCTTGTCGTTAGAAAGCAGTAAATTCAACACAGGTTCCATTTCTTTTTATAAAGCATCAGGCATAGAAAACCTCACAATGTCCAACAATGACAGCAATAGATACTACCAAGTGTTACTGCTGATAGATGTTTGGCTGCATGTGTGTGTTTAAAATAATTAATTTACTGGATTTATTTAAAGTAAAGTTTTTACCCTGTTTTTTGTTTATTTTGTTCCATTTTTAATTGCTTTATCTTTTTGAGGCTTTAGTAAAAACTATAACTTTTAACTTTTAAAACAAAGAGAGAGAGAGAGAGCAGAAGTGGAGGCGGGGATAGGTGGTAGGTGGGGAAAGAACAACCAAGGAAGGTAGGGAGACCTGAGTCAAGAAAGATTAACTTTATCAAGGTAGTCTGAAGTACAGGCAGCAGCAGCAAGTTTAGCAAACTGAAAAAGGATATAAAAGAAAAAACTTAACTGGTATGTACAAATATTTGAGGAAAAAGGTTATATTTTTAGCTATGAGTGTGGAGTGTAGTTCCGTGGTTTAAAGCAGTTGGGAACCCACACCCCGTTTTTTTATCCTGGCTCTGGGTGGGGGCGGTAGTTACCTGCTTTTGTGTGCATACCAAATGGATTGCAGGAGTGCCCTTACATGCTGCAGCTAACTGTTTTGGGGCAACTCCATATGTTAATCATTATGCATGAATTTTAAGTGTTAACATGCTTAATTTTAGTTTTTTGCTTTTAATTTTTTTTATTTACTTTCCTGCTATTGAGTCGCAGCTCCTGACTTCTAATGAGCTTCGTGAACTATTCCATTTTTTCTTTCATCTGATGTACCAATTTAATGAAAGTAGTTTGCTACTTTTTCCTTTTGTGCACTTACTTGTCCTGTTCTGACGGGCACCAGTCTAGGTCCCAGTTTAGGTTTTACCAGAACCTGGCTTTTATTATATGGTGGTAGCTGCTATGTAGTGGACCCAGTTTCATCTTTTAATTTTGCTAAGGCAACTTTTTTTTATTTGTGTCCCCATTTTTGACCACAAACATTTATAACAGGGGAGGGCTTGTGTTTTTTTGTCATGTTAGATCACGATTTCTACAAAGGACAGCTCGCTTACTTACCGGATCAGTAGTCGGGGTCACCAGTGTTGACTGATGTTTGTCTGAGTGTGTTTGTTTTTCCTATGTTCTGTCTTTGCACAGACAGTTGGCACAGCAGACCTTGAACGAACCACCCAGTGGCCACAAGATTAATTAAGGTACGAAGGCACCCATCCAGGTTTATTGCAGACGAAGCATGTTCTTGGGTCAATGTCCTAGCTTCCTGGATCAACGTCTACAGTTACACTAGCGCTTGTATGTCTGTGACAATGGACACAGCTCATTTAGTGGCGGAACTTTCCACTGCTCTGTAGGCTGGCCAAAGATACTTCCTCTGAGATACATCTTTATACCCCAATACAAACAAATTGCATACTACCCGTCTGACGTAGTTAGGTGCCACCCTCTGATGTGGTTAGTTACTGCCCCTCTGACACAGCTAACCACCACCTATCACATTGTACCTGTTGGTTTGATCAAAACATCTCTATCCATCATGCTGTCATCCTGATCTTATCTTTAAGATGGGTCAGTGTGTTCCTGTTATCTTTGGGGAATGTGCTGGTATCAGGGTATTCTGGTACCATCCTTCTAGAATGTGTTTGCATGTATAGTCTTGTACCTAGCACTGCTTACGAATGTGTGTTTTTCCAATATCAGCCCTGTTCTTGACAGAGTCTGTGAGTAGGGCCCGCCTCTACTTACAGCCTGATTTTGCTTTATATCAGCAAAGTTTTGACCACTACTTTAGTCCAGGCCTCAGGCCTCATATCAGGCCTCTCATACAAGGGCTTATGTTTCAGACCCTCTTCCTCCTACAGTTACCTTAAGGAATTAGATGAGATGAAGAACAATAAACTAGGAAGCAGTGTGAAGATTTGGTAACAATTAGCAACAATATGGAGCACAGCCCGCCTGGCTGTAGCCAGCATAGAAGAGGTGCAATTTGAGTTGCATTTTCTAAAGGGATGGTGAGTCAATAAGCCAGATATAGAATATTCCTCACAGCTGATGTAATTGAAGCATTGACCTCTAAAATGGGAATGGAAGTAGTGGGGGACTAAGAGGAGGCCAGCATCTCTAGGGCAGAGGGAGTAAATATAGTTATATGAAGAGATCAGAGCCATATCCATTAAAGGACTTCAAGATGAGTAGAGTGATTTTTGGAGCTGATGGAAAGCCAGGGAAGGTCAGTTGAGGGCGAGGCAATTGATATGAGACTGTTCAAAAGGGAGTTCAATAATCAGCATATGAAGTGAAATCATGCATGAATGAGCAGTTCAGTAGAGTTGGTAGGAAGTGGTAGAGGTTGTTTATATTAAGGGATGTTTTAGTTAGGGAGCCTTGCAGAATGTAGCACTTAACAGTGCAAAGGTGAGCCACAGGATGAGAGTGGCTCCAAAATTACAGACCTGATGGAGGAAATGGGAAGCTATAGGTTAGAAATGAGAGGGAAGAGCTAATGGTGTGAGTGAGAGGAATTCTCCTGCGAAGGATAAGAGTGTTCTTCTTGGGCTTGGCCTACACTACCAGTTTATGTCAGAAGAACTATTTTTACACCTGGATTTTCCATACCTCTAAGTGACTCAGTTATCCCCACCTAAACCCTGATGTAGACAGCACTATGTCAATGGGAGGGCTTCTCCCATCAACATAGCTACCATCTCCCAGGGAAGTTGAGTATCTATGCCGATGGGAGAATCTCTCTCATCGGTGTAGGTAGCATATTCATTAACTCCTACAATTGAACAGCTGCTCCGATGCTGCTGTGCCACTGCAGTGCTAGAAGTGTGTGTAGACAAGCCCTTGGTGTTGTTGAGATACAGAAAGCTAGAGCCAGTTAATATCAGCATGGCAGTAGTAGTGGAGTTGTAATATGAATTGCTCAAGTGGGAGGAAGTAGAGAGAAAGAAGGGGCTCTGGAAACAGAGTATTTGAGTGACCCTATAGGTTTATGGCTGGATTCTCTGGTCCCCTAAGGCCACTTTGCACTTTGTGAGCTCAGTGGAGTAAAGAATCAACTCTCTAATATACGGAAAACAATAATCCTTAGCAATTAAGAAAATATGGTTAGGGAGACAGGAGCAAAAGCAGGTGAGGAGGGACCTATACACAGGAGGGTAGTGTTCAGAGTAATAACTGCGTGATGTGGTAAACAGTGTATAATGCTTCTCTTAGGCCAAGAAAAATACACAGGAAGGCCTGGTAGGAGAGTGGAGGAGACCACTGACTACCCTGAGAAAAGCAGTCTCAGTGCTGTGGAGGAGCTAGTGCCCAGACTAGAATGGATTAGGGATTGTGGTAAATCAGATGAGTGATGCGAGAGGAGGGCTTTCTCTGTTACTTTGCTGTGTAAGGATGAGTTAGGTAATGTGCCCGTTTGCTTGTCTTGCCAGAGTGTTTTGCTCACAAGTCAGTAGTAAGGCTTGCTCCTCTCCATTTCTGTGATGCAGCTGACTGTGACCACATAGAGATGGGCACATTAGCCGTTATTCCTTTGCTGCTCTGGAGAAAGTGGAGAAAATGCAGGTGTGTAAATAAGGAGCATGTATGAATAAATGTGGATGAGTTTATGCAAAGTGCTTGCTCTGGTTGCCATCAGCAGATAGCAGCTGCTCCTCTGGCAGAAGACCCCATGGGGCCAAAAAAAATTATTATAACTTACTCATCAGGCTGAGCTGTTCAAGTGAGCTCCGGCATTTCTATCGCCAGTTATCCTACATGTTTTGCCACGTGTTTTTGGCGATTTCATCCCATCATTCACCTCAGGGAAGCAGAGGTGCAGCTCTGCACTTAGAAGAATGCCGTGACCAACAAACCGGAAAACCGTTCCACCTGTCTGAGGTGAATCACCACAAACCATCTCTGTGCTGGATCCACAGGCTTCACAGAAGAGCCTGTCAGGCTCACTGATCACACGCTGCAGCTGTGGTTGTGGTGTGGAGACCCACTTTTCCCAATGCTTTGTCACCAATATTTTTGTTAACTAGCAGCAATGCTGTAGTGCAGGGCTAGGCAACCTATGGCACGCGTGCCAAAGGCCTTGCGCGAGCGGATTTTCAATGGCACTCACACTGCCCAGGTCCTGGCCACTGGTCTGGGGGGTGCTGCATTTTAATTTAATTTTAAATTAAGCTTCTGAAACATTTTAAAAACCTTATTTACTTTACATACAACAATAGTTTAGTTATATATTATAGACTTATAGAAAGAGACCTTCTAAAACATTAAAATGTATTACTGGCATGCAAAACCTTAAATTAGAATGAATGAATGAAGACTCTGCACCCCACTTCTGAAAGGCTGCTGACCCCTGCTGTAGTGTTAGTACCCAGTGTAGAATAGGAGAGGTTTGGCTGGTCATTTTAGTACAGTTTAGGAAACTACTTGCACTGCTGCTGACCTTGATTTTTATTTTGAGTCTCTACACAGTGTGTGTATTTTTGTTAAGGGGGTTGGATTATTAATTTAGTGAGACCTGATCAGTTAAAATTCATGTGTTTATTTTGAATTAGGAGGCACACAAGCTTTAACCCATTTGAATGACGCTAGTATAGAATTTAAAAGCCTCAGTTATTCCTCCCTGAGGATTCATTGTAGTCCAGACTGCTACAGCTGATATTCAGATGTGCGTGACTCCAGACGGATTACATTGTTGACGTCAGTAATACAATTGGATTATCTGAACTGTATGCAGACCTGCTCATTTCAAAAACTAGCATATGCTATTTGATGACTCAGATACATGTCCTAAAATGCTTCCCTCACCTTCAGACCGGGCTGCCAACTTATCTTTTTATAGAGATCCATAGCTAAGCAGTGAGATAATGTCAATCTGCCAGACTACTGTGGATGAGTGGGAACTATAGAGGGTCACAGAGAAGATATGGAACATCAAGAACCAGATGGGACTGAGGCCTAGGAACGTGCATGAACCATAGCATAGATGATGTTATTCAGGAGCAATGTGCAGAAATGCCAGTAAGAGCCTGATGTCCAGAATATATGATATCACTTTTTTCAAGGTGCAAGACCACCACTCTTTTTACAACCATATTTAATCTAATGATTTATTACTTACAGTAACAAACAGGCCTGTGTCTCCTATTTTTGTCTCTCTTTTTTTTAATCCATCCTTTTTTCCCCCCTGTACTGTTTATAAACACTTTTAAATTGCTCTGGATTTTTCCATCATTTCACCATTCTTGTCTCATTTCTATTATAGATTCTCCCTGGGAATCTCCGTGATCTCCTTTGAATTTTGTATTCGTATTTCTTGTCCTGAATACTTCTCTCTGGATTTCATCTCATACAGCACCTCCTGTAAATCTCCGATTGACCTCTCTCCTTTTTGGGACAGTTCTGTCACAGCCACACAAAGGAAAATGTATCAGGGGGTCCCCAAATTCTCTCATTCCCCCAAACTCTTTCCCTCCAACTGCTGCCATGCATAGGTGAGGGAAGTAGGAATGCAGGGGGTGCTCCAGCACCCCCAGGTTTTATGCAGGGCTCCTGGCTGCCTGCCCTGTGCCTGGGCTCCACACCACCCCCAGCTGTGGCCCCAGCCTCAGCTCCCTTACCCCTGGACACATGCCCCCGTCCCAGACCAATGGCCCTGCTCCTGGCTCCAGCTCTAGAGGACAGCGCGGCGTGTGGACAGAGGTAAGGAGGGAGTGCAGCACCCCTCTCTAAAAAGTATCCAGCAACAGTGCTGCCATGAATATTCCCTGTCTTTTCTCTTCAAGGACCTCTGTTTTTTCCTTAACGCTTCCTTCCTCCTGTATTTATTTCTCTCCAAAACTGGCAACTTGCCCTTTCATGTCTTTTCCTCCATAGCTGTCCGTCTCCCATCTATTTCTCTTAATAGTTTCCCCTCTTCATTCCATTCCACCATCCTCCAACTACTCATATAGTGACTTCAAAGAATGGGGAAGAAGACAGCTGTACTTTTTAAATGTATGAAGTAGTACCTATATACCATGACATGCCTTAGTAATGCATACAATAATTATTGTATCTGGAGTGATATGATAGTAAAATAAGCTATTAAGATAGTAAAAAGGCATTCACAGCATTTATAATGCTTTAATATTAGAACTCTTAATACTTAAATGGGACATAATAGAGAAATTTCAAGATTACTTTCAAGTACTATCAAAGCATATACTGATTGTAACCCGCTTAAATTTAGATGATATAAATCTGCGAGAGATATAAGGAAGTTGGGTGATGACCTTGTTGAGTTGGAACGTTTAGATCAAACATAAAGAAGGCAAACATGACAGAAATGTTGCCATCTTGTCAAAGCTACCCAGCGCAGTGGGAAGAGGACCATATGGATTTGGGAAAGGTTTTCCTACAGAGTGATGTTACTGAAAAGATTAAACCAGAACCATTAACATGTACAGTCACACGCAGAGGTTCTACGCCTATGCACTCTGGCAAAGAGAAGATGGGATAATGAAAGCCGTCAGGAAAGGAATCTGTAAACAAAGGATGTTATGCTTGATATTGGGAGGAAAAAACAATTTCAAAAACCTAACACAAGAATCTGGATTTCTGTAACTGTCTATCCAGAGGAACAATTGAAATGAAGAGGTATGTGGCTTTCATCAGATAGCTCAGGACCATAAGTTTTAAGTGTGAAATCTGGCAAATTATATGGTAAAGAGGGAGGCTTTTGAAGCCAAATGTGGCCATGGAAGCCATTTTAGTATTAAAAGAACACTGGCAGTAGGGTAGGAGAGTGAGTAGTGACCCACACAGTTCAGTGACATTGCCCATAGGGTATGTAAATAAAAGAGACCTGATAGTTGGGGGGAACTAATTTCAAACAAACAGTCATGTAAGTGTTTCATTTTTTGGAGCTGCATGCACAGCAATTACTCCATTGGCAGTAATCTGCCTGTCTGTTTATAGGACCCATATCACCATGGTATCTGAGCCCTCCCCCCATTCCTCCCCCAGTATCAAAAAATATAACAATCCTTTTTCCCCTTCTTTTCATATCTGTAGGAGAAAAGCTTAGTGTTTTCACTGAGAGAAAAACAAGTCAGGTTAACTGCCTGATACAAATGATCTTAAAAAGGAAAAATACGTCAGTTTTCCAATTTGGTTGTCTGCTGTTGCTGTCAGTAATGTTTTTTGGCACCCTTTACCAGGTCACTGTCGAGATAGGTCTACAAAGGCCTAGTATTTTATCTGAAAGTTTTCTTATTAGGAATAGTAGTAGATTATAAACCTCTATTTATTTAAAAGGGAAAATCTACCTTGCCAGGAAATTCTTAAAGGCAGCATATTTTTTATGTGGCCTACAAAAAAACCCAAAGACTATCATGCTAACAGTGTTTCCAGCAATATGCATGTTCCTGCTGATGACAATGCACAGCCATTCAAACAAAAGGTATCTGAATTAATTTCTGCTCCGTCAGAAAAAGAGCACAGTCGCTTTTTGTCAAATGAGTGAAGGACAATAAACAAATGAAAACTCTTTTGCACTAAACTGGCTTCCTCTGAATTGCTCTTTCCCTGAAACACACTTTTGCAAAAGTTTTTTCAACTGTTTTTCCAAAATACTTTTACTCTGAATTAGATTAAAAGAGTGGGGACCATGTCAGCTTTTGTTTATTCAGTGCTGAGCACACTGTTGGCACTCAGTGGGCAGTTTTTCCCCCACTCCTGCTGCCCACTGCCACCTTGCTGTGCTATGTGTGGTGTGGAGTGAGTGTGCCGCTGAGTCACAGAGCCTCTCATTCTGCAGTACACTCACAGGACAGCAGGGGGCAGCAGAGGGTAGGAGCAGGGCACGCAGCTGCTGCCACATGCAGCCACGACCACACCAACCCCAGGGGCAGGAGGAGGAGAGCCAAGCCCAGGAGCAGGAGGTGGTGGCAGTGGTGGGATTTGCGGGTGGAAAAGGGTTGGGGTCAAGTTAGAAAATGACTCGACCCTCTGAGGCTTGAGCCTGGTCAGGTTGAACTATAACTTCAAAGTGAAACGCAGGAGTTCTTATTTGGGCCCCTGGGGGCAGTCCAACCAACGGTTAGGCCTCTGGGGTGCTAACTCCAGACTATTAAAAGCAAATAGGAACTTGCAGGTTTCCAGGCTAGGATCAGCTAGTGGTGTTTCTTATGGGAGGTCCTTCTGCAGCTTCACACAAGTTCCACTCAGACCTGAATCAAGCTGCAATGTCCGACAGTCATGCCCTGTTCCATATGCATTTCTCCAATACCTGCTGAAGAATGCTCTGTACACAGTTCACTGGCAGTTTCCACTGCACCCACCTTCCCTGCTGCTCCTGGCTTGCTATTGGCCAGGAGAAGAGAATGTGCATCATGTCCAACTCGAAGGTAGAGTGACCAGATGTTCTGCTTTTATAGGGACAGTCCCGATTTTTGGGTCTTTTTCTTGTATAGACTCCTATTACCCCCCACCCCCTCCCAGTTTTTCACATTTGCTGTCTGGTCACCCTACTCGAAGGGTCACAAATCAATGAGGAGGAGGAGGTTGCTGTGAGTGGTAGTTGTCTGCTTAGCTGATTCAGTGCACTATCCTTAATTGTCTTCCCAGGTCTAATATAATGAAAGAACTGCTCCTGTACAGGAGAAGACTAATTAAATTCCCAATCCGTGCATGTCAGGAACAGAAAGCGAAAAAGGATTTTTACAGAACAACACAATTTCTAAACATTTCTTAGTAAGGTAATTCAGATATCTCTTGGAAAATGGCACTTCTGAAGTTACAGTGATTTTGCTCTTGCTTCTCTCAATGGTCACCACACCTCCATCCAGATTACCAACTTTTCCATTCACTTTGATTCATTCCTGCAAGAACTGCTCGAAGTTGGCTGCATCCATGGTTCCGTCTTTGACAGGATGGGTGCAGTCCAGAGTAAATTTTAGTACTGGGTTCTTTTTTTTTGTCACCTTTCGTCGCAGCCTTCTTCACAGTGACCATTGTAGATTATACTCATGTGGCCTCTAGCCCTCTAGTGGATGTCAGTAGATGTTTATGAACCAAAAGCATTTTCAGAGCTGGAAGGGTGCAGACAGATTCCAATGCACAAAACATGTTAATCTATTAATCTGGATTTTTATAATTCTTTCGCTTTTAGTGCTTTAGTCTAAAAACAAGTGCTGTGTAATTGTTGGCAGGATATTGCAAATACTTCATGGTGTTCAAAAGCTGGTGGCATTAGCAGAATATGGTGGGTCATGATGACCTATGGGCTTGCTACATGACTTGCAAATGAGTGAATTTGAAGGTTATCACTATATGCAGGTGTGCTGACCCACACTAGGTTAACAGTGAGGAGAGGCAGCAGCAAACCAAGACTAAAGCATAATTTTGAATTTTTACAGCTTAATAAGGGAAAACCCAAAGTTGTAGCGGAAGCATAAAAATAATATAGATTATTACCAAGTATTTACTCCTTATAATAATAAACTGTAAGTGACCAGCACATTGACCTTTTCAGCCTTGTACATTCTGATCATTCTTACTTTGTGCCGTTAATACCAAATAGATTGATACTAACAACAACAAAAGAAATTCCTCAATAATATACTGTGCTACTTCAGAGAAGAATCAACATTTCCTTTATTGGTTGTAAGTCCAGTTCTACTCTTGCTGACATCCTTTGCTTCTTCTGGGCATGTCGTGCTCCTTAGATTTGATGGTTATCTCTTTTGAAGCAGGGTTTCTTCACTTAGTGGCCCTCGCTTAGTGGTCCTCAATTGTCCATTAGACTCCTTTTGAACTGTATTCCCTCAACAGATATTCAAACAGTCATTCTCTCTATTCATATACTATAGGTCCTTTGTATTTGGGCTTTTCATTTATTGTTTCAGGATCTGTTTTCCTCTGAAGTAGCTTTTTGATCAATTTCCTTTTCACCAATTATATTTCCTTTCAGGTTTTTCCCCGTGATGCTCTCTCTCCAGTAAGTGTGTAAATTTTATTTCCCTCTACATCAGGGGTTCTCAAACTGGGGGTTGCGACCCCCGTAGGGCTCCCGGCACTGCTTTAAAGCCGCCGAATGCATTACTTCCGTATTCGGTGGCTTTTCGGCGGACATACCGAGCGCTTCCAAAAATAGCGCTCGGCATTTCTGCCAAAAAGCCGCCAAATGCAGAAGTAATGCATTCGGCGGCTTTTCAGCAGACATAGAAGGGTCCGCCGCAGCACAGGAGCCACGTAAAAAGGGTCGCAGTCTCAAAAAGTTTGAGAACCACTGCTCTACATCCCTTCCCTAATAGTGTCTGCTCACATTCCCAGTTCTATGTTATTCTGCTTCTGACTGGAAACATTTCCTTCTTCCCAGTCCCCTACTTTTATTCCCCCGTTCTTCTTTAATTTTATCACCTCACCTCTACCCCAGTTCCAACTGAGCCACGAACTAGCATCTAGATCCTTATGCTTCCCTCTGTCTTCTCCAACCATTTTTTTTTAATTGCTTCTCCTTCCAATGTCACTTGACCCCCGCCCCCTTGGCCCGAGCAACTTCCTACTGACTATTCTCTTTCTAGGACAGCATTCCATGCTGCTGCATCAAAGCTGCAGGCCCTAACAGCATCTCAATAGCTCAAAACTACAGCAGGTGCTAGTGCTGAGGCCAGGGTTACTACGCATCCTTCACCTTAAGCTCATATACAGATGTTAGGGGCATATTCCTTCACCTGCTTACTTTCCTGGTCCTTCTTGCATGATCAGAGAGCAACAATACCTGAAGTCCAAAGGAGCAAACAAATTTAATGTTTATTGGGGTGAACTTCCAGGAAGCGATTATTTCAATTTCCTTCCTTAGTGTCCCCCTTCCCAGCTCTGACATCAAAGAGCCTTGCCTGTGTCCCTGCTCCCATTCCCCACCTTAGCAAAACATGATTCCAATTTCCCCACCTTGATTCCCTGTTCCCATTCCTCCTTACTTCCTGATTGACTGCAAACTATGTAGTAAAACCTGAGTTCTGCTTAGCTATAGCATAACCAATTATTTTATTGAAATTTAACTAACCAATCCTAACATATTGTAACATGATTATCTAACCAATTATATCCCACCACCTTAATTTGTTTACACCCAGCAAAATTAATTATACAGCAGACAGAAACAATCACAGAATCAGACAGAGATTATACAGACAAACAATAGGGAAATGGGGACTACAGTGATAGAACAACAAAGAAACGAGGATTTCACATCCCGGCAATTGATAAGTGAGTTCTTGCCAGACAGGATACTATTAAACTAAGTTTTCTTTAAATCTTTTAGGCTCTTTCTTTTCTCTGGATGTGATAGATCGGATCACCTTTCTAACAGCCCTGATTACCTTATTTCAATGTGACTAGTTTGGAATGTAAGGATGTGACCATTCACTTCCCAGTTTATGGCTGCCTCTGCTGCGTTGCCAAAGATCTTAGCCTAGGAACATGGCCTTAGACTATCATAGTGAGAGAAGGCTGTAAACAGTCTGCCTGTGATTTTGATTCTTGTTTTGTACCTCTATAACTAGCCAAGTGATAAGAATACACCTAAATTCTTAAAGTATAGGCCTTTGCAGACAGGCCTGAATATCTATATCCTAACACTCCACCCCTTCTTTTTTCTTTTGGGATGCTCCTGCCCAGGTATCCCTGGAAAAGCATAGGACATATGGCGACATGGTTCCTGATAGGGCCAGGCATCAAGGTGGAAGGTGTTGATATTCCATTTGTTCCACTGCCCCTAGTGTAGTACCATGCCCTGCACCTTCTCTCATACGGGCATACCACACCTATTCCAATTAGTGTTCCAGACTTCGCATTAGAGCAGGCAAGAGAAGGTTGGGTCCGGGTTCTCTCGTGTACTGTGGCAGGAGGAGAGCTTACTACATTACTTATAGGTTATAATTAGTGGCTTTGTTGTGCCTCCCTTGATTGTTTCCATATGCAACATAACACACAAATACACTTAACAATACCCCAGCTGCTATGATAATCCACAGCAAAACTGAGAGTCCTGACCAGTGCAGTATGGTCCAATATTCGGGTCACCACCAAAACACTGCCTCTCCTCCTTCGACAGGGTCAAGATGCTAATGTGTCCAGTTGCTGGCAGTTGCAACAAGCTGCCCCTGGAGGTTTTGCATGCTTTTGTTTATATCATAAGTTCATTGAATGTTCATAAAGAAATGGGTGATTGTGCAAACCAATTTAACCACTTGGTATAGAATCAGGCTGTATGCCCTGGTTGGATTATTTACAGCAATAAGATTTACAGATCCGTTTGTGCACCAAAGTGCAGATAGCAGCGTGTAGAAGCGTGTAGCTTGGTTATGAGCTGGTGTCATTGTGCCCATAGAAATATGTACATTCCCAGCAAAACACCTTATACAGTAGACTCTCGATTATCCAGGACTGGGTTAACCAGAAAGTGGATTAACCAGGATGTCAAAAAAAAAAAAAATACGCGTAACTCTCAGGATCGGCTCTGGCTTTGTTGCTGCTCCAAGCACACAAAAAAAAACCCTCACCAGGGCACAGGGCAGCCAGTGAACCAACACCCCCTCCCCGCCAGCACAGGGTGGCTGGTGAACCAATCTCCCCTTCCCATATTTCCTATGGATGGTGATTATCCAGGATTTTATTAACCAGGATTAATTTTTCCCCTATCATCCTGGATAATCGAGTCTCTACTGTACATACTAACTCAATTGTCCACCCCTTGCCACAGGCTATTGGGCTTGCTCCTCCACAGTTATAGGAGAAGGGCACATCCAAACATCTTCTCTTGATTGACACCGTTTCTATATCTATATCCTAACAACATGAAGGCAAAATAATATGCTGGTCTGGGAGATATATACAGGATATGTTCATGCTTAGTGG
This sequence comes from Dermatemys mawii, assembly GCA_007922305.1. Taxonomy (NCBI): domain Eukaryota; kingdom Metazoa; phylum Chordata; order Testudines; family Dermatemydidae; genus Dermatemys; species Dermatemys mawii. The sequence goes on along the minus strand of ML677341.1, from coordinate 18,849,846 downwards.
GCTGTTGCCATTACAAGTCATATGAAAAGGACCAATGCTTATTTGTGCAATGTTGCCAAGAGGCCCCAGTCAGGGAACAGCACACCACTGTGATAGGCACTGTACAAATCAATACAACAAAGACAGTCCCTGCTCCAGTAGCTCGCAACTTAGCATTAGGACAAGATGCAACAGGTACACAGAGATGTAGAGGGGGACAAGGTAAAGCTGTTTGCAATTTAGTAGCCTCAATAGTCAGAGCAGTCAGAGGCACTGTTAACCTAAGCAATGCCAGCACTAAGTTTAGAATCCTCTGCTCCCTATTGAGAACTTGATGTTTTAATAGAATTCCTTGATTTTTGTGGGCATGTGAGAGCGATGTACCATTTGCTTAGTACTACATGTTTTGTATATTAATGTTCTGTTTGCATAAACAGCAACCTCTGTTACCTCCAAAAACAACCAAATTTGTAGCTATCATACATCTTACCACTGCTAATGAATTCCATATACCACACCACCTAATTTTTACTTTGTCCCGCTGATTGTGATACACCAGTACCTGTGGCATCAGCAGCACAGTTTCCTATGTGCTGCTGATGCCACAGGTACTGTGCCATTACTGTGGTGAACTAGGGTGACCAGATTACTCTTTTTAAAATGTAGTTATCTTTCTTGTTTCATATTACAGCAGTCTCTGTAACCCAGGGGTTCTCAAACTGGGGGCGGCGACCCCTATAGGAGTCGCAGAGTGCCTCCAGCGGGGTCACGAGCTCCTGATGCTGCTTTAAAGCCGCCGAATGCATTACTTCCGTATTCGGTGGCTTTTGGGCAGACATACAAGGGTCCGCCGCAGCACAGGAGCTACGTAAAGAGGGTCGCGGTCTCAAAAAGTTTGAGAACCGCTGCAGTAACCTGACATCCTAGATCTATTGGGATTCCAACTGTTTGAGCACCCTGATTTCTGTCTCTGAATTCATGAATCTTATTAAAAATTCAAGATTTGTTGAAGTTGTTTGAAGAATTCCTGACAGATATAACTGTATGATTTTAGAGGAAACAGCTACACTGTTGCTTATAGTGGACTATATTCCTTGGTCTCCCCCATGGTATACTCTGATATTAAGAATATTGAATGTGAAAGGAAGATACTGCAAAGTTAATGGGGTTTAATGAGAGTACCTGTCTTTTTTGCATGGAAATTGCAGATGATTGAGCACTAGTATACTCATGTTAGTGCTAAGGCAATTTATTTTCAGAATACTATACCTAGGGGAAGGAACTACCAACAATCCTTTATAATTTCATAGTCAGGCTCCGAACCTCCGCCCCACCCCCTAAATCCCTCAGTAATTTATTGGCCACTTGACAATGTCTGCACAAGTTTTGCAATTACTTCAGACGTCAACCTATGGGGTGTTGAGGGTGGCAGAGTGGGATATGTCTGCAAATGGTGAAGTAAAATTGCCCAAGGCAGCTTATTGCATTGCATTCCAGACAGTGGCCCCGCCAGGAATGGTGCTTGACACATGGTTGAAGGACTATCACTGAAAAACCACCAAGGTGGCAATTGAGGGACATTAACTGTGCTTCTCAACTATTGACCCAGCCCCATTAGATATCAGGGGGGTACCTCAGGCATGAAAGGGGCATTTCAGGACAATTTTTGTTTTTCAAAGATCTGTAACTCTTGAGTGCTCTGAAGAGAAAACTGACTGTGGTTAAGAAATTCCTTTGTTAAGCCATTCTATGCATCCGTTGAAGTGGGCTATAGCCCCCAAAAGCTTATGCTGAAATAAGCTGGTTAGTCTCTAAGGTGCCACAAATATTCCTCGTCTTATTTATGGATACAAACACGGCTGCTAATCTTAAACTTTGTTAAGACTGTGTTCCTTGCTTTCTGCCATATTTTCTCCAAAGGCTAAGAGAGGGAGCCCAAAGCCTACCTGAAGTTCTGAGGAGGTGTATGTAAATGACTAGGGGGGACTTAAAAGGTTTCAGACACTGATTTGGGGGATTAGAGAAGCACCGCATGTGCCAAGGTGGGGCATCAGCCAAGAGATCTATCTGGGCATGTGTCCTAGGGTTACTGGGCCAGGTTGTAACACCAAGCACCTGAACGGAGCACTTTACTTCCCTGAAAATTGTAGGCATTCATCATTTCTTAGTGCTTAGCTGTTTGTGAATTAACTCAGTGTTGAAGGCTGATTGCAAATTACCATGATTCTAAGGGCTTGGCTACACTGGCACTCTATAGTGCAATAAAGCTGTCAGGAGCGCTCTACCTCACTATCTGTCCACACTGGCAAGGCATGTAGAGCGCTCTGACATGGCGGTTTGAGTTGTCCTGGTACTCCACCTTGGCAAGAGGAATAACGTTTGTTGCGCTCTCGCTGGAGTGCAACGGCGCCAGTGTGGACACCCAATGCGCACTGATTGGCCTCCAGATTGTCCCACAATTCCTGTTCTTGCCACTCTGGTCATCACTTTTGAACTTTTCTACCTTGTCCACAGGTGACCAACCATCATACCTGCCTTTTAAATTCCCTAGGAAATCTGAAAATCCCCTTCCTGTTTGCTCAGCCAGGTGTGGAGTGCTCTCAGCGCATCTTTCCAGGTGCCCATCCTCCAAAATATCAATCACAAGTAGGGGAGAAGGGCTATAGCAGAGAAAGGTTGGGAAGCATTTGCTGAGTGTGGCTTCCATCCTGATATTGCACTCTGACACCCATCTTTGCGGCTTAAGAGCTTGGCTATTATATTGTCATGGGACTGATCAATAGATAGTGTCTCAAGTCTGTGACCAAGCTATCTTTGTACCATCTGAGATATCACCATTCTGAGATGCTTGCTGGCAGAGAAGGATTTACAACTGATGATAAATATTTTGCCTTTTAAAGGCTAGATTGCTGCGATTCTTTGTTTGCAGGAGTTACCGCCACGTTATCTTCAGAATGCGGCTTATACAGAGTGCAAGAGCTTGTATTCTTTCAGGCAGTTGGTTATTTCAGCATATTCCCTGTAGCAGCGTGCTGGTGCAGAGGCACCTAATCAGCCCCTGCTCAGCGAGCCCCAATCAGGAGAGATAGATTGGGGCTGGGGAAAGCCCAGTGCCTGGCCTGTGGATTGGCAACACCTGCTGGCCTGAGGGCTATAAAGGCTGGAAGGAGCCAGAAGGAAGGGGGGGGGAATGGCCAGAGCAAGGTCAGTCTCCAGGCTGAGGGCTGCTGCCTTTGTGAGGAGCCAAACAAGCCTCTAAATTGTATATAGCTTACAGTCCAGTGCCCACCACCAGTTTTGAACTATATACAATTTAGAGGCTTGTTTGGCTCCTCACAAAGGCAGCAGCCCTCAGCCTGGAGACTGACCTTGCTCTGGCCATTCCCCCCCTTCCTTCTGGCTCCTTCCAGCCTTTATAGCCCTCAGGCCAGCAGGTGTAGCCAATCCACAGGCCAGGCACTGGGCTTTCCCCAGCCCCAATCTATCTCTCCTGATTGGGGTTGGCTGAGCAGGGGCTGATTAGGTGCCTCTGCACCAGCACCCTGCTACATTCCCATTTTAAAATCTTCCTGTAAAATCCCATGTCAACTTCAGAGTCCTGCTACTCACATTAACACACATAATGGTATATTTGACTGTTTTGCCATCTTGCAATTTATCTTCTGTTGCTCAACAAGCATAGGTGTGCAGACAGGTGTGCCAAGGCACACCCTAATGCAGAGGTGGGCAAACTCATCCTGCCTGGTGTGCCTGAACTTCCAGCAAGGGAGGCTCCCCTGGCTCCGCCCCCACCTTCCCCCATCCTCTGGTGCCTCAATGCGCAGCATCCAGGAGTCGCCCTGGACAGTGCTGCAGTGTCGTGGCTCCGGTGGGGCCCTAGCTCCTACTGCTCGGACCTGCATGGTAAGGGGCAGGGGTGAGAGTTTTGGCGGGCCGAGCAGTAAGAGCTCAGGCATCGCTGGAGCTGCAGTGCGGTCCAGGGCCACCTCTGGATGTGGCACATTGAGGCTCTGGGAGTAAGCAGCATGGTAAGGGGACAGGGACTGGGGGGGGGTGTTGGATGGGGCAGAGGTTCGGGGGGAGGGTCAGGGGATGAGGGGGTTGGAAAAGGGGTGGGGGCAGTCAGGGGACAGGGAGCAGGGTGGGTTGGATAGGGGGTGGGGTTCCAGGGTAGTGGTTAGGGGCAGAGGGTCTCTGGAGGGGGATGGTCAGGGAACAGGGGGATTGGATGGGGTGTGGGGGTCCTGCAGGTCTGTCAGGGGGTGGTGGGGTGGATAGAGATCGGGGCAATCAGAGGACAGTTGGGGGTGGATCCTAGGGGGGCAGTTAGGGTTGGAGGGTCTCAGGATGGGGCAGACAGGGGACAAGGAGAAGGGGGTTGGAGATTTTGAGGGGGCAGTCAGGAGGCGGGAAATGGGAGGGAGTAGATGGGGGCAGGGCTCCCTAGGTGCACACCCCTAATGAAATGGGCTGCGCACACCTATGTCAACAAGGTTGAAGTGGGAAGGAAATTTTATTTTTCCTGGTTAGAAAGATGGGACACTCCAGTGGCTAGGAGGGTCAGGAGCAGGCAGAGGCTAATCAAGGTCCATGAGGCAAGATAAAGCTGGCTGCTTTTTTTCGAAGGCCAGCTCTGGGTGAAGTTGAGAGGGAAGGGAGATGGGCTGTCCTATCAAGAAACCTGGCTAGGCCAGGGGCTTGATGGACAATATTTTACTTGGATGAGTGAAGGGCTGTTGTTTTGTTACCGAGTACAGCCTTTCATGCCCAGGTGACCATTCTGAGTGAAGTGTTAATTTATTTTCTGTAAATCTAACATGAGCTCCCTCTGTCAGAGGAGCCCATGATCATTACATTTGGTGTATCCATTGCAGTTTCAAAATAGCATGGGTTTTTCCTCACAGCTCCAGCTCTCTGCACCTCTCCTCATTTTCTCCCTTCTTTTCCTCAGTTGCTTTGTCATTATAAAAAATATTCTGGAATAGATTCTCATGTGTCCAAGATTTGCTACTGAGAATAACCAGTAACTGAATAATATTTCAAAAGAACTTACACAAAAGGGAAAGGCCAAAATGCTACTAAAGCCACTGAATAACTTGTTTAGTGCCAAGGCAGAGTTTTGTTCGAACTTAAAACAGATATTTGTGCATGGCAACAAAAATAGATAATTCCTTCCCTCTCTTCCTCAAATCCAGAAAATATTAAATATACTAAAGCTAATAGAAAATTGCATAGTAGTTTCAGAGAAATTGTTCTCTCACAGTCAATATAACATAATCTAGTGGACTGGGCAGAAACTGAGCCATCTCTCTATTAAATAATTTCCCCCATTTTTAATAAAACAAAATATTAGAAAGTAACATTAGTTGAAGCTAATCATCCTCACTCAGAGTGTCAGGAACTGATGAGCTGGAGTTGTCATAGTAGTAGTGCAACAAAAGGAAATGTTAAGGAAAGTTCAGCATACACAGAGCTTCTATCTACAAATAGAGGTACGTAGTTTTGCTGTCCAGCCAGCTATTAGAAACAGTTATTAGAAAGTCACTTCCCCTTGAAGATATTTTTACTCAATGGGAATTTGGTTCCTTGTCAGGCTGATTATACAGAGAGATCTAACAAATTTTCACAGAATAAAAGATCTCTCTAATTTATGTGGGAGATATAAATAACTGAATATCATATATTAGCTTAACTCTTCTGTATTTTTGAATATGCCTCAAAATTGTTACATAGTGCTTCCTAACTACTATGAAATTAGCACAAGAGCTGGATATTTTTGCAGTTATTCACGGATTCCAATTCTCTGAAGTTGCCCAAGCTGATTCACTACTGGCTATTGACTATTTATTACGCTGAAAAGGTCATTCAACTCCATGTTCTAGCTACAGTGGAAACAGTCTAGATTTCTTAAGTAACCTATTGTAGGGGAAGGATGGTCCTGTGGTTAGCCTAGTTGCTTAGGAGGTGGCAGATCCTGGTTCAATTTTCTGTTCTGCCATGGACTTCTAGGTGTGACTGTGGACAAGCTACTTAGCCTGTCTGTGTCTCAGCTGGACATATGTAAATGTTATGGGTTAGTGGTCATCCCTCAGGCTCAGAGAGAAGCTACTGTGGCTCAAAAGTCAATTAGCAGAGGAATTAGCAAATCACCACTCTGTGGCCCCCTGGGTGAAGCCTAGGAAGAAATCTGTCTTTAGCTTAGCCTCCTGGCTAGTACAGACAGCCCACACAATCTGGTGCTCTGGGCAGGGCAGAGCAAGGAGCAGTTTTTAACCGAGCCTTGTGGCTAGGGCAGACAGCAAGCATAGTCAGACTTAGCCCTCTGGGTGGGCCAGAGCAATAGACTATCTTTAGCCCAGCTCTCTTGCAGATGCAGTCAGGCTCAGTCCTTTGAATGGGGCAGAGGAGCAACAGTCTATAGCCTACTTCCCTGGCTAGGCAGTCAGCAGACAAACAAACACAGGTCATTCATACTAAGGTGGGTAGGTTGCCACCCCAGGGGTGGGGTTGGCAGCAGAGGGTGAGGGACCCAGGCCCACCCTACTCCACTGGGTCCCAGCCCTGGGGGCTAATGATGGAGGAAGTGTCCATCACTGTTGACAGAGGGAATCCCACCAAAACAGTGACTTGCGCTATGGCAGCAAAACCACACTGAAGTCTGGTTTCCCTGACCAATTCCTACCACAGTCTGGGGACTGGGATTCATAGTGCAGGGGTCCTCCATCTCCTCAGGGTACTCAGACAACAGTCCCAGCAGCTCCTTGGGGTACTTGTCAGATGTCAATCCTGGCAGCTCCTCAGGGTCCTCCTCCAGGGGCAGGAGTTAGTGCAGTTTAGCCCCTGGTCCAGGCAACATGGGATTAACTCTCCTTTGGGCCTGAGGATATTAGTTTCTGTGGGTCCCCTCGGGGTTTGGAGTGGGTACAGAGTTGGGGTGTGGGAGGGGATGCAGCTCCAGCTGTGGGGTGTGGACTCTGGAGTGGGGCCAAGGATGGGCCAGGGCTTGGGTGAAAAAGGAGGTTGAGGGTGCAGGCTCTGGGTGGGAATTCGGGTGCAGGTGGGAGCTCTGGGCTGGGGTAAGGGTTTAGGTGCAGAAGGGTGTGTGGGGTTCAGGTTCTGGATGGAAGGTACTTACCTTGGACAGCTGCTGGTCAGCAGAGCAGCAGGGCTAAGGCAGGATTCCTGCCTGCCCTGGTTTCATGTGGCTCTGCTTCCCGAGGAGGCCAGCATGTCTGGCCCCTAGGCAGAGGGGCAAGGCCACTCTGTGTGGAACATGTTGCCCGGACCCACAGGTGCCACCCCTGCAGCTCCCATTGGCTGCAGTACGCGGCCAATGGGAGCTTTGAAGCTGGCGCTGGGGCAGTGCGCAGAGATTCCCTGAATGCCCCTCCTCTAGGGGCCACAGAGGCATATTGGTGAGCCAGCACTTGTGGCTCCAGCCTAGGGTGAAGGGGGGGAGTGGAGGAGGAAGTGGGGAAAAAAATGGGTCCTTCCTCTTTCATGGAATGTGTATAGCAAGCTTAATGTATACTAGAGAGTTATATAAGTTTGTGTGGGAAGACTAGCTAATATCGCTAAACTCTAGGTACCTTTCTCTGACCATGTTTTTAAAAGTTACTCCATAGACTTTTAACACTTCCCTTGGTCAAATCTCAGAAATCAGAATAGCCCCAGAAACCACGGAGTGGGAAGCTAAAGAGTCAGTCCCCAAGAGAAATTCTTGGGTGTATATTCAGTATGCTGCATAGTTTTGAGGAATTGTTCACGTGATAGTGGGTTTGTGCCATTCTAGATCTCAAGTGTCTGAACAAATGTGACAGACTATGAGATGTGTCAGAGGTGACATCTGGGTCATTTTCAAAAAAGCATATTTAGATATTCCCATCAGAAAATGCCACAGCAGATTCCTCGAATCTGTATATGCCAATAATCACTTTCAATATAAATTACTTCCTTTAGTCTGTGTTCACAAGGATCTGTACAAAAGGTTTCATATTTTAGTGTTGATTGCAGTGCTAAGAGACAGCAATTCCTCATATGTACCTATTTCTTAATGACTTACTGAGATGAGTGCTTTGAAAAGAGCCAACTCTCCTGTAAATTATTTTCTGACAGCAAAGATTTCTAATCATTCAGGAGAAGAGACCACCATCAGTATCCCAGAGTATGCAGAATCTGAGAGTAATCACAGCAAGGCACTTGAAAATCTCTTCACCATTCTGCAAGCTCTGATGTATCCAAATGTATCTGGCAGAGAATGCTGATAAACCTCCTGGACATGCCATATCCTGTTGCAAGACCTTAACACAGGTTTGACTATGAAAGATTAATACAACTGTTCTTATTAAATTGTATTAATAATTTGTGTTACAGTACAATCTCGAGGCCCAACCAAGATCAGGGTCCCATTGTAGGATGTGCTGTGGAAACGTACAAGAGGCAACTCTTGGGCTGGTCTTCACTAGGGCTGGGGATCGGCTGTAGATATGCAACTTCAGCTACGTTAATAATGTAGCTGAAATCGGCATCTCTACAGCCGACTTACCTGCTGTCCTCACGGTGGTGGCGGTCGGCGGTGCGCTCCCCAGTCGACTCCAGCTTATGCCTTTTGGCGAGCTTGAGTTCCGGAGTCAACGGGGGCAGCACTGGCGATCGATTTATCACGTCCTGACGAGACACGATAAATCGATCACCAAAAGACCGATTGCTGCCGTGCGTAGTGAAGACAAGCCCTTGGATTGAAAAGTTTACATTTGAACTTGACAAGACTGACAAAGGGCAAGAAAGGAAACAGAGCAACTCAGTAGTTGAGCCAGGAATAGTGTGATAGCAAGTGTGAAAAATTGGGATGGGGGGTTGAGGGTGGGTAATAGGAGCCCATATAAAAAAAAAAGCCCCAAATATCAGGACTGTTCCTATAAAAATCCAGACATCTGGTCACCCTAGCCAGGAATAGAACCCAGCAGTTGTGCTGCATAGGCCAGGCCCTTATCTATTAAGGCACACGGTCTCTCAAACTAGCTTTTTATTCTTTCCAGTGTGGAACAACCCAATTCAGCTACCCCAAAATATTCTTATTGTTGAACTGTTGGAAGGTAAGGAACAATTGTCTCTTGGAGATCAGATCTCAGAATCTTGGAGAGCTATAGTAATGGATACAAGCCTCCACGTTCGGGATGCCTACTATAGTCTCCTATTGGTTCAGAGGATAATTTAGCTAGGAATAAGAGCAATCAGTCTGGCCCTGAAACAGGAAGAGATTCTTGGGAGAAAACATATTTACAACATCATAGCAATGACATACCTAAACAGGCAGAGAAGGATGCTCTTTCCCAGCCAAAGAACCCTCTTTATTTTGAATGTTCTACAGCAGAGTCTCTAAACTGAAAAAGGATTGGCTAACTCTCAACCAATGGGCATCTCAATCTCAACATTCCAGAAACAATACATGTTCATACTTCATAGTAAATGTTCAGGCTTCTGTGAACACCTCTTTTGGCAGAAAATGATCTTCATTCTTAATGTGTTGAAAATGAGTTTCTTGCTCATTTTCAAAGATATTTCACTTATTGACATAGCTGTTCTTGCGTGGGCCAATATCCCAGCCTATCTGTATTTTTATTGATGACTATATCCCATTGGGAGAATTGAGGGACGTACATATATTTATAGTTCTTAAACTGTATTGAGCAAAAAACCTACTGTTTCTATGTATTTATTATTCAATTTAGTATTAATTTATATTTATCTCTTGTATGCATAGAAGCAGTTTCCAGAAACCCCAGTCATGGATCAAGGCCTCATTGTGCCATATCTTGTATGAACACCGAACAAAAAGACTGTTTTGCCCAAAAGAGTGAGGTTTACAGCTGTGGACGGAATCAGCTGGAGAGATTTTTCCAACCCACTATATGGTTTGGAGTTGCAGTGTGAAAGATTGATCATTTCATCCATTGTCTCCCTTCCTGGGGAAAGGCATAACAGAGAATTGCAGATGAGTTGGTGGTATCAGTGTTGTAGTTGGAATAACGGTATCATATGTAACAGACACACAAAACATTTCAACAATATGCATGTTCCAAAACATCTGTGGAATGGACAAAATACCATGAAATACTACTACTATTTAATGCATATATAACTTCCATAGCCCTTTCCCAACACTAAGCCTCACAGCACCTCATGAAGTAGGTATCATTTTCCCCATTATACACATGGGGAAACTAAGACAGAATCTTTTCCAAAGAAACACAGCAGAGCTTAGCAGAGAATCCAGGTCTCCTCCTGACTGCTTAGCCAATACCCCATCTACCAGATCACGCTGCATTCCTGAATCACACTGATGTAGAAAGGCAACATGAATATTTTATTTTGGAGTCTTATGACTCAGTCAAGATTATTAATCTGCAAATCCCTGCTGAGGAAAGTATTGACACCTGTAGGGCTCTCAGCAAAAGCACATGATGTAGTTGATCCTCCCTCAGTTCTGATTGATAAATACTTGCAGGACAGCAGGAAAGCTGAAAGATGTATGGCTGGAGTTAATGCTGATATGGGAAAACTTGGAGAATCTCTTGATTCTAAAATTAAAATCTAGAGACCCCTTATTAGAGTTACTATGTTTATTTCTCAACAGAATGAAGCAAACATGAGATGCTATTCATAATCTGTTACAGAAAAAGAAATAGTATCAGGAATTAGAATAAGATACAGGAAGATTCCAAGACTAATTCCCTAGGTTTGAACTGAAACTTCATTTACAGAGACATACAACTAAACAGAAAGTTAGAGCATCCCAAAGTATGATTAAGGGTTGTAAGCTAAAGTTAATAAATCCTTCCATAGGTTTCAAGACTGTACTATTAGAGGGGCATTTGAATTGCTTAAGCAGCATTTGAAATTTTTTCAGCTCTCTTTCCACTTTTGTGAAAGCTTTTTTAAAAAAAAAAGGATTCAGAGATCTCCAGCTGTTCAAATGGGTTTGATACAGGAGATGTGTTTGATGCCAAGTCTGAGGGTAAAGAGAAGAGATCAGTCTAAACATGATGTTACAGAGAGGAAAACCTATGGCAGGAGGCCATTTCCAAACCTAAAACACAGAGCTGAATATTAGGGGGATTAAAAGTCTAGCAAAATGAGCAATGAAATATCTCAATTTTTTTTTTTGTTTCGTTCTGGTTCTGCACCGTGCTTTTGCTTTTTGCTCCCCCCTGCAATGCAGAAGACCTATTAAGTACATCCATTTATTGCTGTTTTCTGGTTGTTGCAGAGGTGGGTGAATTAGATACTGCTAATCATTATTTTTTGCAAAGATTCTTCATGTGCGAATGAACATGAAAGTAGTCACAGTGTTTATTATAGCAATGATCCAGAAAATATGATCTCTGTGAAAAATGATGACAGAGATGTACCTGATCCGAGTGGTGGCAGGCAAAAGAACACCTGCTGGCATGCTCATTTGGTTTTTTAGGCACCCATTGAGTTACAATGGGATGTGTGGGTGTGGATGGTTTCTCTTTGGGTGGGTTGCCATAGGGATTCTACAGCTGGGGTGGGGTGAGAGCAGGTTTGTGTCTTGCTATTATTTTCGTTTTGCTGTTTTATTCCAATATCATTTTGAATATTTCACTGTTAACTCCTTTATTGATAGGAAAGGAAAAGATGGACTTGTGGGTAAGGCAGAGGCTGACTGCTAGGAAATCTGGGATCTATTCCTGACTCTATAGGAGACCAGCTTTGTGACTTCCGCAAGTCACATATCGTCTTAGTGATCTTTATTTTACAGATCTAGATACAGAGCACAAACTATACCACTGGAGTGTGGGGAAGATTAATTCCCTGTACTTTGTGTTCCTTGGAAAGAAGATGCAATACATGGTAAAATACTACCATTTTTGTATCCTTCAGATGTGTCTTTTACTGTCCTATGCTGTTCATTTAGGTAGCTTGAAAATTTAGTTGAGTTTTATGAAAGATCATGACCTGGCTATTAATTGCTATGACTGTTTACTTCCTAATGCTGTAAACTGATCACATAGAAATAATACAATTTCCTATATATGCCATCATGTGCGAGCAATGCCCCTCTGCCATGTACATTGGCCAAACTGGACAGTCTCTATGCAAAAGAATAAATGGACACAAATCTGACATCAGGAACTGTAACATTCAAAAACCAGTAGGAGAAGTAGAACACTTCAACCTTCCAGGTCACTCAGATTTAAAAGTGGCAGTTCAACAACAACCACCACCAGATTCCAACCAGTGGTGTAGCCAGGTTTGAACCTGGGAGAGTGACCACCACAAAAAAAAAAAAAAAGTGGTACTTCCAGGGCTGGCTCCCAAGCAGTGGGAAAAAAAAAACAAAAACAAAAAAAAACCCCACCCTAATTTGTGGAGCTGCCACCAAAATGCTGCCACCTGACAAAGTGGTGAGGCAGGTATGGCCACCAAAATGCCACCAAAAGAAGCAGAGCACCGCCGAATGTTCTTTCGGTGATATTTCAGTGAAGATACCTGCTTTGCCACTTTCTCCAGCAGCAGCATTTCAGCAGCAACTCCACGAGTCCCTCCTGCTCCAGACACCTGGTGGATTGAAAAGGCGCCACTTTTGGGAATCAGGGATTGGACGCTACCCCTGATTCCTCCCTAGCTACTCTACTGATTCCAACGAGAAACTGCAGAACTGGAATTAATTTGCAAACTGGACACCATCAAATTATGCCTGAATAGAGACTGGGAGTGGATGAGTCGCTACAGAAACTAAATCAATTTGTTAGTCTAAGGTGCCCCAAGTACTCCTTGTTTTTACAGAAAAATTTCCTCTTGCTAAATGCTCACACCTTCTTGTCAACTGTTTGAGATAGGCCACCTTATTTACATTGGCCTCATTAACACTACAAAAGTGATTTCTACTCCTTGTCAATTGTTGAGAATTGCCTACTTCCAACATAAATTGAATTGGCTCATTAGCATTGACACGCCCCCACACACACACTTGGTAAGGCAACTCCCATCTTTTCATATGCTTGTATTTATACCTCCCTACTGTATATTCCACTCCATGAATCTGATGAAGTGGGTTTTAGCCCATGAAAGCTTATGCCCAAATAAATACGTTAGTCTCTACAGTACCACAAGGACTCCTCATTGTTTTCGCTCTTGCCGTAACCTATACCAGACACTCCAGAAGAAAGTGACTCTCCCCTATGTCCCATGATGCACCCAGCCAAATGCTGTACGGGCGGTAAGTTGATTCCTGATCTCTCAGATAATCCTTTTCCACCCTGAAGCAGGGGATTTGATTACCAGGCACATGGAACTATAAATGCTGCTAAAATGCCATAAGGTATTGCAGAAAAATGTATTTAAACCTATGATCTTCTGTGCTAGTGAATATTGACCAGCTGACTGTGTGCTGTTTGAACAAGTATATCCTTTTATTGGTTTTAAATGTACCTATTTTATTGAGTAATCTTAAAGGACAGGATAAAAAGGGGATACTGATCAGTTTCATTATACATGTGGAAACTATACCTAGATGCTGCTAGAGAGACTCTGAATGTAATAAATGCTAGTCTATACATGAGACTGGCTAGTTTTGGCTAATAATAGTTGCATGGTTCTATTCAGAACATTTTACCTTTGTTTGCAGTTGTATATTTTGTGTATTCACCAAGAGATAGGGATGGGCACACTTCAATGAACTGTAGCATTAACAAAGGAAATACACATTCCATCAGTTTCCATGACCACCCCATCTGTGCAAATACATTTTTATTGTGTATGTTGCAGAGAAATTCCAAAGTTATTGGAGAAATTACAAGAGTTCTCTCCTAGCACTAGTTAACAAATAATGCTTTGCATTATTAATCACTCTAGTTTCTTGGACACATGCCTAAGACTGTGCATGCTTAATGTGGATATGGCTAAATACAGGTACATATTTGAGGTAGGTATTTGTTGCAGGGTACTTTCAGTGTCCCGTACGAATGAGGCACACACACAGCTGTTGAATAGAAGTAGTGAGTTTATTGAAGGCAAAAGTGACACACCTGCAATGGGGGCTCCTTTCGTTGCTGCCACTGAGACGGGGAAAGCCCGACGCATCGGAGCAATGCTTGGGATGAAGCCCACTACACGTGGGAACACAGGCAGAGAAATAACAGGAACATTTGCATCTCATGCATACCTCATGAATAACTAATACCTTATTTCTGTCTTGTTAGTATTACACAATACAAGCAGATATCTCATTATAAGGCGAGCAAACAGTGAAAACCAATTACTCCGGCATGTGAAATATGCGATAACAGGGCAGGGACTGATAACAGTGGCCAAAAGTACCCTTTCCTTCCCAGGAGTGGGGGGGAATAAGCACCCCCCCCAGGAGTGGGGGGGAATAAGCCCCCCCCCCCCGCAGTGTGGGGGGTGAGCACCCTTTCCTTCCCTGGAGTCAAGAATGAGAGCGCCCTTAGCACTCTATCATAACAATGTCTTGCGCACCCTTACACTCCACCCCGCGCTCTCTTCAGAGACTCCAGTGAAAGGGTAAAGGAAAACAAGTAGCGCTGGTAAAAAGCAGTAGCATTTTCAAAAATCACACACATAGCCACTGCAGTAACATTCACAACACAAAAAGCATACATCTGTGCAGAGGGCCATGTTAACACGTGACCCATACTATAAAAATCAACATAAACAGTCTTATCAATATTTTCCAGGAGTGTGTGGCACTGTAACATGAAGGATGCTGCACTGATGCCCAGAAAGCAAGTCTCCATAACGTTGCCGACCGCATATGTATGGGGGAGGCAAAAGGCAGTAAAGTTCAGGGCACTGTGGGCCAGAGCCATCCACATATTCACAACCATGCTCTTGGCAACAGACAGGCAGCCCTGCAAGAATATCAAAGAGAGCACTTGGTTAGTTGGTGCCATGAGGCCGACTTGTGGGGGGCAGTCCTCCTGCTCTGGTAACACAACAGCCCAGCCCTCTCCTGTGGCGAGAATGGTTGCGGCCTTAGCTTTCTTTCCAGGATTAGACCAAACACTGGCCGAGGGAGGGGGTGCCCTCCGTGGTCACTGTTGCTTCGCTTTGCACCTGTGAAAAGGGGGAGAGTGAACACAGATCACAGAGAGAGCGGTCCCCGCTTCCCAGTGGAAGGAGACATCAGTCTGGTTTCCACAGGTCACAGCACCCAGTGCTTCGTCTCCACTGTTACTGGCACGTTGCCAGGTGAATACAAACTGATTCTAACTCTCGAAAACAATAGCAATCAAACAAAAGCATTAGCAAAATCAATCACTGCATGCCAGGGGAGGCCTTCAGGCCAAAAGCAAAGAGGCCATACTGCGTCTCCACTTCCCTCGCAGGACGTCAATACCCAAAATGTATTCACTGATAGGTACCACTAGCACCGTCGCGTGGGGGGGAGTGGCGCCTTACCCAGGGTGAGAGCGACAGTCATGGTGAACGCCTGCAGCTCCGAGCCACCCAGGCCCCGTACCACAGTTGAGCGCCCCACCGTCTGCGTGGAATGGAGGATGGTGATTTTGGCTCCCATGTCCAGCAAGGCCAGGACGTGCTGGGTCCCTCCATGCGGCCACAGGATCATGAGCGGGACGAAGGGGCGGTGGTCCCCCGCCTCCTGGGTCAGGCGTCCCCCACCTTCCGGGTTGGGCGCATGGCCGTGCACAGGACAGGGGACCTGCCTCCCCGTCACAAGGCACGCGGAAGATTCCAGTCTACCGGGGTGCTCAGTTCCACTGGGCACGCTGGCTTCTGCTCCTCTCTCCTCCCCTGGTTCCTGATGAAGTTTTCACAATCTCCTGTAGCCCACTCGTTTTGAAGGTGCAGACAGCCTCCTGAAGTGAACCACCCTCCGCTCGCAACTCTCGCACCGGGCATGCCTGTTGGGGAGGGGGGTCAGCCTCCTCACTCTCTGAGGCTGACGAAGAACTCTAAATGTTGCCATCCCAGGTCTCAGGGTCGCACGAAGGAGCTGCTGTGACCACCCTGACCTGGGCGACCATGATGGGTTTTCACCCCTGTTTCACCCGTCGCTTATTGGCAATACACACTACGAGTGCCTCACAGCGGCGCGTGGGGGCTTGAGCCCTCTCCGCCTGTGAGGTCACCACCTCCTGTGCTACTGCCCGCACCTCTGCTTGCTCCAAACACTCTTGCATTTTACCCTCTACAAGCCTCTGCAGATGCAGAAGCTCACTGTCCTGGGCCCGGAGTGCAGTTAGAAACAGCCACGCCAACTCACCCATAGCGCGTTGCTCCATCCCAGACCGCCAGCTGGCCCGCAGCCTGTACAGCCCCTCTACGAGCTGCACCAGCATAACCCCAGCAACCTGGTGGTATTCAGGCCAATCCGCCGGGGCCGCCCAGCCGGCAACCACCCATGCAACCGGCCCCCATTGCTCCGTCGGGGGCCATTCTGGTACGCGCTGCAGGGACAGCGACAACTTCCCTGCTTCCCCAGCCTTCAGCCAAAGGGGCATCGTTCCACGGGACCCTGCTCCCTGCGCCAAATGTTGCAGGGTACTCGGTGTCCTGTAGAAACGAGGCACACACACAGTTGCTGAATAGAAGTAGTGAGTTTATTGAAGGCAAAAGTGGCACACCCGCAACGGGGGCTCCCTTTGTTGCTGCCACTGAGACGGGGAAAGCCCGATGCATCGGAGCAATGCTCGGGGTGAAGCCCACTGCGCGTGGGAACACAGGCAGAGAAACAACAAGAACATTTGCATCTCATGCATACCTCATGAATAACTAATACCTTATTTCTATCTTAGTATTACACAATATAAGCAGATGTCTCATTACAAGGCGAGCGGGCAGTAAGAGCCAATTACTCCGGCATGTGAAATATGCGATAACAGGGCAGGAACTGATAACAATGGCCAAAAGTACCCTTTCCTTCCCAGGAGTGGGGGTGGGGGGGAATAAGCACCCTTTCCTTCTCAGGAGTGGGGGTGGGAATGAGCACCCTTTCCTTCCCAGGAATGGGTGGGTGTGGGGGGGATGAGCATCCCTTCCTTTCCTGGAGTCAAGGATGAGAGCGCCCTTAGCACTCTACCGTAACAATGTCTTGTGTACCCTTACAGTATTACTTTTCTTAATGATTCTTACAATACCCAGAATGTGCAAGTATTTACAGACACAAGAAAACCTAAAGGCTTCAATTCTGATTTTATTTACTCTGATTTTGCACTAGTGAAACACCTCCTTTGTCAGTGCAGTTATGTCTGTTTTATGCCATTATACATGAAAGCAGAATCAGGCCCAAGGCTTCTGCCCTGAAGAGCTTACAGCCTAAATAAACAAGCAGATGGGGAATGCAATGCAAAGTACTGAGTAAGTGGAGCAAGAGGAGATGCTAATGACATTCTTAAGTGTTCTAAATTTTTTCTATGGTGTATTTTCCCTGTAAAATATACCAGAGTATTTATTTTAAAAAACACATTCTCTTCAGTGAGCATTAAGGCTAATACAAGTATTGAATCTTATGAAGTAGAACAGCATTCTGCTAAGTGTCCCAAGTAAATCCTTGCCTCCATGGATCAAAAGGAAAGTACAAAACCTACAATAAAATAATTTATATTCTAGTACAAACCCACATATGTAAGGAAAGCTGGCCATTTCCCAGATTTAAGGTGACCTTTGGTGTTAACTCACCCGTCGGCAAAAGAATATTGAAGATTTTATCAACTTCTGTCAGCAGGAATCATTATACTCTGAGTGTTTGACATCAGCTGTAGTCTAATTCATGTGACAGAAGGCATGGATGCCATGGTTTCTCATGCCACATGTGCTTTGTTTTCTTTACAGGGGATTTAGCAACTAATAGAGTACATTCCATTAAAAAAATGGTTTTCTAAGGATCTCGCTAATTTAATTAGATCAAACACATGTAATGGCATAGTGTGGCAGGCTTTGTGCCTCATTGGCCCCTTAAGTCAAGGGGGTGGGAGGTAACCCCCCTTCTCTACACCTGTTTTCTAACCCCTAGCCCAAGTCAGCACAGTGTGGCCCAATGGCCAGGGTCTATCTACTGACTCTTCCCAAGTGGAATAATACAGCCTAGTGGCCAGAGTCCTTTCAATGTGCCCCTAGGGCAGTGCAGCCCAATGGTCAGAGCCCACCTAATTATTCTCCTCTAGTGGGATAATGCAGCCTAGCAGCCAGAGTCAATACAGCCATCTCTGGAGGCAAAACAGGTGGCCTAGTGACTGGGGGCTGTCACAAGGGGATGACAGTTCCCAATGGGGGGCAGGGGGGAGGTCCAGGCCCACCCAACTCCACCAGATCCCAACCCAGGACCCTTTGGAAAGTGGTCCACCACAGGGTCAGCAGGGAATCCTACTGAAACATGATGACCTCCTAAGGGGAGGGGATTACCACTCTCTCACCCTCCTTGGGTCACTTCCTACCAGTTTTCCTGCAGCAGTGGTCCATATAGTATTTGGTTCTCCAGGCTCCTCAGCACCAGACACTTCCTGGGGTTCTGATAGCAGCAGGCCTCTGGTCCAGGTTTCTTGCTCCTCAGCTCTCATAGGTAAGCATTGTATCAGCTCCTGCACTGGCACCTCTGCCAAATATTCTTCCTCTTCAGCAGGCCACCCCAACTGGGTGGCTCTGCAAGCTTTTATACCTGACTTCCAGGTGGAGCTTGCCCAGCAGAGCCTCGGGGGTGGGGCTTCCTCTGCTAGGAGGGAAATATTAATCCCCTCTGTACCAGTGCAGGGCCGATCCACCGCGTCACGCATTTGGAATTGCACAGTTCTTTGGCAATGCTCTGTAAGATGCTGTGGATCCAGTACAGGATGATAAATATTCCATGCAGGATGATAATAAGGAGTAACATTATGGCTGTTTCTATGTAGACTGTTAGTCCTGCAAGGTGCAGAGCATTCATTTCCTGATCCAGTAAAGAATTTAATCATGTGCTTAATATAAAGCATGTGAGTATTCCCACTCATTTCAATGTGGCTTTGCTTTAAATGCTTTGCTGGATAAGGGCAGAGTGTAGGATCGGGGGTGGGGTGGAGGGACGGGAGGAGGGAGGTGTTGTTTTCTCTTCCCTTGGGCAGAAATGATCAGTAGCCCCATTTGAGGTGAGTATCCATATCCATATCAGTCTAGCACCACTGCAAGTACTAGACTTCCCAAAGAGGGTAGTGAGGACACTACCTTGTGAAACCAAAAAGCATAGTTGGCCCAGCACCAGAGAGAACTCATGTTGCATCCTGTAAAAGGGAAGGAGAACTCCTATGAACTGCCTCAGAGTCTCTGGAGGAATTCTGGCTGAATCATATGTTCCTTGTATTGTATTTAGCTCAGTTGTTGTGAACTATTTTTCAACGAGACAGTTGATTTAGAGCTGAGTATAGCTGACGCTTTGCCCACCACTCAATGCTGCATCATGTTATCTGCTGTCACACATAGACATGTTAACAGGAACTACAAAGCAATTATTTTGGTACTCCAAGGCTTGCAAACTGGGCTGTCAAAATCTGGCATAATGAGAAAATACCACACATAAATGGAGAGATTATTTGATGTTCTCCCTACATATATATAACTCAGTGATAATATTATTTTATTAAAATAAGAGCCCAGTCTTCAGCCCAAGCCTGAATGTCTACACCACAATTAAAGAGTCCCTTAGCCCAAACCCTGTGAGCCCAAGTCAGCTGGCCTGGGCCAGCCACAGGTGTCTAATTGCAATGTAGACATACTCTGAGTGGCCGCAGCATGTGGAATACAGGCTTTTTCTATCCTGTTCTGCATTGTTAGCATGACATAGCTATTTTTTAATCCTTATAAGGCTTTGTTGCACCATGTGTTCACCTGTAATCAGTAAGTTTAAATACAAAGTGTGGGATCAGCCCTGCAGTCTACTAAGGGAGAACATCCAGACTTTATTTTGATTAGACTGGTTATCTTGTCTGTGCCATGGGCTAGATTGTGGCTTTCAAGCTCTGCCTTGCATGCGGTGGTGGTGAAAAGCATTACCTCAGGAGGCACACTCTCTCCAGTATTGCTCCTTGAGAATGGCATGTGTGTGGTGCCCTCTACACAAGCCCACATTGATCTACCAGCCCAGTTCCATGATCTGGTGGTGAGGAGACAAGTGGGGCCTCTGTCTTGCCCTTTCCCACCCTCTTTTTGTCATGCTGCACCTAGGCAGATAGGATAGGAATGAGCAGTCCCTGTGCTGAGAGGCTGTTCTTTGGTGTCACCCTTGTTCCACGTAACTGGGAGGCTGGAAGAAGAAGAGGATTCACCTGTCCACTGGTGTGTAGTCACTATCAGTCTAACTCTTTATGCTGGGAGTTTCAAATATGTTGACATTAAAATAAAATGCCTGTATGATCCTGGTGTTTAATAATATAGACCTGGTGGGTGAGGTAATATCTGAAGAAGAGCTCAGTTGAGCTTGAAAGTTTGTCTTTTTCATCAACAGAAATTGCTCCAATAAAAGATATTTCCTCACTCACCTTGTCTCTCATATGTCCTGGAACCAGCATGGCTACATCAAATCTGCAAACATGATATTTAATGTACTGATTTCTTAACAAAATGGGGTGGGGGAAATTAAAATTTCACATCAGTTGTATACCAAAGACATTTCTTATCCTGGTTATTGGGGCACGTTGCTAATAATAATCATAAAATTGGATTGGAAAACATATATCCATTGTTATTTGTTACTAATGATCTTGACCCCAAAGGAAGTGGATAAACATTCTACTGCATGGGATTTTTTCATATTTTCATTTGTTGCTGTTAGGAGAATATGAGAGAAGGCTGGAGACAAAAGGTGCTGTATAAATAAAATGTAATGAGATGCAGGAAAAGAAAATTTATAAGGTTTTAAAAAAATCCAATGATTGACAATGTGGTCAAGTTTCTTTATGGGCAAGAAAGGATATTTGTCTATGACTTTGTTAGCATTAAGCTTATCAGTGCAATATGTAGTCATCTCAAACTGTCAATTTAGTTTACCAAATGTCTCAAGAATGTGCCTCCTCAAATATAAAATAATTCATGAGGAAAATATGATTTAAGGTAACATTTTTATACGAGGATGAAGTTTGATTTTTACAAATTGTAAGGTAGTAAAACAATGTGACTGTGTATTTATTAAGCTACAGATTCTTAACTTGTTGCTTAGATAAATAAGCTAGATTTATTCATAAGCAGAAAATGGATTTTTACTCTAATCTGAATCTGAAAAACTAAAGATTCTGCAAAAATGGTCCTAATATGTTCCATGTCCTTTTGGCCTCAAGGCATGATAAAGTAAAGTATCTGTTTTAGCAAACTCAAATAGACATTAGCTTTGCATAACTCTCTGAGGTACAAAGACTCAGCTCATTTTTGCATGCTAATACTTCCCACTGAGAGGTTGATCTTTTGATGCACTGAGCCCTTACAATTTTCATGGACTTCAGCAGCTGTTACAGGTACTCAGCATCTCTCAGTACTGTCTAGTACTGTATCACCTAGATTATCTTCTAGACTGAAGCATACCAAAGTTTGCATCTGTGAGGATGACAGAGACTGGTCTCCTCAAGTCTACTGGAATAAATGCTACAGCTTCGGTACTTTTATTTGACAGTTCTGACTTTATTAACCTTTTCCAGGTGATGGCTGCTGCAGTGTTAGCATTTGAGCTGTCATGCAGATGAGATATTTTCTTTTATTTTTCAGTTACAGAATCATGTTGAATATCAGACCTTTTGGTCCTACACCCTGAACTCATTGAGATGCTGTCAAGATTTAATCTACCCTAGCATGTTCTTAATTTGCCTCTAAAATCTATCCTTCATAACTCACACTTCATATGAGATGGCTGATTCTTTGCTGGGTGACTCACCACTATCAAGTCCAGGTCCCAATATTAGTGGGAGGTACTATTACAAAGAATGATACAAGTTCTGGAAGTAGATGGATGGGACACCACCAACAGAGGGCGCTCCGCCTTGGACAGAGCTAATTCCTGGACTAACCAGTGGGAGGCGCCGCAGTGGTGAGTCGCAACCCCGTGACACAGGGGTATACCACTGGCAGAAGGAGAGTAGTGTGGACATGAAAACCTGCAGTAATTACTGTGGTGGCTGTAAATTGACCTAACAGAGATCAACTTACTCTTGTAGTGTAGACATGCACTCAAATTCTGGATGGTGACCTCAGTTTCAAACTTGCTTTTTAAAAGGGCTTTGTCCTTCTTCTTTTTCCCCTACCCTCTTGCTGCCATGCTGACTCATGGTTATTCAGGGTGTGGAAATTCTAGCCAGGATGTCTCAGTGTCTTCCCATTAACTCTAATGGCCCATCATTTGTCTTTTCCTGGGTTGTACAATGCTAGGTGCATGGAGCTAGTCTCCACTAGTTGGGGACAGAGCCCCTCCCTCCCTGAGTGCCCGCTGCCCCACTCTGAAGTGAAGGTAAAGTTGCCCCACAGATTACGAGCACAGTTTTCTATATACACAAATAAATTCATAACCACAGTCCGTATACCTATCTCATAACGATCATTCCGTTTAACATTACCAGCTTTCATAAAAGATGTTATTTGACATATTTTTATACCACAACAACATTATATACAACCAGTTGATTCAACTGCTTGCTCTTTGGGGTTTGAATTCCCAGTTCTCCTCTTGGAGTGTCTGGACCATGATTGTCACAATGGGTCTTTTGTAGTCCTACATAACCATGTGACGTACATACGATAGTGCACATACATGGACTCTTTAATGTCTGGCATTTATTCCTTTTTTAAATCTCAAAAATCCCAGCTCACTGAAGCTGTGGGTTTGTTTGTTATAAAAGTCTTGGTAAAAGCTGACAGCTTAAAAACAGCTTTGGCATATTGGCATCTGAATTATACGGGTGTACAGCAGTTTTCCAGTTAGCAGTTCCCGTTTGAACGATAATAATGTTTTGATCAAGCTTTAGTCAATATCATGACTTGATTCATAAATAAGTTACATGGATGTTACACAATTTTGTCTTTGATCTTTTTCAGAGTGATTCAAAGCATGCAGCGTGCCTTGATCCAAATAAATAAATAAATAATACAGAGGTATAAGAAGAATGCATAAGGACATGTACACAGCTTTTGGTAGAGTTCATAGCTTCACAGAGAAATCAAGTCTGATATTCTTGAAGTAGAAAATCATCCCTGGACAAATGTCCTATACTGAAAACTTCTTTTTTTTATTTACAGCTGAGTGAATCCTTCTTGATAAATAGCAACAAGCACATTTCTTTAAACCTCCAAGTAGCAACAAAATGTCAGAAGAAAATGACACGTGGTGACTTGTGTGTTGAAAGACATAATTCAAATGGTTTCTGCTGAGCTCCTTAAGGCTGGAGCAAGTGTAACTGATTTGGTTAAAGGGGCAGGAGGCAGCCCACTATAGTCTCCAGTTTTAATGTAAGACTTGGGTTTTTTTGTCTCAAGACAGCTGAGGACTACTTTGTACCTCCATTCTCCATCTGTAAAATTATGATAATTCTTCCCTTGTGTAATAATATGGTGATAACCCTCCTGAGAAGCCGTGAAGTATTATAGGGAAATCAAATTTATAATCCTCAAAGACTCTGGTGATGGGAGGGGTCCTGTAGCAGCGCAAGGACTCACCCATGCAGCACCTCCTGCTGGTTGTCCAGGGAATCAGCTCTTCCAGCTCAGAGTGCCCTCTGTGGGCGGGTGTCTCCTGTCTGCTGGCCCTGTGCCTTCCTAGACCCCGGTGCCCTTTTCCCCAGGGTGCTGCCCCCTGACAATACCCCCACACTCTGCCTCTGGGTCTCCCCTCCCTGGGGAACCCCCAACCGCCTAATCTCAATCTTGTCTCAGTCTAGGGCTACTGCCAGTCATCATCAAGACCCCGCACCATGGAACAGACTGCAGTGTAACAGCCAGTCATCATAGGCAAGGGGGGAGGGGCGGGTTGGACCTGCCGCCTTTGCCTAGCAGCTCAGTACCTTTCAGGCTTTCTATCAGGCCGCAGCCTGGAAGGTCGCAGGCCTGAGCTCCCCAGCTCAGCCTACCCCTTCCCTAGTACTGCTCTACCCTCAGTATCCTTTGCTTCTTCAGGCAGTCAGGTCCATCTCCCTCTCAGGCTGGAGAGAGACTGCTCTACCTAGCTCCTTCCTGAGCTCTTATAACAGGGCCAGGTGTGGCCTGATTGGGGCATGGCCCAGCTGCAGCTACTTCCCCAATCAGCCTTCTTACTGCTTTCCCCCAGCCACAGCCCTCTCCAGGGCTGTTTTTACCTCTTCCAGGCTGGAGCGGGTGACCACTCCACTACAGGTCCACATAAGCACCTAGACAGTTATCAACAATCTTAGTTTAGCTATCAGTCTGGGGTTCAATCTCAACTGAAAGCAATTTAGTCTGCGCTCACCAATTGTGAAAGTAAGCCGGTGTACTGGCAAGAGCCGGTGCGCCGTAACGGGGTGGCCCGGCTTCCCCATGCAGCAATTTAAAGGGCCTAGGGCTCTAACAGCAGTATTGGACTAATCAGCGGCTGGAGCCCCAGACCCTTTAAATTGCCGCCAGAGCCCCACTGCTGGAGCCCTGGGGTAGTGGCTGCAGGGCTCCGGGGGCTATTTAAAGGGCCGGGGCAGTAGAAGCAGGGGAGTCCTGGGCCCCTTAAATAGCCCCCAGAGCCCTGGAGTAGTGTCGGGGCTCTGGGGCTATTTAAAGGGCCTGGGGCTACAACTGCCTGTATGGCCCCTGCTCTTTAAATAACACCTGGAGCCCCACAGCCGCTACCCAGAGCCCTGGAGTAGTGGCAGGGCTCAGGGTCTATTTAAAGGGTCCCAGGCTCCCCCTGCCTTTACCGCCCCGGGCCCTTTAAATAGCCCCTGGAGCTCTGCTCCCAGAGACTTGGTAGAAGCAGCAGCAGCTGGAGGCTCCATCAGTGGTTTAAAGGGCCAGGGGTGGTAGCGGCATCCAAGCCTTGGGCCCTTTAAACCACTTCTGGAGCCCCCAGCTGCCTCTGCTAACCCAGCTGGAGGAGGGGGAGGACACTTACCGGTACGGAGCTGGGTTGGTGCCGGCTCTGATCCCTCAGCCCCGCCCCTTCCGCCCGAGGCCCCACCCATTCCGGGGGCCAGAGCCGGCACCAACCCAGCCCCATGCAGGTAAGTCCTTATTTTTACTTTCACCCCGGTGCTCATTATTATAAAAAGCTGTCAGTGCCTAGTATCTTTGAATCCTATTAGCTTTGTCATCAACCTCAGAAGTTAAACAGCAGCTCTGATGTGGTTCCAGAAACAGTAGAATCCTGGAAACCGTCTTTTGATACATTGCAAAAAGTAATTGTAAATGGGAATCACCATCCAATGGGAGTGTTTCCAGTGGGGTCCTATAGAGATTTGTTCTTAGTCCAATATGATTCAATATTTTTATCAATGGAAAAAATATGTACAATTTTCAGATGATACAAAAATTGGTGACTTGATAAATGGGGATGGGGATTGTGATAGAGGAAGGTCAGGGAGCTGCGGTAGAGTGCTTGAGGGGAGATATGTAAGCTCAGAGCTAATTGAGGCGTGGCTCCCTGTGGACTAAGGAAGGTTGCAGGTTGATTGGAACACCTGCAATCAATTAAGGCCCTGCTAAGAACCTAATAAAACTCCCTGCTTCAGGCAGACAGGGGAGGAGGATAGGAGTTGGAGCAGTGAGCAGTTTGGAGGCGTTGGAGCAGTGAGCAGTTGGAGGAGAGTTTGGAACCAAGACCACGCAGACCCTAGGTAAAGAGACACTTGACCTGTGTAGAGAGAGGGCAGGAAGCCCCACAAACTGAAGGGTAGGAGAGGGAAAGGGGAAGGAATAGCTACTTCAGGTAGTTTTACCGCTATCCTCAGGGCCCCTGGGCTGGGACCCAGAGTAGAAGGCGGGCCCGGGTCCCTCCCTCTCCACTCCCCCTCCTCTAGGATACTAGTGGGGCAGTTAATACCCTATTCAGGGACAAGAAATAGCTCCCTGAACCCCCCACAAGAAGAGAAAGCGCAGGACCCATCATAACAGTGCCAGAAATTTGCCACAGGATGGATAAGGTAGGCACATTTGAAAACTGCATTTTAATACAACCAAATGCAATGACATACATACATCTAACTAAGAATAAAATATGTAGGTCACATAAGATGGGAGACTGTATCCTGAATGAAGTGACAGTAAAAAGGTCTTGTGGATCATGGTAGATACCCAATTGAATATGAGCTTAAAGTGTCATGCTGTAGGTAAGATGGCAGATGCAATCTTAGGCTGTATAAGTAGAGGAACATTAAATAGGACAAAGGAGATGGTATTACTTATGTATATGGCATTATGAGGCCATTATTGGAATAGTGTGCCCAGGACTGGTGTCCATGCTTCATAAAGGATGTTGACAAATTGGAAACAGCTTTGCAAAGAGCTACAAAAATGATTCAAGATGTTGGAAAAATGTCTTAGACTGAGTTTATTAAATAATTCCTCAATATATCTAATTTATCCAAGAGAAGGTTTTAGGTGACTTGATCATGGTCTAAAGTACCAAGATGGGTGTGATGGGGTGTACTATGTCTTCGTAGCCCCCTTCTGGAGGCCCCACAGCTTTGCTGCACCTGCACTCCTGTGATGTTATCTGTTTAAAATATGACTATGCAAATCATTGTTGCTACCACTGTTATATAATTGCAACAAAACTTATACAAAGTGTGATGCATGGACAAAAAGGGTTAAGCCACTTGCCGGCTAATTGACTCACATTCAGCTCTGTGACCTGGCTGTAGGGCTGAGCTACAGATGACCTGCAGAGCAAGGCTGACAGCACTGGGAGCTGAAGAGAATGGCAGCACCATGCCTGAATGGCAAAGGGATGTTTAAAGGGTGAGTGCAACCCACCACAATGGGAAAGAGATTTTTTTTTAACAGATGACATTTTAGACTCACAGAAGAAGACATGATGAGATCCAGTGGCTAGACAAATTTAGAAATAAAGGGCAAATTTAAAAGTGATCGTAATTAAACTTGCACAAGGGTCCTAGGAATGTGGTGGATTTGCCAAAATCTTTAAATCAAGACTGGAGAGCTTTCCAAACAGTCTGCTACAGCTTAAACGGATGTTATGGACTTGATGCAGAAATTCCTGGGTGAGGTTCTGTGGTTTATATTATGCATAGGTCAGACTGGATGATCAGAATGGTCCCTTCTGGTCTTAAAAATCAATGAATATTTTTCTGTCCAGAAGAACATGTCATTACTTTGGACCACTGAGTTCTAGAAATAATTTTAAAAGACTATGCTCTTCACTTCCTTCCTGTGGCAGCGCCATATTCCTTCCCAGTAAAGCTCTGTGAGCATGGGCAGCGTAGGCCTCCCATATTTGACTAGGTTGGCCCAAGCACTGGAACCTCCTGCATCACCTGCACTGTGGGTCTGCCCTGAGGCCCCACCCTCTCTTGGCCCCCTTGCCTGAGGCCCCTCCAATGCTCCACCCCTGCTCCACTCCCTCCCTTAGGCCCCCTGCGTGCTGCTGGTCGAGTCCCTCCTCTCCTCTACCCCCTCACCCATTGCACCTTTCCTCCACACACCCTTACCCCCAAGGCCCTTGCTATTCACACTCTCTGCCCCTCCCCTGAGCCAAATGCTCTCCCCAAAAACTGTGGAGGAGCATTTGCTGCCTCCAGGTACTCCTACTTCCTTCCTGCTGCTTACCAGGAGGAAGGAGATGGCAAGTGGTGGGGCCTTGTGGGGAACGGGGTGGAGAGAAAGGATGCAGTGGGTGGTGGGGGACCTTGCAGGCGCAAGGGAGTGGAGGAGAGGAGGGACATGGTGGGGCCTCCCAGGGGAGGGGATGGAGGAGAGGAAGGATTTGGCCACAGGGAGGTAGTAGGAGCCTGGGAGGAAGGGGCAGAGCAGGGATGGGAAGAGGCAGAGTGCAGGTGAGGTCACTACAGCCCCAGCGTCTGCTCTCTGAAAGGCAGTGGGTAGGTGGCTGCACCACAGGGAAGGCTTAGCCTCCTCTAGCCTATTATACCCATCACCTATGTTTATGGGAATTTATTGGGGGAAGACGTTTTCTTCCTGTTGCTGTGGGGAACAATAGAACAAGTCCCCAGAGTCTTGCAAAGGGCTGACTAGAAGACTTCCTTCTTGTTTCTGTCTCTTAACAGCACAAGAGAACTCTGTGCCTCCATTTTTACTCTTATAGGAAAAAGCAGGTCTTTATCCCATTGTAGATTTCTGGTTCAGAATGATCCACAGAAACAGAGCACAGTATTTCCCTTCCTCCTTCAGTATTCTTGAGCTCTTTGATCTCAACATCTTAGATTTCATTTCAAAGCAACCAAACAGAAAGTCGCCTAGAATCCAATTTTCCAATAACCACTTTTAATAAAAAGTGCTCTTGTGTGGGCTAGAGACAGTTCTCTAATTCTTGACCCAGGTACCTATGGTGAGAAACTGAGAATGGAAAGTGTGGTTAGATTGTTTTAAGCCATTACGTAAGAGATGTTGCCAACACAGATGCTAAAATCTCTTGCTGCAGTAGAAGTCTTGAACCTTCTATCAGACAGCATCTATCTCAGTTCCTCTAGAAAACATTCCCATTTTGGGGAGTCTCTAGATCAGGGGTCAGTAACCTTACAGAAGTGATGTGCCAAGTCTTTATTCACTTAAATTTAAGGCTTCGCGTGCCAGTCTGGGTTGGACTGGGGCCAGCTCTGGCTCCCGGAAGGGGCGGAGGCTGGGGCAGAAGGGGAGAAGCTGAGGGGGTCAGAGCCAGCCCCAGCCTGCCCTGTAGGTAAGTGCCCCTTCCTCCTTCTCCCCCCCCCCCCACCTGCCACTGGGGTAGCAGCCAGCTGGGGGCTCTGGTGGCTAATTAAAGAGCCAAGGGCAGTAGAGGCAGCGAGATCCCCGGGCCCTTTAAATAGCCCCCGAAGCCCTGCCGCTACCCCAGGGCTATGGGGGCTCTTTAAAGGCCCAGGGCTCCCCTGCTTCCACAGCCCCAGCCCTTTAAATAGCTGCTGGAGCCCTGGGAAGCAACGGCTATTTAAAGAGCCAGGGTACTAGAAATAGTGTGAGCTCTGGCCCTTTAAATAGTCCCTGAAGCCCTGCCTATCCCAGGGCTCTGGAGGCTATTTAAAGAGCGCAGGTCTAAGCAATGTCAGGATGAGCGCTACCCTGACATCTGGTGGAGAATTATGGTGAGTTGTGAAAAAGAACTTCAGGGGCTGCTCTTATTTGCATAGGCACACCCACCATGCCTAGCATGAGCTTACAGCAGCCCAAATGGTCACTTTGGCTGCTGTGGGATCCTCAGTTTCTCCGTTATTGGGGCAGGAATGATAAAGTGGTGTTACCCTGATTACGTGAATCAAGGACTGTGGACATGTACTCGGCCTTTGTTATGATGGAGGGAATCACCATCATCTAGGTAGCACTCACTGGGCAAAGACAGGGGTTCCAAAACCCACTGATTGAGAGAGGCTGTGGACAGGCATCTATATCTTTTGGTGAGGGTCCTACAAGCCTATTGCGCTCTGCCTCTCTCCAGTGTGGAATATCAGAGCTAATTTTTGATTCTATGAGACTAGTTTCAGGCTGCTGAGCTGAATTCATTTTAGGCCCAGTGGTGCACCTGCACTGAGGTTCCCCTACTATGAGCTGAAATCACTGAGCACTGTGTTAAGTAGGGGGGTCTGAAGATATATTGCTGAGCAGCTGGTGGAGTTGAGCAGTTCATGAGTGCAGTTTGTGCGGCTGGCAGAGTGGAGCAACTGATGGAGCCCAGAAGTTCATGGGACAGCTAGTGGAGCGGCTGGCACAGTGGAGAAGCTGGTGGTGCAAAGCAGTTCCTGGGACGACTGGTGGAATGGAGCATCTGGTAGAGCAGAGCAGTTTGTGGGATGACTGGTGGAGTGGCTCGTGGTGAGGGCTGTAGCAGAACCCCATGGAGAGGCGGGGCAGTTGGCCTCGGATCACGTAAGGTGCCCCTTAACCTGGCTCCCCCATTTCCACCCAGGCTGGGAGGTAAAACTCTGCAGATGAACTTTTGAACTCTGCAGAGACTTTTGGGCTGTGGGACTTTGGGTGATTTTGGGGGTGCTGGACTTTTGAGTTGTTGGACTCAAGAACCAAAGGGAAAGGACATAGTCCATTTGCCTGGGGGCGGGGGTGGAGGCCTTCTGGTTCATGGTTTGCTTTATGAGTCCTGATTGTGGTGTTTCCCCAATATTATGCTGCATTGTTTCTCTCTGTTATTAAAAAGCTTTTGGTACACTCAGACTCAGTGCTTGCTAGAGGGGAAGTATTGCTTCTTAGAGGCGCTCAGAGGGGTGTTATGTGGTTGTCCCAGGTCACTGGGTGGGGACTCAAGACGGTTTTGCATTATGTTATTGGAATGGAACCCCTAGATACAGAACCCGGCCCTTGTTGCTGCCAACTCTGAAGGGCAGAAGGGTTATATAGGGCTCCCCTGTTTCTACTGCCCCAGGCCTTTAAATAGCTGCCGGAGCCAATGGGCCACAGCAGGAACCCCAGAGCAGCAGCGGGGCTGAGCAACTCAGCCCACCACTGCTCTGGGGTTCCCGCAGGGGCTCCTGCCAGCTGGGATCTCAGTCCACTGCCAGCCTGAGTTCCTTCACCCAGGCCAGCAGCAGGCTCTGAGTGGGGCCTGCGGTGGGACCTCTGCTGGCAAGGAGCCAGCAGCAGGAACCCCAGAGTGGCAGTGGGATGGGCCCACCTCCATGTGCCATCTAAAATTGGCTCCTGTGCCAAGTTTGGCATGTGTACCGTAGGTTGCCAACCCCTGCTCTAGATTAACTGGATGAACATATTGGATTTGAGCACCAAGGGTTTCACATGAACCTCATATCCAATATGTCCATGCAGGCTATAGGATTGCCAGCTTTCTAAGTGCAAAAAAACTGAATATCCTTGCCCCACCCTTTCCCCAAGGCCCCATCCCAGCCCTTCTCTGAGGCCCTTCTCTGCTGACTCCATCTTCCCTCCCTCCATCATTTGCTTTCCCCCATCCTTCCTCACTCACTCATTTTCACTGAGCTGGGGCAGGGAGTTGAGGTGCAGAAAGGGGTGAGAGTTCAGGCTGGGGGTGTGGGTTCTGGGATGGGGCTGGGATGAGGAGTTTGGGGTGCAGGAAGGGGCTCCAGACTGGGGCTGAGGGGTTTGTAATGTGGGAGTGGGCTCTGGGCTGGGGAGGGGGTTGGGATGTAGGAAGGTGTATGGGTTCTCGGCTGGAGGTGTGGGCTCCAGGGTGGGACCAGAAATTAAGGGTTCAGGACGTGGGAGGGGGCTCTGAGCTGGGACAGGGGGTTGGGATGCAGGAGGGAGTGCGGGCTCCAGGAGAGAATTTGGGTGCGGGAGGGAGTGAATGGTGCATGCTCTGGGCAGCGCTTACCTCAGTTGGCTCCTGGAAGTGGTGACATGTCTGGCTTCTAGGCAGCGGCAAAGCCAGGGAGGCTCCGCGTGCTGCCCCCATCCACAGGTGCCCTCCCCATAGCTCCCATTGGCTTCAGTTCTTGGCCAATGGGAGCTGTAGAACCTGCGCTCAGGGACAGTGCACGGAGCCCTTGTGGCCTCCCTTCCCCCTAGGAGCCAAACATGTCGCCATTTCCAGGAGCTACACAGACTCGGGCAGGGAGCCTGTCAGCCCCGTGGCACTGCAAGTGCAACGGGACTTTTAACAGCCTGGTCAGCAGTGCTGACCGGAGCTGCCAGGGTCCCTTTTTGACCGGTGTTCTGGTCAAAAACTGGACACCTGGCAACCCTAGAAGGCTGAACATATCTCAAAACAAAATTGAGTTTACCACTGATACAACAGCAGGATCTTCTGGACTCAAATCAGTAGTGAAATTCTTCAGAGTACCTGAGAAATCTAGTCCCTTTTACAGGAGGCAAAAGGTCTGGCTTTTTTATTGTTGCTGCAAAGTCTGTAATGCCTTAAAATATATTTGAAAATACTTGCATTTGATTTTCCTCCAGAATTACAATTTGAAAACTTTATAAAAGCATCAACTCAAGGCAGCAAGGTGAAAATAATCTTTGGGTCATTGCTGCTGTGTGAAAGTTTACCAAGCTGTTTTTCAATTGTGCATTGATTGAATTAAATTTTTCTGTTTTTACTAGAACAGTTACTTGCTGAGATTTCTTGATTGTTTTTCTTTCCCTTCTAGTATATACTTTTCATTTAAAAAGCACCTGCCTCATTGTATCTTTCTGAAATCAAGGTATGTGAATCATTTCTCTTTTAAAGACACTTCTCCTATTCCAAGTGATATTACATAACCTTTTCCACATCTGTTAGCTTCAATACTGCTTGCTTTCAGTCATTTCAGAGAAAGCTGATAAGACATATTTTCAATCCCCCTCAGTCCAATATTTTAAGCAAGTGGTGTTGTCTAATAATTGTGTATCATATGCACACACACTCTCACACACACTTTTCAGCTCAAAGGAGATAGCTGTAGGAAATGTACTTGAAAACTGTTATCATGTCCCCTCTCAGTCTTTTCCAAACTAAACAAACCCAGTTTTTTCAATCTTCCCTCATACGTCATGTTTTCTAGACCTTTCATCATTTTGGTTGCTCTTTGGACTTTCTCCAACATGTCCACATCGCTCCTGAAATGTGGTGCCCAGAACTGGCCATAATACTCCAGTTGAGGCCTAATCAATGCGGAGTAGAGTGGAAGAATTACTTCTCACATCTTGCTTAAAACACTCCAGCCAGGGCTGTACCTACCCATATGTAAAGAACGGAGCTGCATAGGGCATCAGGAAATTCTGGGCACCACATTTCCTGGTGTCCTGCGCAGCTGCGTGCTGCTCCAGTCCCTGCTTATTTTACAGAGATATAGGTATAAAACCAAGACAGCTGAACGTCCATAGAAAATAGGCTGAGGAAACAGATCAAGCTGAGTAGCAGATCGGATCTCCTATTAGTCTCAGTAAGCAGTTCATCAAGCCAAGGGAAAATTTATCAGCTTATTTATAGATTGAGAAGTCTAACTGATAGTAAGGGTTTGTCCTCAAATGTGATGACTTGTGTTTTGCTTCATATTGCAGTTTTGATGTTTTGCTGCTTTTCTACTTGCAGATTAAAACCTTTGTCAACTGTATATTGACAAAAATGCATTGGAACTTGTCTTTTATATTCTTTTGGAAACTCACAAAAATAGGAATGATGTTAAACACAGTATTAATGTGACTATGTAACAGGAACGGAGTCGCAAGGGGTTTTAGCCCAAATCCTAAGGTCAGATGCTGCCACATGAAAGAAAATTTGCTTCAGATGAATGTTTCAGCAGTTCTGTGCATAATATAAAGGCAGGAGAATTATGGATTATGCACTTCATAAATGCAGATCCCACTCTGTGGGCCGCCTTATAATACACTAAGGCCATTTTATGCTGCTCTGGCTATGTAAAGGGACTTTAAAGTGGGCAAGAATGGCCTCTGGGGAATATCTCCTGGCCAGACAACCTCCTTTTCTATTGTACAACTGGTATAAAGGTGGTATATGTCAGCACTGCTGACAGCGTCTCGGATAGGGACAGCTTAAGACATGGCTGGACATGGCAGGACATTCTCTAGACCCATGGAAAGTAGTACATAAATTAAAGTACTGTAGCAATAAGGCTGCTCTAATTTACACTAAGGACTATGCAGGCCCCTGAATATGGGGAACACAATGGTAGCTGAAAGCTACCTTTACCCCTCTCCCCCACTTCCTGACTCAAGCATAGGATCAAAGTAACTGAGAACCAGGATCTGTGCTTCTGGCTACAAGTTTTACCTATGACAAGTGGCTGCAGATCAGCATTTCAAATACTCACATGGTCCAAGGTCAGTCAATAGCTAACGCCCAGTTTGGGCCTACATTTGGTGTTTTGGATTTTTTTGTTAATTCAAGGTGCCTTGTTCTATGTAATAAGCTTCCTAAATAATAGTTTAAACTAAGAACACACCAATTGCCTTTCTAACTGAGAAGAGCATTTTTGAAAGCCACCAGTTTTATGAAGAAACACCAGTGTCCCCTCTGATAATCTGGGTTATCCTAGGTAGAAATGTTATCAAAAATATCTGACAAGTGGAGGTAGGGTGCCTATACCAGTCTGCCACCTAGGGCAGGGGTGGGCAAACTATGGCCTGCGGGCCACATCCAGCCTGTGGGACCACCCCGTCGGCCCTCTGTCTGGGGAGGCTGCCCCCAGCCCTCCCCCACCTTTCCCCCTCCCCCAAAGCCATATCACCGCGCGGGCAGCCCTCTGTGGGGTGGGACAGCGTGTTTGGCTCCGCATGGAGCCAGACTCACTTCCCCCCGGGTGCCACGCTGCCACGCAGGCAGCGCTCTGGGGGGCAGGGCTGCGTGGCAGTGTGTCTGGCTCTGGATGCTGCTCTGAGCAGCCTGGAAAGGGGGCCAGGGCCAGGGGTTGTATAAGGGGCAGGGACTCCTGGGGGGCAGTCAGGGGACAGGGAGCAGGATGGGTTGGATGGGGGTGAGGTCCCAGGGTGGTGGTTTGGGGTGTTGGGTCTCGGGAGGGAATGGTCAGGGAGCAGGGGGGGTTGGATGAGGCGTGGGAGTCCGGGGGTCTGGAGGATGGATAGGGGGCAGGGCAGTCAGGGAACAGAGAGCAAAGGGGGTTGGGTGCAGGAGTCTTTGGAGGGGGTGGTCAGGGGACAAGGAGCAGGGGAGGTTGGATGGGTTGAGGATTCTGAGGGGGGCAGTCAGGGGGTGGGAAGTGGGAGGGTCCAGATAGGGGGCAGGGCCAGGCTGTTTGGGGTGGCACAGCCTTCCCTACCTCCATACAATTTTGCAACCCCGATGTGGCCCTCGGGCCAGAAAGTTTGCCCACCCCTGTACTAGGGGACGCTCATTGTTCTCTGTTCTCTAGGACTAAAAGAAGATTGCACATATTTTGTCCTCAGTGTAGTCTATTGCCCTTTTAAAATTTCCAATATCAGATACTTAGGAGGCTGCCAAACACTGAATTATACATGCTATACCTGTAACCCAACAATTCAGTTTGTTATGCATTGCAGCATTCTGCAGCAGAGATTGAGGAATTCATGTCAGTGAAATGAACAGCATTTGCCAGTCATGCTTTTTGGCTATAGTCACCTAAACTGTGTCACAAAAAACAATACAAGCCTGTGGTATGGCACAGCTACACGCTACACTACACACAACAGCTAAAGCATGTGTGTGACATGCCTCCTATTTCACTGACATGCATGGCATCAGGTACTGTAAGCCAGGTTTTGGATAAGTGATTTCCTTTCAGTAGACTCACGCATTGTGGTTTGATAAAGTAATTACAAAAGCAAGATTTTTTCAAATGATGATGCCAAGTTAAATGTTCATATAGTTTGTGTCTTATTCATGCTTACAGGTACTCTTTCTCTTGAAATTCTTATACAAGGCAAAATGAAACAGAAGCAACAGCAGAGCAAGATCGTTTACAGATGAAAATGCTATCTTTGTCTTATCTGTAATCTAGTCACTGGTTTATGACTCAAATCTTTCAAAATTCACACAATGATCTTGAATTTTAGATATTTCATTTCGATCAGCAATTTTGGTGCAAAGATGGGTGAGAGAAATCCATGGAGCCAAACAACAGCTTAGCTGCAGATGGAGAAGAGGAAAAGTCATCTCAGCTAAGGTTGACTAACATTTGCTCAATACTTTCCCTCTAAATCTACCTTTTTTCTGATGGCAGAATATAGCTAGTGTTGCTATTGTCCACCCAATCGGTCCATTCAAGCCTCTTTTAGGGGCCATTCCATCATAAACAGACATGAAGAAATAAAGGTTCGCCCTGCCTGGAGGATGGGACAATGTACGTATAGTCTCAGTTTGGTGCAAAGACTGCATTCAAAAAGCCCATTCAACATGCAAATTAAAACCTAGTTCTCTTGTAAACATTTACTAAAGATCCAACCTTTCTCTTTCAGGTAATTCGTAGGGACTAGGATTGTCGATTAATTACAGTTAACTGATGCAATTAATTAAAAAATAATCATGATTAAAATTAATCATGATTAATCACAGTTTTAATTTCACTGTTAAACAATAGAATACCAATTGAAATTTATTAAATATTTCAGATATTTTTCTACATTTTAAAATATATTGATTTCAGTTACAACACAGAATATGAAGTGTACAGTGCTCATTTTATATTATTTTTATTACAAATATTTGCACTGTAAAAATGATAAAAGAAATAGTATTTTTCAATTCACCTCAGACTAGTATTGTAGTGCAATCTCTTTATTGTGAAAGCAAAACTGACAAATGTAGATTTTTTTTTTGTTACACAACTGCACTCAAAAACAAAACAATTTAAAACTTTAAAGCCTATAACTTCACTCAGTCCTACGTCTTGTGTAGCCAATCGCTGAGACAAAGTCTGTTAACATTTAAGGGGGATAATGCGGCCTGCTTCGTATTTTCAATGTCACCTGCAAGTGAGAACAGATGTTTGTATGGCACTTTTGTAGCTGACATTGCAAGGTATTTATGTGCCAGATATTCATATGCCCCTTCATGCTTTAGCCACCATTCTAGAGGACATGCTTCCATGCTGATGATGCTCATTAAAAATATTATGCATTAATGAAATTTGTGACTGAACTTCTTGGGGGAGAATAGTATATCTCCTGCCTCTGTGTTTTACCTGCATTCTGCCGTATATTTCATGTTATAGCAGTCTCGGATGATGACCCAGCATGTTTGTTTTAAGAATTTTCACTGCAGATTTTACAAAATGTAAAGAAGGTACCAATATGAGATTTCTAAAAATAACCACAGCACTTGACCCAAGGTTGAAGAATCTGAAGTGCCGTCCAAAATCTAAGAGGGATGAGGTGCGGAGCATGCTTTCAGAAATCTTAAAAGAGTATCACTGCAATGCGGAAACTACAGATCCCAAACCACCAGATAATGAAAATAAACATGCATCGGTCTGCAGTGCTTTGGATTCTTATCGAGCAGAACCTGTTATCAGCATGGACGCATGTCCCTCTGGAATGGTGGTTGGAGCAGGAAGGGACATATGAATCTTTAGTGCATCTGGTACATAAAAATCTTGCGATTCCAGCTACAAATCCCTAAGATAAGAACGCCTTTTCTCACTGTCAAAATGCAGGCCTATAGGAGAATCCGTGGATGACTTGTAATCAGCTCTATGTTGTCCACTACTGGCTCCTTTATTTATTACTTGTAGGAGTGCAGTGCCTTGGAGCCCTAGTAATGGACCAGGAACCCATTGTGCTGGGTGCTGTATAGATAGAAAAAGACTGTCCTTGCCTCGAGGGGCTTATAATCTAAGTATAAGGCCTGGTTTATACTAGGAATTTTAGGTTGTTATATTTTTCCACACCCCTGAGCAACGCAGTTAAATCGACCTAGTCCCCAGAGTAGATGGGAGAATGGGAGAATTCTCCTGTCAACATAGCTACCACCTCTCAGGGAGGTGGAGTATCTACACTGATGAGAGAACCCCTCCCATCGGCTTAGGTAACGTCTTCACTGACGCGCTACAGCTGCACAGATGCATCATTTTAAGTGTAAACAAGTCCTATGACAAGAGATAACAGATGGAGCGAGTAAAATGAATTAATATGCTGGAAAGAAACAATGAGGCAATATACTGGTCAGCATTGCAAGCCATGGTGTATGCACACCAGCAGCTATTGTCAAGCAGGCATCATGGCAAAAGAGAGTTTTGAGGAGGGATTTGAAGATGGATGATGAAGTAGCTTTGCAATGTTCATGGGGAGCAGCTCCCAAGGGTATGAGCAGAATGGGAGAAATCACAAAGGTGTTTGAAAATTTAACAAGTGGGCAATGGAGGTGGCATCATGGTCCAACTGGAGGCAAACACTGGCAGTAATGAATGAAATGATAGGTAGGGTGGGGACTGACTGGGAAGGGTCTTGAAAGTGAAGACATGGCTTATGTTTGATGCAACAAAGACGAGGAGTCCATGGAGGGATTCAAAGAGAGGGTTGGAGCAGAGTGATAGATCTGTGAATAATCTACATACAGAGAGATGGTAGCTGAATTTGTGTTTGTGGATGAGATCACCTGGAGATAAGGTATAAAGGGAGACGAGAAGGGGACCAAGAACAGAGTCCTTTCCATGATGTCCCTTGATATCTTCCTGAATGTATTGTAATTCCTATGGCTAGAGCACAGCTGGGACCGGAGAGCTTCCTCCCCCCCCGAAACACTGATGAGATCCAGCACCTCACCATTGCTCCATACTGGGGATCGGCTGGTGGGTGGAGGCATGGTCACCTGGAAAGATTTGCTGAGAGCACTCCACACCTGGCTGAGCAAACAAGAAAGAGATTTTCAAAATTTCCAGGGAATTTAAAGGGCGGATCTGATGGTTGGTTACCTGAGGGCAGGGCAGTAGAGTTCAAACTGATTACCAGAGTGGCTAGAACAGGAATTACAGGACACTTCTGGAGACCAGTCAGAGTGCATTAACAGACCAGGGTATCCACACGGGTGCTGCAGTGCTTCAGCGGCGATGCATCAAACTTTATTCCTCTCACCAAGGTGGAGTACCAGGAGTGCTCTAGCTGTGGAGTCAGAGCACTCTGTGTGCTTTGCCAGTCTGGAGGGGGTGCGAGTTACAGTGCACTAGGTGGCTTTATTGTGCTCTAACTCGCAAGTGTAGCCAAGCCCTCAATCTCTCTCCTCAGACTGGTGATGATAAGGAAAATTTAATCAGCCACTTGGAGAGTTGTGTGAAAACGCTGAGAAGCCTCTCAGCTAGCTTCATCTGCTGGCTGCTCCCTGTTTTCCCTATCTCATCCTCCAACCAGATGCTACTCTTCATCTTTCCCCATCTCACGCCCCACCCCACAGGCTGCTCCCCATCTTCCCCCATACCATCCCCATCAGTCATCACCCGACTGCTCCCTCTCCACTGCCTAGCTGCTCCCCATCTTTCCCCATCTACCATCCATGGCCTGCTCCCTGTCTCACCCATTCTGTCCCCCTCTGCAATCCACAGCTGCTCCTCCTCCATCCCCCAGCTGCTTCCCATTTCCCCCCAATCCCAGCTATCCTCCTGGCTTCCCCCATCCCCCTCGGTGGATGCTCCCCTCTCTCCCTCTGCTGCTCCCTATCTTAGCACATCCTATACCCAACTTTAATTCCCCGGATGCTCCCTGTCTTTCTGTTTGCACCACTCCCCAGCTGCTCTGCATCTTTCCCCATCCATCATCCCCCAGCAGCTCCCCATCTCCCCCTGGCTGCTCCCCATCTTCCCCCATGCCATCCACAGTTGCTTCCCCTCTACCTCCATCTTCTCCCAGCCATCCCCATCTGCTTCCCTCCACCCCCCATCTGCTCCCCATCTTCCCTCATGCTCTCCCCACGCCCGGCTGTTTCCCCTACACCGTCGTCTTCCCCGTTCCAGCCCCTATCTGCTGACCCCCGAGCTGCTCCCCCTCCTCCCCTAGGAGGCACAGGTCCCACCCTGCATTAAGCTCGGGTGTGGGCACAACATGGGCGCCGATGCTGGGAGACTTCAATATCCGAACGCGCATGTGCAAACAGATGGCACGTGCGCATTCCGGGGACGAGGGGAGTAAGGTGCGCATGTGCAAGGCGCTCGGCTGGGAGTCCGCGGAAGGTGGCGTGTCGTGTCGGGTTGGGGTGAGTGACCGGCTCTGGCTGTTGGTGGCGGTTGGGGGGCTGGTGAGAGTGCGCGTGTCTGCAGCCTGGGTCTTCGAGTCCCCATCAGCGCGGGGGAGGGGAGGAGCGTCAGAAGGGGAGGGGCAGGCTCCTCCCGAACGCAGCCGTGTGGTGGGGGTGGACGAGCGAGGGGCCCCCAGGTCCTGGCACAACTGGGGCCAGGCTCGTAGTGGGGGTAGGGGGGAGAGTTGTGGGGCAAAGTCCTGGCGCGCAGGGGCACAGAGCGTAGGGTTGCCCCTGGGGGGATTGCCCGCTTCAGGCGCCTTCCGCTGGCTGTTGGGCTGAAGTGTGGGCAGAGCTGAGGGATGGTCTCATGCAAACTCTGCCCCCACGCTTAGAGCTGGGGTGTGGGCCTGGGCGGGGTTGCTACCTGCTGCAAAGGTGTGGGGGATAATGGCTACCGCGAGGTTTCCACCTGCCCTGACAATGGCAGGGTGCTGGCGGGAGCAGGAGTACACGGTTGAATTCCGTCCCCTTAGATACAGGGGGATGGGACATCTGTGGCGTTGGTAAAGTAGCCGCCTACCTCAAAGCTTGCAGCAAAGCCTTGATATGCAGGGTCAGTTGTCTGGCGAGTCCCGGGCTCATTCTGAATCCTGTGTGGCTTGTAGTTAGTGCCTCAGGGAGGTAGCAAAATAAGGCGATTGTATTGTCCTCATGCACTAATGCGATGTAATGACATGGCAGCACAAATAGTGTGATGTCAAGGTGCACTTTCACACAGTGATATTGTGATTTTTTTCATGCTGAAGAAATGGGTGGCAAACCTTGAGAATCAGGAATCAGAGGGGTAGCTGTGTTAATCTGGAATTGCAGAAGTGACAAAGAGTCCTGTGGTACCTTAAAGATTAACTAAAGTTTTAGAGCATAAGCTTTCGTGGGCTAATACCCACTTCGTTGGATGAATCAACGAAGTGGGTATTAGCCCACGAAAGCTTATGAATCAAGACTGTTTGGTTTCCATCTTTCCAGTCCAGAAACAGGGATGCTGTTTTTTTTCTTTCAGTTGTGCAATATGCATAACAAGATTTGCTTCCCATGGGTATTTTAATGTTTGTAAAGCACTTCATGTACCATATTTACATTGATACCTCATAAGCTGAGAGATAGACCTGTGAGTTATCTTGCTTCATCTAGTCCAGGCCCGCACAACTCAGAAAGCAGCGAGGGCCATATTACTGTTATCTCAGCTTGTTGTTCTGACATCTCTTCCTGGATCTTGAGTCATTATTTTAAAGTAAACATGGTCAAAACAAAAATTTTGTCTTTCTTCTCAGGTTCTCCCATCTGGCCATTTTCCTTATCGAAGTGGACAACACCACTATTCTCCCTGTCACTCAGGCAGTGTAGCTTTTAGGTGACCTCTTTGACTGGCCATTGTGTTTTTTATCTTGCTTTTTTTAAAAAACATAAATCTCTAAAATCTAGCCCTCCCCCATCCTTTCTCTCTACAAAGTGAAGACTCTCATCAAAACCCTCATCCTAACTTGACTGCTGTAACTTTTGCTGTACTCCAATCTATTCAGATTAAAGATAATTTTTCTGGTTTATCGTTTTGATCACATTGAATCCCTCTTTGAGGTGTCCACTGGCTCCCCATTGACTTCCACATCAAATATATACGGTAAGTTTCTTATTGTTACCTTTTAAGTCTCTTCATAACTTAGCCCCATCTCCTAACTGATTTAGTAACAAAGTATGTCAGCCCCTGCTTTTAGTGTACAAGTGTTCCCATCCCTTATCACCCACCAGTCAGCTGCTTGCTTAAACGCTTCTATGCTTGCTGACATGCTACCCCTTAGTGTTAAGGAGAATTCCCTGATAATATCTGAGGAGGCACTATTTTATCCTTTATATCCTT
This sequence comes from Dermatemys mawii, assembly GCA_007922305.1. Classification (NCBI taxonomy): domain Eukaryota; kingdom Metazoa; phylum Chordata; order Testudines; family Dermatemydidae; genus Dermatemys; species Dermatemys mawii. The sequence continues at coordinate 18,808,243 of ML677341.1, read as the reverse complement.
CTTTAAGGCTGGTTTCTGCTGCGATGCTTACTAATCTCAGTTTGCTGATCATGGCTAAGCAGATAACCAGGTGAGACTATTTCTCTTCTTTCCTGTCCCTGCTCCTTTACTTCCTATCTTTACCCTCAAAAATACAGTAAAAAACAACTACAATCCACTTAACTAGCAAAGTTGTGACAGCATATTCATTGCTCACTTGTTGTATCCACCCCTGCCCTTTTGTTCGTGTCTTTAAATTGTAAACCTTCCAGGGCAGGTATTCTCATTTGTTTCTATTTCTGTATAATGTCCAGCACTGCTGGCCCAAGTCCTGAATGTGGTCTTTGGGTTCTACCATCATATAAGTAATTAATCATTGGCATAGGTTACAAAGCCTGATTATAAGAAGAAAGTGTCACCTCTTCTTTAGTTTACTTTTATTTGTCCACATATGAAAAAATAATATCTTATTTTCCAGGTCATCGCTTTGGTCCTTCTTGCCTCTAGAAAGCTGACATGCGTATGCAGTTAGATGACTAACGGCAGAAACTTGAATCAAAATGCCTAATTTTGAACATCCAGAGTATCCAGAAGCTACCTTGCTTCACTTGGAAAGTATGGTGCCCTGTCGAGAATCCCAAGTGTCATCGCTGTTGTCAATATTTGGAGAGGTAGCTCTTTCTATATTGTGTATTGGGTAGATCATAGATGTTCTACTAAGATGTTAGTTTCTATGGACCGGCTGAAAACAAACTTAAATGCATTATTGCTTAGAGCTAGGCTAGCTGTTTACATGGTAATCTGAAATTTTGTATTATCCATCTTTCATATCTGCCTCTAGCTAGAAGGTGTCTGATAAACTTGAAAACACAGGATTCTCTAGTTACTTTAAGCAAGCAGGAGCTTTATAGCTATTTTTCCCCTCCTGGCTGTTGTTAGTTGGCTTTCCATTACCAGTCATTCTTCGCTGCTGTGAGGTGGTGATAGAAAGATCCTTGCCTCTCTGACTCCTCTCACAGCTCATCTTTTCTTGCGTGGTCCTCCTGTATGGATAACTCTGGTACCTGCCTTTGCTGTTGTGCCGGTACCTTTCCCAGCAGAAACAACATGAAACATGATTATTTATAGTTTCCTTGCTGCCCATAAGGCTCTGGAATAGCTGCTATAAAATGACCAGAAACTTGTTAATTTTTACTACAGGCGTGTCGCGTTTTACGCGAGGGTTAAGTTCTGCGATTACCGCGTAAAGCGGAAATCGCTTATAGTGAAACTCTCATTGAGATCACTATTCAGAACGTTTACCCTGGCCGGGGCGGGGAGACACAGAGGGCTCCTGCCTCAATTTTGCGGGCGGGCAGACTGTCTGCTTCTGCCCGGATCCCACCAGCGGGCGGGCAGCCAGCTCCAGTCCTGCCGTCCCCTGCCAGGGGCTGCTGGCTCCAGCCCCATCGCAGCGAGTGGGCTGCCGCCCCGGATCCAATCACGGCGGGCAGGCAGCCAGCCCAAGCCCTGCCGGTCCCTGCACAGGCTGCCGGCTCCAGCCCCCGCCACGGTGGGTGGGCTGCCACCCCGGACCCCACCGCAGCAGGCGGGCTGCCACCCTGGACCCCGCCACAGTGGACGGGCAGCCAACTCCAGCCCTGCCAGCCCTTGCTGCGGGCTGCTGGCTTCAGCCCCTGCTGCGGCAGGCGGGCTGCCGCCTCGTTTTTTTGTTTTTGTTTTTTTTTCCCCCTGGCCACCCGCGTAAAGTTAAATTAACGCAAGTTAAATGTGCATAAAACGCGACTGGCCTGTGTACTGGTGCTTGGCAAAGCTATCGCAGTAGCAAAGGCAATGGAGCTGTTTATCTGCAGACTCTGGGAAGGCAGCATGGTATCAATTTACATTCGGTTAACAATATGCAAATTAATGTTGATAGTTTGGTACTGTTTGATTTTTTACAAGGTCTAGTATATTTATAAAGCTTAAATACTGGATTTTGATGTATTTATTGTAACTATAAAGGCTGGAAGCTTAATTTGTTTTTAAACAAAAGCTTAAATTCTGCAAAATCTTTATGGCTTAGGCTGTTTCCATACTTTCCAGGGAAAGCTTCCTGCTTGCCACTGGAGAGTGAATTTTTCAAGCATTATCTTCAGGAAATATTGAAGATTACTTTTACTCAGGCTTGGCCTACAGTAGGGGGAAGGGTCGACCTAAGATCCACAACTTCAGCTACGTCTTAGGCCGACTTACCTCCTGTCCTCATGGCGGCAGTGGGCTTGTGACTCCAGCTTGCGCCTTTTGGCGAACTGGAGTCCCGGAGTCGATGGGAGTGCCTCTGGCGATCGATTTATCGTGTCTTGATGAGACACGATAAATCAGTCGCCAATAGATTGATCACTACCCACCGACATACCCTCAGGCACTTGTTTTGAAGTCATGACCTGAGTGCATTTAGTTTTGTTATTCAGAAGTTGTTTCTCTGTTAATGTCAGTTTGGGTGTCATAGTTAATTATTAAAAAAATAAAAAATGTACAGCTGCTGTAAAGCTACAATGGTTATATTTTGACAAAAAATAAATATCTTCAGAATGAATTGGATTTGCTTTCAGTCTTTTCCCTCTTATCTCAATTCTCTGATTTTTGTTTTAATTCCCCACCACTTCCTCCTTTTCATTCAGTTAAACTGCTTTCGGTTATCCCTTTAATCATAGGGACATAAGTTTTTACAGAAAGGTAAAATTTTCAAAGCATGTAAGTGACTTAGGCTCCTAAGATACTTACATGGTTTGGGTAAAATTTTAAATATCAGCAGCTGCAAAAATGGCTACTCAGGCTTTGTGAAACAATAGCAGAGCTTCAGATACTAATTTTTATTAGCCCTTAAAATGATTTATGATTTGATAAAGTTTACTGTGGGAAATATAGCGTGAACTACTAGACTGGGTAACAACCATGGTTTTAAGTATTAAACCATGGTTTGCCCCCCTCTCTGCCTTTCTTTGTCTCTCCCCTGTTCCAATATCTTCTGTCTTAGCCCTTTTGTAACATGTGTTTATCACTACATAATTTAATAAATTATTATTTTTTATTTGTAAGCCTAAATTAACTGAGAAAATATCAGGAGGGTGGAAGTTGATATTCAGCTTTTTGCCTCTAAAAGAGAGTATATCTAGGCTGCCAATTTTCCCCTCACCCTCCCAAATGCATAGTAAGACTTGGAGCCTGGTTCTGTAGACTTGGACTCCTGCCACTGTACTAAAAATAGCAGTGCAGACTTTCCTGCTTGGGCTCTGCAACCTGGGAAAGACGTAGGTCTCGGGACCTGAGCTCCGGCCCAACCAGGAACATTTAGACTGCTATTCCCCATCATTGAAGATTTGTAAGAGGAAATTAGACAAATACCTGTCAGGGATGGTCTAGAAATTAGTCCTGCCTTGAGTGCAGGGGACTGGACTAGATGACTTACTGAGATCTCTTCCAGTCCTGCTCTTCTATGATTTTTAGTGTCATAGGATGAGCCTGAGGCCATAGATCTTGTTTTTTGCAAGGTACATGTACCCTTAAAGGGCCAAAGGCAAATACTTTAAGGCCAGAGTCTGACAACATGTTGAATAGTACTCTGCAGTTAGTGCCATCATTATCAGTTGCACATCTTGACAAATAAGCTACTACTCAGCATGAGTAAGGGTGGCAGAATCCAGAACATTTTTTTCGCTGGAGAAGACATGATCTAACTCGGGTTAGCTAATTTGAGTTAAAATCCCAGTTGTCATTTTCTTAGGAGTTAACAGATGAAAGTAAAGCCAACAAACTGCCTTGGCTTCACTAGAATTTTACCTCAGGTTAGCTAACTTGAGTTAAGAACACACCCTTTGCCCAATGAAGACACAACCGTAATGTTCTGGGAGTTTCAGTGGTGGCTTTAGAGCCTTTTTTGAACTCTGCTCTCAGGTTGGGAGGACCATAAAATCAGAGCATCTTAATTGTAGTGTTCTGTATTTGAGTCTCTTAATTTAAAACAAAGCTTTTCTTCTGGCAGCAAACTAGATGAGCCACAGTTCTCTAAATCTCAGAAATAAAGAAAATGTTATGTATTAACACTTTTAAACTTTTTTTTAGCGTCAGCATTTTAGCTTTCCATCCATCTTTATCTATGGACATACATCAAGTGGCAAAACCTATGTGATGCACACTCTTTTACAAACATTAGAGGTAAGAATAAAATCTTATGGAATTCATAAAACACTTTGAGCCAATGAGGAATTAAAAAAAAAAAAGTTTCCAAATGAGCTACTTTCAGTTTGATGGAGAAGTGCAAGAACAGTTTATTTTGCTCCTATTTCTTTTCTCTTATTTTTACAATCTCTCTTCCACTTGTTGCTTGATTGCCACACAAAACATCTTCTTTCTCCTCAAGGCATTTTGGATGCTGCACAACATAGTGCAAATTAAAATAGAATAAACTCAAAATTGATAAAAAAATGTTCTGGAGTTGATGGGTCCAGTACAGAAAGGTGAGTGAATGATAATTAATAAAGGGCCAGTGTTGATAATAAGCCTGGCTTGAAATTTAAAAAATAAGCTAACAAAAAGACTTTGATTTTTTTTTTTAAAGTGAGGAGTGATAAACTAAGATGGCTGTTTAGATTGACTGTAGCAAAGGCATCACTTACTGATGTGAGACAGTCATTTACAGCTCACTTTTTTTTGAACTGCAAATTTACCTTTAAATCCATTTTATTTGCATATAAAACTGTATTTGTATTCATGCTATCAATACTAAATCCAAAAATGCTCCTGGTTGTTTGCTATTTGTATTAAAATAATGCCTAGAAGTCCTGATAGTGTTCAAGGCACCATTTCACTAGGTGCTATACAGTATATGAGTAATGAATTAATAATCTGGTAATCAGAAATGCATCATTCACTATTTGCTAACATAATTTACAGATTTAAAGGTTAATAATCTGAATAGCGCATGTGTAAAGCCATATAATTGCTTAAGTAAATATATGTAGATATAGTGCCTTCTCCTGGTTAGAAAAATGAAGTACCAAATATACCAACTAAAGTGAATGAATGATTCTGTCTCTAGGAAAATTACTAACGTACAAATGCAAAACAAGATTAAAATCAATAATTTAAATCAAGTTTTTCTGTTCGCTTATTTAGTTCATTATTGAAATTAGGGCTGTCAAGCAGTTAAAAAAATTAATCACAATCACACAATTGAACAATAATAGAATACCATTTGTACAAATATTTTTGGATGTTTTCCACAATTTCAAATATATTAATTTCAATTACAAAGTGTACAGTGTTCACTTTATTTTTTATTATAAATATTTGAACTGTAAAAACGAGATAGTATTTGTCAATTCACTTAACACAAGTACTGTAGTGCGATGTCTTTATTATGAAAGTTGAACTAACAAATGTAGAGTATGTACAAAAAACAACTTTTATTTTTGAATGCAATGAAATCTGACACTTAGACAGCAGTCACTTGACCTGACAACTGATCTTTGTGCAAGTTGCGAGAACGGTTCTTTAAATTGTCTAAAACAAATTCTTCTTTGAATGATGTTTACTGCTACTTAATCTCCCATGAGTGAGGCTCTTCTTTACAATACCCAGAAAAGGAAATAAGGATGTTTCCTTCTAAACATTTTTGAATAGATTGTTAGCATGTATCCACACTTTCCCACATCCACTGAGCCTTTGATATGGGTTCCAATTAAGTAGAACGACTGTAATGAGCTCATTATGGGGGCTTCTATATATAACCTTGCATGAGAGGTGTGGTTCTGCAAGGAATGTATGTGTCCTAGTGTCTGCTTTCCAGAAGGTTTTGATGTTCGGTGGAAAAAGAAAAAAATATATTTCTTGAAGAGTGAGGTTCTATGCCAAAATCCTATTTTAAGAGCTACAGTTGTTAGGTAAATAACTTTCTTTCCTTACCTACATGTGAGTGACAGATTGGTTCCATTTTTTTTATTCTATGTTCCATTAAATAACCTTAGCTTTTGAACATTAAAAAAATACTGCCAAAATTGACAGGCCTGAAATTGTACTTGGAAGTAGTAGTTTTCCTTTTTTCCTTATTTTAAAGCTCATCTTAGCGCTGAGGTTTTCCTTTTTTCCTTATTTTAAAGCTCATCTTAGTGCTGAGGTTTTTTTGTTTTTTTCCCCCCAAAGTAATGGCTGAAGCAGCAGAAGTCACTAAACTTGAAGTCTTCTGCTGTAAACAAAATAAGAGCTCTTGGGTTTTCGTACGATTAGGGGCGTGTTCTGGTGAAGTTTGTACATAGATGATACTGCCTCTCTAATTGGTCAGTTTTAGTCCTCTGACCGATTGTGGCGTCAGGGTGTATTGATTTAAATCGCCAAATGCAAAGCCTCAATTTAAATCTATTTTAATAAGCTTGTCCATTTGTACTTCAGTTATTTTCTAAAGAGAGATGCATTCTCATTGGCTGATATAACCATTAAAACATGTTGATTTACAACTAAATAGAGCCTTAGCACTACATTTGGTACTTTTTTGCTACCTATGAAGGTACGTTGTAATTATGTACATTTATTTAAGAAGTTATATCTAATATTTTCAGATTCTTATTCTAAGTTTTTTTTAGTATGTTAGAAAAATGAATGATTTATTGTTTCTTTACTAGATAATTAACTTTTTGCTCATTATTTGTGTCAAGTTGCATTAGGATGGTAAATGAAGTTTGTTTAAACACACAATAGTATATAAAACTTAAGGTTAATTTTTGGATACATAAACTTCTCTAGTCAAAATATGTTTCATGGTTACAACTAAATGATTTATTTAAACAGAGAGAGAGTAACGGTGGTCAGAGAATTAAACTGATTATTTCAGGTCAGCCTAGAAGAAGAATATACCTAATAGGCTGACTTACTTTGCTATGTTTATGAAACTTGGCCATAATTATGTTTTCCCCCGATTCATTCTTTGTATAGAAGAGTCTTCACCTCAGTTTTTCATGAAGCCTTATTGATTCAGAATATTTTTAATTAAATATTTTAAGAATAATAAATTTAGGCCTTGACATATTTTTAAATTAAGTGAATTATTAAATTTACTTTTCATTTTAAACAGGCTTATTTTTTAAATGAACTGACTATAATTTAAATAACCAAATAAATTCATCATTTTTATAATCCACTCTGAAAGGAATTAAATATGCAAATAATCTTTTGGAAATAAGAATCTTATATATTTCAACGCTTTAACTACACAGGACTTAACACACAGAAGTAAGAATTGTGTATTGTGTTCACGTGGACCTGCAACCCAAAACAAACTGATAAATCTAAATTGTAGCATAACAGCCTTGAAACTTCAATATAAATAATGCTGTAAGGTGATCTCAGGGCTTGTGTTAATGAAAAGTTTTGCAGAAATTGATTTGAGAAATGAAGTGAGGCGATGAGAACCTGAAATAGCAAAGCATAGCTATTGCCACAGTAAAATCTCATGGCAGGAATGTCTTTGAATACACATCATGCTATATGTAATGCTTCCAATCATCAGCTCATTTTCACAGATAAATCATGGGTGCATGCTTCTGGAGTGTGTGTTGGAAGTATATATCAACACCTTGTCTCAAGAGCATATGTGGAAGTTGCATTTTAAATATTTTATTCTGTTTAAACTAAACCCTAGATTTTTTTTTTTTTACATGAAACTTTACTGTCAAATGGAAGTCTGATTCCACTGAATCAGAGGCTTTAGACCCAGTTATGTGTAATAAATATAAAAGTGTTTTTGATCAAAAGTATATCTTCATTTTTCTTCTTGTGAGTTATTCTGAAGAGGGGTTTTTAAACAATAATATAATTACACTGACTGTTTCATATTAGTAACTATGTCACAAGATAATATGCTTAAATCTGTTTACTTGGCCTTTGTGTTATGTAAAATTTCAAATTGTTACACACACGATAATCCATTACTGATCACATTTCTGTAAATACTTTGTCCTGCTGGTGGTGATACAGTTTATTCCTATGACTGTTTTGGGAAGCAAAGAAATTAGACTATTGAGCTCTGATTTTTAATCATTTCGATTATTTATCATTTGTATTTCTTTCAATATAACTAAAATTAGATTCTGTCCTCATTTTTTAGCTTCCTCATGTGTTTGTGAACTGTGTTGAATGCTTTACTTCAAGACTCCTTTTAGAGGAAATTTTGACCCAGTTGCAGAGTCTTTCATCTGAAAATAAACACGGTTCTCATGTGCCCTGTGACACGTTTAATGACTTTGTACGTCTGTTTAAGCAAGAAATTATTACTCAAGATCTACAGAATCAAACAGTATATATTGTAAGTATTTTAACTTGCATGTTTCTCCTGTTTTTATTTTGTTTAAATGTATTTATCAGAGTTCCTTTATGTATGAAGAAATAGGTGTTGCTCATCAATTTACATAGGATTTCTGTATTGTACTGTATGAGCCTGTTTCAAAGCTTATTAAAATTAATGAGAATCTTTCAGTTGATTTCATTGGGGTTTGCTCAGGCCCTATATGCCTATTTTTATGACTATTCACATGCAAATAGCAATAGTAGATTGTGTTAAATAGTTAACATTTTAACAAATAAAGGTTGCCAGTAGAGGAAACTGAGTTGATTTATAATGAGGTAGAGAGTCACCCTCACAAATCTCTTTTGGGAGATAGTTCTACTAGAGAGAAACCAAATGGAGGAATAGGGGAAGCTACAGTGGAGTACCCAAGTGAAGAGGATAGCTAGGCTAGCACAGGTTTAATGTAGAGGTCATGCTGATTGGTTCCCTTATAAAAAGAGCTGTTGAACTCTCATAAAACTTCAGTCTTCAGTAGCAAGATTTAAAACTCAGTTCTTACCTGTAAAGACAGACAGGGCAATGAAAAGTTAACTTGGTAAAATTTTGTACATAATGTGAAGAGTGGATGGAGGAAGAACGGAGTCCAGCACGAAGATTAGAATTGTATTTCAAGTGAAAAATAATGCATGAAGCATGGTTGTAGTAGCAGAGAACTTCAAATAACATTAATACTGGAGACACTCTCCAGAATGTATTTTCTTCAGGAAAAAAGGAACTAAAGATTTGTTAAAGGAGGCCAAATTGACCATATGACTAAAATTGGATGTGTTCAGATTGCAAGTTTGATGCCACTGTAAGCTTTTTAAAAAAATATTCCCTTTAACCAGTCAAGTGTGATATTTTGCCTTTTCTTGAAGTCAAGTAAGGAAGAAGTAAACAAGCATGTTTAAACATCTTCATGTTGTTTTGTAGGCACAGCTAAATGTGGTGTTTTTTTCAAAATATGTATAGTATTGAGTTGATGAAGTTCATGTTCTGTATAGTGAATGCATTAATATTTTGTAACTTTATACAGGAGTGTTTTGAATAAAGTTTAAATTAAAGAACATTGAATGTTAATCAAAGTTGTTTTAATAGCTGCAAAAGTAAAACAAGTATTCTTAGACATGACTGTAAGATTGAAACGTGTGCCAAGGAATTTTATAAAACACCATTGCTTTCATATTAGTGAGGGAAAAATGCTTGATTTAAATATCAGTAGGAACATTTTATTTATCTTTACTGTCCCTCAGAATATTAGAAGTTACTTGAAAATTGATGTTGGAAGACAGAGCATTAAATACTGTGAAGTGATCAATTGTATTGGTAATGTGTTGTAGCTGAAAAGAATTTAGTGTTTAAATTAGCGTGTTTCAACTGTGTTGTTCAAGGAAACAGATAGGAATTGAGTTGGAAATCAATTTATGGGAATTAACCTGTCTCCTGGATTTATGAAAGGATGGTTTAAATTGAAATTAATGAAAGAACTGTATACTGGTAGCATAAACTGGAAAAAATAATTTTATTCTATTTCATTTCTGGGGTAATCATTCAAAATATTTCAGACCTAATTAAGTCAGAGAAAATTAAGGTAAATGGTTGCTCTCAGGCAAAGGCTTCTAAATGTTTTTTAATCCAAGAATAGCTACTAAGCATGAGAACAAAATGATTTGTTCTACCTATTTGAAAGATGATGCTGATACGACTTGTATGTATTTATTCTTACATTTTGAATTAGTGTTGTTCTTTATAATGTGATTTAACAATGATAGAAATATTAAAAAAAAATTTAAAATGTCTAGCAAAAGTTATGAAGCCAACCAGTAAGCGATATGGAATAAAATCTGCATTTGTAGGCTGTTGGTGTTTGATTGTGTTATGATGAGCCACTAGAGGTGCACCATCAACTACGAGCATATAACTGGCCATGTCGTCACTGTGTTATCTGCTGCAAAATAACCCAGTCTGATATGTTGATCGTTTTTTAATCGTGTACTACTGTGCCAAAAAAAAAATAAGTTTGTGATGAGGGAATCTCTTCAGTATAATAACGTTTAATATTTTCATTAATACTTTAGTAAGTCAGTTTGGGATGTTAGCCTTTGGGTATGTATTATATGGTGTGAAGGAGCCATATAGAAAGTGACTTAGAGATTCATTTATATATATCTTTTCAGTGACTGGACTCTAGCTGTGCGTTGTTAGAAGCTATACATTGCTTAGTGTGACAAAGCTCCAAGTCTGTACTTGTGGGTCCTGCGCTTCCTGGCAGATTTAGGGGCCTCAGAAACTCATCTAGGCCCCAGAGTGACCTCCCTTTCTCAGTATAATTGGCAAGAGTCACCACCTAGTGAGTTGCCTTCATCATAGGCCAGTATGGAAGATGGAAAAAAGGGGGGAGCCCGGGCCCACCCTCTACTCCAGGCTCCAGCCCAGGGACCCTAATAGTATCAGCTAAGATGGCTGACCTTTTAGGCACAAAACACAATACAATTCCCTGGGCTACTTCCCCACAGCAGTCCCTGCTTCTTCAAACTCCACTTCACCCTTACCTCAGGGCCTCCTTCCTTCAGTATGATATGTTGTCCTACACTCAGTCTCACCAACAGCATAACTTCCTTCCACAGCTCCTGACACCCACACCCACCTGACTAACTGGGAGGTTTTTATCTGGTTTCAGCCAGTCCCTGATTGGCTTCAGGTGTCCCAATTAGGCTAGCTGTTTCTACTCCTTTCTAGAAGGTTCTTAATTGGCCCTAGGTGTCTTGATTGGCCTGGAGTAGCCTTTGTTTGGCTATCCAGGGAACAAGGACCTGCACATCCTGAGACTAATATACCTGCCTTCCAGCACTCTCCTATATCCTTCTGGTCTGACTCCGTCACATTAGTCATAACTGAAAAGGCCAAACCAACTAATTTGGACATAGATTTGGACAAAGGCATTCCAATCAGTTTGCTTCCCACTTTATTATTAATTAATTGTATTAGAGTGACACCTAGGAGCCCTGGTAATAGACGAGGAACCTATTGTGCTAGGCACTGTACAAACATGAAACAAAAAGCTAGTCCCTGCTCAAAGGAGCTTACAATCTAAGTATTGGACAAGAGACACATGGATATAGACAGATGGGGGAGTACAAATAAACAGTGAGACAGTGTTGGTCAGCATGATATGCCATGGTCTCTTTACACTAGCAGCTTATGGAAAACAGTTGCTTAACACATGCTTAATTCAAATTTTTAGAACTTGATGCTAAACTCTTAAGTTACATGGGAATTTGTTAAAAGAACATTAGTGAATAGCTGGTGAGTGAAAATGCTTGCTTTCCCTTTGTAAGGAATTCTGAGTAAACTTGAGCAGTTAAGGTATATGTTCTGGGAAACCTGGAGTTCTGGTCCAGTCACAAACTTCAGTCTGAAATCTTGGGATAATGTAAGCTTTACTACCTGAATAAAACAGATTCTAGTAACATGAGCCTCTGTAACTGGGGTACTATTGTATCATATCCATTCCAGTATTTTGTGATCCTGAAATACTACTTTTTTAAAATTTGATATTCCTTAATTTTCTTCCAAGTGCTCGTCTTCCATGAGCAATGACGATTCGTGCCTTTCAATGATTTGGAAAAAAATCAAAACCAAAAGTTTTTGAAAAAAAACCCATTAATGAGAACAGAATAATACAATCCTCTACAAATCTGTAATATTACAGCAACAATAATCCAAAAGAAATAATCAACTTGGATATCTGTAGTTAAATTCAGTGTAGTAAATAGAACATAAAATAAACTTGTTTTCCCTCTTTTTTCCTTCAGTCAAGGTATTAACTATGTTAAGCTTAAGAATTCTTCAATGAATTATAACCAGCAATCTCTTCACTCTGGATGAGGCCTCCATTTCTCTTCAGGATATAAAATATAATAATTGTTTTATAAGCAGTGTCCCCAATTAAAAAGTTGATATTTACTAATAGTTGCCACACAGATGTTTTTTTTACTTATTTCTTGGAGCAGTATTGGGCTTCCACATAATGCTACAAAGAATTTTAAAAATTATATCCAGAGATTTAAGAGGCCATAATACATGGTCACAGAAGAAAATCAGATGCTTTACTCCCGGGGAATTCTGCACCAAGAAATTAAACATTTTTCACCAAAATATTAGTAAATTCTGCATTTGTATTTGTCAAAACACCACAATATAATCATGTGTTTTAATTATTTTGACAGGTTTCAGAGTGGTCGATGTGTTACCACCAAAAACAACAAGGAGTCCTTATGGCACCTTAGAGACTAACAGATTTATTTGGACATAAGCATTTGATTTGTTAGTCTCTAAGGTGCCACAAGGACTCCTTGTTGTTTCAGTTATTTTGGTAATTTACAAATTTCTTACCAGGCATATTAATACAGAACTTTGTATAATTCATTTAAATTATGGTACAGAACTGTATTTCCTGTCTCTGTCAGAAGCTGTGCAAAGGCTTGTGGGAGTCAGGGGTAACAAAGGAGCTGAGGGAGAGGGAAAGAGCCTGGAGTGAACCTGGAGGGTGTTGGATGTGGGTGTGAGGTTTTTCTTTGATGTGAGGGGGCATTGTTAGGGTGTTGGGATGCCTCCCCCATGCAGACTCTGACTGACCCGATCCTCTTGCATTGTCTGGCTCATCTGCCCTTGTCCCTGCATTCGTCATCCCCCTGGGTCTTTGCAGCTCCCTGTCCCCTGGCTCAGTGCTGTTCTCCCACTAGCCTCTAAGCCCATTCTCCAGTCTGTCCCCCCCACACACACTTCTGAACCCCCTGGCAGCCCTGTGTGCCCCATTCTGTCTTAACCTCGCTCTGCAGGCAGGTACTGTTATGAGCTTCTCTGCTACAGAATTCGTGCAGCAGCTGAGCATAGAATTTTTGTATTTTTCCGCATAAAATCCATTTTCCTTAAGAGCTTCTGTTCTGCCTTTTGCCCACTAGAGGCTGCTGTGGCGCTAGAATAGCCAGCATGAAGGCTGCTGGCTGTTCTGGTGCCCCAGTGGCCTGGGATGGGCAAAAGGAGGAACTGCAGCACATTTTAGGCAAAATAGATTTTTATGTGGGAAAATGCAAAATTATGGGAGGCAGAGGAATTCTGTGCATCCACAGACGTGCAGAATTTCCCCAGGAGTATCTCTTTATGAACCCAGAAGGAATCTAAATTGAAGTACTGCTTAATTTTTTCAAACACATTTTATATTAGTAAAAGATAATCTTGGTGGAAAAAGGTTTCAGAGTAGTAGCCATGTTAGTCTGTATCAGCAAAAACACAGAGGAGTCCTTATGGCACCTTAGAGACCAACAAATTTATTAGGGCATAAACTTTTGTGGGCTAGAACCCACTTCATCAGATTCATAGAGTAGAAAATACCGTAGCAGGTATAGAACATGAAAAGATGGGCGTTGCCTTACGAGGTAGAGGTTAGTCTGCGACAAATTGTAGAATTTAAAATTGTTTGTAATTAATTATATAAGATAATTTAATTGTTATCCAAGGATATCAGTGAAATGTGGCTCCATCAGCTGGGCTAGAAAGTTTTTTAAATTCCACATAAAAGGGCAGAATATAATTGACTAGATAATATCCTTTTTTGTTAAAAGGTGCTGGATAAAGCAGAGCAGCTGAGGGAAATGGAGGCAAACGTGTTGCCAGGATTTCTTAGACTACAAGAAATAGTAAGTAACTAGGTAAAGTATTTTTGATGTATATTTTGTATAAGTTAGGTAAGGGTATTAGATCATCTAGCCACTCTCACTACCAGTGAACTCCCGAGAGTAGAGAAGTTTTAGTAATTTTTTTTGCAGAATTTCGCTGCGTGGCAGAACTCAAGTCAGAATTTAAACATCATCACGTCTGTCTGTCTTGTGCTCTGTTTATTATTCCATTTAATGTTGTCCTGTAATATCTGCTCTTTTATGCATTCTTTTGACGTTGCTTCCACTGTACACTGCATCTTCTCAAAAAGCAATAGATATTTTAGATTATTACAAGATTCTACCACTCTTCATCAAGGTTTTTTAATAATTGTCAAAGAGTATAAAATCTTGGAAGGACTGTAAGGTATATAAGGAGCAACTTCTAACTGAAAAAAGCTTATCATAGCTCAGCTCCTACTGTCTTGGTTAAACAATAGCACACTCTTAAAGCTTGGCAATGGCAGTGTGGGGGCTGCAAACTGTCCTGAAACAGCTGCTTTAGTGGAAGCTAAACCCAAGCGTAACCAGTGTAAGGTTGGACAGATGAACCTTATTCCCGGAGTGTTTGTTTTCTTGCAATTTCTCCAACAGTGTCTGAGAACCCTTTGTGATGGCCTTCCTGGAGATAGGTGCAAGGACTCTTGGAACATTGGTTATGCAATTGTGGCTAGCCCTGTTTTCATCACCAGCAGAGGCTGGTGTGTGTGTAACAGCCTCTTAAGAGTCTACCTGTTGCAATAAGGCAAAGGTGTTACTCTTTTGGAATTTTGTTTGGGATAGGAATAGAATATATTTTTCTTCTGCTCTTGCTAATGATTTAGGAAAGGACTGGACTTGAGTTAAAAGCTCTTTGAAGTTAGTGAGAGCCTTTCTGTTGATGTTTGAGCTGTGTTTTGTGAAAGTGACCGTTTCAACTGCTGTGGAAAGCTATAGTCTTGATGTTCTTGAGTTAGTGGATGGGACACTTTGTAACTATATGTTCATCTTGCTGGCAAGACACTTCTGTGGGTGCCTGTCAGTGTCACTCACTTCCTGCCTCATGTTTTCTTAGCAAATAATTTGTTCAAAGACCTAGTGTAAAATAAATGAAAAATGTAATTTACGTTTTAATAAATATTTTTTAAATTGGTGATTGATTTGCAGCTCTAGAGGTTGATTAGAGAAGCATATCAGTCCTCTTGCCTGTGGTGGGGGCAATATTTTGGTAATTCATAAACGCTGGAAAATAAATAGGTTGTTCCACCTTTCCCTTAAAGAATATATCTTTGTGCAAGATGGAAACTGTATGCTAAATCATTACACATCAGCCTATTGTAAATCTGCGTTTTTGTATTTGAAGCTACCAAGAAACAGAAGTGTATATAAGGAAGAACTGCATGCTCTATGCTGCTTCTCATAATCTGTGCCAGTCCCTTATTTGGTTGTACTTTCTGGAATCTATGTGCCATACTACTTTTCTGTTTACTCACTTCAGTGGTTCTTAATTGCTGGTGATTTTTTTGTATTGTGGAAGTAACTTGAGGAAACAAGCTTTTTTACTTTTAAACTTATGGGCTGCTTCTAAAACTCTGAGATCTCTTAACGGAAGAACTATACTTGAAGGCATCTCTCTCTACTGTTGAGTTTATAGTACAGTTGCAAAAAGACCTGCAGAAATTGAAAGAATGTAGCATTCTAATTGTCTGGTATGAACTTAGAATTTTTTGAGGGTTGATTGGTTTACCTTAACCATGTAGTCTTTGTTCACTGAGCAGAATTTTTCCTAACAGTAATGATACAGTAAACTCTCGATTATCCAGGATGATAGGGAAAAAATTAATCTTGGTTAATAAAATCCCGGATAATTACCATCCATAGGAAATATGGGGAAGGAGAGGGGTTGGTTTACCAGCCACCCTGCGCTGGAGCGGGGTGGGGGGGGGGTGTTGGTTCACTGACTGCCCTGCGCCCTGGTGGATTTTCTTTTTTGCGCTTTGGGCAGCAACAAAGCCAGAGCTGGCCCTGCGAGTTACGCATATTTTTTTGACATCCTGGTTAATTCACAACCTGGTTAACCCAATCCTGGATAATCGAGAGTCTACTGTAGATGAAGATGACCTCCACAAGGACATGTGAAATAATGCAATTGCACATTCTATAAAAATTGTATAATATAAAATGTGAATATGCTAGCCTGTTTCTCTTTAAAGTAAGCTCTCAGATATTTAAAAAGTAGTAATGGAACATCAGACCTCCTGAGGTCCCGTCCAACCCTGATATTCTATTCTATGATCAGAAATATTTCTGTTCGCATTCTTAAATTGTGGGAATTGTGTAAAATAAGAATATTTCCATATGAAAAATAAGTAATTAGTGACCCAACTTAATATTAAGTTGGAACTTGCAGATTGCCACAGACATCACTGAAGTGAAGGCATAGGTGCTTACCAGTCATAATCGTGCTTAAGATTGCAAAGCAGTCAATTAAGTACAGAGCTAACTTTGTAGTGTCATGAGTCAGATGACCTTTATAAATTAAGCCTGAAGTATGTTCCCTTCCCAAAATATTGGTCCTCCTTTACCTCCTCAACTCATACTGTACAATCTCCTAATTAAATTCTGGATTTAATTATTGAAGTGAAATGTTAGCTTAATTTTGGGAAGGGAAGCAACTTCATATTGCCTGGTACCCCAGGTCCCTAGTAGCATAAATGTCAATTAAATGGCAAGAGATATACAGGAATCCCAGATAATTATGAAAATCTGCAAATGCATGAGCTCCTTGATTAGGCCACCAAAAGACTTATTAATATGCTAATAATTTGTGTTAATCACTAAATTTGATGAAATTCTTCAAATGAAAAATCCTAACACTTGTTCTTCTGATTAATATTTTAACATGCAAGGTGACCTTTTCCTCTTTCTTCTCTTACAGACAGACAGGAATGTCACTGTTATTTTCCTTAGTGAAATTGTGTGGGAACTGTTTCGTCCAAACACTGGATGCTTGGAGCCATTCACCTTGTATTTTCCTGACTACAGCATAGGTAACTTAATTTTTTCTACCTTTTTTTGTTGAATGAATAACTAATATAAGTACTTTGCATAAAGGACTTTCCATCTAAGCATTTCAAACACCCAAGCCTGGTCTATACTGGGGGGAGAGGGGAAAAGCGATCTAAGTTATGCAACTTCAGCTATGTGAATAACATAGCTGAAGTTAATGTACTTAGATCTACTCACCATGGTGAGTCGACAGCTGATGCTCCCCCACTGACTCCAGCTGCTCCTCTCACTCCGGTGGCGTACTGGAGTTGACAGGAGAGAGCTCGGCGGTCTATTTATTGCATCTAGGCTAGACGTGATAAATCGACCCCCGCTGGATCGATTGCTGCCTGTCGATCCTGTGGGTAATGTAGACAAGCCCTTAGTTTTTTTTGTTAAGTAGCGAGAGTAGGCTGAAGCTTCAGCTTTAAATCGGTTCAAAAATGTGACAGTTACATTCTGGTTACTAGAATCCAGAAGGCAGTGGTTTTTTCTTTTTAATAACTATAGGTGGCTTTGGTAAAATTACAAGCCCTATATTCCCAATTGCCCTCTACGTAGGAATTAGACTCCCTTCCTCTTAATTCATCTAGATTTCCAATATGGCTCCTCCTGTCTCAAACCACTACATGCTAACTAGTGAACTACACATCAGCCTCAGAGACTCCAGTCTTCTTCTGTCCTCTGTTTTCCTCCAGGAAACACCCACAACACATTTTGCTTTTGCATGCCGTCTGAGAACTTACCACCCCCTAGCTATTTTGCTACTTCAGTCTGCAGAACCCAATCTACTTCATCCATTAGAGATTCCATTTTACTTCTTTGTTTTTGTTTGAGAATTATTTCTAGGGGATCCCCATTAGTGAGATGCACATGGCCCTCATAGGAAGAGCTCAGCCAGCTGATGGAAGTACAACAGCATCTTTGGAGATCTGAATTTCTCCCCCACAGCCGTGGTTAGCTGCAGATGTTGAGACTGTTTCTATATCCTTTACCATTTTGGCAGCATATGGTTTAAGGCTTTTCTTGTAATCAGTTGTCAGTAAAGTTAGTGTGGTTTAGTGTTGTGTTGGTGTTTGTTTAGAGGTGTGGGATTTTTTTGTTGTTGAGGAAACTGGACCATTTTTGATTCGGTTACCCCTATTGATAGGGTTTTCCTTTTGCTGTTGATTTGGATTTTATGGTACAGCTGACTATCATTGTTTGGCTTGTGCTGCACTTAATTTTTAAAATATGGTTAGTACAATAAGACAATTGCCAACTTTTTGAAAAAAATAATCAACTTCTTTATATCTAAACAGGACATCTACAAAAGATTCTGTCCCATTATCATCCTCCAGAATATTCTGCTGATTTCTATGCTGCATACATTAATATTCTTCTAGGTGTCTTCTACACAGTCTGCAGGGACTTGAAAGAGCTTCGACATCTGGTGAGGGAATCCTCGTGATTTAATTTTCTTGTCCAAAATCTCAAAGGCTAGATTTATTGTTCAATTTGGATAAAGAGCATGTCATAAGCATATTGCATCGAAAGGTACTGGGCTTATTTAAATCAGTTAGTGAAGTATGGATGTCCTCATATCCCTGCAGTCCTGTACCAGTCTTGTCCAATTCAAATATCTTTTTTGAGATGGGGCGACCACATCTGCAGTCAGGATTCAAGATGTGGACATATTATGAATTTATATAGAATATTACATTTACTATCTTATCTATCTCTTTCCTAATGATTCCCAACATTGTTAGCTTTTTTGACTGCGGCTGCAGATTGAGTGGATGTTTTCAGAGAACTATCCACAATGACTACAACCAACATCTCTTTCTTGAGTGGTAATAGCTAATTTAGACCCATCATTTTATATGTAGAGTTGAAATTGTTTTCAAGTTTGCATTTATGAAATTTGAATTTCATCTGCCATGTTGTTGCCAGTCACCCAGTGTTGAGAGAGCCTTTTGTAACTCTTTGCCATCTGCTTTGGACTTAACTATTTTGAGGGCTTCCTTTCGCTGAGGGTCACTGAGGGAAATTCCAGACTTCCTGCTTGCACTTGCAATAAACTGGTGCACATGAGCCTTAAAACATTAAATCTCATAACATCCACATTAAGTACTGTAGCAAGTATAGTAAATAAAAGCCAGACATTTTTAAGAGGCTATTAATTATGCCTGCCTCAAGTTTTGAATATGTAACTGATTATTCAGGTGAGATCAGTTGGAGTCATGAGTGCTCAAAGCCTCTGAGTGTAACTTCAAGTCAAGCAGCTATGTGTGAAGGTATCCCAAATTAGTGGGCACTTTGAAAAATTGGGCCTGAATGACTTGCTCAAGCACTGAGTCATTAGGAGAGCAGGTAGAGGACCTCATGAGTCCTAACTTCCAGTTTTATCCTCTTACTTCTGGACACACTGCATAGTTTGGAAGCATATCAGGCAGTGGGCCTCTTAACAACCGTAGTTTAACTGTCTCCGGCAGACTATGTTGTTGGTTTAAATGAACATTTATTAAAACTGTGGATGAGAGAAAGTGGCACAACTTCATAAACTTTGTTTCCACTGGAAATTTAATGCTAAACTTCTTACATTTTGCTGTATTGTATAGACATGAAAATGTAAATTTTCACTTGGGGAAAAAAAAAGCCGTACACAGCAGGCAGTTAAACACACCTACTACAGAATACATCTGGTGCATACTTTTATAGAAACATGGTTTCCAAATATGATCCATACTCTTATTAAAAATTCTAATAGAAACAGATAACCCAAACATTGCAGCAGTGCACAGAGGATCTGAAAGTGGGAGGGGGAAGAGAGAATGTTTTTTTTCCCATATTGCCTTTTTCCTTCCCCCTCTTAGCCACCGGACCAGCTTCCCTGTAAAGCGGGGGGAGGCCATCTTTATTCTGCATAAAATTGAATTGGCTAATAGCTAAGCTAGGTAGACCAGAGGTCTTAGCTGACTGAAGTAGAGCTGGGTGGGAAATTTTTCCTATCCCACAAAAATTGAAGATTTCATAAGAACATGTTTGCAGATCTGTATCAGGACAAAACCAAGACCTTTCAAATTTAGAGAGGGAGATGTAGGCACTCACCTAGGATGTGGGAGGCACAGGTTCGAGTCATGATCTGCCCAATTCAGACAAAGTATAAAATGAGGGATTTCATTTCAAAGTGCACTTAGTTATTTAATTTTTGAATCTCTACATTTTGACTTTCGTCTAACCTATGAAATATTGAATCAGTGGGTACTTGTTCAGTAATAAACTGCTTCTTGGTTACTGCCAAGGAGCATGACTTGTCTTTACACAATTTCAGTGGTTCTGATTGCATAACTTGAATAAATAAAGAAATAAGAGATGATGGGCCTTTGTTGTGTACAGGTTCCTGGATCTTTAGCTCATTTAAATTTCGAGATCACTGCATGGTTAAACAGATATAGACAATAGTAGCTAAAAGGATCAAGATCACAGCTCCATCTTTTTTCCCCATATCTGTACATATAGCTGCCTTAGTAAACTATTGTGTACTATGTATGTGTCACTGACAAAATTGAAGACTCAGCCAGACAAAATGCAGAAGATTCATGCTTGAACAAAAAGTTAAGTTAGAAACAATCTTTCTTAAGAATACATAGAGAATAAAAATTAGCATAAAGGTTTGTCATTATGCTCTTCTATTCTCATCAATAGTGTTACACACATAATTTATCATCATTATATGTATGTTCCCCTAAAAACACACACACGCTACTATCCTGTTCACAAGAATGTGAAATGGGCTGTTCAGAGTGGCTTTTTGCTGTAATATTAGAGTACTTAATGTGTTTCCTTTTTTTATTTTCTGATGTATTAAGGTTCATATTCTTATTTAAACACACATGCATACTGTATTTGAACATTACTTAGTATGTTAACTGGTGGGTTTTTATTGACACCTGGACACTATATGGATGGTACCTAATAAGTTATTTTCCTGATAATCAAGCTAGGTATGTAATTCTTGGTGAGTGGGAGTAGAGAATCAGTGGGAGCAACAAAATAATCAAGATACAGCACCAGCATACACAGGATCTTGCTGAAAATACAATTTTTCTGTTAGTTTTGATAACCATGTGCTGCAGTTTTGAATACACCAGATTAAAATAATCTAGGGTATCTTCAATTTATGTTCTCTTGAGTGCTATTAGAAGGAGAAGCATACTGAAAACAAATCTTAAGCAATGCAAACACTTGCAATACAGCAATTTAATTATTCTGCAAAAATTACCATAGCTTAGTAGTAAAAGTGCCCAATAGTGCACAGATAAGGCTGGCTAAGAAAAAAGAAGAGTCACGTGAAAATAGGAGTAGAGCTGCCTCACATATTACCCAGCTAGTTTCCCTAGAACTTTGTATGTCCAGCAGTCTGTACAGTGGGTTTCCTCCTCTTCCCAAGAACTTGGAGACAGGCTAGACCTGCGATCTTGTTCTGTTACTGAAGTTTTTATTCCTGATTCTCTACCTGTCAGTGCAACAAACTGCAGGATACAGACTTCTTTTTGTAACAGCCTTTTTCCCCTTAAAAATCCACCTAGATTTTTTGTTAATTTTAAAGTAGATCCTGAACCTGGCTGGCTCTCTGTAACCTTAAGTTCCTGGGGGTGGGTGAGGGGGAAATCTCTCCAGGACTTGAGAGGAGGAGTGTATGGCCTGAGTCAACCTCTCTTTCTCTGTAGGAAAAAAATAAAGCATGGTTGACAGGGAGAAGAGAGGAAATGGGAAGGCCAGGAAACATTCCACTTGTGCGGCACTCAAACAGTCCCATGCCAATGGGGCAGACTTCCTGGGCATCCCCAGCAACAGCACCAGAGCTAAACTTCATCTACTTTTACACTTTTTACCCAAAGATACAGTATGCTTGAAAGGATTTGTTACAGTAGTTGAATCATTCAAGTTCGAGAGGCCTAGTCCTGCAGGCATGTATGTTCTTGATCAATGGTCCCCAAACTCTAAAGTGCACCCCATAGAGGGGCATAGAGGAACATTCTGGAGAGCATGGCAGGGCCCAGGCCAGCCCCCGCAGGTGGTAGGGAGGGAGCACCACCCAATTACCTGCTGCAGCTCGGCCCTCATTCCCTCTCCACTCCTAGTCCAGCTCTGCCTCTAGCCCCAGTTCCTCCCCCATCCTCAATTCTGCCCCCTGCTCCATCTTCAGCCCAAGCTCCTGAACTTAGGAAGCTTTGGCTGTGCAGTAATGGAGGGGTGGAAGGGGGGCAGGGTGCAGACAGATTCCATTACTGGTAAGCCAGGTGCATGACAGGAAAAGTTTGGGTACCACTGTTCTTGAGTAACTTTGCTAATGAGAGTAGTCCCAAAGTCATCAACTGGTCTACTCATGTGAATAGATACTGTCTATAAGTGTTTCGGGACCCAACCTACAGGCTTTCGTATGTGAAAGGTCTTTCGTATGGCATGTGTTGATAAAGACTAGTATAAATATTTTATAAGTTTCTAAACTACTCTACGTCAAATTTAGATTAACGCACACTGCTTTTTACTGCTGTAAATGTTTGATTTTATGTATCACTGTAAATATGGTTTTGTTAGCTGTATTGAAATCAATATGTGGATGTCTAGGTATTACTATGAATGCTGCTTAGATGTACAGAGCTTTCTAAAGATATGGGAGCAAAGTC
Organism: Dermatemys mawii; assembly: GCA_007922305.1. Classification (NCBI taxonomy): domain Eukaryota; kingdom Metazoa; phylum Chordata; order Testudines; family Dermatemydidae; genus Dermatemys; species Dermatemys mawii. The sequence goes on along the minus strand of ML677341.1, from coordinate 18,785,489 downwards.
ATTAGTTGGGAAGGTTGCTGTATTACAAAATTCTAAGTATAAGCATCGCAGGGTTCACTCACCACAAATGGCGCCTCCTGCTGCCCATCCTGGGGATTAGCTCTGCCAGCTTGCACTCTCCTTCTGGCATGGTTTTCTCCTGTCTTGTCTCGCTCTGCTGCCTTGCTCACTCTTGGGTCTGCAGCTTCGTCTCTGTGTGGCTGGAGGGCCAAGCCACTAAAGTCCTCCCCTTCTGGAAAATTCAGTTTTCCAGACCTGCTGTTTGACTGGTGTCTCCAGTGCCCTAGCCACTGCCCAGTGGCTAGTAGGGAAAGCCAGGCCCACATTCTGCACTGGGTTCCAGCATAACAATCAGCCACAGGCCTACCTCTTGCTGCTATTTTTCTGGGCATCTTCCTGCATATCTGTCTGGCTGACTTGCTTTATCCCCCTTCCAGGGATTGACTGCAGCCTTTCCCAGCAGCAGCTCCCTCTCTGCAGCCAGCTACTATGCTTTATACAGGCCCTGCCTGTTCCTGCACAGGTGAGCCTGTCCTTAATTAGCTGCCTCTAGCCTAAGTTGCCTCTGCTTGCAGCCTAAATAGTTGGTTGGGCCCACTTGGCTTAATTCAGCTCTTGCAGGGCTAGTCCACTCCATCACAATTAGTAAATATCCATCTTCAGAGGTTTATCCAGATTGGAAAAAGCATATATTAAATGCCTAGGTAAAGTAGAACAAATATATTGTTTTTGCTTAAGATAAGAATTATTTGAAAGTGGAAGAAAAGTTTCTGAAAATTGATTTTTTTGATCATTTCTTCTCTGTATTTGCATGTAAATATATATAATCTATTAAACATATTTGCAGCACTGATGAAACGGTGAGTTTACTAAAAAAGGGCGAAGGAAATTTGTCTTCAGTAAGTTATTTTCTGCACTGCTGGCTTAAAAAGATATAATTGCTGTATTGAAATTTTTTTTTTTAATCAATATACTATAGTTTAAAAGATTTTGTGGAAGCTTGTTTTTGCTTTTGTTGTGAATGTCATCTTGATGTTTGTATATCTGGATATTACACTGTGAAACATTGCAACCTAAGTCAGAGCGAAAACCTTGGAAGCAAAATGCCATAATTAATAGTTGAAACATATTTTTATTCACTTTTACATCACCCAGACGTGTGTTAGATGCTGTACAGTATAGGCTGACCATGTCTAATACATTGTCAATTTTTCTATCTCTTTTTGCAGGCTGCACTAAATTTTACTAAATATTGTGAACCAGTGGTCAGGGGAGAAGGTAAGTGCTTTGATTTTCTGTTAGGCTGTCTCTACACTACAATCGCTACAGCTACACTGCAATAGTGCAGACACTCGCTACAGCAGTGGAAGAGATTTTTCCCATCTTTGTAGTAAATCCACCCCTTTGAGAGGTGGTAGCTAGGTTGACAGACGAATTCTTTAATCAGCCTAGCAGCGTTTGTCAGGGCTTAGGTCAGCTTAACTGTGTCTCTCAGGGTGTAATATTTTTACACCAGTGAGTGACGTAGCTAGATTAGCCTAAGTTTAAGGTTTAAGACTGTGGGACTCAACATGTGCCTCTTCTGGAGTACCTGGCTTAGATCCACTTTTCATTCACCCTGCCAAGCACAGCAGTGTTGCTTTTACTGTGTAATATGGCTTCTGTATGAGGAGATATTAAGAAGACTAGAACTTTTCAGCTTGGAAAAGGGATGATTGAGGTCTATAAAATCATGACTGGGGAGACAAAGTAAATAAGGAAATGCTATTTACTCCTTCTCCTAACACAAGAACTGTGGGCCACCAAATAAAAATAATAGGCAGCAGGTTTAAAACAAAAGGAAGTATTTCTTCACACAACACAGTCAACCTGTGGAACTCTTTGCCAGAGGATGTTGTGAAGGCCAAGACTATAACAGGGTTCAAAAAAGAGCTAGATAAATTAATGTAGGATAGGTCTATCAAAGGCTCTTAGCCAGGATGGGCATGGATGGTGTCCCTTGCTTCTGTTTGCTGGAAGCTGGAACGGGCGACAGAGGATGGATCACTAGGTGATTACCTGTTCTGTTCATTTCCTCTGGGGCACCTGGCATTGGCCACTGTCAGAAGACAGGATACTGGGCTTAGATGGACCTTTGGTCTGATCCACTATGACTGTTCCTATGTTGTTATGTTCTAATGCACACATTTGGACTGTAGCAGAAGCAGACTACCAAGCTTTTAGTCATTATTTTATGGAGATGAGAAGGAATCTGCTGCCAAGCACTTTTTTCTTCTCTAACAGCTGCTCCCTCCTGTACAACTTCTTCCCATATCTCAGCAGCTGAGAAGGGAAGGGAGAAACTACCTTCCTTTCAGGCTTAGGAGCGGAGACTGAAAACAGCTGTTTTATTCTGTTAAATAGTCCTGGAGTATCACAAAGTAACTATCATGGAACATCATTGCCTTGCAGTGTGGTGTTTACATCAGTAGAAGATAGCTTTGTATCCTGGTAATGCAAATATGTCAGAATGTCACATTGGTGTGCCTGACTCTATTCAGTTATTCAACTGAATTCAACTCTTCTATAGGTTAAACACTATTTTAGAGTTTACACTGACAAAGCTGATTTTTGCTCTATATAGCAAATGAACGCGACACACGTCGACTCTGGAAAAATATTGAATCTCATTTGAAGAAAGCAATGCAGACTGTTTATCTCCGGGAAGTATCCAGGTAAGTGTCCCTTTTTATTTTTAGTCACCCACCTCTCAAAAGCCTTACTTAAATTGTCATATATGTGGTAAGTGGTTTTTCTTCCTTTTTTTCTTTTAACATCAGTTTCTCTGCAGCCATAAAATACTATAACTATTCTTACTAGTGTGTCTCAGGAAAATGCAAACAAGTGCTCAGTGTGTTTTAGAGACCTTATGAAACTATTAAGTTAATGTGTGAAGCAGATTTTAAGGAAGAAGCATATAAAACTATTTATTAATTAGACACTGAAGCAGTTCTCCACCAGTGGAGATGTGATTAGTCCTTCACCAGTGCCCAGGCAAACAGGTGGACATTGCATCATGCCTGGAAAGTCAACAACAATTCAGACTGTGTGTGGAGGGCAGCCTAAAGGACAGGGACCCTTATAGATAATGTTCTGTCAGCAGCTCCTCCCTGCTATAACAAAGGTCAGACATGGGTAAGGTGTTTTAGCTATCGTTGGATGTATTAGGTATGACTCAAGTGTCCTGTCTTTTCTATAGTCTTTAATTTTTAGTGTACCGAATTGGTGGGTTTTTTTTGGTGTTGGGGTTTTTGGGGTTTTATTATTCACTTACACTTTAATTTACATTAATGTAAACCTTTTTTAAACATGCTTATAATCCAATAAATCCCATAATTTGATTTGGTAGGAGATAGAGAAAAAAATTATATGGTACTTTTTCAGTAATTCATAACCTCTTAAACATGGAAATCCATCACCAGAATATATGAGGATAACTGAAAGTGCTCTTCTCTTTTAAAAATTATCTCTGAAGTTTCACACTGTATCATTCATGTCTTACTGTGCAAACCTCAGAATTCTTTAAGATATTATACTTATGAGAGGCAAACACACAAGCTCCTCAAAACCACCTTATTGGGGCAAGGTTTATAAATCCACTCCACCATCATTGACTTGTAGTTCCTTTCTTTCATGGAACAAAAACCTTCTTCTCTTCATGGGATAGATTATTGTAATGGTCTACAAGTATTTTGAAGAATGTAAACATAAAGGAAGGAGAGGAGTTGCTTAGTCTGGTACATGCAGTGGTGTAACCCTGTGGATCACAGGATATTAGAGAGACAAGGTGGGTGAGGTAATCTCTCTTATTGGACCAACTTTGTTGGTGAGAGATATTACCTCATCCACCTAATCTATTTCAGGCATGAAAAGCACTTGCTTTAGTAAGAAGTACCTGTATTCACAAGTAAAACATATTGAATATGAGCTGACTTGTAAGTTGGGCAGTCATTGATTAGAGAGTTGACTAACTTGTCTCAGCTCTCTTCTTCTTAAGCTCTTATTTTAACATTTAGACATGAAATAAAACTTTATGAATCAGGAGTGATGAACTCTAATATGTAAGCAATGTGTTAGATATTGAATCTTAGTTGAACAAACGTTCATAAAATGCTTGACAGATCACCTAAATGATAGCTACAGGTTTTCTTAATTTATGAGCGGGTGGAAGCAAAACATTGAATATCTCACTCGCTACTGTCTCAAGTGGGGGAAGTTGAAAAGTTTTTAAAGTGTAGAACTTTAAATATTGTGGGTATAATCTCCCTTTTAGTTGAAACAAAGCATCACACTACTTACTGATATTTCTTTTTCCATTACCAGTATGTTTTATGCACTCTAAAATTCTTTGCTAAGGGATGAGCCATGTTTTACTACTTACAAATGTTTTAAAATTTAGTTGTCATGTAGTACTTGTGCTTGGTATTTTGCTACCTGGGTAGAATAAATCCAATCAGTGGGTTACTAATAACCTTAAAATTAGGATAATTTTATTTTTATTCTGTATTGTTAGTGGGATTCAGTAGGGTATAGATATTTGTTTGCTGGTAACAGCTAGGTATTGTAAATTTCCAATATGGAAAATGTACAACCGATAACAAGTGTGGATTCAACATTATGCAAAGGTATATTATTTAAATATTCTTTGATTTTTCTCAAATAAGAATGAATTTATAGTTGTTCATGCTTTGCATACAATGTAATACAACTTAATTTTGTTAGTCTCTTATACAAATGGTATTCTAAAATCAATTTCAAGTTAAATGCACTGAATGAATAGTTCTTATAAAACAGGTGGTTCTTTGAGTTCCTGGCCCCGTGGATGCTCCATATTGGAATATACGTGCACCTGTGTATTGTTCATTGGAAATTTTGTCACTAGTGTCTGCTGGTCAGCACCTGTGCCCTATATATCCTTATGCTCTGATATGAAGGTATATAGAGAGGGGCAGACCAGCTGCTATTCTAGTTCCTTTTCAGCCACCTGAAGGTGGAGTACTGCAGTATCTGTTACCTAGCTAGTTATTCAGCTGGCTCTTTTATTCTGATTTTTTTAATTTTCTTTTAGTGTAGTTATTTCATTTCATCATTTTCTTTAGTGCAATTTTGTGTGTGTGTGTGTGTGTGTGTGTGTGTGTGTGTGTGTTTTTTTGGGGGGTGTGTGCGTTTCCCATCTCTTTGTTTTTTCCCTGGTCGGAGCCTAAGTTTCAACTTGATCCTTTCTATCTGCATCCTTTTCTAGCATGCTATGACCGTGGGCTTCAAACCCTTCCCAACCTGCCACAGGTCTTTCCCCTCAGCAAAGGGCTTTCCAACCGCCCTTGGAAAGACACCAGTCCCCTAAAACTATAAGATCTGCTCTGAATTCAGAAACAGATCCAGAAAACCAAGGGAGGAGAGATTAAAACCACTGCTTATGGAGCATTCCCTGAGACGCATAGGGTCTAAGTCCCCTTCCTCTCTGCCACTTACAGTACATTGACTTCAAATACTCAGTCTCCAGTGAGTGTCCGTGCTTCAGTAAACAGACATGCTTGGGGCCCTTCAGAGTTTTCCAGACCACCAAAAAAAGAAGAGACCCCATTCTCTGGAAAGGGAGCCCAAGATAAGGGGAAAGTCATCCTCTCAACCATGTAACAAGGTGACCTTGCATTGGAGTATTGGTATTGCTGAGGCTTCTACCTCCTGCAATACCAACATCCTTACACCAACTGAAAAGAGCACATCATGTACTGTGAAACCTTCCAGTAAGCAATCACAAGCTGCATTGGTGTTGGTGCCAGAATTGGAGCCTGCTAAGATGAAGGTCTCAGAGGCATTGTCCAGTATTTTTTTTCCTCAGGCCATGGTAAAGAGAGCATAGACTGCCCTTCAGTACTGTCCCATGTACCTCCAGACATGCTGACTCCAGAGGTATACTATCCATATTCTCTGATACTTTACGGTTTTCTTTCCCAGGAGAATCTCTGAATTCTGGAAAAACTTGAATTTTGAGGGGTACTAATAGAGATGCCCTACTGGTTCTGACTTGCCCTCTAAGATATGTCCATAGAGATTCCACCACCTTTCCCTTCCAGCCTCCCTCCCTTTAGGTACGTCCCGAGGAATAGAGCACCAGCAGACAAATCACCCATCAATCTTGGCAATAGCGAGCATAGAGTTTTGCTCCCTTTCCTTATGCCCTTCCACAGTGGGTTTATTAGAACCCTTGGCTCCTGAGGGTAGTCAGTTTTATAGGGTACCCTTGCACAAGAGGGTCCTCCAGAAGAGCAAGAGCTAGGTGCTGAGGACAAGCACCACCTTCTCACAAATCCTCCTCCTCTCCAGGTGAGGCTCTTACGCCTCCTCTCCTATGCTACTAAGATGGGTGAACTTGAGTGCCTTGTATTAAATGAGGATATTGATATGCAGGGAATCCTTGGACTTATGATGCCCAGCTTATGTTGGACGCCACTTACAACACTTTTCAACTGACTGTCCGTTTCACCCCTAGGACGCTCGATTTGCATAACGTTCACTTGAAATCACCTCCTGGTTGCATTGTACTGGTATGGAGCTGGAAGGGTTTGCTTCTGATTGGCTTAAGGCAGTAGGGTAGCTTTCTGCTGGGTAGGGTTGCTGCTTGTTTTTGATTGGCTGAGCCTGGGACCGGGAGCTAGTCAGAAAGCTCGAACAATGATTGTCTCGGTCTCAGCATGTGTGCTGGTCTCCCTGGCTTACTGAGCCTGTGTTGCTGGCATTCTGAGCAGCATATGTGAGTTTATATGTTCTTTTGAATGCTGTTTACAAAATACAGTGTACAGTAAATATATTGATGTTGCAGCATTAGTCATCTGTAATTCATTTAGTACAAAAATCTGGGTTATTGTGGTGAAAATAGTGCATCAAACCTTGGTTCAGGAACAAATCCCCCCTTCATACTATTAATTCCTATGGGAAAAGTGGTTTCAACTTACAATCCAATTCTGAGGAACAAATTGTGTCATAAATCTGAGGACTCCCTGTAATAGCATCAAAAAAACTTGGTCATCAATGGGACATGGTAATACCAGGGTACAGCATAGATAGAAATAACACATTAGGTATTGCTGGTGTAGGAGGGGCATTATATATGAAAGAAAGCATAGATTCAAATAGAGAAACTCCTAAATGAATCAAATAGTACCTTAGAATGTCTATGGATAGAAATTCCATGATTGAAAGATAAGAGCATAGCATTAGGAAAATATTACCGACCACCTGACTCATTATACTCAATCATAATGAGAGATATCGGCAGTCCCTTAGAATGGGATTCTGAGATGAAATTTTTAGACACCATTAATGACTGCTTCTTGAAGCAGCTCTTTCTGGATCCCACAAGGGGAGAGGTAATTCTTGATTTAGTCCTAAATGAAGCACAGGATCTGGTCCAAGAGGTGAATGTAGCTGACCACTTGGTAATAGCAACCAGAATATAATTATATTTAACATCCTTGTGGGAGGGAAAATACCAAGGAATAGCACCACAGTAGCATTTGACTTTAGAAAGGGGAACTACTCACAAATGAGTAAGATGGTTAAACAGAAATTAATAGGTACAGTCACAAGAGTGAAATGCCTGCAGGCTACATGGAAACTTTTAAAAAACATAATAGAGGCTCAAATTAAATGTAAAGTCCAAATTAAAACACATAGTAAGAGAACCAAAAAAGTGCCACAGTGACTAAACAATGAAGTAAAAGAAGTAGTTAGAGGCAGAAAGACATTCTTTAAAAACTGGAAAGTAAAACCTTTTCAGGGACCATTCTCACCAGGGTCTTTAAAAGTGCCCTTGACAGTAGCAACTCATCTTTGTCAGATATGAATAATAGCCTATTCCTACTTGGATGATGCACTCCTTTCTCAAGGTGTAGTCAGTAACCAGTAGGGCCCTATCTTTTTCCCACTCCTTGGGCCTCTGCCATTGTGGACACCATTACAGCCAATGCATATTTGCCCATGGAGAGATTCTCTAATGTCTAACCTCATTTCCACAATACATCAGACCTGCAAACCACAGTGAGGGTTTGCCTTCAACTCCTGGCCACATAGCAGCCTGTATATCCATAACATCCCTGACTCTTATTGTCTTCAGGTCTGGTCAGGTTTGGCTATGCACAAATTGTCAAGTGGGTGTCATACCTCTGAGGGTCATCAACTTTCTCAATAGGTGGAAGGAGCCTCAAAAGATCTGTTTCGGGAGTTCCATTTTCATGTCCTCCCACCACAAAGATCATCTCTATAGATGCCTCTCTAGTAGGCTGGGGCACCCATTTCCAGGGCTTCACAGCATTTTAGAATTCAATGCAGTCCATTACACTTGCCATCACTTCCTACCAAACATCGGGACCGCTCAGAGTAATGCTGGGCAGTAGGTCTGTAATGTAATTTCTAAATCACCTAGGAAGAACAGCATCCCAGTCCTTATGCCCTGAATTAATAAAACTATGGAATTGGGGTACATATCCTATCACATAGCGATTGTAGTGATTTATCTGCTGGGACTGTAGACCACTGTAACAGACTTCCTGAGTAGGAAGTGAGTGACACAGTATTTCAGAAGATCTGTCTCACCTGGGGTTCCCCAGAGAGAGAGCATTGTGACATCATCCATGCATAGTACTGACCCTTCTGTTCAAGGGAAAGGCACAGTCACAGCTTGATGGGACGTGCCCTCCTTGACCTCACATGTCACTCTACATTTATCCCTTAGCACTGTTGTTTCTCAAGGTCCTAGATAAGTCCACACAAGAGAAAGTGATGGCTGTCATCATAGCTGCCTTGACCATGATGGCACTATCTGATTTGCCTGTCCCGGTGACCACCTCTTCATTTTCCTCTGGCAGCAAATCTCTTCACCCAGTCAGGCACTGTGATCCACCTAAGTGCCTGACTCCTAGATGGCTCTCTAGCACAATGGTCTTCAAATAAGGGTGCGCGAGACCCCGGTGCCACCGCTGAGCCCTCCCGGGAGACTGCCAAACTCCCGGGCGAGCTATTTTGGTCCTGCTGAAATGCCGCCACAGAAGCTTTCGCTTTCTGCGTCAGCATTTCGGTGGACATACCCCTTGGGGGCTGCCAGACTTTTCCAGCCGCGGGAGGAAAAGTTTGAAGACCCCTGCTCTAGCATATGACAGGACTCTTCTTCAGAAGACCAAATGATATGGCTCAATAGTGGAAAGCCTACCTGCAGAAATGGAGATGTTTTCAAGACTGGTCTACCCATCAGTCTATACCTCCTCTTGAGTCTCTCATACACATTCTCAATTACCTGTTAAATTAAAAACTACAGGCTTATCACTAAGTTCAGTTTGGGTTCACCTGGCTGCCATTATAGCTTTTCACTCCTCCTTCAAGAGGTTTTCAGGCTTTGCTCACCCAACTGTTGCAAGATTCATTAAGATTCTGTTTAACATTTACCTATTTATGAAGAACCTGCTACACACAGACATCACCTTAGTCCTCAGCGTTCTGAGAACCCCCCCATTTGAACCTACAGGGAGTTGTACCCTTCATTTGTCCTTTTAAGGCCTCAATCCTCATAGCCATCACCTCAGTCAGAAAGGTAGGGGAAATCAGAGCACTTAAGGCTGACCCACCTTACACTCTGTTCTATGGCAATAAGGTGATATTATGTCCCCATTGCTGTCTTCTGCCTAAAGTTTCATCAAAATTCCACATTAATCAGGACATTCATCTACTGTTGTATTACTCCAAGCTTCAATCTTTGAGAGATCAAGGGAGTCTCCATACGCTGGATACACAAAAATGTACCTTGGAAGGATTAAGCCCTTTGTCTTTTCTTAGATTTTTTTTTTTTAATTATTATTTTTTATTTCCATAGCAGAAAGAATGAAAGGGCAAAGACTGAAAATAGGTTTCAGGATGCATCCTCACCTGTAACAAAGCCTTGAAGGTGCGTCCTCCACCTAGGGAGATTGCTCATTCTGCGAGGGCTCAGTGTCCCGCTGTGGCCTTACTGAAGAACATACTCATCTTGGACATTTGCAAAGCTGTTACGTGGTCTTTAGTATGCTTTCTTAACGTTGTGCTCTTATCTGTGTATCAGCTTTAGAAGTTACCTTTGGCGAGGCTCTTCTTTGGCTCATACTGAATCCACCTCCTCAGCACACTTCCCCTTCAGCTGGGGTACTCTTTGGGAATCTGCTGACATGGAGCACCTATAGGAGCAATAACTTGAAGGAAAAGAGGTTGCTTACCTTGTACAGTAACTGGAATTCAAGGTGTTTTGTCCATATGGGTGTGCTGTACTATCCACCCTCCTTCCCCTCAGCTTCAGAGTCGTCAAGAGCAAAGGAAAGGCATATTGAATCAGCCCAGTATCCTGTCTTCTGACAGTGGCCAATGCCAGATGCTTCAGAGGGAGTGAACAGAATAGGACTGTTATCGGGTGATCTGTCCATTTTTGTCCCAGCTTCCAGCAGTTAGAAGTGTAGGAAACTCAGAGCATGGGGTTACAGTTGTGACCATCTTGGCTAATTGCCATTAATGGCTCTATCCTCCAGGGACTTATCTATTTCTTTTTTGAACCCAGTTATATTTTTGGCCTTCACAATATCCCCTGGCAATGAGTTCCACAGGTTGTGTGTGGCATGTGAAGTAATTTCCTTTTGTTTAAAACAAACCTGCTGCCTGTTAATTTCATTGTGTGACCCCTAGTTCTTGTGTTATGTGAAGGGTTAAATACACTTCCTTATTCGTTTTCTCCACACCATTCGTGATTTTTTAGACCTCTATCATATCTCCTCTTAGATGTCTCTTTGCCCAGCTGAAAAGTTCTAGTCTTTTTACTCTACTCACGTGGAAACTGTTCCATCCCCCTCGTATTTTTTGTTGCCCTTCTCTGTACGTTTTCCAGTTCTAATATATCTTTTTTGAGATGGGTGACCAGTACTGCACATAGTATTCAGGGTGTGGGTATACCATTTAATACCAGTCATTCAAGTTCATCTGTATTAGTATTTAGACTTCTAGCATTTATATACAAACACTTATAAAATTTTTTACATTTTAGTGAGAAAAGTGCATCTTCCACCATTGTGATGTAATTGAATGAGACTCTCTTTCTTTTTACTGTTTCTCTTCAGTTCCTACTCTGTACTCTATCAACTTCATTCGTATCTTGTTTACTAGGATATAGAGAATTGCCGTTAATAGATCCTTCCTTAAGGGATGTTTCCATCTGAGCTATGTGCTTCCTTGCACCTGTTGGCTTTCCCTCAGCCCTTACTTCAAAAACTCTTCTACAACCTTCTTAATTTTCCATTTCAGCAATCTGGTTCCATTTTGGTTTAGATGGAGCCCAATTTTCCTGTATAGACTCCTCCTTTCCCATTCTGTATAAACTGTGTTTGAGAAGGAGCTGGGGTGGTGGCAACCCTGTCCCACCCTGTATACCTTTTACCAGAGCACAAAGATGCATAGGGCACAGATCTGGACCCGCTCACGAGTCCATGGATCCTGATGTGGAGGACCCATAGGGACAAAACATCTTGAACTCGTTACTCTACAAGGTAAGTAACAACTTCTTTTCATTTGAATGTGACAGGTATTCTTTCTTTAAACACCTGTCTTTCTTTTTTAGCTCACAGTGGGAGAGAATACAGCAGGATGATGGAGAACCTGGGCAATTGAAAGGTATCAAATAGATGCGATAATGCTAAATAGTATTAGTTATGGCAGTGGTTATTTAGTCATGTAATTGCTGATCTCTAACAAACACTTGAATAGAATTACTTTACTGAGGCCTAGATTGTACCTCCTTACTTGGTGCAGAATATGCCTGGATGTTGAGTCTGGGCATGAGGGGGAAATAAATCACTAGCCCTGTGGTCGGGAGTAGGCTGATCCACACTCTGCACTCGCTTTGTGCATGAGCAGCAGAGATGGCTGTATCTGAGGGGAGGTATGCTGCCTCTGGTAAGGGGCTGACACAGCATATACCTGAGCAAAACAGGAACCCTGGACAAATTGTGGCTAAGAGAGGTGTGTGAATCGTGAGGGTCACAATTCCTTTCTACTGCTGCCTCTGGAGTAGTGCAGCTCTGTGCCACCACCCTTTGCGCAGAATTGAGTCTTAATATGCTCTCTAGTTTTCAGTTACTCTTTAGGGAAGATTAACATAACAGCAATACTGAGTTAGACCAAAGGACTGTCTAGCCCAGTATCCTGTCTTTTGACAGCAGGCAATACCGGGTGTTTCAGAGGGAATTAACAAAAGAGGTAATGATCAAGTGATCCATTCCCAGCTTCTGGCAAACAGAGGTTAGGAGATTACTAAGCTATCGACTTTGAAAAGTCCCTCTGCCATTCAGCAGTAGGTTCTTGCCCAGATTCTGAATTTTTGGACTATCATTTCTCCTTAGTCTCCACCCATGGCAAGATTCTATTTTTAACGGGCAGTCAGAACATACCGCATCTATCAAAGCTATGGTAATAGTCTATAGATAATGTGATAGTGATCACAGTGTGATTCAGACCTTTGCTTTTTAAGCAAATATATTACTTCTGCAGTGTGTCTGGTCAAGGGAAATAGAATCAGAGGGTTATTCCTAACCTCCTATTTTTCCCAAATAACAGCAATACACTTATTCCTGATTATCCCAAAAAAGAGAGATTTTACTCAAAGCTACTTTCAGGATACTTTAAGCTCATACACTAGGGAAAATGGTTTTGTTGGTAAATACCATTTCTGACATTAGCAGTGTTCTTTAAAGAGAAATTAATATGTAATAAACTGTCCTGTGGATGTAATTAAGCAAACAGTTATTCAGTACATAATGCTAATCCCAGCAGGTCAGAAAAATGGAGTAGGAACATAGGTATTTCAGTATTCAACTCAATTGTCTACAAGCAGGAGTTTCTTTTATCCAGGATTACGTTTTTTAATTAAAATGCTGTACAAATAAAACAGCTACTTGACTGTTAGTAGAAGCTGAAAAAAATATGCTGTACTTTCATGAATACCTGAAAGGAAATTTGTAAATAACCCTTATCAAGTGCTCTACAATTATATTGTGAACTATGAAATGTACACTTAGCCCTGGTCTACACTGTGGGTTGGGGCAAGGGGATCGATTTAAGATAAGCTATTTCAGCTACGAGAATAGCGTAGCTGAAGTCGACATACCTAGATCAACTTATGGCATCTTCACAGTGCTGAATTGATTGCTGCCACTCCCCCATTGACTCCGTCTGCATGTCTCGTGGGGGTGGAGTACGGGAGTTGACAGGAGACAGCTCAGGGATCGATTCATTGTGTCTAGATGTGATAAATCAACCCCTGATAGATCGATCTCACAGCATCAATCCCTGCTGTAATGTAGACTGCCCTAACTTCTAAATATGTTCCACTGTTTTGATCCTGATTTGTTAGAAGTATGAAGATTAAAGCTTGCATTTTTTGTTTGAGCATATGCTTGATGTTGTTCAAAGCTCAGAAGACAAGCTACATAGGGCAGGGAACAATCTAGATGAAAGGACAAAATTGAGCAGTGACAAATTGACCTCTCCAGCCAACAGAGAAGATAAGGTAGCTTGAGCCTGCTGGTCATATGCATTTTAAATAATAAAAAAAAAAATTACAGTGGCTGGAGGAAAGTGGGGAAGGAGAAGTGTAGAAATGAAAGGGTGAAAAGGAGGAAAGATACATCATAGAATACTCTTGTGTATGTAAAGTATATATAAACTTGCAAAATTCATGCATAGTAGACTAGACCAAACGAATCAGGCTTAGTGTTTTGGAAACCTTTTGCCTTCAATCGTAATTAAAATTAAAAAACCAAAATGTCCACATGCTAAGCTGCAGCTGAGAAACCAGCCACAGCCTGGGTGTTGATATGTGTTCAAAGATGCAATTTGGCTTCCTCATTGGAGTCTGGCTCATTGTTTATAGCAGCCTGAAGGTCAAATCTCAATTAGGAAGAGGACAGATTGTCAATTTTGCCATATCCACACTAGCTAACCAAACTGTCTTAAACCAGAGTGGCCTGAAAATGTTTTAAAATGTTAAGGTTGTTTTTTTAAACCAGTTCAGCAAATGGTTTCCAGATTATGGATGAAATTTATTTTCTTCTTAATGGTATTTGTCACAGTTCAGGGTAACTGGACCTGTATTCCCCCTCCAGGGTCCAACAAGGGCACCCCCTCTATACTTCCAGCTCTTAAGCCATCCCCTGTCTTGGGTGGAGACCTGCGACTCACTTCCTCATGACCAGGGTACTTCCAGACTGCACAGCTCGTTGCCTATACTGTGACCTCCACACAAATTCAGTCTACTTTGCTTTACTGTTCTCTTCAGAGAAGTAAAGAATGTAATTGCCCACCATTAAGCTACCCCACAGCTCTTCCTAAGTAAGCACATGTATTCTTAAGGTGAAAGCATTACAGAGAAAACAATAAAAACAATAAACAAAACACCCTACACGCATGCTAATAAGTTTACCAGAGATCATCCCCTGACTCCAACAAGGGCTTTTGCTGGTGAACAGGCCTTCAAACTCCACCCAGGAGTTTTCCTGTGATTACCAGTTCATTGTTCTTTTTGCACAGACCAAGAACACTCTCTTAAGGGGCCTCAATAGCTCTCTGCAAATGTTACAACCTGAGTCAGTTTGCCTAATCATCACCCTTTGTCCCTGGAAGGCTGTTGTTCCTGTCCTCCACGGAATTATGTACAAACCCTGTCCCACAATGATACATACATTCAATAAGGTTTCCCCTGGATATTGCAGGAAATTGTCATCTGTTGCTGTATTTATTTCAACTTTGTATTGCCGTAATGCCTGGGAGCCCTAGGGCAGTCCACCAGCAAACTGAGCGCTGGTTTGTTTTGATTCAGAGGTCACTTGTGCATGCCACATTGTCCCACAGCACTGCCTGCTTTACTCCTGGGATACCTGGATTGTAGCAAATAATCCATCTCTGCTGACTTACAGGAATGGAGCAGGCAGAGGAGAGGAATGCTGCAATGTTTACTCTTGAGAACCAGAACAAAACTTACTGGTCTAATTTTAAGCCTCTTGTGGTTAGAATGCTCCCTCATTGATTCATAAATTGTGTTTGTTTTATAGGACTTTCTGCACATGCTCACGTAGAACTTCCTTATTACTCCAAATTCCTTCTCATAGCTGCTTACCTTGCCTCCTACAATCCTTCCAGGACAGATAAGAGGTTCTTCCTTAAGGTAATTATATTTTTTCTTACTACTGTGTGCTGGAGTCATGCATATTTCTTCACTCAGGTCAGAACTCCTTTAGGTTATTCACGTTCAGCTCTCTTTTTTTATCTTCATTTGATTTGAATAAAATTGTGACTTTGGATCACATATTGTGGTATGTTGACAATTGTCACATCATTACTGATATTTAATATGAAAAATAAACTTTTCTGATCATTGAAACATGCATAGTATGTATCTAGCACTATTGTCTTGCGTGGTATTTGTAAGATGATATAGTTCTCTTCCCTGAAGTATTTGTGATCCTGCAAATCAGTGCGCTGGTATGTACTGTTTTTCACAGTTTGAATCCCATGGAAGAGACCAGAATTTCATGTGGGTCTAAAGGGTTTGCACTAGTACATCTGTCTGGAAAATAGAGGTCTTAATTTGACAAAATACAGGCGGTGGAGAAGAGGAAAAGGTTGCAACAAAAAGCAAAAGTCATTGAATAATTATGCTTACCATTTATATTAGTAGTTGCAAAGGTTTTTATATTGTAAAATGTGTAGGTGTTGTAGGCAGATAAGAAATTGGAGAGACTGAGAACACTGAGGGCTAGAAGCTTGCTAATCCTTTAAGAAATCTCTTTTTTTTTTTTTTTTCCCTCCATCTCAAAATCTATAAATACACTGTCCATATTTTGAGATACATGTGCTGGGGTCCTTATTACTTAATTAGTATATTATCACTAAACTTGGATGTGGTATTCGTTTTTATGGTGGTTATATGTCCCCTTAATGAAAAATGTAGATGTTTCACATTGGTTTTTATTGTTTTGTATATACTTCAGAAGAGGAGAGAATTGTTTGTTTGTAATGATAACTTACAGCTATGTGTATATAGCCAAGGATTTCATTTCTAACATTTGACAAGAGAAATATCGCTGGAAGAATTTATTTGCTGAATAATTACTCCACTGTTTTAAGAGTAGCAGCCATGTTCATCTGTATCTGTAAAGAAAACGAAGAATACTTGTAGCACCTTAGAGACTAACCAGTTTATTTCAGCATAAGCTTTTGTGGGCTATCGCCCACTTCATCAGATGCATAGAATGGAACAAACAAAAGTAAAATACATTATACACACAGAAAGCAAAAAAAAAAGAAGGTTGTAAATTACCATACCAAAGAGGTTGTTAAATGTGGATGGGCCATTATCAGCGGGAGGAGGAAAAAAAACTTTTGTAGTGAAAATTTACACTGTTATTTATGTCTGACAGTTGATTAGAATCTGTAAAAGAGACTAAGGGCTGGTCTTCACTAGCGGGGGGGATCGGCTGTAGATACGCAATTTCAGCTACGTTAATAACGTAGCTGAAATCGGCGTATCTACAGCCGACTTACCTGCTGTCCTCACGGCCACGGCATTTGGCGGTGTGCTTCCCCGTCGACTCCAGCTTGTGCCGTTTGGCGAGCTGGAGTTCCGGAGTCGACAGGGGATCGATTTATCGCGTCTTGACGAGATGCGAAAAATCGATCACCATAAGATCGATCCCTCCCCGCTGTAGTGAAGACAAGCCCTAAACTAGGAAAACGCAATCAATTAGTGTAATGACAAAGCCACTCGTAGTCCCTGTTTAATCCTTGGTTGACAGTGTCCAATTTGCAAATTAATTCCAATTAAACTAATTAAACTAGGATATTGAGTGTGTTAGGTACTGAATAAGCAGTATTGCTGTTAAGAACAAAGATAACTAATTGGCATGTGTAAAGTAGGCAGAACTAAAGCAGTAGTACTTTGCTATAAATGTGTAATTAATAGTTGTATGTTTGTTGATTTTTCACCCTGTTCAACTTATATAATATTATTGTAACATCTTGCTATGTCGTATTTGCTCATATTTTGCTTCTGTGTTTACAGCATCATGGGAAAATCAAGAAGACAAACTTTCTGAAAAAACATGAGAAGGTATTTATTTTGCTTTCACTCCTCATTCACAATTAAATGCTGTTTTCTCATGTAGCAATGGCTATATGTTTTTCCCTTGTCACCTGAATGTATGATTTAAAAAGCATACAAGAGCATTGCGTGCTATAATCACTAGTCCATTGGCTTATTTGATGTTTACTTTTCATACAAGGCATTGTTGTTGTTAATAAACATATTTTTATTTTAAGACAGCATACGTTACGTTTAGTTACAATCATGTAGTGCAGATCACTTCTGGGCTTATTAGATAATAAATTCAATTTGTATGTTTCTCATGTTTCTACTTTTTTAAATCAATACCACTTTTCCTTCAGATGTGAAGTGGTGCAGTGGTTTTGCCTATAAAAAAAAAAAATACTGGTGTGTTTCATTATGTTAGAAAAGCAGAGATCTCTTGCTTCATCCTCTTTTATGTCTGAAACTAAGTTTAAACTTCATGAGCAAAATTCTGTGCACATACAATGTGAGAGGAACAGTAGGCCAAAATCTTCAAATCTGGTGTCTCAAGTTTGGCTCCCAAATCCATATTTAAATATAAAGTTAACTGGATGGACACTAATGTATTAGCTAAATATGGGACTTGGTATTAAGATGGTTATAGTTAAGGCTATGTTTATGTCATGGAGGTCATAGAAGTCATGGAATCCATAATGGAATCTCTGCTTCAGCCCTGGGAGCTCTCTGCCAGTGGGGTCCGGGCAGGGTTCCAGCAAGAGGTAGCGAATGTGATGGGGGACTCCCTGCAAAGATCTAGCACCAGGTGACAGACTCTCGAAGGGACCCTTCTCAGGGTTCCAGCAATGGGCAACAGACGCATGTAGGGGGAGAGGGATGCCTCGGACATCCTGTTTTCTCTCTTAGGGTTACCATATTTTCCATAGCTCCCAGCGGCCGTGGGCGGAAGTGGAACCCCACAGTTCCCAGCTACTATTGTGGTGGGAGAACCAATGGAGGTCACGCCTTCTGTGAATTTTTGTTTATTGCCCATGACTTTTACTAAAAATAACCTTGACAAAATCTTAGCCTTAGTAATAGTACCTGTAAACCCCACTAAGGTCAGGTAGATGTTCAGTAGCTTTGAAAATCAGGCCACTGTTAGGTGTCTAAATATTGCTTTAGGAGTGTAACTTTAGTCAGCCAGGGTTAAAGTTTGACTGCTTGTCTCTTGTGTGTAAGGAAAATGTATGTTTCTTAAGGAAATTTGTAATTATTCCATCAGGACAAAGGATTTAAAGAGTAGTGGCCAAATCCTTTATCCAAATAAATTGTAGCTGCATGGATTTCAGTAGAGTTATACTAGTGTATGCCAGAAGAAAATGTGATCCTTAGTGGCATATATGTAAATTGGTATATTAAAAAAATAAATTCTTAATCCACATAATTTCACCTGTGTCTAGAATGATGTGAAATGTTAACAAACTTCTATGTTATAAATCAGAGGTGGGCAAACTTTTTGGCCCAAGGGCCACATCGGGGTTGCAAAATTGTATGGAGGGCCGGGTAGGGAAGGCTGTGCCTCCCCAAACAGCCTGACCTTGCCCCCATCTGACTCCCTCCCTCTTCATGTTCCCTGACTACCACCCTCAGAATCCCCAACCCATCCAACCCCCACTCCACAGAGGCCTCCCCAACTGCTCCCCTGAGACCTCACTCTCTATCTAAGCCCTCCCTGACCCCTATCCAGACCCTGGCCCCTGACAGACTCCCCAGGACTCCCACACCTAGCCAACTCCCCGTTCCCTGACTGCCGCCCCGAACCTTCACCCCATCCCAACTGCTCCCTGTCCCCTGACTGCCCCCCAGAAACCTCTGCCCCTTATCCAGCCCCCTTTCCATGCTGCTCAGAGCAGTGTGCCTGGCAGTTGTGTGGCCTGGACGGAGCTAGACCCGCTGCCCCACAGGGATGCGCAGTCCCGCCCCCCAGAGTGCTGCCTGTGTCATGACATGGCTGTAGAGGGACAGCAGGGGAAGGGCCGGGGGCAGCCTCCCCGGCCAGGAGCTCAGGGGCTGGGCAGGATGGTTCCACAGGCAAGATGTGGCCAGTGAACCGTAGTTTTGCCCACCCCTGTTATAAATCCTTAACTCTTAGAAAGCGAGTATCCTCTAGTTATAGAACTCTTCTGTGTCTTGCCTCTGGCATGTGAACTCCAGAGGATTTTTAAAGATTCTAATTATTTTCAGGACTGTTCTCTACTCTGAAAAACATCCACATCTCAAGTTGTGATCACAGGTCTCGTAGGAGGGAAAGGGGAACAGCAATGAATAAATATTGCATCATAGCCCAAATCTTCCTCCTTTCCCTCCAGCTGCAAGAGGTGCCTTGCTTTTTCCTATAGTAGGCAATAGTATCTCACCTAAGGTGGCATGATGGGGAAAGACAGGAACACAAAGCAACTGGGTAACCAGAGATTTGTTGATGGGACATAGAGCCCTCCAGCTCATGGTCTATATTTTGAACTGGATTCATATTGACTGACTGTGACCAAGGGTTAGTACCATTAGCCTTGTAGTTTATTGGAAATGGATTGATGTCTGTCCAGCCCCTAGTGGACAGATGTACTTCCATTAAAAAAATATTTATTAATATTTTGTTTGTAATTTATTTAAGCACCTACAGGTGCTCTGCAAACACATAGTAAGATGTGGTCCATTACATTGTAATGTAAAACAAGATGCAAAAAGTGTGTGTAACATGGAGTAAGAGGAAGAAGTAGGTCAGTGTAACAGTGACAAGATCATATGGTGACATAAACTAGTTAGTGCACAAATTGCTGATTCTGAGTCCATTACCTTTTTCTTTTTTGTTTTTTATGAATTCTTTTCCTGTTTCCAGTTTTTTTAAATGAAGCCCCTGCCTGTTTCTGTTTTCAGTTATTTAAACCTATGCTTACTTCCAGGGTTTGTTAGCCTCTGTCTAGTCATTTGTCACTAACTGGCGCACACTTATTAGCAGTATTAGCATGCAGATTTAAACTTCTCTATGACTGCTTCTATACCACAAGTTAGAGGTGTGGGTCCCAGTTCTCATACACATACTTGCCCTTCCTCTAACTGAGTACAAACAAGCCTGAAATTGGTCAGGATGTACTTGGCACGTGACACTCAGAGTTGTGAGGCACCTTGCCTTATTATGAGGAAGCCTTATCTGTGCCTGCTGCGGGTCAGTTCACCACCACCCTCTGGCAATACAAGTACTGCCTTCCAGGCCTTTGCAGGCCCCGCTCTCTCTTTACAGGTTAACAATAAGGTACACTGCAACCACTGAGTACTACAAGTGTACCCCTGGAGGGTCTGCCACTGTTCCATTGAACACTCTCTGAATTCACAGATCCAGTGCTCCCAATGGAGTAGTGCACACCAGCTTACCAGTTACATGTCTGGATCACGACTTCGCTCAGCACATGGTACTTGTATATGTTTGTAGGAAAAATAAGACATTAACAAAGGAATACAGACTCAAGAAGAAGCGAGTAGAATTAATGGAAACAGATGGTTTTATATAAAATCATAACACTTTCTGGATCCTATATTTAATTAACAAGATATTGTCCAATCATACAGAACAAAAATTCATCCAAAATCCTTCTGGCCTATTACATCCAGGCTTGGCTGTGATCTTCCGTTCATGAGACAAGTCACATTGTCCACTTTGCAGTCCCAGATATATTAAAATAGCTTTTTGATCATTATTCATAATCAGGGAATCCCCCGCTGACTGATCTTTCCCTGGTGGCCTCCCTCTTGTTGACCTTCCAGTCTTTTAATTAGCATCTTGCTCTGCATACTGATATGTTTACCTTGTGAGAGAGACAATGCCCAATTTACACTTGACCAAACCAAAAGATGAGTCTCCTATCCCTTGCCTGAGTGGAATTTGTCAAAGGCCAGTCACCTCCTGGTGACATGCTTTTAACTTCAAGGCTTTAAGAACATAATTTTCAGTATGAATATGTATCATCTTAAATACTACTCATTCATACATTTCACAATGACTAAAATGATCAGTGTGTTGAGACTTCACATGCCACCCTTTGGCACTCTTATTTTGGAGATGTCAGATGCAGTGGAACCTTCCAAACCTTATTCACCCCTTTGCCAGTTGATACCAAGATGTCCCTGGGTCACAGCATGGCTAAGAAGTGCTGCTGCTGCCTATACTATTGCAGTTTCACTATTGTTCGTACTCTTGTTTGGTCAATGATTGTCTACCCAGGCTGGGAATCACACCACTAGCACATGGTGTAGACATAGCGTAAGTGTGTTTTACCCTACAGTAGGGTGGGTTGAGGCACATGAATGGTGTGTATTGAAGAAGGTTTCATTGCTGCCAACAACATAAATGACTTTCAGATAAATAGAGGACTCTTGCCACTTTGTGTGGTTAATCTAGCACTAGTCATGACCACAAAACATATTTTTTTAAAATAAGAATTCTTTCTCCCTTATTAAAATTAACCTTTTGAATAACCATTTACAATGAACATTGCCACTTGTATCTAAAATAATTTTTTAAAGGTTTTTTTAGTGTGGCTAGAGCATTGGTATAGGGTGACACTTTTTCTAGCCACCCTTGAGTCAGACTGCAAGCTTGCTTTGCTGGTATAGGAAGTTGCTCCTAAGACTTGAATGATCTAATTCCTAGGATTCGAGCTACTTCCTTGTAATATTCAGTTTCAAAGTAAGATTGAGTCTAATTAGAATCCCTGATTGGAGCCCCTAGAAGTATTCTGCATAATTCCATGTATTAGAATTGAGAAAACAGCTTTACTGTATGGAAAATAGCTTGGAGTTGAATGTGTTCCCTTGATACTAAACTCCAGCTCCTGGGTATTGAGATGGTTCCATATAAGAAACTGAAGTTTAATCAATATTTAATCTGATTTATGCAACACTTCAATGGCTCTCCGGAGCAACTGCAATATTGTTTTTCTCACATATTTTCACATATTCACTGTTCCTTGACCTAGTCACTTACACAGGAGTAAACATTGGCTGGTAGGTATTCCCATTTTATAGGTAGATACCTACATTTCACATCAACTTATTTATAAATGATTTGGAGAAGGGGGTTAACAGTGAGGTGGCAAAGTTTGCAGATGGTACTAAGCTGGTCAAGATAGTCAAGACCAAAGGAGACTGTGAAGACCTTCAAAAAGATCTCACAAAACTCAATGGGCAACGAAATGGCAAATAAAATTTCATGTGGATAAATTTAAAGTAATGCACATTGGAAAAAATAATCCCAACTATACATACAATATGATGGGGGCTAATTTAGCTACAGCTAATCAGAAAAAAGATCTTGGAGTCATGTGAATAGTTTTCTAAAGACATCCACACAGTATGCAGCAGAAGTCAAAAAAGCAAACAGGATGTTAGGAATCATTAAACAAGGGATAGAGAATAAGATGGAGAATATCTTATTGCCTTATATAAATTCATGTTGTGCCCACATCTTGAATACTGCATACAGATGTGGTCTCCTCATCTCAAAAAAGATATACTGGCATTAGAAAAGTTTTAGAGAAGGGCAGGTAAAATGATTAAGGGTTTGGAACAGGTCCCATATGAGGAGAGATTAGAGGCTAGGAGTTTTCAGTTTGGAAAAGAGGAGACTAAGGGGGGATATTCTAGAGGTCTATAAAATCATGAGAGATGTGGAGAAAGTGAATAAGGAAAAGTTATTTACTTGTTCCCATAATATAAGAACTAGAGGCCACCAAATGAAATTAATGGGCAGCAGGTTTAAAACAAATAAAGGAAGTTCTTCACACAGCGCACAGTCAACCTGTGGAACTCCTTGCCTGAGGAGGTTGTGAAGGCTAGGACTATAATAGGGTTTAAGAGAGAACTGGATAAATTCCTGGAGGTTAAGTCCATTAATAGATGTTAGCCAGGATGGGTAAGGAATGGTGTCCCTAGCCTTAGTTTGTCACAGGGTGGAGATGGATGGCAGGAGAGAGATCACTCGATCCTTACCTGTTAGGCTCACTCCTTCTGGGGCATCTGGCATTGGCCGCTGTCAGTAGACAGGATACTGGGCTGGATGGACCTTTGAACTGACCCAATATGGCCATTCTTATGTCAGTCTTCCAATTTAAAATGCCCCTCTTCTTGTCAGCTGAGGGAGTTCAAATGTGTTGGCAGGCTCAGAAAAGAGAGAACTATAGTAGCATGGTGAGAGCATGAATTTCCCAGCCACGTAAGGTTTCAAACCCATTTCCTTTTCCCCATACAGAAATTAGGTTGCTCTAAACCTGATGGGTCTTAGTTGAGCTTCCATTCTCTTTTTGAATACTTCAGGCTTTCACTCCCTTTTAAGAAATCTTAAAGTTTGAGTACATTAATTGGGTTTTGGGAAACTTGTAGTGTGATCAGCAAGTTAAGTCAATAAGTAACCGAAAGTCTGGGACTCTTCCCATTTAAAAGAATAATGTAAACACAAGTAATGGCAACTGGGAGAAAAGCCTTAGTGGAAGTATAGGGAGCTTTGCAGGGAAGAAAATACAGGGGGTTTGTGGTGAAGAAAATTGGGAAAGAGCAAAATGAATCAGAAGAGCTTAAAAAAAACACACAGAAAAAAGTATAAAAAAAATTCTGAGCAGAAAAGTGTCCTCTATACATTTTACACTATTTCATACATAATATACTGGAGTTTTTTTTGCTTAGCTCCTTGTACAAGAGACTTGAAAATATCTAAACTGTGCATAGGGGAATTTTAATAGTTTCTGCTAAAGAATTCTATAAACTGCTTTTGAAATTCTTTTGGGTTCTTAAAGGTTCTTATTTAATTCTGAAAGGTTCTTATTTAATTCTGTCCCTATTAAATTATGGGACTTTTCCGCAAAGTACTGTTTCTAGTAAATACTCGGAAAGTTTTAAGTATGGGAGTCAAACACAGTAGAGAGACTTATGAATTCCCAGCACAATATCTGTACAGTGCTTACACAATCTTTGCCATCTAATTATTGCTGTTAGCTAATTAAAGTGTGTGTGTGTGTGTGTGTGTATATATATATATGTATATATAATATATATAAAAATATATACCATATTTTTCTAAAAAATTATACTCATTATACAAATAAGATACTCAGAAAAAGCAATCAGAAAAACAAACAACTTTTTAACTAGGCGCATAGGAGGGACTAGACAGCTCTATGCCAGAAACTGTATAACATCTTTTCTGAAGGAATTACATTGAAATCAAGCAGATCGAGATATAAATATATATGATTTTAATACTTTTGGTAGTCTGTTTCCATGTATTTTTCACATTATTGTTCTGCTGAGAGAGGTAACATTGGCGACACCTCCTGGATTCTTAGAGCTGTAATATCAATTGGAAATACTTTGCAGAGGAGATGAATGGACATAATTTAATAACTAGCACTACAAAACCACTTGTGATTTGAAATAGGTGTGATTCCCAAAAGGATTTAAAAACAAACTTTCTGAAATACTTCTTAATACCAACATTGCTGGCAGTAAAAATAAATTGTATGCTACAAAAAGTGAAGTTGAATGTCAACGCTTTGAGCAGATGTCCCCAAACAGTGGGGTGTGCCCCCCACTGGGGCATATAGGAATGTTCAGGGGAGTGCTGAGGGCCTTGGCCAGCCACCATGGTGGGCGGGGAGGGAGTGCCACCCAGCCCTGTCCCTCCCTGTCTCTGCTCCAACCCCGCCCCCTAGCCACGGCCCTGGTTCCTGGCCCCACGCCTGGTCCTGGCCCCGTCCCCAGCCTTGCTGCGGCACTGGGGTCAGGGCCAGGAGTGGAGCTGCACCTGACTGCAAGCCCTCACCACAGCCGAGCTGCAGCTCTGCTCCCACGCTTGGTCTCAGGTTGCAGTTACAGCAGTGTTCCCAGCCCTGCCCATAGCCCCAGATCCACCCCCAGCTGCGGCTCCAGTCTTGGCTCCCTTACCCCATCTGCATCTTCCCCCTATCTCCCCACCAAGCTCTAGCCCTGCTCTGTAAGGGAAGGGCACCAACAGGGTAAGTGGGGGAGCAGCCCTGAAAAATTTGGGCCTCACTGGCTTAGAGTGAATTACAGACTTTGATAGTTTATTCAGTTATTAATCTGAATACTCACAGCATTAACTGTTGTAATTTTGTAAGTTGGTTATTTTAGATATTTTGTTTATGTTGATCAGAAACGTATGTTTTTGTTAGTTCTTCATACTGAATTCAGTATGACTCATTAAAATAGTATGTAATGTCTAAAACATCCACACTGGAGCCTATCAAGATGTAAAGCCATGCTTGTCTGGTGCAACTTAAGTATTTACTGCCTGTAATTTGATATTAAAATGCCTTGTGATATGAGCAAAAAGAATGTTTTCTAAACACAAGATTGAGTAAATTTACACTGTTCTGATGATTCTTACACAATCATAATGTGAAGTTACTTTTAACTCCTCATAAAGGGTCCTGGGAAACTGATTTGCTATATGAAAGCAAAAATAGTCTCAGATATTTCCTGTGTGAAATAATAAGCTGATCTGTTCCCATTTCTGGCTTTCTTAACAAAATGGTGTGGTTCCTTGGAGGTTTAAGAGCAGAGTGGTAATACTACTTAATGTGATTTCTCCAGCATGAAGAAAGTGTCAGAGATTGACTGTTCAATGACTATTGGCTTGAATCGCCCAAAGTAGTAGTCATAAATCCTCTATGGTTTTTATGAGAGATCTGGGGGTTCAGACAGTCTAGTTTTAGAAGGATGTTTTGACAGGGTTGTGAAAAATTTCAAGGTTTTTGCTGTGCCTAAAAGGAAACAAGAAAATCTAGAACTGTCTAGGAGCTTACAGAAAAAAGGAAATGGGTGGAAGAATTGTTGATCAGAGTGGGGTTGATTACCAGATGAAATCCTTTGTCACTGGAAGTTGGAGAGTGAGTGGAGTTGTGGACTGTTAGTCTTTGGTTCGATTCTAGATATTTCTAGGAGATTGGCAAAGAATCTGATAAACATAGATTTCTTAAAAGCAAAACAAAACCCAAAGAGAAAACCAGGTTTGTTTTGGCTAACATCTTATTTTAAATCCACTAGTTTCTCAGTCTTACTACAAATATGAAAGTGACTCAATACTGTACATGGGTAATTAATGTTAAGTAGTTGTGTGCAAATTTAGGTTCACACATACTCTGAATGAATACAGTTGTATTGGGTATGAAAAAAGCTACATGTCTAAATGGCCATTTTCACACAGTTGTAGTTACTGTGCGTTCACATGTGAAGACACAAACGTTTCCTTTTTATGTATGAGCATGGGCTACCATCATCTTTTCTGAAAATTTTGTATGAAGTTTGCACTTGTGGCTTAACATGTTAGCTTCTACTTCCACAACCCAATCACATCAGGAATACATCTGCATACTTCTCTGAATTGTATGTGTCTCCATTGTTTCAATAGGAAAAGCAGAGGGAACTGATAAAGGATTGCTTTATACTTTTCTCCTGACAGCAGCAATGGAACATGTGCATTGGGTTAGAGTAACACATGCAATTCTCTCCTGCAAGATTAGTGATGAAGAGAGAGTTTATAAAAATCCCTTGTTCATGCTGAGTGTGTGTGGTTGGTTGCTGGGTTGGGGAGAGGTAAATTGTTTGGTCACTCCATCTGTCTATTTTGGCAAGGCAAACTTGCATACCCTGAGTGCTTAGAATGAGACTCTTCAGAATTCAGTGAGATGGTGATTTGATGTTAGGACTTTTTGTTATCCCTGCAGTTGTCCCCATATACATTTATTCAATCACTGTTGGTTTTTTAGCATTTGAAAGAATAAACTGAGTTACTTTTTGAACCAAATTCTACTCTGTGACAATGATTCATCCCCGTCTGCCTGTATTCCTGATGCAGACCATCTTAACAAACAAGGGCTTCTTTCGCTAATTTTGTTTTTATATAGCATGTACCTCAGTCATTCCTGTCTAGAATGTAAGAACAGAAGTAGCTTTCATTTCTCCTCTCTCTCATCTGCCTACTTGCTGCCAACCTCACCGCTGGACCTGACCCTAGTTCTTATTCCATTCGTTCAGAAATCTAGAGAGTATTACAGATTCTTGGGTATATTCCTAATTTTAGAAAATCCTGTATAAATATGGTCTCTTGGAGTTAGTCTCAGAGCAAAACTTTATATCTAATTTCAGTATTGTACTCAGGAAAGCTGCTTTGTTTCCAGATTCCACAGTTAATCCTACTCGCCAGGAGAACTTGAAAGCTTTAGATGCAACATAGGGCAAGCAATTACAAAGCTCCCATGACTACAGATTATGATTTTCTTTATTGGATGGAGTTAAAGTAAAAGTAATGTTACTGACTTTATTCAAATCCTAGAAGAGACCAGACAAGCTGTAATAGGGAGATAGGTGACCTGCCCTACATTAAAAAGACACGATTCTGTCAAGTTATTCTAGTGACATCCTAAACTAAAAGGATGTCACAACAGTAGTTTGAGAGATTAAAAGTAGCCAGGAACTCCTGAATTCTAGTTCTGGCTCTGACACTGATTCTCTCTGGGGTCAAATCACTTATCCCATCTACCCCATTTTTTTCTCATCTTTAAAATTTGCTCTTTTGGGGGGAAGTATTGGGAGGATTGCTCAAAGTGTTACCTGAGTTCTATTATGGTATACATGTCAAATTAATTCATTGCAGCATTGTTTGGGTTTTATAACATGATTTTGAAACTTTTAAATTGTTTAAAATTGAAATTATTTTTAGTACAGCTATCATTGGAATGTATAGAAACTAATGTGGTTGCCCTAAGTAAAGGGGCTTAGGTTAAGATACTGACTGAGAAAGTGACTGAAGTAAAATTCCTAGTAGAATCTCCTTAATGGATGGACCTTTGGAAATAAAAATGCCAATAAAGCACTTGTGTTCAATAAGCAAAATATACAAAATGTTCTTTTTATATGTTTAAAGTAACAACATATTTGAGGCTAAAAGACTTCAAAGAGCCTCTTGCCTGGCAAATATAGTTTACAACCGTGTGGGTGTGTAGTAGGTTATGTGAAGACAATAACAATGAATCAAATCCAGTACTTGTGCTCTGGGTGTCTTGTTTACTGGGGTTTTTGTTTTTTAAATCAGAGTTAATCACACTGCCCACACTAGTATTTAATAATTGTCAGGAGAGGGAAAGATGGTCTTGTGGCTAAGGCACTGACCCGAGATTCAAAATCTGCTTCCGGTGACCAGCTCTGTCACAGACTTCCTATATAATCTTGGTAAAGTCATTGATCTCTCTGTGTCTGCTCTCCAACTGTAAAATAGAGGCGTGCTTACAGAAGTGTTGTGAAGATATTTTTTGTGAGGTGCTCTGATGTATGTACTCACTGCTATAATTACCTAGATAATTCTATAAAACAGTTTAGTGTGTTTTAAAAAAAAATCTCTGTGGTTCCTGAAAGACCTATTAACATGGGAAATTTAGGAAAAAAACATTTTTGTTGGAGACAACTCTTATTTTCTGTATCTTTCTTTTCCCTTCCCCTTTTTTTGTTTGGTTGTAAACATCTTGCAGGAAACTAGGATTTTTTTATTTTAGATGTCATATACCTCTCAAAGTCAGTGTTCTGTGTGACAGTGGTGGTATGATTTTTATGATAAGTGAAGAGTAAGCATCAGGTACAGAAGCGCTTGTTAAAACAGTTCTTAATTGGGATAAAACTGACTTACATTGTTTAGCACTCAATTCTGTTACTCTTAGTGAGGTTGTACCTTGCTCCCTGAGTATCCCATAATATACTGAATCTAAATAAGCATGGCACAGTTGAGTCCTAAGTGAGTTGGGCTCTTTATGACTGGCAGGAAACTGAAGGCCTGTGAGGAAATAGAATATTTTTTCCTTTTGCAACATTAGCTACAACTAGAGACTAGAACATTCACTGTTAAGGATCCTAGCACAGTAACACTAATAAATAATAAAATAAAGCTATTTACAACTTGAGAATGCCATAAAATGTAGTCTTCCAACTTCTGTCCTTAAGATGAACTAAATAATTTTTTTGTATTTAACACCCATATAAATTTGACAAAATGTTTTATGTCCTAAATGTTTTCTTAATTATGCATAAAGCATTTTGGACACCTGCCAGGTTAAATGGGGCTGTGTATCTATTGATTGTTTTCCATATGGTGGCTGTGGGCCTTTAAGAAGGGATCCTGTAAATAAATTGCCACCTAAAGACTAACGGGTATAATAAATAAGATCCCATGGTGCTGTGCTCCAGAAAAATTAATTTAATTGAATGCCTTCTCTCTTACAGACCAGCAATCACCTCCTTGGGCCAAAGCCATTCCCCCTAGACAGATTGTTAGCAATATTATACAGTATTGTTGACAACAAAGTTGCTCCAACTGCAAATATATTTTCCCAGGTGAGTAAAGATTTACTTTTTTTATTTTGTATTTTTAAATTGCCTGGAACTCCTGAAAAGATTTATTGTGTTCTCTCAGAAGTAATCATAAGCTTGGGATGTTTTGACTTTGTAGTATAATTAATCCTCTGGTAAAATGTCCTCTAATGAGAAATGCCAGCGGTTTAAACCTAAGATTCTGGATAATTTTTTTCTTCATCAATTATGAATTAAAAATTGTAATTGCTAACTTCTTGGATTCTGGAGTGTGATCTGCACTGGTGGGTTTCTGTGCCAGCAAGGACCTAGTTGAAGTCAATTAGATTACTTGAATGTTTAAGGAGGATCATGACAGTCAAAAGAAAAAAAATTCCATTCAATTATATCATGTAATGGCAGACTGCTAAAAAGTGACAAGTTTTTAAAGTGCTTATATACCAATGCTAGAAGTCTAAATAATAAGATGGGTGAACTAGAGTGCCTCAAATTAAATGAGGGTATTGATAGACCTCACAGAAACTTGGTGGAATCACAGAAATTTAGTGGAATGAAGATAATCGATGGGACACAGTACTGTGATACCAGAGTATAAAATATATTGGAAGGACAGAAAAGGTCTACTGGTGAGGGAATGGTACTATATGTGAAAGAAAGCATAGAATCAAATGAAATAAAAATCTTAAATGAACCAAACTGTACCGTAGAATCTCTATGGATAGTAATTCTGTGCTTGAATAAGAATATAGCAGTAGGTATATATTACAGCTCACCTGACAGGATGGATAGTGACTGTGAAATGCTCAGGGAGATGAGATGCTTTTAAAATAAACTCAATAATAATGAAGGATTTCAATTATCCCCATATTGACTAGTACATATCACCTCAGGAAGGGATGCATAGATAAAGTTTCGTGACACCTTTAATGACTGATTCTTGGAGCAGCTAGTCCGGAACCCACAAGAGGAGAGGCAAATCTCCATTCCACCCTAAGTAGAGCACAGGATCAGGTCCAAGAGGTGAATATAGCTGGACCACTTGGTAATAGTGACCATAATATAACTGAATTTAACATACTTGTGGCAGAGAAAACACCATAGCAACCCAACACTGTAGCATTTAATTTTAGAAAGGGGAACTACACAAAAATGAGGAGGTTAGTTAAACAGAAATTAAAAGGTACAGCACTGAAAGTAAAATGCCTGCAAGCAGCATGGAAACTTTTAAGACACCATAATAGAGGCTCAACTTAAATGTATACCCCAAATTAAAAAACATAGAGAACCAAAAAAGAACCACCATGGCTAAACAGCAAAGTAGAAGAAGCAGTGAGAGGCAAAAAGATATTCTTTAAAAAGTGAAAGCTAAATCCTAATGAGGAAAATAGAAAGGAGCATAAACTCTGACGAATGGAAGTGTAAAAATAGCATTAGGAAGGCCAAAAATGAATTTGAAGAACAGCTAGCCATAGCCTCAAAAAGTAATAGCAAAAATATTTTAAGTACATCAGCAGCAGGAAGCCTGCTAAACAACCGGTGGAGCCTTTGGACGATCGAGAGGCTAAAGGAGCACTCAAGGACGAAACGGCCATTGCAGAGAAACTAAATGAATTCTTTGCATCAGTCTTCACTCTTTAGGACATGAGGGAGATTCCCAAAACCGAGCCATTCTTTTTAGGTGACAAATATGAGGAACTGTTCCAGACTGAGGTGTCATTAGAGGAGGTTTTGGAACAAATTGATAAACTAACCAGTAATAAGTCACCAGGACCAGATGACTGCTAACTGTCATGTGTAACCTATCATTTAAATCAGCTTCTGTAAAATGCCCGGAGGATAACTAATATGATGCCGATTTTTAAAAAGGGCTCCAGAGGTGATCCCAGCAATTACAGGCTGGTAAGCCTGACTTCAGTACCGGGCAAAGTATAGTAAAAAGCAAAATTGTCAGTCACATAGATGAACATAATTTGTTGGGGAATAGTCAACATGGGCTTTTCTAAAGGGAAATCATGCCACACCACTGTATTAGAATTCTTTGGGGGAGGCAACAAGTTATCTAGACAAGGGGGATCCAGTGGATATAGTGTATTTAGATTTTCAGAAATCCTTTGACACGATCCCTCACCAAGGGCTCTTAAGCAAAGTAAGCAGTCATGGGATAAGAGAGAAGGTGCTCTCATGGATTGGTAACTGGTTAAAAGGTAGGAAACAAAGGGAAGGAATAAATGGTCAGTTTTCAGAAGAGAGAGAGGTGAATAGAGATGTCCCCCAGGGGTCTTTACTGTGCCCAGTCCTTTTCAACATATTCATAAATGATCTGGAAAAAGGAGTAAACAGTGAGGTGGCAAAATTTGCAGACGATACAAAACTGCTCAAGATAGGGAAGTCACAGGCAGACCGCGAAGAGAGCTACCAATTATCTCTCAAAACTGGGTGATTGGGCAACAAAATGGCAGATGAAATTCAGTATTGACAAATGCACAGTAATGCACATGGGAAAACATAATCCCAACAATACAGTTAAAATGATGATGGAATCTAAATTTAGCGGTTTCCACTCAAGAAAGAGATCTTGGGGTCATTGTGGATAGTTCTCTGAAAACATCCGCTCAAGGTGCAGCGGCAGTCAAAAAAAACTAACAGAATCTTGGGAATCATTAAGAAAGGGATAAATAATAACACAGAAAATATTATATTGCCTATCTATAAATCCATGGTACTCCTACATCTTGAATAGTGTGTGCAAATGTGGTTGCCCCATCTTAAAAATGATATATTGGAATTGGAAGAGGTTCAGAAAAGAACAAAAAAAATTATTAGGAATATGGAATGGTTGCTGTATGAGGAGAGATTAATAAGACTGTGACTTTTCATCTTGGAAAAGAGATGACTAAGGGGGTATATGGTAGAGGTGTATAAAATCATGACTGATGTGGAGAAAGTAAATAAGGAAGTGTTATTTATTCCTTCTCATAACACAAGAACTAGGGGGCACGAAATGAAATTAATAGGTAGCAGGTTTAAAATAAACACAAAGTATTTTTTCACACAATGCACAGTCAACTTGTGGAACTCATTGCCAGAGGATGTTGTGAAGGCCAAGACTATAACAAGGTTCAAAAAAGAACTAGATAAATTCATGGAGGATAGGTCCATCAATGGCTCTTAGCCAGGATGGTCAGAGATGGTATCCCTCACCTCTGCCAGAAGCTGGGAATGGGCAACAGGGGATGGATCACTTGATGATTACCTGTTTTGTTCATTCTCTCTGGGGCACCTGGCATTGGCCACTGTCGGAGTACCAAATACTGGGGTAGATAGACCTTTTGGTCTGACCCAGTATGGCTGTTCTTATGTTCTTAAATTAAGGCATCCTTTACTGTATTTCAGCAATGGGTAATGGGCAACAAAAGGTACAGGGAAAGGTTCTGGGTTCCAGCGGAGAAAGATCACAGAAGATGTTTGTTGTGATATGCACATCTTTTTATCTAGGCTCCTTTTCGATGGAACTTGACTGATTATCTTTATCAAATACTGTCTTCAGGCACTTGTTTTTAACTATCGTATATACAGTCCTAAATATTTAATTAAATAACATTTCAATAGATGGCAGTATAACTACATATGGTGAACAGAAAGAAACCTACAGTTTTCATTAGCAGTTTGGATTTATCAAGCAGCAATAGCTGCTCCATTGTTAACGTTGAAGCTAGCTTCATATTATAAACCTTATTCTCAACACTCACCTTCACCTTTGATGATCCCTATAAACCTCTAATACTTTCCTGCTTTCCTCTTATTCCTCTAAGTGCCTCTTACCATTTGCTTTCAAAAACTAGTTTTCTCTATGGTTTTTCTGTTTGAGTAAGTCAGAGCTACATCTTCAAGGGAATAATTCTAATATGCTTAATTCTATTTAGATTTTTACATCTTCTTAAAAATAACAAAAACAGAACAAAAAACCCCCAACAAACCTCAGTGTTAGGTAATGAACCCTTAAGAGATCCCTGCTGTCATATAACCCTTCTTCAATATTAGACATACAATTTGTACAAAGCATATTTCCCTCCCTAGCGCTCTATGATATGTTACAGGAGAAATATTTAAAAAATAAACACATCATGCTAATTTAAAATGTACACTAGATGGCATTGTTGTCAAATTATATCTTTAATAGTTTGTTTTCCTCTTAAATATGTGGAGATTAAACTTTAAAAAACTGCAGTAAATAACAAGATTGTTAATAAACATCCAACAACCAAGAGAAGTCGAAAGCTAAGGATTGTCAATCAACCTGGAGCTTGAATTTTATTTTCTCTGATTGGGATAACATCTCTTATTACATTAGGTTTTCAGTTAAAATAAAAGATTTTTATTCGAGTATCTATCAAATACATTTTAACAGAATATAATTTGTTTTAAAACCAGAATTTAAGATGGGTTGAACAATTTTTATTTTAAAGCATTTATAAGACTACTTTGATATTTCAGTAAAGGTAATGTAAGCCTTTTTTCATTAAAGGTTTCTGTTCTGATTAAAAGAATTGTATAATTCTTATAAAATCTGGCTATTTTGCACTTGGTCTGTATATACAGAACTTTGTGAAATCCACAAACAAGAAGTGATATGAAAATCAGTACTGTCCACTATTTAAAAATGTTTTTCAAAGTAATCATTGACTTTTAGTTTAACAGTATTTTATTGACTTGGTGATCCACAGAGGACAAGCTCTATATTGGAGCCACTTGTTATATTTAGATACAGTCTCACCATGAATTTTCAGACACACGAGCCTATCTCATCGCAGAGATTTTCAGCAGAAAATGTTAATCACTAATAAAGGCTGCCGTAAGATCTAGAATTGTCATTGACAGTGTCTTGATTCTCTCATTTCTGTGCCAAATTTCTATCCATGCAGAAATTCTACTCATTAACTTTTCAAAATAAGTCTTTCCATCAATAAATAATGATTAGACATACAAATTTTTAATTTTCTGTTAATGCTAAGATTTATTAAATCTAGTTTTGTTTTTTACCATGTAGACCTTCAAGGTGTGTGGTGAAGATTCATCTAGGTTTTGCCTTTTATTGTTAAGCGCTTAATAAGTGGGCCTTCCTTTTACTCACGTAAAGAGTTAATGTGTTCTTTTTTGTATAAGACTGAACTTTCTGGTTGATGAGACGTGTAGGACCACACTTTTCCTGGTGTAACTCCACTAGAATCAGTAAGGTTACACTGGGAATTAATTTGGCCCATTAATTTTCTTTCATTTCCTCACTTGTTGGCATAGACTTTCAGCAAATCAAACTTCTCTCAAAAGACATTTGTCTGAATTACCACTTTAAATGTTGAAACTCATTTTGGCCTTAGTACTGTGTTTTTAAATGCAGTTTCACACATCTGCAGAGAATATCGAATGTATTTAAGGGAAACTTAAGTGATTTTTCCCCTTTCTATTATTATTGTGTATATATGCCTGTGTAGACATTCTATTCATTTTGAAAGCTTTTGAATTATCTTTCATCTGAAATGTTTATTTTTTCCACCTGGATTGTTCTAATTGGCAAGAGGTAAGACATTAATCTTTCCATTTCCAGTAATATATTAAATATAGTTTTAAAATGTTTCCAATAGGTTGCTTTTGTGTCATTGACATCATTTTTTGACAAGGCATCAACATTTCTTGAACTTAAGAGGAAAAAAGGGCAAATAGAAAGTAGACTCCTAAACCACTGTGAAGCTCTAGAACAGTGGTTCCCAAACTTATTAACAACCTGTGAACCCGGTTCACTAAAATGTCAAGTCTCGCGAACCCCTTTCTAAAAATGAATATTTCCAGGGATTTTCTCCTTTACCTGAGTATAAATTATAAAAGCAGTGATCTTGGAAATATAAAATTAGTGTTTATGACATGCTTATTACACTCTGTTTATTATTAATTATTATTTAACATAACAGTATTTTTATTATACTCTTCCAAGATCTCACTTTCATAGCCTGTGTCACTTTGAATTGTTATAAGACAAGGCTCCTGTGTTTCATCAAGGAGTATCAGATGTGAAACAGCATGAAGGTATTTAAGAAGCCAATTCAGAGTTCCTCCTACACAAGCATTCAGGTCTTGAGCAGTCCAGGCAAACAGTGCGCATTACAATAACGCTTAAACTTGTTCTTCATAATAATTTTAAAAACAATACTAGCTGCCTGTTTAATTTTAAAAACAGCAACAAATATTCACCTCTGTTTCCATTTCTTATAAGGAGAAAGATATGCTTGCTTTGATCTGCTTAGCTCTGGGAAACCCAGGGGCTCTGGCTCTTGGCCCCATGCTGCTCTGGGTTCCTAGGGACAGCTCTGTCCACCTTTAGGGAATTTTTTCACGAGAACTGCCTGTAACATTTCACTAACCCTCCAGGGTTCATGTATCGCAGTTTGGAACCACTGCTCTAGAATGAGGAAACGTCCTATTCTAGAGGTTATTCTTTAGACCAGGAGTCTCAAACACGCGGGACGCGGCCCGCAAGGCTCTTATCTGGGGCCTGCCATGCTCCCGCCCCCCTCCCCCCCCCCCGCACTTAGCTAGAGCGGTTCCAGCCCAGCACACAGGAATCAAATCCCCCAGGGGAGGGGCAGCACGTAGCTCTCTGTGTTACTCTCGGCTTCAAACCATCACCTCCCACAGCTCTCATTGGTCAGGAACTGGGAGTCATGGCCGATGGGAGCTTTGGGGGAGGTATTTGGAGGAGCGCCCATAGCAACACAAGGCCATGTGCTCTCCCTCTCCCAGGGCGTGCATGCTGCTGTGTTCCACTGGGGCCTGGGACTTGCCCAGCCTGCCATACTACTAATCCCAGAATGTCCCGCGCCGTGCTATCAGCTGCCCCAGCTAAAGTGGTGGGAGCAGAGCAAAAAGAATCCCCAAACAAAGAAATGGTCTGGTGCAGGGAGAGGGTTCCCGATGCTAATCCTGCTGCACTCACCACCCTTTGGAGCTCCTGGCTTTCTCCAGCTCTGAGTCTGCCCCACTCTCCTGGGGCATGGGAGCAGCCCCCCAGCAAATGTAATGCCTGGGGTCTCCTGGGCACTGTCTCAACCCTTCACTTCAGGGAGGAGGGGTTGTTTTCTGTGGTCACTGGGAGCGGAGTGTGGGGTAGTAGTGACAGTGGGGCTTGTCAATGCTGACTGCAGCACCCTCTGCCAGTGCGAATGCCCAGAAACTGCCCCCTGCAATCTGGGAAGGGGAGGGTGTGCAGCACATTTTGGGGGGTAAGAGGTTGGAATGGGGGCAGGGAAGGGTGGGGAAAGGCAGGGCAGGGATGGGGCCCTCATGGAAAGGGAGGAGTAGGGGTGGAGCTTGGGGAGCAGCAGGTGTGTGTGTGTTGGTGATGCGGCCCTCGGTCTAATGTACTAGTCCTCATGTGGCCCTCATGGTCATTTGAGATCCCTGCTTTAGACACACTTTTGTCTAATCATATAAAATCTTCAGCTTATTAAATTTGCCTTTTAGTCATTCAATACAACTTTCTTCATCTGGGTGAACATACATAAAAACAGTTGATCCTGTTGGGTTGGGCATTTGTCAAATCAACTTTCGAGAACAAATGTTATTTTAATAATGAAAAATGGGAATAAATAGTACAATTACAGAAGATCCTAAAAACAGTAGAGCCCCCATGATTTGCTGGTGCAGATGAAATCATCTATGACCTTTATTCAATCTTCTACGCACTACTGAGCCCTGCTTTATAGCACATCTATGACAGCCCTGTGGGACAACTGGGGTGTAGTCAGTTTGTACACATGGATCCAAGTGTATATGTGGATCCACTAGCGAAAACCGCAATGTAGGGGCAGGTACTATTACTATAGTTGGTTGTTGGAGAAGCTACTTAGTGCTTTATGCGCATTATGGGGAAGATTCTGAGAGTCCATTTAATTTTGTCTTGGTATGAGGGATAAGAATTTGTCTTTAGTTGTGCAGCATTTGAGAGAGAGCACTATTGAAGATTATTGTATTTTTCTTGTTCCCTGTTTAAAGCCTAATAACAGGTGTTAATAAAAACCATACTTGTGAATTTGTGTACGATTTCTCTTTCAATGGTCTCTCTCACCATACAAAAACAAAACAAATTTAATTACTCTCATCCAGGCTTTATCTTCTGGGTTGACTACTGTAGTCTCTACTGCTCAAATCTTTGACGCCTACTGTATACGCATGCGCTCAGACACCCTTAAGTCTATTCAAAATAGTGCTGCTAATATTATTACCTGGACAGTCAATTTTCTATTCTGTTTAAGTTCTAAAAGATGGTAAATGATGCTAACCTCCATCTCTTGTTAGTTCTCTTCTCCTGCAAGTTCCTAGGTGGTTTCTTCTGTGCCACCTTTTATATATGGAACACCTTCCCTGAACTAATCTGCTAAACCACTACACTGTTGTCCTCCAAATTCTCCTTAAGACTTGCTTCTACCATGATCATGAAAATAAATTGTGATCCAGAATTGGCTAGTCCAGCAGGGATTACTATTACAAAAACATATTTTTTTTGTTCTACTAAAAGAAAACTTCCTGCAAATTCTGCATGTAGCTAGTTTACACAGTCCTATCTAGGGTGACCAGATAGCAAGTGAAAAATTGGGACGGGGTTGGGGTTAAAAGGAGCCTATATAAGAAAAAGCCGCAAATATCGGGACTGTCCCTACAAAATCGGGACTGTCCCTACAAAATCGGGACACCTGGTCACCTTAGTCCTATCACTCTTGGTATCTTTCTGATCTTATTCTGCTATCCCCACTGATTGTTTGTCGAACCCACTTAGTGTGTCATGCCTTAATTTAGGCCCTGGTTCTACAAGTATTTATGCACACATTTAACTTAATCATGTTAATAAGCCCATTGAAGCCACTGTCCTTAGACTAAAGGCTAAGGTATGAGGGCTGTCTTTTACTGTGTGTAAGTTATGGCAATCGGCAAAATAGGTTATACCATGGTAAAAGAGCACAATTGGGTTTGAGCGTTATGTTGTATAAATAACAATTGTAACAAATATTAGTTAAAATAAAAAAGGTGTAGAAATGGAGAGGCATATACCCTTCTATGCATAATAATTGTAAAGTGTGTTTATAGTTGAAATATGATTGGAAAAGAATTGGGTTTTATTTGTGTTTTCACTTTATACTATCTCTTAGTATTATAGTAGAACAAACTATACTGAGTAATTTGAAAGGAGTTTGATGTTTATTTAGATCCAAAAATGAAGATGTCTACTGTCCCCCCACTTGTGTTAAATTCAAAATAGGAATTGTATATATTTATTTCCGAGGTGGAGTAGTAGTAGAAAACTAGAGCTCTTCAAAAATCCTGAATCCTCCTGCCCTAGATGATTTTTGTTTTTGTTTCTGTGTTAATCACTTAAGTCATGAGCATGCAGTATAAAAAATGTTGTGGTTCATTTGTTTCATGTTTCTGGTGTGTTTAACACCAGCAAAAAACTGAATTTCTACAAGCCTGCCATGGGTATTACTCATAAAGTAAGTGCAAACTGTAACTAAACTAACTAACTGTAAATGGGGCACTGTCTGAGATTCAAGTGTAGAGGAGGATCTTTCTAATAAGGCAAAGCAATGATGTAATTTGAAATGAAACTGGCACTGGAGCATGAGCCTTTTAACTTTGAAAAAGGATATATTTCATATTTACCATTATTGCCCTTAAAGACTGTTATGCTAAATGCTAATTTAACGTGACCCCATAAAAAAAAAAAAAAAAAGAATATTTAATATGCTTTCAGCAAGTCAGAGCCAAAGGGACATTGCTTAAAAATCAAGCTGTCCCCTACAGAAGCATCAAAAATATGTTCAGTTTTCTCCATTGTCTCAAGTGGATTGGATTTGGGAATAACTCATTTTTATGTATTAACTATTTACAAAGAATGTAGGTTTATGTGGCAATGTACAGAGTTTACTAAAAGACTCCGTCCCTGACCACAGCAGCTTAAAAGGGTAATTTAAATAAATCTTGTTATTCTCTGTCGAATATCTGATATTTTTTTGTTATCCCTCTTTTTTTCTTGATAACAAATTATGGCACCTGCTATACAGATTGGAAGGAACCATGCTTGTTGCCCGTTCCTCTGATGAATAGGTCAGCTGGAGTGCTCTTTTTACCATGGCATATCCTCCCCCAGGAGACCAAAGGTAGCAACACTATGTAGTGCTCAGTCTTACTAGTGTAGTAAATTAGAAATCTAAATCTCTTCCTACGCCTGATTTTGGTGTGGTGTTGTGCTACTAGACTAGTCACGGAATAAAAACT
Organism: Dermatemys mawii; assembly: GCA_007922305.1. Taxonomy (NCBI): domain Eukaryota; kingdom Metazoa; phylum Chordata; order Testudines; family Dermatemydidae; genus Dermatemys; species Dermatemys mawii. The sequence continues at coordinate 18,745,579 of ML677341.1, read as the reverse complement.
TAAAGGGATACAGTCAGCTTTTAAAAATCACATTTCTAACAGCTCAGATTATTGATTTTGTAAATAAAAAAAAATCAAGTATTTCCTTTTTTCTTTGTTTTTCTCTTATTCAGTGGACAGCACTTAGTGTGCAGTCAGTTTCAATCTTTTCTGTTTGATCAGTTGTGCTTCCTTTCTCTTGTTCGAGCATGATTTCGTCACTCATGCGCTGCTCTGGGGATTGCTCCTGTGCATGTTTTACTCCAGGCCCTCTTTGAGTGTAACAGAAGCTGCGAAAGAGCAATTGAAAATGAAAAGGGAGAATGACTGCATGTTCACAGAAAGGGAGGATTTGGCTAAAGCTGGCTTGGAAGTGCTCTTCTCCATGAGGGAACAGTAAGATCTTGCTCATCCCACTCCCTTCCACATGTAAGGTAGAGCCAGTGCTAAAACTTCACCAGAGATTATTGAAATATTTATTGTAAACTTGGGAAATGTGTTGGGTGTGGGGGTGAAATACATTTTTATCCTGCTGCATCTTGGTCTCAACTGACTTGTGTGTTCAGAACCTGGAGAGGATTCTGATTTTCAGTAGAGAGTACTTCATATAGAAATGACCAAAGAGATTTCTTGTTTTCTTGCTGAATGTCAGAAATAGTTTTAAGCTCATAGAAATTTAAAACCCACTCCTGAAAGAATTATGTAGATCATGCCTCCAAATTTGGACATTATATAACAATATCACTAACTTTTTTTTCCAGTCAGGAAGTATTTTAGTGCGGTTGCTCTCAAAATTATACACTGTTTCTAGTTGGCGTGTGCATCTGAGGGACTTGGCACACATGGGGATTCTTCTTCTCCCTCCTAATATATAGAAAAGTGTTAATTCAACACTGAGGATGAAATATTAAGCTTTCAAAAGTGAGGTAACTATATAAGTTAAGGATGCTCTCCCTCTGTTTGTTTTAATTCATAGCGATTTATTTTGCCTTGAGGGTTTCTACCATGCTGTAGCTGCTGGGATACAGATAAATGGGTGATCTTTCAATTTCCAGCCTTAGATTTAAATAGAAAGATGACACTCACTCTGAGCATGGTCAGATCATAGGTCCTCCAAGTAAAAGCTGAACTTTGCTAAAACAAAATTTATATTTGTGTGCAATATTTGGCGTTAATGTATTTAAACAAAATATACTTGTCTCAGATGTTGCAAGAAGACAGATAAGATACTAGAAATGTAGTTTACCTAGGCTAAAACTTTATTAAGTATTGCATCTGTGAATCATTGTGCAGTAACTCTAGTGTAGGATCATACCCTCTTTTGAAATTGGTACCACCTGGTAAAGGGCTGCCATAAAATCCCCCCCCCCCCCCACCATGTTAAACTAGTCCCAACACTGTTGTTGGATTCCAATGCCCTCCTTTGGTGTGAGGGCTAAGGGGTGGCTGGAGAGAGTGATGTCTTCTTGCTGTGCCAGGTATTAGGAGTCCCAACCATATTCCCTACCTTTTAGGAGATCTTCTGCTAATTTGCCTTCAATTCCAGTTTCAGGGAATGAAATCCCACTAGATATCTGCCAAGTTGTGACAAAATGAATTGTACAGTTCAGATCGCTGGACTGCTGTGAGGAAGGCAAAAAAACCAATCAAACAAACCTACAACACCCAGACCAGTCTGATAGTGAGGGAAAAATTTCTTTGTAGCACCAACAAGGTGACTATCATGAAGTCCAGAGCAAGGTTCAAAAACACCTAATCCTATTTTAATCCCTGGGCAGTAGCTTTTCTTCACAGGCCAGAGTGGCACCCTGGGCAGGGAAAAGAGCTTATATGCGTTCTCCATGGGTTGTGCAGGAACCAGTCTGTTTGTTGCACCATTCTATCTACCAGTCAATCACAGAGCTCCTTCTTAAGCCCATGAGGAGGCTGAGTTCCCACAAGGAGGAGGAGGGTGCAATCCTTAAAGGTGCTAAGGGTTTTCTTTCCCCTGCTGGCTGAGCCAAACTGAGTCTGCTGGCGTGGGTGAGGAAGGGTGGTGGATTTAGCTATGTCATGCTAATGGGCTCTCTTACACAGTCAGGGAATCTGTGTCATTTGTACATCACTCAGAGTCCCTGGTTATTGCTGCAGCCTGGTGTTTGAGAACAAGCTGCATGGTGGCTCCACGCTCATCAGAATTCAGTTATTAGGAGGACGGTCCTTTTACTGTTAGCAGATGTATACAAAAAACAGTACCCCACTAAATATGTATATCTGTACTGTTGCACTTGGTTACCACTATCTACATTCATATGTATGCACATGTGTGCATGCTTGTGCCATATTTGTCTAAAGACCAAGAAAATCCCTAATAAGTGTAAGGGCTTTTAGGAAACAAGGAAGAAAGGAATGCGGTAAATGAACTGTTCCCTTGCCCTTGCTTCTTATTTTTTCATAATTTCTTATGACTTTTCTTGATTATTAGAAAATGAGGCAGAAATGCATAAACAAAAATGGGAACTGTGTATGGAACCCAGCATGGTATCGTGGGTTAGCACTTCAACAGAATATGGTAGTTTGAGAGCCTGATGTTAAACTAAAGAAAATGAGCAGGCAATACTTCTCTTTAACCAAATAACTGACTAAGCAACTTCAAGCCTCAGCATGGCTGTAAATAAAATAAAACCCTAGACTCAGATCTCAGTCAAAATAACGTTTTGTAATTAAAGCTGTGGAGAAGCAGTACTAATAAGCTCTGTAGTATTAATAGGTAAAAAAAAAAATTTTCTTTGGGGAAAAATTGGTCTGAGCCATATTTTGTTGAATAGTCTAAATTAGATTTTAAGTACTGTGATTAATTTTAGATATATTATTTGTGCTGTCTGTTTCCTAAAATATAGAAGTATTGCACTACTCAGAAACTAAAAAGTAAAATTCCTTTCTATAATTGAGAGTAATAAATCTCTGTATCCCTAGTTTGATTAGTAGCTGGAAAATTGCCAGGGATCTTTGAACATTTCTGGTGCAAATATGCTGTATGACTCTCCAGGTAGTTGCAAACCTTAGTATCTTGCTTCTTTTTATTATTGTGGCACTTGTCATTATATATGTACTGAAGGAGTCGTCAGTAGCCTTTCTTAATGGCTGCTTATGATATAACTTGTTAACTGGAAAGCTGAATTCATTCAAACTTTACATTACACTAAGGGTTGTATATAACTTTCCAAAAATGAGATAATAAAAGCCTGTATTATCACATGCACGTTACACTGATGATACATTGCGAACTGTACAGTACACTTAATGAAGACAATCCCTATCCCAAGAAGCCTCCAGTGACAAGAGTCCATTTGTACAGTTGCACTTTTCTAGACATTCAGTGGTTTAGAAAAAGGATATGATCTGTTTTTTCAACCCTCTCCTAAAGATTGAAATTATTAATTTACAATATAAACAGATTTTCAGAAGAAAAGTTTATGATATAATGGAAGGAAGGATGCTGGGGGCAGAACTTCAATGATGGTACAATCTATATGGAAGCATGGAGAATTAGTCAGTTTAAATGGTAACGTTCTGTCAAGGTTATTCATCCTAATAGTTGACCTACCTTAAAAGTCTTTCCTTGTTTAGTTTTAGTTTCTTGGCTCCAGTGATACTTTTTAAACAAATTTTGCATAGGCACAATATAAATAAACCAATATATGAATATTATGATAGCAGATTGTTTTTTTATCAGTTTTTCGTGAGGCTCACAATATATTGGATTTTAAATTAAGAATCATGGTATAGTAATGACAGAATATGAGAGATGATCTTTTCAAAGATACATCAGTCAGATAAAAGCTTTCAAAGCAAAGAATGAGTAAGCTAACAATCTTGACAATAGTGCTTAACTGCTTTAGTGCAATGTAGTCATTATATCAGGGGACGGCAGTCTTTCAGAAGTGGTGTGCCAAGTCTTCATATATTCACTCTAATTTAAGGTTACGTGTGCCAGTAATACATTTTAATGTTTTTAGAAGGTCTCTTTCTATAAGTCTATAATATATAACTAAACTATTGTTGCATATAAAGTAAATAAGATTTTTAAAATGTTTAAGAAGCTTCATTTAAAATTAAATTAAAATGCAGAGCCCCACAGACCGGTGGCCAGGACCCAGTGCGAGTGTCCCTGAAAATCAGCTCGTGTGCCGCCTTCGGCACGCGTGCTGTAGGTTGTCTACCCCTGCATTATATGCATTCATAAATGTAGCACATATTTTGGAAGAGGTTTCATATACTGATTATTTTTATTTTTTCTTGGTGTTACTTAAAATTTTTTAAGTTTTTCAAAATTAAGATAAAAATTATTTCAGAATACTGTTTAATATACAATGCACAGTATCTAACAGTGTTAAATATAGAATTGTGTTTAAAAAAAACAACCACCACCCCTCCATTTGGAAATTAGTTTATTTAATGGAAGGAACATCATTTATTAGTCCAGGAACAAGTTCACACTGTTTTTACATCAAGCAGTTCCAGCTGAAGCTTGTTAGCGATTGCCTTCCAGTTTTAAAAAAAAAAAATACTCACTGTAGTACATGAACTCCTATTGTTTGGAGAGAAATAATCTGCTCATCCCTTCTGCAGATGAGAACAAAGAACATAATAGTACATCTGGTTTATCTGTTAATAGAGCAAAGATTAATTAAGCAAGTACTGCGCAACCTCTTTACTTCTGTATCTAAATCCAGCTTGTATATTTGACAGATTTAACATATTTTAACTATTTAGCATCTGTGTGCATAATTCTATTGCAAAATGCTCTCCTTTTCATAAAAATAAATTTGGGAACAGTGTTGGAATAGGTAGTAAACATTTTTGTGCTTGGATTAGGTAGAATCAAAAGGTTTAATGGCAGTTTTTATAGCTATAAATCTGTATTACTCTCTATTATATTCCACATAAGGCCCTATGGATGTGTAAGTATCGCACTCTGCCAGGATGCGAAGACACAAAATATTATCCAGTATTCCTAGTGGAAGATTCAGATATAGTTATTTTTTTCCTGTCCGATCCAAGCCCCTTCCTACTGTCTTCTTACTCCTCCCCCCTCCTATTCTGTACATATATTCCACTGAAATACTTGAGTGCCTTTGTTGCATCATATGAAATTAGTTTATCTATATTGGGAGGCACATATAACAATTTTGCATGCTGTCAAAATGGAAGTACCAGTGTGTATATGGACAGCTTACTTTATCACAAAGGGATAACAAAATGGAATGTTAAAGAATGTATTTTATCACTTGACTAAATATTTGTAGAGCGATGTATTTTTGCTTTATGTCAAGTACAGTTCTAGTCATTGACTTTTTACTTTATCCCCGTCCCCTCTTCCAAAGACCCTCTGCTGCTTTCTATTTATTTAATTGGAAACAGCGGGCCTTGACACAGCATCATGAACAAAAGAAGCAGCTGCAGTACAGTTAATTTAGAAGGCAGGATTTTAAAATATGAAGCCTATTGACAAAAGAATGCCCCTTTATAGATGGTGAATAGTAAGAATTGGAATAATGTAGCTGTCCTCCTAGGGAAATTAACAAATATATTATTTTGCGTAGTGGACTTTGGAAGATATGGAGCTGGAATTTAAAGTCAATTTTCACTCTGAAAAGTTTATACACTTGGTAAACAGAAGTAAAAGATTAGAACTGTAGCTTGTTTAAAATACAACATTGTGACAGAATATGAGGCTAAGAAGAAAACGACTTTCTGTTTTCCTGTGACAACTTAAAAATGGATCCAAAAAAGTGAAGCTTAATTATCTTGTCCTGAATGCATCAAGGTGCTGATGTTCCATTAAAGGTCGTGCATTAGCTGCGCAGCATGTCTGACCAGAGGATGATTTTTTTCAGGACTGAAAACTGTGCAGACTGTCTCATGGTACATAGATGTTGTACAAGGACCTTCATTTAAGAACTTGTAATCTAACTGAACTTATGTAACAAAGTGACAACAAAACATTGAGATAGAGATGGAGAGGAGAAATGTAGAGGACACTGCAATACTTTTATTTGTTGACTTGAAAGCATGTGCATAGCATAGTTCAATAATCTAAAAACTGCTCTCCAGAAACCTTGGGTTTCCTGTGAAAGCCATTGAAGGGCCAGAGAAATCAATGACTTGCATACCTGACCATTCCCCTCTTGTGAATTCATCCTGTGGAGTGACTTAGGAAATTGTCCTGGACACTGTAATTTGGGAAGGGATGTACTATGGGTAGTGTTGCATACTGCTGACTGACTGGCCAGCATCAGCCCGCTCTTTTAGGAGGGCTGATGTTGTTGGTTAACCCAGCAACAAGCACTGGAACTCTGGCAGTTGAGAAGAGTGTGTTGGTGGCAAAGACAATGCTTCTGTGGTAATCCCTAGGAGAAAGATGAGCCATAGTTTTGCTGCTTTTAGGTCTAAGGACAAGCTTTATGTCTTTGCATAGGCCTTCTTCCAATAATGGTAGCAGCAGAAAAGCCTGGCAGTGTCTCCAGAAAGACAATACTGAGAGTGATCTCACTACAAGAAAACGTAGTACAAGTGAAAACTGGAGAGACAGGTTCCTTAGTTAGACTGAAATGTTATCTGTGTAGATGGGGCATTCATATAACTGGTGCACTAGAAAGGTGTAGATGAATAAAAGGCCAGGCATTTCTCAGTAGCTTAAAGTTTAGAAAGTAAAAAAATAAAAAAACAACCTTGATACCTCTTTATTCATAACTAATGATTTTTAGGCACAGTTAGCAGCTTAAATAAAAACTGAAATGTTTTAATACAACTTTGGATCATATGGACAGAATGCAAATGCAGTCTGTCTGATTTGGAGGTGTTTGTCATTGACATTTGATGGGGCAACCTTGAATATTTGAAGATAATCTCAGTTGCCCTGCTGCTATCCACATATAGAACACTAAAAACAGATTAATAGCAATAATTCAGTGTTTAGTTTTTAGATATTCCACTTTTTTTTCTATATTAGTATTCTTGCAATATAATTCTAAATACTAATAGTATGTATGGATGTTATTGTGTATGCAGACATTTCTGGTGGTAGATTATTATAACAGTGTAAATTCAACATTAAAAGATATTTTATATATCTGAAGAGAGAAGTAATTTTATTGTAATCAATTTAATGCAAATAGAATGTATATATAAAATTCATGATTATATAGTATACATATTTTTAAAAATTTTCTGAGTAGCCTTTGAAACAAAATGGCAACTTCTTCAAGCGGCAGTGAATTCCATTAGAGCCAAATTCATCAGAAACTGGAGTGATGGTAGCAGAGGCACTGATTATAATTGATGTAAAAGCCAAGCTGATCTTGTTTAGTGACTGGATAGTGGTGAATATAACTCAGGCTACATGTGACCTAGATAAAATGGACAAGCTAGTATACTGTACCTAGGTATCAGAGCAAGAAGTATGAAAAAGAATGGCCAAGGATAACTTGAAGAAAAATGGTCACACTTTACTTGTTATAACTGTGTAAGGCTCCCTCGCGCTCCCAATCGGAGGGAGACCCCTCGGGCCTGTCCAAACTGGCCGAGTTCAGGCTCTGTAAGGTGACCGGCAAGCAGCACAGTCCCTAGATGCTCTTGGGGCTTGGGCTTTCAGGAGCTCAGGTAGCCAGCAGCAAACAATCTCTAGAGGGCTGGCTCTAGCCTGGGCTTCAGGGCACAGGCAGGCAGCAAAAACAAAGCAGTCTTAAAGGACTGGGGCTTGGGCTTCAAGGCGCAGGCAGCCAGCAAAGCAAACAGTCTTTAGGAGGCTGGCTCTAGCCTGGGCTTCAGGGCACAGGCAGCCAGCAAGCACACAGTCTTTAAGGGCTGGGGCCTGGGCTTCAGGGCGCAGGCAACCAGCAGGAACAAACAGTCTTTAGAGGGCTGGCTATAGCCGGGGTATGGCACAGGTAGCCAGCAAAAACAGTCTGTCTGGCTGCTTGCGCCCTGAAGCCCAGGCCTCCAGCCATTAAGAAAACTCTCTTTAGTGGGCTGGCTCTAGCCTGGGCGTGGCACAGGCAGCCAGCAAACAATAAACAGTCTTTCAGGGCTGGGGCCTGGGCTTCAGGCTCAGGCAGCCAGCAAACATACAGTCTTTTGTGTTCCCCTGTTCAGGGTAGGGGCGGCTGACTCAGGGAGTGGGTACCTCTGCTGTCCAATCGGTGTCCGGTTCCTCCGGGTACACGGCGGCGGGTACTCCAGGCCAGTCGTCCTCAGCGTCGGGGGTTGGAGTGCAGCTCAGGCTCGAGTCTCTTCCAGGCAGCAGCAGGTTTTGCGGCGCATCCTTCTCTTCCCCTGCTTCTCCCCCTTCTGGGCTGCTGGGCTGGCCTTTTATAGTCCCGCCCCTGTACTTCCAGCGATGGGGGTAAGGCGGCCTTGGCTCCACCCTCAAAGGGGTATTCCTGGCTCTCTCGCACTCCCAATCGGAGAGAGACCACTCGGGATCACTACAAAGTGATATTGAAAATAAATGGATTGAAAGATTGCTGAAAGGACATGGACAGAAGACTGAAAACTGTAGTTAAAAAAGGATCTTTTTCAGCCTTTTTCCTTTATTCATAAGCACTTGGAAAACTGTTGGCAGCAGCTATTTTCTAGCCTGACATAGTTTCTAACGGATGGATAATGCCAATGGTATAGGGAGAAGCTTTTTAATAATTTGTGTGGATGAAATACTCGTGAAAGATGCTAAATTGACAATCATGAGATTAACATAATATTTTTATTTATGGAATTCATACAGCATCAGAGTAATCTCCTCTACATTGCATTTTTTTAGGGTCTAGAAGAATCATCAGGTGAATTCAACCTCCATGCCCATTTGGGTTTTTGGTTTCTCCTGAGACAGATAATGTGACTGTCAGTTAGTGACAAATGGAGTTGTTGTTGTTTGTGGTGTAGACACTTACACACTACAAACTGCTTTTTGAGACTACCAAAATAATTTCATAAAACACATTAAGGTGCCATCAGAAATAAGAACTTTTGGTCCTACCAGACACATCTGTCTAAATGAATGTGACGTATAAATGTAAGGTTCTGTATATCACTATCTGTTTCCTGAGCTATTTGATCCACATGTCAGTGGCATAAGTTAGTTACAATTTGGCAATGAATTATGTAGCACATTATCTATACCATACCATTATGATCATACCATAATATAGTGGCTGATAGAAAACCAGGAAATATATGGGAAAACTTAGCATATACAAGCCAAGAAGTCTAGACAATATTAACGTTAATACCTGGAGCCAGATTATGATCTTATTCACGTCAACTAGTGCTATACACCACAAGTATCTCATTTTAAATCTGTTGAACCCCTTGTGAAGTAGGGTGCTACTTAGTGGCTGGCATTGACTTCATTGGGGCCAGGATTTCAGCCAGCGTATTAGAATTTTCTATAGTATTCAGCAACATAGTATCAGATAGTTTAGCTGATCTCTTAAGAATGTACTGAACATTACTAGCCACTTCTAAACATTCATGGATAACTGGGACCTTGGCGCAAAAAAACCCCCCAAAAAACAAAGAACAAAAAAATGTGGTGAGTTTCAGAATGAAAAGTGATCATTGCAATTAATATCCAATTAATTTGTCTTCATTCCCTAGTAAAACTGTGAAATACATTTTAAAAAATATAAACCAAGTGCTAAGCTCATCTTCTGGAAACCAAATTCCTTTAATGTGTGTGTCAAATTGAGCAAACAAAAATCAAGGCATCCAAAATGACTAGTCATTTTGGAAATTTGTGTCCATAGAGAATAATAGCAACCAGATATATAAACAGAGTGGATTTATAGAGAACTCACACTAGTATGATATTTTTTTATAAATTGTAATAAAACACTATTTAATACAGGTTATTCTGTTCCTTGTGTGTGCATATGTGTTTTGGTGTGAAGGGCTAGCATTGTTTCTGTTTTCTTATCAAAATCACACATTGGTGTGAAACTAATGAAGACCAAAGCTGGTAAATTTCAAGCAAGTTTTTGTGGAGGAAAATAACCTGAAATAGAACTATTAGTGAGAAAACCATCTGGAAAGTGGCTATAATGAGAAAAAACAAGGGATGAGAAGCAGCAAAAATTGGGGACTAGAGAGGACCGACTCTAGTCAGAAGAAAGAGTAAAGGAAATGTACGTGCGTACTTATTACTGTGTGCTTGGTGATGTACAGCCGAAGGGAGATGATTTCCCCACCCTCCAAATATTGGCAAAATAGCTACAGAGCTGCAATATAACTGTCTTCAAGTATTGGAAGGCTATAAATACCAGAAAAGGAATAATTTAGAAGTAGTTAAATGAAAAATTAGAGGAAAATAGCTTTTAATACCATGAACAAGCTTCAGTCAGTGGTATCTTAAACTATTTAGTAGTCTCCCATGAGGTTTAGTGGAAGACTCCACTTCTTGAATCATTTAAAATGACACTGGACAAAGCACACAAAAATATATTTACTAAAGCATTCTGCAATTGGTGGGGAGGAGAAAGAAGATGACAGATACTTTCCATCTCTAATTTTTATGATCACACGGTATAAATTGACAAAGTAAGCATCATAGTTTAGTAGGAAGGCATAATTTATGTAAATTCTCTTCAGAATAGGCATTAACCTTGATCCTTACTTCAGTTCTGCATTAAGTCTTGCCTTTGATACAGTAATCTTAATTAAAAGTGAATATTTCATGATTTAACTCCATCCTCATCATAGGAATGATACTCTCTCCTCTCCATTATGAATAAAAATGCCATCTATAGAAAATACGTATTGCAAATTATAGGTTTACGTACTCTGATATATATTAATAAAAATATCAAAGCTTAGGGGTTTTTAACTGAAAAACTAACTTGTCTTTAAGATTTAATTTTTAAGATTTAGGTTTAAAATTAGAATTTTTTTTTCTTAATTTGACCTCTTGTGTACACAGAGAGAAAATGTTTGTTCTACTAGTAGCCCTTGTACTTTTAGTGAAAAGTACCACATTGATCAAGATGATTATTTTGCTAGTGTAGAGACAAGCATATGTTCATGTTTTGTTTTTTTTAAACAATCAGTGCCATCTGAATGTTACTTTCCATTCATGCACTCTTGAGAGTGAGAGAGGGTCTTTTCAGTTTAATTTTATCTTCTTAAGCAGTTTGTGAAATGGCAGGTCAGGGATTTGGAAAGAAGGAAAATGAGTGCTGAAAAGTTTGCACTTTGCTCATGCCTTTTCCTCCCTTGAATTTGTTTTTGTTACAGAACTCTAGCATTAGCCTTTAATAAACTAGCATTATTCTGAGTAGCATTGATACTGGTTTTGTAAATGGTGCACAAAGAAAGAGATCTTCTTGTCATAAGGGATTATGCAATTGAAGCTACTACTAAACAAATACAGCTGTATTATTTCAAAACCCACAATTTTAACCCTTGGCACCTGGGGCAAAGATAACTGGGGAAGAGACTTTGTTCAGTCTTCTGCAAGAAATTTTCAAGTAATACAGAAATTAAGTACACACAATTATTTGGCAGAATCTTTTATAAACCTTTTTAAATCTTATTTTCCGAGTTATACTGTTAGGAAAGTTAATACGTAACAACATCTAAATAAGTATTGTACTGATATACAAATGAGAGAGTGAGCAAACTGTCTGGGTGACACACATATTCAGTCTTGACCACGGCAGATATGTGCACTAAGAAGGGTTTAGGGAAAAGGTTCTGCTATTTAGAAGTGACTATACAGACTTAAAAATGCAAGAACTTTTGATTATACAACCTGTTTGCAACCCTGTCAGAGGTCAAGGAAACAATCAACCTGTTGGATGTATACCTAATATTTCAAAGGATACAGTTCCACACTAGAACTGGTGATGGTATTAACAGTTTCTGTAGAAATAAAGTTGTGATAAAATTTAATGCCTCGATTGGGATGAGTTTTATTTTGCTTCTTTATTAAGTAGTTGATTTGATTGATGAGCTTTTGAACTCCATGTATAAGCCTTGGAGCCTTTGGATATTTGAGGAGTTTGGACTAACCAATATCAATTATTTTAGCCTTCCCTCCAACTAGCAGTTAGATTTCTTATTTATTTAAAAATTTTATGATCCCTTTCAGGACCTGAGAGGGTAAAACCTCCTGACCTCATTTATCCATTGGTCAGATTTACATATTGAGCTACAGCTGTGATTGCACATAGTGGTCACCCTTAAAAACATGTCATTTACTATTACCATTATTTTACAGTTAACTATATTTAGGATTGGCAGAATTTAATTTTTTTATAACTTCAAATAATATCAGTGTTTTCTTAATCAATGTAAATTTTCACTCTTTTGGGAAATTTTATGGGGGGTATATACAGACTTTACACTTTTAGAGTCAAAAAATTAAAGATTCATAAATCATTAAAGCACAAATTGTCAATATCATATACCTAAATATTTGTACATCAACAAACCATACCTGTTTCTATTATTCATTCACTAGTCAATTTAAATCAAGCCTAATTCAAAAGCCATCTGTATCTCTAGAGTTTGTCTATAAAGTCTTCAGTTCCCACAGCTAGGAGGTTTGAGAAATAAAAATGTATAATATACCAGTCTTTTTTTAGAGGTACTGGAATGTGTAATCTTTTGCTAGAGCCAGCAGATTATTCCAGTTTTTAAAAGCTCTCCATATTTTGAGCTTATGTCCTTATAATAGTACAGAATGTTGAGCTGCCCAAGTCGGTCCTCAGAGAGGCACACGCAGTGTTTGTCTTGAACTTTTTTGAATAGACTGAATGATCTTTCTACAAACATTAAAGTTACTAGCTCTGTGAGTATATATAATGCCATGCTGGACATGACAGGCAATGACCTGGATTTTGTTTTTGCAGTATTCAGGTGCTGTTACACTGTCATGACAGGGCACTTCACATGCTATGCATAAGTCAAAATTGTGCTTGAATTCTTATGCTGTGCCAGGGAAAATGCACAGAGTATATTCCTAATCACTAAAGTTGTATGATGACTGAGCTTTGACAAATGGATCAAACACTTTACAGTTGGCAAAAAGTGATCCTAATCCATAGTCTCTTGGGTACATTGCAAGATATAGGTGCCTTTAGTTTTGAAATTCTGATGCAAAAGCATTTATTGCAGATTAAAGAAATTGCCTTTTGAAACCTATTGACTTGAGTTCCACTTCTTTTTTAGGCTTCATCTATATCAGCAATAACTTGTAAACATCACAATTAAACAGTGTATCAATGTGATGTATCAGGATGCGTTTGTGTCTATTTATAAATGAAACCATGTGGATTTGTCCCACAAAGTACATGAAGAAAATATAGCTTGCAATATAGTTCTCACTGACTTCCATCGTTCTCAAGCGTCTGGTAAAGTTTCATTGCCTTCTTTGAAGTGACTGCATCCTCCTTTTCAGTGGGAGAGTCTGTCACGCTGTCCCAATATGCATGAATTAATTTTGGTGCCTCAAAACAGGAAACACAACCTAAGAGTGTGCACACAAACCTGATGGGCTCACATTGTTGATCACACAGTCTTTAAAAAACACTCACTTTGTCCTTGGCAAGTTTTAAATATTTCTGGAAAATACACCACAGATTTGGTCACATCATGGAACTCATTAGTTTTGATTGCAATGATCAGTAGCTACATTCAAAAGATGAGCAACACATGGAACATGCAGCACATGTGGATACATTTCTTTCGAGTCCTTTACTAAGCATTGCATATGCATCACAGAATCACAGCTAGTTGCCACATTTAAAATCTGAAAAATACCTTGCCAGTCCAGCCAGGAATCAGTATGGCTATTCTGTCGTTTTGCCTGTAGCTCCAGGCCTCATGAGTCACATCCGTTTTGGTTTATACAACAATATACATGTAACCTATTCACAAGAAAGCACAAGCATTATCACATCTAGAACTTCCAAGGCCAAGTATGGGGGAAGCATGTTAGGAAAGAGAGGTGAGCGTTAGGTCTTGCGTTTGTACTTGAAAAGAAAAGAAAAGAAGTTTTAGGATATGTTGTTAATATTACAAGGTGTTGAAAGGGGAGGGAATGGCTATCTCCAGAAGAACTCATGGGCCTACAAATGCGGTCTGTGGGGATCAAGACCGGCACTGCTTCCTTGTCACCACTAGGAGCCTAGGAAGGGTTGGCCCCAAGAGGCTTTGCATTGCAGGAGGTCCTGCCCTAAGGGGACATGAGTGATTGCCCTCAATCATTCCATGATTGGCTGACACTCCTATAGCCCATAGGATGGTTTAGATTAAGAAATAAGTAGAAGCTAGGTTTTGAGCCAAAGTTAGCTTAATTATAGAAAAGTATGACAAATTGAAGTTGTTAGTGTGGGAAAGTTGGAGATACAGTCTTGTGGGAAAGTTAGAGTTAGTCAGGATATGACCCAGGGTTATGTTACCATTGCATTTTGTATATAACTGGTTGGAAAAAGGTTTTTAATGAGTGTGTTTTAAGAACTGTGACTATTTTATTAAAATTAGGGTTGTCAAGCGATTAATTGCACTGTTAATAATACAGTACCATGTATTTAAATATTTTTGGATGTTTTCTACATTACCAAAATGAATGTGACTCATGAGACCTGGAGCTACAGGGAAAACAACAGAATAGCCATACTGATTCCTGGCTGGACTGGCAAGGTATTTTTCAGATTTTAAATGTGGCAACTAGCTGTGATTCTGTGATGCATATGCAATGCATTATCAAACGCAAGATCTATCTAACGCTCACCTCCATTTCCTAACATGCTTCCCCCCAACAGTGCAATTAACTGATTTCAGTTACAAACAGAATACACAGTGTACTGTGCTCAGTTTATATTTTTTGATTAAAAATATTTGCACTGTAAAAAAAGTGTGTTTCAATCCCCCATTTCAAGTACTGTAGTGTAATCTCTTTATCATGAAAGTTGAATTTAAAAAAATGTAGAATTATGTAAAACAAAACTCCTGCATTCAGAAATAAAACAATATAAAACTTTAGACCCTTCAAGTCCACTCAGTCCTACGTCTTGTTCAGCCAATCGCCTAGACAAACAAGTTTGTTGACATTTGCAGGAGATAATGCTGCCTGCTTATTATTTACAATGTCACCTGAATATGAAAACTGCCATTCCCATGGCACTATTGTAGCCAGCATCACAAGATACTTAGATGCCAAATGCCCCAAAGATTCATATGTCCTTTCATGCTTCAACCGCCATTCCAGAAGACGTGCATCCATGCTGATGACAGGTTCTGCTCCATAACAATCCAAAGCAGTGTGTGTGTTCATTTTCATTATCCGAGTCAGATGCCACCAGCAGAAGGTTTTTGTTTTTGTTTTTGCGGTGGCTTGGGTTCTGTGTTGGTCTTTTAAGACTTCTGAAAGCATGTTCCACACCTAGTACCTCTCAGATTTTGGAAGACACTTCAGATTCTTCAACCTTGGGTCGAGTGCCATAGCTATCTTTAGAAATCCGATATTGGTACCTTCTTTGAGTTTTGTCAAATCTGCTGTGAAAGTGTTCTTAAAACAAACATGTGCTGGGTCATCATCCGAGACTGCTATAGCATGATATATATGGGATAATGCTGGTAAAACAGAGCAGGAGATATACAATTCTCCCCCAAAGACTTCAGTCACAAATCTAATTAAAGCATAATTTTTTTTATGAGGGTCATCAGCATGGAAGCATGTCCTCTGGAATGATGTCCTAAGCATGAAGGGGCATATGAATATTTAGCATATCTGGCACGTAAATACCTTGTAATGCTGGCTACAAAAATACCATGCGAACGTCCGTTCTCATTTTCAGGTGCCATTGTAAATAAATAAGCAGGCAGCATTATGTCCTGTAAATGTAAACAATCTTGTTTGTCTTAGCGATTGGCTGAATGAGAACTAGGAATGAGTGGACTTGTAGGTGCCAAAGTTTTACATTGTTTTGTTTTTGAGTGCAGTTTATATATAATAGTGCAGTTCATATATGTAGATTTTTTTCATCATAAAGAGATTACGTTATAGTACTTGTATGAGGTGAATCGAAAAATACTATTATCACTTTTAGAGTGCAAATATTAGAAATTAAAAATGTGAGTACTATACACTTTATATTCTGAGTTGTAATTGAAATCAATATATTTGAAAATGTAGAAAAAAATCTAAAAGTATGTAATACATTTCACCTGGCATTCTGTTGCTTAACAGTGTGATTAAAACTGTGATTAATTGCAATTTTTTGGTAGTCGCATGCGTTAACTGCGATTAAACAGCCCTAATTAAAATGCTATATATATTGATAGTATGGGAAGGACATTGGTGCAGGTATTAATTTAAATGTGTAATGTAAAAAGTCAATGTGGAAGTGGCAGAAATATAATTATGGTAAAAGATAATATAATTTAATTAGTATAGTAATGGATTATAAAAGGAGTAGCCTTGATAAATTGCAAGAGATCTTTGAATAACATGAAATTTCAGGATTATACGGTTGCACTTCACTCTCTTGTCAGTGGATTGATCACCTGTTGATACACTATTTCATCTTTGTGTGTAAGTATAATTGTAGTATTGTGTAAGTGGTAATTGCATGCCTGTTTGCATAGCTAATCATTTTTTTTAATAAAGGTTGGCTTTATTGTTCAAAGTGTCATTTTGTGGTCCTCTATTAAATACATTTTCTGTAACTAACTTAGAGGCTCAGACCTGAAAATTGTTCAGTTTTATTGCAACCTGATCTTTAACAACTTTATTAATTGGGAACATTAAAGCATAAGATTTCATCTTAGCCCACGAAAGCTTATGGTCCCTAAGATCTATCAGTCTATAAGGTGCTACAAGACTCTTTGTTGCTTTTGAAGATTACAAAAGGTTACACTCCCTGTCTGAACCAGAAGCCATCTTTTGGGAGTTGCCTGACCAGCACAGATTGCTGGTGTGCCTCTGCCTTAGACCTGCCTCGCTGCAAGTTGCCTTAACTCTAGACTCCCAGCTCTCAGTGTAGGCTGGACTCCTGACCATACTTCTAGTTAACTTTCTTTGGCTTAAGAGCAGTAGTAGTCTTGGTGAAATACCCTGCTCTGGCCCAACCCAGGTTCTCACCTCATGCTTTCAATTTGATAACTAACTCTGACTTTGTGGTATTGACCTGGCTTCACTTTGGAATGATCTCTGACCTTCAGCCTAACTAGTGCACAGCTCGCTCTGTGCCCACAGGCTGCCCATGACCCAGCTCTGACAATCTACTTGTATATTTCTAATGGGCCCATCATTGTGTCTACATAACTCTTCATTATGGAAAATAAGTTGCTGGAGAGTATGCTTTTGTTCCCCTCGTTACTGCACAAAGAGGGTTTCCATATACATATGTGTATATGTATAAATATAAAAACAAAATATAAAAGTGCAAAAGAAGCATAAATTATGTGTATATATGTATTTGTCCAGGACTTCTGGTGTTCAGGTTTTTCAAAAAATCCACACAGAGGATGAGCCAGTTCTGCTTAGATGTAAAACAGTGGCTCTAAAGATGATAAATATTTAAGATCGAATTTATCCCTCTTGTAACTTCAGTGGGCCTATAGAGTTGCATGAGGGATTATACCCTAATGCGGGGGTGTGCAAACTATGGGCCACAGGCTGCCTCCAGCACACTAGCCATTTCAGTCTGGCCCTTAAGCTCCCTCTGAGGTCTGGTGCTTGCCTTTCTCCAGCACTCCAGCTAGAGAGCAAGATTGGGGGCCTCTCTGTGCAGCTTCCGAAAGCAACAGCACGTCCTCCCTCTGGCTCGTACACATGGGGCATCCAGGGGGTTCTGTTCCACACACTGCCCTGCCTCAAGCGCCGACCCTGCAGCCCTCATTGACTGTCCGAGAGTCGCAAGGGCAGTGCCTGCGGATGGGGCAGCACGCAGCAGAGCCGTGTGGCTGCGCCACCCCATAGGAACCTGAGCAGGGACATGCTGCTGTCTCCGGGAGCCACTTGAGATAAGCCTCGCCTGGAGTCTGCGCCCCAACTCCCTGCCCCAGCCCTAATCTTTCTCTCTCTCACCCTCCGAACCCCTCAATCCCAGTCTAGAGTCCCTACACCCCAAATCCCTCATCCCCAGCCAAAGCCATCACCCCTCGCCCTCCCGCACTCCTGCTCCAGCCCAGAACCCCATCCCGCATCCTGAACGTCTCATTTCTTGCCCCACCCCAGAGCCCGCACCCCCAGCTAGAGTTCTTGCCGCCTCCTACATCCGAACACCTATATCATGAGCATTCATGGCCCACCATACAATTTCCATACCCAGATGTGGCCCTCGAGCCAAAAAGTTTGCCTACCCCTATCCTAATGGCTTGCCTGCCTAACTGAGTAAAATTTCCAGTGCTAATCCATGAACCTTATCTGTTTTTCTTTGTGAAATACTTCCGAGAAATATTTTTCATCTCCAAATTTTGCCACATCTCCTGAACCTGTATAGATGGACAACATCCTGCCCACCAAAGGGCTCTAAAGAAGGCAGCAAAACTGAGTTTACAGAGAGGAATGTTTGATCCCCCCTGTTTAGGGCTACTTTCTGCTCACTGAAGCAGTAGAAAGGCATCTTTACATTTTCCAAATAACTGTATAAATATTGAACTAAGTCTGACTGCTCCCGTAAGAGGGAAGGAGGTCAAGTGGTCAGGCTGCTAGCCTGAACCACTGGGAGAGCCATGTTAAATTCCTGCCCTTTTACAGACCTCAGGTGTGACTCTAGAGGGAGCATCAGCATGTCAAAATCAACTCTGGACCCTTTTTGGTCCTTGGAATTCATAGAAGCTTGCATTGGTGCGATATCTGCATGAGCTTATCTGCTACAGGACAGATTGCAGAACCTATTGGACCAAATAGCCCTGGTAATCTCCAACCCTTCAGTCTTTCCATCTTTGGGCATGTGGTGGCGTGCACATACATTACGCCCTTTGCCCATCTGCACCTTCGCTATATAGTTATGGCTGCAAAGAGTCTATTCTCCATGCTCCAGTCCATGGACACCATACTCAGCGCTCCACTGGAGGTCATATCTTTGGTGGTGGACAGACCCACTACATGTCTGCTCCAAGCGATGCCCTTCCTCTCATCCTCACTGACCATGACAATCTCAACAGATATGTCACTCACAAGATGGGGTGTTCACATGTCACAAGGCACCTGCACCACGCAAGAGGCCAGAATGCACATAAATGTACTTGAACTTTTGGCAGTCTGCAAAGCATGCAATGTGTTCTTACCAGCTATGTGCTATTGCCGCATCCTTGTCATGTCAGACGACACCACCACAGTATAGTACATAAACAAGGGGGTCCAAGGCCTCCAGTGGTGTGTTTAGAGGTGGTTCACCTCTGGGAATGGTACATTGCATATCATATCCGTTTGTCAGGAGCCTATCTGTCTGGCATCCAAAATATGATTGCAGATTCTCTCAGCAGGAACTTTGCAATTGACTGTGAATGGGAGTCGTATAGCATGATAATCACAGAGATCTTTGGTCACTGGGGTACACCAATCGGATATCTCTTTGCATCACACATCAACATCAAGTCTACCTGGTATTGCTTCAGAGGAGGACTTGATGGCCGCTCACTAGGCAAAACAATGGTCGTCAATTGGTCAGACCAAACTAACGACGCCTTTTCCCCTACCATTCCTTCCCCGTGTCTTCCACAAACTCTGGCAGGAGAAAGCTACAGTAATTCTGATTGCTCCGTTCTGGCCTCGCCAATTCTGGTTCCCCACTCTCTGCACGTTGACACAATCTCCTTCCCACTCCAGACACTTCTGGAACTGCTGACATAACACAACAGTAGACTTAGGTATCCAGATCAATGGATGTTACACCTGACAGCCTGATTTTTGGGTGGACACCTCCATTAGCATGATAATGCTCAATGGCAGTGCAAGGCGTCCTCTCCAGTACCTAAAAGAACTCCATGAGGTGATCTTGCCAAGCCAAATGGACATGCTTCACCTCCTGGGCCCAACAGCAAGGTCTTGCCCCCAAAGCTATGGGCATCCCGTAAACTATTTCCTCTACCTGAAAACCTTGAGACTCGCATGAACTCTTAGAGCAGAGAGCACCCGCCGTTAGTGCTTTCCACCATCCAGTGGAAGGGCATTTGATTTTTACCCACCCATTGACTACCAGATTGTTAAAGTACATAAATATCCACCCATTCAGCCTGTTGCTCCCCAATGGAACTTCAACCTAGTCCTTACCTCTTTAATGACCTCTTCCTTTGAACCACGGGCCTCATGACCTCCCCCGCTCTCTCTCCTCTCTCTGTATAAATCGCTTACCTTGTTACCATTACTTCAGTGAGGAGGGTTGGTTATCTGGAGCCATGATGGCAAACGTCCTTTTCACCACATTCCATAAGGACAAGGTCTCACTGCATCCCACGTTTCTTTTAAAGGTGGTTTTCCAATTGCACCTCAACGAACCCATACGTCTGTCTAACTCTTTTCAAAATCACATACCTCTGATGAGGAACGGCGGCTTCCTTCCCTTGATGTGTGTGGGTCCTTGCCTTTTACCTATACAAGATAAAGCCATTTTGGAAGTCTCCAAGGCTATTCGTCTCCATAGCGAAGAGGATTAAGGGACAGGCCATTTCAACCCAGAGAATATCTCAGTGGGTCTCAGAGTGAATTACACACTGCTATCAAGTGTCAGGGTGCTCCCCACCAGGCGGGATATGAGCCTATTCCATGAGAATACAAGCATCAACTCAGCCACAGTCCACAATAATCCCCTTGCAGACATATGTGAGGCAGCCATGTGGAGTTTTGTACACACCTTTTCCTCTCACTGTGCTCTAGTACATTGATTCTGTGACAGATGCCTCATTCGGCACAGCAGTCTCCTGTTCTACGGTTCTGCCAACTTCCTCACACCCTCCTGCTGTCTAGGTATTGTTTGTCAATCACCATCAGTGGAATACAATATGGGCCATCACTTGAGGAGGAGAAGATGGAGTTACTTACCTGTAACTGAAGGTTCTTCAAGATTTGTGGTCCCTATCTGTATTCCACTGAGGGTTGTGCGCCCAGAGCCAGAGGTTTTCAAAGTAGTATGGCTCGGTGGTCTGCGAATGTGCCCTTTATTGCCTCAGGTGAAATTTTGGGGCAGTACAAGGACTTATGTGCGGACTGCTGAGCACTACTACTTTAAAAAGCTGTGGTGCATGTACATAACTCTCAGAAAGGGACCACACATCTTGAAGAGCCTCCAGGTATAAGTAGCTAACCTCCTCTTTCAGGATTCCTCGTGTATACCATTGCAAAGTGTGCTTCAGAAAGAACTCTGTGTCAGAGCAGGACATTTGTGCACTGTTTGGAGAACTCACTCTCCATAAAAGACTGCATGCAGATTTAAGACTCATACAGAGCCCACAATATGTGTATAAACTGTACTTAATAACTAAAGAATTCCACTGAAACCCTCCACAAATCAGTCAGACTCCTCTTTGCCAAGACAAAAGTGGATAAAAATAAGTTTGGTTTTAGAGCCAAGCCTTTTTGAAGTTGTAGTGAGCCAAAAAAGTTGGGAAAATCTTTTTCCAAGTGAAATCACCTCCTTTTAAAAACAAACTCTTATCTCAAATGCCTTGTCTAATTATCCTTAAAATGACCATTAGGATATTTTTTTTCCTGGAAGTATAATGTATATGTAATTTCAGGCAGATGCATTTACTGCAAGTGCAATTAAATGGGTGTCAAAACTGGTCTTACAGTTGGAAGCTAGTTTTATTTTTAACTAGCTAGTCTCCAGAATAGATATATGGAAATGTTTTTCCTCACTAATCTTTAGCAAAGTTCTTTTTGTTAAAATAGAACTTAATGGACGTTCTTGTGTGCTGAACTAATGAGCTGCTGTTACGTGAAAGAGATGCATATAAACTTGTTTATTGCCATCCTCTTAACGTCTTCATGCTATTTGTACCTCTTCTTGGGAAAACTGAGATTTGTATAACGTTTGCACTCTTTCAGTTCCTCTCTTCTGTTCCTAACTTTTAAAAGTGATGCACAAAGATTTAGCCACACAACTTCTATTTCTGTTAATTGGATTTGTATGGCTAAATCCTATGGAATTCATTGACAATATTATGGTTACATGTATATGTATATTTTATATATAATATTTGAAATGAACAGAAAAATCAGTTTTAGTTTATATTTGTTTGGAGATTAATAACTTTTGACTTACCATATGTAGAAGAGTTCCCATTTTGAGTATACTGAATGAATAATAAATGTGCTTTTCTTGTCTTAAAACTTGATTGATTTTTAAATGCATGAACCATTTGCACAGGAGGGGGGAAAGCTTTTCTGATTCACTAATCCTTCTTTTCCTTTGCAAATAAGGGGTCCGTCCATATCATGCACCCATAAGATGTGAAAGAGGAGCGTGGGGGGCAAGTAAAATGCCTTACCTGCTATAATGTGAAGAAGAGACAGATTTTTTTCTGAAAAATAATAATAAAAAAATTACTGAGGGGGACACAGGAAGGGTAGCACTGAATCTACCACAAGTATTTGCCTGACATGAAGCTTCTGTATAATTATTTACTCTCTGTTGTTCAATAGGTGAATTGTTACCATGGTAGCATTAATATTACATAATTTCTCTGTTTATGAAATAAGTTCAGAGCATTTTCTTAGGGCAGTAGGTCTTCTCTGTGCCAATATTTGTGCTATTTATCTTTTTAATGCTGAGAAGTGTCTTATAACTTTAATTACCAAGGTTTTGTCTCTCTTTAAAATTATTTTTGCAATGCAAAAATGTGTCAATTTTAGCACCAGTCTATTTCAAAGATAAAATTGGTCAGATTCTGACTGTTTACTGCTTTTGTGAGGTCTTATCCATGAAGACAAATATCATCTCCACTCTGGTTTACTTTGAATCACTAGTTGTGCTGAGGTAGCTTTGCACTGCTTCCTGGCAGTTGAAATGGCACTTTAGTAGTAAAATCAAATGGAGAAATATTTTAATGTCTCTTTAAAAGAGGGCAGGCTGCTGCATGTCCCAAAGGAAGTAGTGTATAGCTCCTTGCTCAAGAAACCAACTCCTGATGCTGATGAGCTAGCTGTTGTGCTGCTTTTTTCTCTATCCTATCTTTTTGGGATAAGATTGAGAAAGTGATTGTAAGGCACCACTAGATCAAACTCCTTCTGGTTTTTGGGTTTCAACCAGAGTATGATCCAGAGAGTGCTTTTGTCTTTTCAGGATTGATCAGCTCCTAACAGACAAAAGTTAGGCATCCATGCAGATTCTATTGAATCAGCTAACTGACTAATACCACTGACTACAGCAGGGGTGGGCAAACGTTTTGGCCCAAGGGCCACACTGGGGTTCAAAATTGTGTGGAGGGCTGGGTAGGGAAGGCTGTGCCTCCCAAAACAGCCTGGCCCCGCCCCCATCTGACCCCCACCCACTTCCCGCCCCCTGACTTCCCCCCTCAGAACCCTTTCAGAACTCCTGACCCATCCAACTCCCCCCCATTCCTTGTCCCCTGATTGCCCCCTCCGGAGACCCCCCATTCTAACTGCCCCCTCAGGATCCCACCCTCTATCTAGCCCCCCTGCTCTTTGTTCCCTGACTGCCCCTTCCCAAGACTCACCCACCCTAACCACCACCCCTGGGACCTCACCCCCAGTGAAGCGCCCCGCTCTTTGTCCCTGACTGCCCCCTCCCGAGACCCCCCACCCTAACCACCACCACCCCCAGGAGCCCACCACCTAAGCCTCCCGCCCCACTTGCTTACGTGCTCAGCTGGGCATGGGACCCCACAGCTCAGCCCAGCGCCCCTACCCGGGAGCACGGGGCCCCGCGGCTTGCCATGCCTGGCCCGGGCTCGGGAGCGCAGGGCTCCACAGTTCACCCTGCTTGGCCCAGCACTACCCACTTTTTCTGATGTTCTGAGTTGTGGGGGGTTTTTTAGGGCCTAGTATGCTTATTTATAGATTTTTGCATATAGAAATAAATAAGGATCTATCCAACACACAGATCCACTGAGTGTTGTTCCTTCTATGCAATTTAAACCAGTTCTGCAATATCTATGAATATTGCATAGTGTAGCATCTTCATATGTAACTTGTACTTTAGACTCTGTTCAGCTGTGAAGCTTTTCTGATGATAGAGATGTTTATTGTATAATTATTAACTAATCTGTTTTAAAATTGCTTTTGTATAGCAAGATAACTTTACAAAAGTGGCTTTACTTTGGAGCATCCCAAATATTTTGTTTGTATCCATTTTAAAGTTTGTTGACCTTTGTATACTGTGCCCCTTGACTTGCTAATGACCTGCCCATTAAGCAGTAGGGGCCATTGTCTTGCTTGTTGGAAATGGTGTGTGCCCCTTTGAGAACTAGAGAGCCAGGGAGTGACTCTGCTTCAGCTGCAGACCAGGTCAACATGGGGACACTCCTCCAGTCCCCTCCCTCGGGTAACTGAAAGAGAGAGGGGGATATATAGATGTATGCTGGTGCAGGAAAAGCTCTTTTTTACCTTGGACCAGGCGGAACAGCTCTCACCCTCCCACCCATGGAAATTGTGAAATACTAGGTTTTGTCAGGATCCACAGTGGGCATTGAACTGGTTACGCCTTCCTTGTGAGGCTGTTTTTTTTTTCCACAAGGCAAAGTGTTTTTTTTTCCGCCTTCCCCACAGCAGGTTCAGGGGTTGGGGCTTAGTTGGTGCCAACATGAAGGGGGAGTTAGGCTATGATGCCACAACTTGTTATGTAAATGTGGAGTGGATATCTAGTGCAGGTACTCCATAAAAAGAGATACAGTGATAAGATAAAATAGATTGGTAAAGGACTTAGAGGAGGTATTCTTCAAAGGAAGAGAAACAGGGTGGGTTTGAGAAACCTATAACTGATAAGCAGGGAGCCAGCCCCCTCCTTTATAGCTCCTCTTAACCTTCATTTGATGGGGGAATTGTGAGGTGCCAGCAGCAGGTTGGCTGGGGACCAGGACAGGTAAGGGAGAAGGCTGACAGAAGCCCTCCATCTGTATATTGAAATGATCATGGAATTACCTACACTGTACACTTTTATCTGTCAAGTACTCCTAGATATTTAAGAATAAAATTATGTCCTAAGTAAACCACATCCAGTGTCTCCTGTTCTCATTTCAGCATAGCCAGACAATGAAATGCATTACAAAATTCTGTTCTTCCCATTTAAATCATGGATCCCACTGCAACTGGATGCTTCTAAATTCACTGGGCATTGCACACTCAGGTACATAAGAATGGCCATATTAGATCAGACCAAAGGTCCATCCAGTTCAGTATCCTGTCTACCGACTGGCCAGTGCCAGGTACCCCAGAGTGAGTGAACCTAACAGGTAATGATCAAGTGATCTCTCTTCTGCCATTCATCTCCACCCTCTGACAAACAGAGGTTAGGGACACTATTCCTTACCTGTCCTGGCTAATAGCCATTAATGGCCTTAACCTCCATGAATTTATCCAGTTCTCTTAAAGCCTGTTATAGTCCTAGTCTTCACAACCTTCTGAGGCAAGGAGTTTCACTGGTTGACTGTGCGGTGTGTGAAGAAGAACTTCCTTTTATTTGTTTTAAAGTGGCTGGCCACTAATTTTATTTGGTGGCCCCTATTTCTTATGGGAACAAGTAAATAACTTTTCCTTAGTCACTTTCTCCACATCACTCATGATTTTATATACCTCTATCATATCCCCCCTTCGTCTCCTCTTTTCCAAGCTGAAAAGTCCTAGTTTCTTTAATCTCTCCTCATATGGGACCTGTTCCAAACCCTTAATTGCTTTAGTTGCCCTTCTCTGAACCTTTTCTAATGCCAGTATATCTTTTTTGAGATGAGACCACATTTATACACAGTGTTCAAGATGTGGGCATACCATGGATTTATATAAGGGCAATAAGATATTCTCCCATCTTATTCTCTATCCCTTTTTAAATGATTCCTAACATCCTGTTTGCTTTCTTGACTGCTGCTGCACACTGCATGGACGTCTTCAGAGAACTATCCACAATGATTTAAGATCTCTTTCCTGATTAGTTGTAGCTAAATTAGCCCCCATCATATTGCTTGGATAGTTGGGGTTATTTTTTCCAGCGTGAATTACTTTACATTTATCCACATTAAATTTCATTTGCCATTCTGTTGCCCAATCACTTAGTTTTGTGAAATGTTTTTGAAGTAAATAACTTTTCCTTACTCACTTTCTCCACATCACTCATGATTTTATATACCTCTATCATATTCCCCCTTCGTCTCCTCTTTTCCAAGCTGAAAAAGTCTTCACAGTCTGCTTTGGTCTTAACTATCTTGAGCAGTTTAGTATCATCTGCAGACTTTACCACCTCACTGTTTATCCCTTTCTCCAGATTATTTGTGAATAAGTTGAATAGGATTGGTCCTAGGACTGACCGTTGGGGAACACCATTAGTTACCCCTCTCCAGCCTGAAAATTTACCATTTATGTTTACCTTTGTTCCCTGTCTTTTAACCAGTTCTCAGTCCATGAAAGGATCTTTCCTATTTATCCCATGGCAACTTAATTTAGGTAAGAGCCTTTGGTGAGGTAACTTTATTTGGTAACTAAACACACAAAGTCATCAGTCATCTTGGTCATCTGTTAAATTCTCTGTGGAACAAAAGTACTTGAACTAAATGCTTGAAATCACATTTTCCCCAGATAAAGTAGTTCAGTAACCAAAATTACCTGTGATATGACTAGCAGAATTTAATCTTTGTATTAAATGATCATGGAACCTGAATTAGGAAAGTGTGTTTTGAAGAACAATTTTTTAAAATAAGGTGCTGACAGATGTTTTATGCTTATTTATCTGATGATAAAAACTCATTTTAAAGGGGACAAAATAGCCAGAGAAAATGATGGAAAACTGTTTGATAGTTCTTTGATTATTTTTCTATATGTTTTCATTTGAGAAGTTTTTTTTAAGGATATTTTCTATAATTTCATGCAATGTATGAATATAAGAAAAGATGCATGTTAAATTGTTAACATTTCATGGCTTATTAGTACACATGGAACAAAAGGTTATATTCTTATTTTACATGATATTGTAAATTTAAACCAGTTACAGTTTACATATATGCCTTTAATAAAAGCCACATGCCAGAGCCCCTGTTCTTATTGATTATCATGAAACTAATCACTTAAGGATAGAATAATCAGTTTGCAGTGTGATTGTGGTAAGGGACAATGTTGTGACTGAGGTTTGAAGCAGTCCAGGAAGAAGGTTGTGACTCAGTCACCTCCTGATCTTCCCACTGCTCCAGGAAAGAAGTAAACTAACATCTAAACCTGACACAGAATATTATCTGTGATGCACGAGTATCAACATGTTGTTGGGCATGTTGGGAGGGTGATCCAAGGCTCTACCCACTTGTATGAGATTGGGATGTAGTGGCTTTGCGGAACCTGCTACTCCCCATGTGCAGGAATTGGTGGTATGGTGTGTCACTGTGCAGAGGGGACTATAGTCTAGCTCTGTCTGAGAATACTACTCATTATGAACAGGGGGTATTGGAATGGGGGTTTTGTAAATGGAATGTCCAGGTTTTGTAAATGAAAATTTCTAACAGGATCTACTCACTCTAACATCACATACCAAAACTAGTTCTAGATGGTGTCATATATAGAAATGCATAGGTAAATCTGGGGAAATTCTTTTTAGTTTCACTTGTTTGTTCAAGTTAAACACAAGCTGAAATAATGTAAATGAAAGTATATGTATACATCTTGTCATGAGTTGTGAGCTATGGAATAATCTTTAATGAATTCTTTAGTATTTATATTAAACTTTATAACAAGTTTCTCTTGAATTCATAGTGTGATCTGCATTCATTGATGAACAGTGTGGCACCTTCCATGGGTTAACATAACCTTTTAAAGTGTAATTCTGCTATATGAACACTGTAAAAATGTCATCTCTTTAACAGGTTTGATCCATATGTATAGTCAAAGTCACACCTTCTTACTTAAGTGACACAGGTTGTTCCTATTTTGTTTTTACTTATTTTAATATTACTGCAAGCCATCAGAACTGTGTGTGTTTGCTGTACTGTGTATAGTCAATTCTATCAATCCTGTATATAGTCAAAACAAATAGAGAGTCAAATTCTGTCCACTGTTAATTTTTTCCAGCACAGTGGGGTTGCACAGGTGTTACTGAGGGCAAACTTCAAAGACACTGAGATTGCACCATCTAACTGAAGGCAGAATGTGTCCAGTGACTATTTGTTTCTGGTGATGGGCTATAGATTAGCAAGAATCCAACTTGAATTTCAGGGTGACTTTTGCAGGACTGGTAACAAAAGGGGGAAATCATATTTTTACTCGTAAACTGAGCAGATTTGATATTTTGAGTTGGAAATCTTGAAATATCATAAATAAGGAACTCTTAAAATGTTTTAAAATAGTCGTTTTTAAAGAAGACCCACACATCAAATTCCCATATACTTTGTTTGTCTAGTCTTTTCAATAACGTCTGTTTTTATATTTCAAAAGTATTTAGGTCAAATCCTCCTGAGGTGCTTGTTTTAATTAAAAAAAAATCCTAATATCTTCTTTTTTATGACAGATTGAATCAATACCCTTTCAACATTTAATTATCATAAGCATCCAAAAATAGATTGCAATTAGCACAGGTTTAAAAAACTTCCTTATTGAAGACAGCAATGCGTGTTGAATATGATTTTCATGACATCTTGCACATGGGTAATTTTGTCTAAAATGTTGTTCCCAAAGGCCTGATTTTTGAGAAGCAGCCTCTGGTTTTCTTGGTGTTATTTAGAGCATGTAGCTATGTATTGTTTGGTCCATGAATTAGGTTATTAGATGTCTAAATAATTTTGCATTCACAGAAAATTGAATCCACACTCATACCATCAGAGGCCAGGTTGAGGCACTTTTAAAAACTAAGGCCCACATTTAATTTACTCTTTGGTGTAACTCTTTTTTTTAAAACATACCTAGGGTTCAACAGCAAAATAGCCAACATGGCAACATACATGGGGGCATTGCGTGTAGACATAGTGCAACAAACTCACCTTCCCATCTACACACAAATCTCTGGAAAGGTGCACAGTGCACATTTTTGCTAGGGCATTCCTATTTGTTAGAAATAATAACCTTACATTATCCTCCTTATTAGTATTGTTATACTTAAAGTACTGTACAGGATCTTTTCAGGGGAAATAAGTCAAAATGCCACATTTATTAGTAATACATTTAATAATCAACACTGTATCATATGCATATGATATATTAAACTAATGCGCGTGCGCGCGCGCACACACACACCTCATTTTCCTGTTGTTACCAATAAGTTGCTCCTCTTAACTTCACTGGCCAGGTGTGTTAGATGGGGTAAGGATGGAGCTGGACTTCTGCCAATCTGGATCAATGCTCTGATGTTGACAAGACGAGACCTGGGGTCCTCTGTGTGACACCTCACTTTTATAGCAGCTTTCTTCTCATGCAAATCTGTCCCAGAGTCAAAATCTGGGACTGTGTCCATTGGTACTTTTTGCTTCTTCTCTCTGGGTGTTGTCCCAATGCTGCAAAGAGGGTGTTCCCAAAAGAAGTGCTGGCTGTTAGTCCCTGAGGCGTTCAATATGTATGTTCTTCTTTAGTCAGCCCACTTGACAAGTTTGATTGTGCTTGGTCTGGCTCCCATCCCCTCTCCAACCCTTGCAGCTATCTGGAGATGCCTGCCTTCCACGCCTTCCTCGTTCACACCTCAGTCATTCAACAAGGCAATTGATTACAAAGTGGGGAGAGAAGATCTTATTCTACTCCTGGCAAAAAGACATTTTTCTTTTACCTTAATTATACTACCTTAGGGACTAAACATATTACCGAAGTTCAATACAGAGCTTCTAAGGGCTTGGCTACACTTGAATTTTCAAAGCACTGCTGCAGGAACGCTCCTGCGGTAGCGCTTTGAAGTGCGAACGTGGCCAAGTGCAAACGCTGGGAGGGTGCGCTCGTGGTAATCCACCTCCACGAAGGGATTAGCTCCAAACTCTTGGAGCACAGTTCCCAGTGCTCGGAGCCTGTCCACACTAGTACTTTAAAGTGCTCAGACTTGCTGCTCTCAGGGGGGTGATTTTTCACACCCCTGAGCCAGCAAGTTAGAGCTCTATAAAGTGCCAGTGTAGCTAAGCCCAAGGACAAGGTTATATGAAAAGGCACAACACAAAAATCATATAAAAGTTATACAAAAATGCATAATGCAGAGATTTATGTACAGTATGCTGCTCTGTAACCACCTAAGTATTGTTCCAAGTCTCCTGAAAACAGTGAACTCTGTGAGAAGGAGGGGAAAATGTGTTCCATTTACAAATCTAGTCCATTTCAGTTAATGCAGCCAGCCCACAGATGACAACCATTTGTCCCAAATATGACTGCAGTTTGAAATTTTGTCCAGAAATATGCTAGGTAGGGTACAACAGTAAGGAGGATGGCAGAGGAGTTCTGTGTGATCTGTCAAACCAGCTAAACAATGTAGAAGCTAATATGGCATCCTGTTGATTCTTTCATGAATTCTGACCCAGTCCTGGGTGCTGATGGCTGCAAACTTTTCCTATAGTAGGAACTCCAGATAGGTAGTCACGTTTCAGAGAAGGGCATATTTTCCAGGGCCATGTTGGTAGCTGACAAGCCTACTCCAGTTGTAGATGTGCTGTTTAGTCATTATATGTTTGAATACTGGGTTGCATAAATTAGTGGTTTCCCACCGGCAACTTGGAATAACATCTCCCTTTGCCAATTGGACTGTCACAAGAACGGTTATGTCCTCCAAAATGTGGAATGTCTAAAATGATGGAGCGACAAAGAGTCCTGTGTGGCACCTTATAGACTAACAGATGTATTAGACAATAAGCTTTCGTAGGTGAATACCCACTTCGTCGGATGGGTATGCAAAGGAAAAAAAAAAAAAGGTTATGCTCTAATACATCTGTTAGTCTATAAGGTGCCACAGGACACTTCGTCACTTTTGCAGATCCAGACTTTCATAAACAGAGAAATTGTGTAATATGAATGCTACCATGGTAACAATTCACCTGTTGAACAACAGAGAGTAAATAATTATGCAAAAGCTTCATATCAGGCAAATACTTGTGGTAGATTCAGTGCTATCCTTCCTGTGACACCTCAGAGACTAGAATGGAACACATAGTAGATAAGATATATATATACACACAGAAAATATGTAAAGGCGGGAGTTGGGAAGGTACCAACTTTTTAACAGCCTCTTAGAGTTGGTATGACAACTTCTACCTTTCATATTTTCTCTGTGTGTGTATATATCTTACCTACTGTGTGTTCCATTTTGTGCGTTCGATGAAGTGGGCTATAGCCTACGAAAGCTTATGCTGGAAATAAATTGGTTAGTCTCTAAGATGCCACAAGTATTCCTGTTCTTTTTACGGATATAGACTAACACTGCTGCTACTCTGAAATCTGTAGATACTGTGTCTCCAACCAGATTTCAATCTGCCAAACGCACTTTCAACAACCGACTGAGTATAATTAAACCTTCTTTTTCCAGGCCTCTGATATCAGTGCAGTTTCATAGGCCAAGACAAAAGAGGATACACAGGGTCCCCCAGAATAACCGTGGGGGACAGTAACTCCCTTTATGACAATGTCATTTGATGGAATAATGTCCCAGCCTGTCCATGAATATAGACTCCTGATTGGCATCATGGACTTTTCCAGTGCAGCCCACTTAGACATTCATAAATTGGCCTCTAGTCCATGAAGGCCTGTATAACAATGGAGTAGTACTTTTTGTGGTTTATATTCTCATGTGGTCTTTGAGGAGGGCAAAGTATGGATATGAGTCCATAAGCAGCGCAGTGTAGTTTGTAAACCCTGTTCTCTCAAATCCAGCAATTACTTCAGGAATATCTTTTATGCCTGCCATCTTGGGGTAAACCACATGCCTAATTGATCCAGAAACCTCCACCACGACTTTACCTACAGTCAGATTTCCAGCAGCAAACTGATTGGCAATGAATCTGTAGCTGTATGGGGTAGCCAGCTTCCAAAAGTGTAGTAGCCCACTTCTGGACCAGCAAGGTTGGCCTAGTGTGTGTGTTTATGCTGGAGAGTCAGGGCAAGCTGCTCACAAAGCACCAGAAAAGTAGCTTTCTTCATGCAAGAGATCTGTACTCACTGCTGGTCATCCCAGCTTTGCAAGATGATATGGTCCCACCAGTCTAGGCTTGTGGCTGTGCTCCAGAACTGGTAGCTGCAGCTATAATGAGAGTTGTGAGCAGTATCAGCCAGTTTGTCTGACATGTCTGTCTCCTTCTGCTCCCTTACCTCTGTCAGGTGCCTTTGATGAGTTAAAAAAATACTGCCACAATGTGTTCCTGCATCTCACAGCTTAGCTCGTTTCCTGAAACAGAGCAAAAGTAGATGTGAGATAAGTTCTTCAAATGATCCCTTCTCCATCTTGCTGGTTCAGGTTGCTGAGATTGCACAGACCAAAATGACAACCCAGAAGAAGGTGTTGGCAGGCTGTTCAAACTTCCTGTAATGTGCAGGGTGGAGAGTGTGCTGCACTGTGGTGAAAGGCTACATCACCCCATCACTAGGGTGGCTACATTTCAGGAGGGCATTAGGCAGTCTGGGACATGGTTAGTTGGACTGAGTTCTGTGGTATGGATGCCAGAGCCTCCTGATTCAAACCTGGCTTAAAAAATTTTTAACCTAGGGTTGATAACGCTGCTCTACAGCCAAAATGCTTCTGAAATAAATGTAGTCAAACTTTACTAATTCTGGGTCACTGAGAATGAAAATGATGCTTAAAATTGTTGATTGGCTCTAGTTTTCAAGATATGCTATTGGGTCAGTATGTACGACCCTTGACATGGGAATGGCGGAGGATAAGTGAGTTATAAAGGGAAGGGATCTCAATTGAAACCAGAAATGACTAAAATACATCTTTGACTGGAACTATGAATAAATCTGTGACTGGGTTTGGACAGTACTTGCTTTTTAGGCAAAACAATGAATGATGCAATCTGAAGCTGGTATTACGTCATACATGATATGAATTGCATCATGTTATTCCTAGAAGTCATGGATGATGCAATCATAACGAAGCTTACATCACTCTGCTGAACAAATTGCCCTATATCAGCTCTAGAAATCATACAGTGTCGTGCTCTCTTATTTGTCAGTGTTTGATTTTGCAAAGGGACACATTTCTGTTTAGCCAAAGTGAGCAGAGATGCCTCGTACTTGTGTGAACAGTGCAGATAACTTCTGCTGTGTTTGTGGTGAAGTGACTTTTGCATCACAAAAGCGCAGTATAACCACTATGGTTAAGAAAGCCTATCACCTTTACTTTGGCTGCAAAATTGGAGATCGGGACAAGAGGTGGGCCCCACACATATGCTGCAACACTTGTGCAACAAATCTTCACCAGTGGTTGAACAGGAAAAGGAAATCTCTGCCTTTTTGCAGTGCCAATGATTTGGAGAGAGCCAACAGATCATATCAGCAATTGTTACTTCTGCATGGTGCCTCCAGTTGGGAAAGGTGTGTCAAAGAAGAAAAAGTGGCCTGTGCATTATCCAAACATTCCATCAGCTATACGCCCAATACCCCACGGCGAAGGACTGCCGGTTCCTGATGCACCAGAATCATTCTCACTTGAGTCAGACGAGGAAGAGGATGAAACTTCTGGTCCTGAACCATCAAGGTCACAGGACCCATATTTTCTCTCATCCTCCTCCTCTGAACCACACCTCGTAACACAAGTGGAACTGAATGACCTTGTCAGGGATTTGGAACTACCCAAGAGTAAGGCAGAGCTGTTAGGCTCCAGACTACAGCAGTGGAATCTCCTGGCAGGTGATGTTAGGGTTTCCATGTTCCGTGACCGTCCAAAGGATCTTGTCCCATTCTTCTTCATGGAAGGTGATCTTGTAGCCTGCAACAACATCGATGGTGTGATGGCAGCCCTCAACATCGTTCACGATCCAGATGAGTGGAGACTCTTCATTGATTCATCGAAGACGAGTCTTAAAGCTGTTTTGCTGCATAATGGCAATGTTTTGCCATCAATTCCAGTTGGTCATGCAGTCCATATGAAGGAAACCTATGACAACATGAAACAACTTTTGAGGTGCATAAACTATGACCAACATCAGTGGCAGCTTTGTGGCGATTTGAAGGTTGTTGCTCTCTTGCTTGGTCTGCAGACTGGATACACAAAGTACTGCTGTTTTCTCTGCGAATGGGATAGTCGTGCAAGAGATTCCCACTCCATCAGGAAAGATTGGCCACTCCGACAGTCATTGGAGCCTGGGAGGAAAAGTGTTCAGCATCCGCCACTTGTTGAATCAAGGATGATTTTGTTACCACCCTTACACATCAAGCTGGGTCTGATGAAGAACTTTGTCAAGGCCATTGACAAAACACAAGCAACTTTCAAGTACCTCCGTGGAAAATTTCCACGGTTAAGTGAAGCTAAGATAAAGGAAGGTGTCTTTTTGTTAGTCCTCAGATTCGTGAACTTCTTCGAGATGATGCATTTGACCATGCACTGCGTGGCAAGGAAAAGACGGCATGGAAAGCCTTCCAGGCAATGGCAATACATTTTCTCAGAAACAACAAGTCAGACAACTACAGGTTGTTGGTGGAAAACCTCCTCAAGGCATACAAAAGCCTTGGTTGCAACATGTCACTAAAGAGACATTTTTTGCACTCTCATCTAGATTTTTTCGCACCGAACTGCGGAGCAGTGAGCGATGAGCACGGCGAACGATTTCACCAGGACATTGCAACAATGGAGAAATGCTATCAGGGCAAATGGAGCCCATCAATGCTTGCAGACTTGCTGGACAGTGACAAGAGATGCTCCATTTAATGAATACAAGAGACAAGCCAAGAAGCGCCGAGTAGACACTGAATAGGACTAAACTATGTACATAATAGTTTTTTGCCTTTTGTTTCATAATACATTTTATTTATATAACCCTTTTGCTGATTTTTAAAGTGTTACATAAACAGGACAGATGAAATATTATCATGTAAAGCAACCATAAACACATGAAAAGACCTAGGTTTACAATTTATGATTAAAACTCTACTATCTACACAATATACATAGACATAAAATGTAAAAACTTAAATATCTTAGAAACAGTAGCCAATCAGTTGTTTTAATTGTCATATTTGAATTCAGCACATCAAAATACATAATAAATATCACATTTTATCTCTGAAGCAGACGACTTCTAAAAAATTGTAGACCAGTGTAATCAGTGTAGATACTCAAGCCCTGGGTTCTCTAACCTGGGGTCCGCTGACTTGAGTCTCACTAACTTTGGGCTTACATTATAGAGTAGATGTACCGTACGTCACGAGCTATGACACGAGTAGTTTTTCTGTGTGTGGCACTAGTGACACTGTTCTTAGAATACCGCTTTCAGTTTTGGACTTCTTAACATCAGAAAGATGTCAACAAAAAGGAGGGAATTTAGAGGAGAGCAACAAAAGGAGGTGGATGGAGTAATTTAGGTTGAGGAAAGAATAAAAGAAAAATACATATAGCTAGGTTATGAGTGCTTTAATTATGGGGATATGACTGCATACAAGTATTTGAAAGATATAAACAATTTGGAAAGAGAGAATAGGGTGGTAGAAGAAGGAATAATAAAAAATAATGGGATGCAATTATCCAGAGAGATGTAGGCCAATACTAGAAAAGCTTTCCACATTTCCATATTTTGTTAAACTACTAGGGAATGATCTCCCAGGATAAACAGTGGAGTCAGTTAAGTGTGACAGTGTTGTTAGGTAATATTCATATTACTCAACTCAGTGTCTTCCAGGGTAGATTCTTCTGTTGTGTTAAGAACCTGGGACAAAGCAACATAGAGGAACAGAAGTCTGACACTGAAGTTGAAAAGTAAATGCTGTTTATTGGTAGTATACTGTAACATTCTTTCTTACCTTCATTCAGAACAGTAGCCTTTCCTTTTTAAAGACCTTATGAAAACTATTTTCATTTGTTGTAATTACAATACTAACTTTCTAAAAGATTATTCTAGTTTTGAAAAAAATGTATTGTAGAATTGTTAGTCATTATTAAGGATAAGATTATGTCATGGAGGTTGTGGAAATCATGGATTCTGTGACTCCCAGAGATCTGACATTTTATGCCTTAGCCCCTGGGCTGGCGGGGCCAGAGCTGTCAGGTGACGGGGGCAGCTCTCAGCCACCAATCCCAGAGCTCCAAGCCATTGCAGGCTGTGGGGAGACCCCAGAGCGCCAAGGCCCCATGTGCAGCAGGTGCTGCCCCACTCCCTCCCTGCAGCAGAGCTAGGGTTTTGGGGCTCCCCTCTCCTGCTTCCTTGGACTTCAGTCATCCCCCATCAACCTCCTCCCCATTATTTTTAGTAAAAGTCACAGACAGGTCACAGGCTTCCCTGAATATTTATTTATTGCCTACAAGCTGTCTAGGACCTTTACTAAAAATAACCATGGCCAAATCTTAACCTTACTCATTGTTCAAATAACTTTTAGAAGGAAGTACTTCTTCTGGTTTTACAAAGGCTGACATACTGAACATACTGTGGGACTGCTTTTGACTGAATCATTTTGAACAGCTTTTTATGCTAGCATAATTTGTACTGGGGTCATTGAATTTAACTCCATGAGACTAGTTCTGCACAATCATTTTGCCTGAAATGTGTTTTCTAAATGACATCTGGTTTTCAAACTGCCTTTTGTTACATAGTAGTGGCTTTAACATCTGTATAAATTTAACTACCGGCAGCAGTGGGTTTTCAGCAAGTGCAGCCAACAATGTTAAATTTTTTGCTCTAAAAGAGCAATATATTTTCATTAGGCTGCAAAATCTTGGGATTTATGTACATTTTAATATGATTTAGAAAGAACAGTAAGAAGGCACTTACCCAAGGATGTCATACCCTAATTGAAGCATGAAAGTCCTTAATTTTTCAATAGATTTTGGTTTCAAAACCATAAAACAGATGAAAGTTGTGGTTGAAAGTAAGCCAAACTAAAGAGTTATTATCAACACTCCCTTTTTGGGCAGGGTAATTGAGAATTATAGATTCCAGAGATGGAAAATATCTATTAGATCATCTAGATGCATAGATTCCAAGGCCAAAAGGGACCCTTGTGATCATCTAGTCTAATATCCTGTTTAACCCACAATTTCTAGATCATATCTTTTTAGAAAAACATCCAATCTGGATATAAAAATGGTCCATGATGGAGAATTCACCGTGATTGCTGGTAAATTGTTCCAGTAGTTAATTACTCTCACGATAAACAATTGCCCTCATTTCCTGTCTGAATTTGTCTGACTTCAGCTTCCAGCCATTGAATCATATCTTTCTCTGCTAGACTGAAGAGCCTATAAATATTTTTCTGCATATAGATACCCATAGGCTGTAATCAAGTCCCCCTCTTAACCTTCTCTCTGTTAAACTAAATAGATTGAAATCATTGAATCTATTGATATAAGGCATGTTTTCTACTTCTTTAATCATTCTCATGGCTCTTTGGTGAACCCTCTCCAATTTATCAACATCCTTCTTGAATTATGGGCACCAGAACTGGACACAATATTCCAGTGGCAGTTGTCCCAGTGCCAAATGTAGAGATGTTATTCTACTTCTGTTTCTATATGAGATTCCCATTTATGAATCCCTGGATTGCATTAGTTCTTTTGCCCACAGCGTGTCACAGGGAGCTCATGTTCAGTTGCTTATTCATCATGACCCCACATTTTTTTCAGAGTCACTGCTTCCCAGGATAGTCTGCCATCCTGTAAGTATGGCCTACGTTCTTTGTTCCTTTGTTCTTTGTAGATGTGTACATTTACGTTTAGCTGTTTGCTTGAGCCCAGCTTACCAAACGACCCAGATTGCTCTGAATCAGTGACCTCTCCTCCCCAATTCTTGTATCATATGTAAACTTTATTAATGATTTTGTTTTCATCCTGATCATTGATAAAAATGTTAAATAGCATAGAATCAAGAACCAGTTTCTGTGGGACTTTAATGGAAACACACCCACTTAATGACAGTTCCTTGTTTACAGTTATTTTGAGATCTATTCATTAGCCAGGTTTAATCTATTAATATGCACCATATTAATTTTATATTGTTTTATATAGTTTTTTAATCAAAATGTGTCATACCAAGTCAAGCGCTGTACAGAAGTTTAAGTGTATTACGTCAACTCTGTTACTAGTATCAACCAAACTTGTTAATGCATCAAAAAAATTATCAACTTAGTTTGACAAGATCTATTTTCCATAAACCCATATTGATTGGCATCAATTATATTACCCTAGTTCTGTATTAATAGTGTCCCATATCAGCATCTCTATTATCTTGTCTAGGATCGATGTCTGGCTCACAGGCCTATAATTACCCAGGTCATCTCATTTATCCTTTTTAAAAATTGGCACAATATTATCTAGACCTGCTGATTTAAAAATGTCTAATATTAGTAACTTCTGTTTAACATCCTCTAGAGATACTAGTGGAATGAGGAAACAGCGTTATCACCATATGATGAGACTATATCAACTGTTTTTCCCACAAATACACAACAGAAATATTTAACGAAAACTTCTGCCTTTTCTGCATTATTATTAACAATTCTACCACTTCCATCTAATAATGGTCCAATATTATTGTGAGAATTCTTTATGTTCCTAATGTATTTTAAAAACTCCTTTTTATTGTCCCTAACACTGCTAGCCCTAGAGTTTATCTTGTGTCCCTGTGCTTCCCTTATCAATTTTCTGCAGTTCCTAACTTCTTATTTATACTAATTACTATCAACTTTCCCTTTTGTCCATTTGTTATATATCATTTTTTAATTTTTTTATTGTTACCTTCTCTTCTCTAAACAAGATCAGTTTTTTATGGCATTTTGGCTTTTGGGGCATCTATTAAGGTGCTCTTCAGTGTTTCCCAATTATCATTTACATTTTTATGGTTAAATTCTTCCTCTCAGCTGATTTGGCTTAATGGTTTTCAGGTTTTAAAGTTGGCCCTATTAAAACACCAAGTGTATACTGATCTGACTTTATTCTGCTTTCACATTATAAATATGATCAGGTCATGATCACTTGTACCTAAGCAATCAGGTCCTCTTTATCTGTTAATACAAGGTCTAATAACAAATTTCCCCATGTGACTGCAACATTTCTTGTGTTAGGAAATTGTCATCTATAATGTTTAGAAATTTCAAGGATGTTTTAGTGCTGGCAGCGTCGGATATCCAGCATATGTCACTCAAATTGAAATTCACAGATTTTTTTCAAGATTATTTTCTTCCAAGTTATCAGTAACTTAGAAACAGCTAATGCCATTTGTACATAGTGCCACTCTCCCTCCACTTTTGCCCACACAGTCTTTTCTGAAATGGTTGTAACCAATGATTTTAATATTCCAATAATGCAGATCATCCCACTGGGTTTCAATAATATCAACTAGAATGAATTTATGCTCATAACTGAACAATTCCAATTCCGTTTGTTACCCAGGCTCCTGGCATTAGTGTATAGGCAATTCAAGAATGTCTTCTGGGTTCCTTGATTAATTTTGTTCTCAAAATTTTGGTCTTGAGTTCTTATCTTCCATCTTTCTACCCTTCCCTTTTACTATTAGTTTAATGCTCTCCTGACTATGCTAGCCAGTTTTCCCTTGAGATGATTGGTTCCCGTTGTACTGAAGTGAAGGCCATCCAAACTATACAGCCATCTCATCATGGAAGGATGTTCCACAAAATCAAAACCCTACACCTCTTAGCTACCAGCAGTTCACTTCCAGAATCTTCTGTCTTCTTTTGCTCATGAGAAAGGAACGATCTCAAAGAAGAAGACTTAGATATTCTTCAGCATGCTTCCGAGTTCCCAGAAGTCATCTGTTGTCTGTGAGATATCCCACAAGGAAAGAGCATCCCAGCTCTTTGGCCTTACCATCAGTCTCGGTAAGATAGAGGTCTTGTTCCAATCACCACCTTGTTCTAGTGCTCCAGCACCAGCCATCTCCATCCAAGGTACATAGCTGAACAATGTGGATCAGTTCAAGTATTTAGGCGTAACCGTCTCTAGTGACAGTTCCCTTGTTAAGGAAATAGTCTCCAGAATCAGTAAAGCCAACCTGGTCTTTTGCCGACTCCGAACAAAAGTCCTTGAGCAACACAACGTTCACCTCTCCACCAAACAGAAGATATATAGTGCAGTGGCCTTAACATCTCTCCTGTATGGTTTTGAGACATAGACTCTTTATAGACAGCACATTAAACAGCTTGAGGAATTTCACTTGTACTCCTTCTGCTCAATAATGAGCATTTGCCAGCAGGATAGAGTGACCAGTATTAAAGTCCTTGAGAGAACAAACACAACCAGCATTAAGGAAATGCTACTGAGAGCACAATGTAGGTGGACTGAACATGTCATCAGAATAGAAGACCACTGCCTCTCAGAACAGATTGCATATGGGGGGCTGAGATAGGGCAAAAAGAAAGGGTCATCCATATAAGTGCTTCAAAGATAACGTGAAGATCAGTCTCCAATGGGCGAGCATCAATCTCAAAGAACTTGAGCAAACTGCTCAGAACAGGACTCACTGGCAGTCTCTTGACAAGATTAGCATGCAACAAGTTCAAGCAGGATCAACGAAATCATCTCCAGGCTGCATGTAAAAGATGCCAGGGAGCTATATCATCAAACATCATGGATACAGACTTTCCATGCCTTCAGCTTACCTGACTCTGCATGAGGGTTTGGACTTCAGAGTTATATGCATAGCCATAAATGAGAATTGTGACAATATTGTCATAATCAGTGATAGACTACTACTATCCCAGAAGATGGCGTCAGTGCCAATATGAACCATCACCAGTGGAATCTTACCCGTCGACATTAAAAGCCTATCCAGTCTTAGAGTGATGTCTCAAGTCTTGTCTAAGCAAGGCAGCACACTGTCCTGTTGTCCACTTGTCCCTTGCAGAATGTTCTTTCAGTTCTTCAGAGAGTTGAATCTCCAACATCTATCATTTTGTCATCTTTGGATGGTTGGACAACTCTTTGTGGGCAAGCTTAATTTTCTTACTGGTTGGGCTGAATTGTCATCCACGTGTGTCCTGTACAGCTCTCTTGTCTGTTGGATTTGCCTGATCTTGAGAGGTATCTTTGATATTTCCACACTGAGGACCTGATATCTCTTTATATTTGTAGATGTGAGGAATTCCTCTTGCATTTCTTCTCTCTAGTGGCCACAGCTTGCCCACCCCCACCTGTCTCCTGCTGTGTAGAATGTCGCCTTGAATCTTGCCTCTGGTGCTTACAAACCTCCTGGCCTGCTTTCTGATTTCCTCTTTCTCCCTGATTCATTGGTGGCCACCTCCATTCTTCCCTGAACCTGGGGTACTGCTGTTTTCCAAACCTGGCTGCCAAGGAACTCCTCAGCTACTGTGATTCTTGATAGCTTCTCAAGGTATCCCTGCAGTCCAAGAATAATTTCCTCCAAGATAGCCACCAACTTACACTTTGTGTACAGGACATCCCTTTTGGCTGCAGGCAGGAAGAGAACATGGGACAGTCATTTCAGGTCTCTATCATTGGCCATCTTGATATCACACCCACTGCTGAATCTGGAGGGAAAGTCTCTAAAACTCGTTCTCTAAACTTCCTCCAAAACTCTCCTGTTAGCTGCTTCTGTTCTTGGCTCATGAGATCTCCTTGCCAGCGACTTTTTATAACAAGTTCTTCCCTGCTTAGCGCAGTTCAGCTCAACCCCCTCACCACCTGGGAGCAATCAGCTTCTGTCTTCAAACATCTGGACTGCTCCAAGCTCCAAGGGTTAGAGCCTCAAGGTCTTTAGCAAGGCATTGATCAAGATATAAGGGTAGCTCCTCAGGGTCTTTAGCAAGACACCCTTTTTACTCAGGGCCCACAGCCCAGCTATGCAGCCTTGTACACAGAGAATGAACAAATAGTCAACCAAACAAACTACAGGCAGACTACATGCACCACTCACTAAATCCCACTATCTTCAAACACTGAGTCTGCAGCTACCACCTCCAAAACTCTCCTTTTATCTGTCTCTGTTTGGTGCACATCTTTGCCAATGCAGAATTGTTCTATGTTGTGCTTTTATGGTGGTTTGTCTAGCCCAGTTTTGCAAGTACCACTCAGTAGGGTTTCCATCACCCTTCTGGGAAACTGTTTCATAGGCCAATAGTTCTTATGTAAGGAAGTTTTTCAGTCTAATTGTCCCCTTTATATTCATGCCATTGATTCTGTTTATACCCCCCTTTTTAACTATGCTGAATAATTCCCCTCCCTTCTATCTCATAGTTATCTGTATTGGTGGACTTTTCCGACCATTAGTCAGTCTTCACTTAGCCAGGTGTAGTGGCGTGATGATTCACCTCTGTGGCGTCTCCTGCTGGCCGTTTGGGAATAATTTCTTTTCTAGCTTGGAGTGCCCTGTGCAGGCCAGTGTCTCACCATTGTTGGCCCCCATGTCCTTCCCGGATCCTGGTGCCCTCTTTCCTGGGGTGCTGACCCCTGGCAATATCCCCACACTCTGCCTCTGGATCTCCATTCCCTGGGGAACCCCCAACCCTCTAATCCCCACCTTGCCTCAGTCTAGGGCTACTGCCAGTCATCATCAAGCCCCCACACCCTGGGGCAAACTGCAATGTAAAAGCCAAGCCAGTCATTATAGGCAAGGCG
The DNA here is from genome assembly GCA_007922305.1 of Dermatemys mawii. NCBI lineage: Eukaryota > Metazoa > Chordata > Testudines > Dermatemydidae > Dermatemys > Dermatemys mawii. The sequence continues at coordinate 18,702,776 of ML677341.1, read as the reverse complement.
GGTTTGGACCAACTGTTGTTGCCTAACCCCCAGTGCCCTCCTTAGGCCTCACTTCAGGCCTGCAGCCTGGGGAGTTGCTAGGCTGGAGCTCCCCAGCTCCCTTGCTTATTCCCCCACCACTGTTCCACCTCAGGTACCCTGTCCCACAGACAGCTAGGCCCTGCTCCTTCCCAGCCTGGAGAGAGACTGAGTGCCTGGCTCACGGCCCTTTTATAAGGGCCAGCTGTGGCCTGATTGGGAAGGCGGCCACAGCTGGGGCCAGGCCCAGTCAGCCTTTGCTCACTGCTTTCCCCCAGCCCTCTCCAGGGCTGTTTTAACCCCTTCTAGGCTGGAGCGGGCCATACATATATTTCCTTGTAAATTGGTCTGTCTAGCCCCTAATCAATTGTTGCTTTTCTGTGAATATTCTGTGATTTATTGTTATCTTCCTGGTAAGAGGCAGGGTCTTCTCAGTGAATGGCCTTCACTTCTGGAATTCTTTTCTCCTCCGTACAGCCCTAATGGCCTGACAAAGCTGGTCTTTGTTATCCGTTCAGCAATGATGCAAAACCCATCTGTTAACTATAGCTGGTTGGTGAAAAAGATATTGCCTTTAAGTGTGTCTTCTGTTATATCTGGGAGTTAGGCCTCTAAGTTTGACCAGAGAAGCTTAGAAGTATTTCAGAAGGTCTGTTCTCTTCAGGGTACCACACTTAGCTACTTGCTATTCTTAACCCCAACCCTTGATAATCCACCTACCCAAACACACACTTCTCAAGGATCATTCACACACAACTACGTTTCAGGGGAAATTTAGTTGCTGGATTTCAGCGTAGCCTTGACAGCTGTTTCGTCATGCCTTGAAGGTCAAAAATTCTTCTCCAGACTTCCTGATTAGCCTTTCAGAAAATTTCAGTATGTAACATTTTATTGTTACTGTGATCTTTTCTACTAAGACTGAATTATAACTACATAAAATTTTACTTTTCTGAACAGTCTTAGAATATTACTTCTAATTTCTTTTGTTCAAAATAGTCTTGATAAATATCCTTCTTTTTTAAAATCACCCACACAGTTTTCTGCCTACTTTCAAGTCTGTTCTCACCAGATGTTTTTTCCAAGCTTTTGTGACAATGAAGTACAGCCACTGTAATACATGCCACGAAGAAAAAGCTTTGAGAACTGAATTTTTTTGCTAAGAGGCACAATTACTTTCATTTATATCTTTCCAAACATGGAATGAATTTTTATATATTTTTGTTTGAAAACAGATTACTTTCCAGCATTTACATTGCCTGAACTTTGGAAATAGTGATATTTTTCAAAGCTACAGTTTTTGATATGGAGTATGCAGTTTTTAGATATGGAGTTTAGATACAGGGAAATGTAGACTCCATATCTTTGTAGATGTCAAAATAACTTTAGGATTTTATCTTTTTAGGATTAAAAGATTTTAGGACATCACTTACACATTGTCTTTTAGGATCACTATAGGGGAAATGACATTACACAGATCTGTCTAAATGTGTTTATATATACAGTATATATCTATAGATATAAAAGACCTGTTTATACATTAATCGCGATGACTGTACATCAGGCCATCGGTATCCCTGTATTCTCTCCTGTGTTTTCCTACCTAGCAACTACCTCAGTCTCAGCTTTCTTCACCGAAGTAATCTTTAAGGAGTATTTATCCAAACAGTCTCTCACATGCATTGCTGAGTGTTTAGAATATGACCCACGCTGAGTGAACATTAGAATTCAGTCATCTGTAGTATAAGTGGTTTATGTGTTTGCTTATGTCTGGTACAGATATTGGCCAAGCTGCCACTTGGAACTCAAAGTACACTTTCTAGAAGCTTTATTGTTTAGAGTTGGAGGGCAGTCAGATGTCCAGTTTAGTAGGGCAATGTTTGTTTAATTACTGCAACTCTTAATTTCTTAATGGTTGCTGCTTGCTAGTCTTCAGGGGTTGAGAACTGTGGAAGCAATTTGGGGAAGGAAAAAAGGAGGTTGCTTAACTGTAATTTGCAATTCTCGTACCTTGTTTCTCCCTTAGATCTACACTCTCTCTCTCCAATGTCTTTAGAGTTTGGAATCTGAGTTTGCTGCTCTGCATTAATTGAAAATAGCAGGCTTATCTCTGCTTTTTAAGCATAGTCTCAGTACCTGAACCTGTAGCTTATAACTCTGTTTAACCATTCACTACAAAGTGATTTTTGACCCATGTGCATTGCATTAACCTTACAAGATTGAGAATTTATGCAAGAAGCACAGTTGGAGGGCTGCAGTTGACCAGGTAAATAACCTTGTTTTACTCTAAATAACGATCAAAACTTTTGTATCTTGTAGCACTTTAAGCTTAAAACATTAATCAGAAACTTGGTATCCAGCCTGACAGTATTTCTGATTTATAGGAAGAGGATTTAGTAAGCAATTTTACAATACAGTACTGACCTTCTGTTCCATGTACCGTATTTGATGAGAGATGGGGAAATTGGTCACAATTTGTTATTAATGCAGCACTGGAACATTTGTAATGCAGCAGCAAGGTCACTTTTGATTTCTGCAGTCTACATAATATTTAGATGGGTCCAGCTCCAAGCTATCAAGGCTTATGGTGTGTTCATTGGAAGCTTTTATGAGCCTCATGCCATTCCTTCTGTGGGATATGACCTGCTTTCATTGGTAGTCTCTAAATGTAAGAGGCCAGCTGCAAGCATATCTTGCAAAAATGATTAGCCAATAATGGTGCACTGGGGTGTAAAATAGCAGTTGTAATAATGGATTACTCCATTATGCTTCTTCATTGACTGATTAAAGAACTGATTGAGTGAAAAATGTAGAAAAATGTACCCTTCTGACTTAAACGTATAGGATTTGATAAAATAAATTTAGGAATAAGGGGAGGCCGTTAAATTGAAACCAGAGAGATTTACAAATTGGAATTTGAGTAATTTCTTTTATTCTCACTTTTCCAAAGTGCTATAGACACTAACAAAAGGAATTGTGAATCAGCTTCCTTTAACATAATTTATAGACCTAAGATAATTTATGGAATATTCGGATTTGTGGGAACAAATGAAGCAGTAATCATATTATAGTTTTTATACTTGTATTGTCATATGTTATAAGCCAAAATTGAATAGTTATATTTATTTATAAACATGGTTTCATTCCTAGTAAACCTAGTTTTTGCTCACCACAGGCTAGGGGTCTGAAGTAATACTGAGGAGATTAGAATAATATTTTAAAGTAATCAAATCTGGGGCATAACTTTAACCAGTAAGGAAGGTTTGAAAGCTCCTTATTCCTTTAGCTTTCCTTTGCTTATTTACACATACATTTACAGTGATTAAATACTTGCTTTCTTGATGGTTTGAATTTGCATGCAGTTACCTAATGCAGGCATTCACTCTTACTTAAGAAACTCTTCAGTACATTCTGTTTAATACATTATATTTAATCACATACAGACTTGTTAACATTTTGCTTTTGAAATGTAGGACTGTTTCCGTTGTATTTTTTCTGCCTGGTCAGATCCTGAACGACACAACGTCACTGTGTCATGGTGCATTGTCACCAGCTGAGGGGAATTAACTAGGAGCATCTTTTCTCCTTCTCCCCCACACACAGCATCACAGAAAGAGGGGTTAACAGAGCAATCAGGATATTTTTTAAAAATAAGGCCAAAGTAGTTACATCAGTATATTCTGCTGTATTATACACTCTGCTGGGATGTATGTTGGCTAAGTAGGACAAATGAGGCTGCATTCTAATGGAATATATTCACAAGTATAAAAGACTATATTAAATCTATGTCCTACAGTTCAATATTTGCATTTTGGTGTATTGCATTTCAGGATGAATTTTTCAGGACATCCCTGTGTATTTGGAGAAATAATCTCCCAGGCTGAAGCTGACACCTGCCTCTTTAGAGAGTTGTGGCAGAATTGCACCAATATATTTCTTCTCTTTCATTTGTGTTTTGTTTTTGTTTGTGTTTTTCATCCCTGCCTCAGTCAAATAGTTTTCCAATCCTGACATTTCCAGAACTGACTTTTTGGAGGCAGCATTTCCTATGTGTGGCTCATCTGAAACACTTTCTCCTTGCCTCCTCCCCTCTCTTCCTGGTGTATAACTCCTTATTTACTTTATCCTCTTTTTTCATTTTCCACACCACCCATCTGTGTCAAACCACTGGTCTATCTAGCCCAATATCCTGTCTTCCAACAATGGCAGGTGCCAGATGCTTCACAGGGAATGAACAGAACAGAGCACCTATCAAATGTGGTATCTGTTCTTATCACTTTAATTGACTGAATCACAGCACAATGTGCATTACTTTGCATTTATCAACATTAAATTTCCTCTGCCATTTTGTTGCCCATTCACCCAGTTTTCTGATATTCTTTGTAACTCTTTGCAGTCAGATTTGGACTTAACTGTCTTGAGTAATTTTGTACTGTCTGCAAACTTTGCCACATCACTGTTTATCCCCTTTTCCAGAATATTTTTGAAGAAGTTGAACAGCACAGGTCCCAGCATAAATCCTTGGGAACCCTACTATTTACATCTCCCTCCTGTGAAAACTGACTGATTCTTCCTATCTTTTAACTAGTTACTGATCCATGAGAAGACCTTCCCCCTTATCTCATGACTGTTTACTTTGCTTAAGAGCCTTTGGTGAGGGACCTTGTCAAAGGCTTTCTGAAAGTCCAAGTACACTGTATCAACTGGTGTCTAGTATCAGAGAGGTAGCCATATTAGTCTGGATCTGCAAAAGCGACAGAGTCCTGTAGCACCTTCTAGACTAACAGATCTTAGGGATCATGAGCTTTTGTGGGCTAAGACCCACTTCATCAGATGAGTGTTGTGGAAATCTCCAGAGGCAGGTATAAATATGCAGGCAAGAAAGCAAGGTAAATTCAGTTGGGGTGGGGGGAGGGGGGCCCACTTCCAGCAGCTGATCTGGAGATGTGAACACCCAGAGAGGAGAAACTGCTTTGGTAACTGGCGAGCCATTCACAGTCTATGCTAAGTCCAGACCTGATGATATCGAATTTGCAGACGAACTGGAGCTCAGCAGTTTTTCTTTGAAGTCCGGTCTTGAAGTTTTTTTGCTGCAATATGGCTGTCTTTAAATCTGCTATGGTATGTCCAGGGAGGTTGACGTGTTCTCCTACAGGCTTTTGTTTATTGTCATTCCTAATATCTGGTTTGTCTCTATTTATCCTTTTACGTAGGGATTGTCCAGTTTGGCTGATATACATAGCGGAGGGGCATTGCTGGCACATGATGGCGTATATTATATTGGTAGATGTGCAGGTGAATGAACCAGTGACAGTGTGGCTGATCTGGTTAGGTCCTGTGATGGTGTTGCTGGTGTAGATATGTGGGCAGAGTTGGCATCGAGGTTTGTTGCATGGATTGGTTCCTGAGTTAGAGTTGCTATGGTGCAGTATGTGGTTGCTGGTGAGAATGTGCTTGAGGTTGACAGGTTGTCTGTGGGCAAGGACTGGCCTGCCTCTTGAGACCTGTGAAAGTGAGGGATCGTTGTTGATCGCCTTTGTCCACATGCTTGTTGACGCCTCAAAGAATTCTAATAAATTAGTGAGGGCCCTTTACAAAAGGCACGTTGTCTCTTCCCCAACATATTGTGTCCATCTGTCTGTGATAACACTGTTCTTTACTATAGTTTCAATTAATTTTCTTGGTACTGAAATTTGGCTTTCTGACTCATACTTGCCAGGATTTCCTCTGGAACACTTTTTTAAAATCAGCATGATATTATCTGTCCTCCAGTCACCTGTTACAGGGGCTGATTTCAACAAGAATAAATGGATACAAATTTGACATCAGGAATGATAACATTAAAAAAACAGTAGGAGAGCACTTCAGCCTCTCAGGTCACTCAATAATAAACTTAAAAGTAGCAGTTCTTCAACAAAAAAACTTCAAAAACAGACTCCAGCAAGAAACTGCCCAACTGGAATTAATTTGCTAACTGAATAAAGACTGGGAGTGGTTGGTTCATTACACAAATTGAATCTATTTTCCCATGTTAACTATCCCTCTGCTGTTACTCTCACCTGTCTGAAATGGGCCATCCCGATTACCACAAAAGTTTTCTCCTGCTGACAGTAGCTCATCTTAATTAATTAGACTCTTAGGTTTGGTATGGCAACTTTGACCTTTTCACATTCTGTATGTGTGTGTGTGTGTGTATATATATATATGTGTGTGTGTGTGTGTATATATATATGTGTGTATGAATATTGGAGAGTGCTGGAAGGCAGGTATATTAGTCTCAGGATGTGCAGGTCCCTGTTCCCTGGATAGCCAAACAAAGGCTACTCCAGGCCAATCAAGACACCTGGGGCCAATTAAGAACCTTTTAGAAAGGAGTAGAAACAGCTAGCCTAACTGGGACACCTGAAGCCAATCAGGGACTGGCTGAATCCAGAAAAAAACCTCCCAGTTAGTCAGGTGGGGTGTGGGTGTCAGGAGCTGTGGGAAGAAGTTGTGCTGTTGGTGAGACTGAGTGGTGGACAACATATCATCCAGAAGGAAGGAGGCCCTGAGATAAGGGTGAAGTGGAGTTTGAAGAAGCAGGGACTACTGTGGGGAAGTAGCCCAGGGAATTGTATTGTGTTTTGTGCCTAAAAGGTCAGCCATCTTAGCTGATACTATTAGGGTCCCTGGGCTGGAGCCCGAAGTAGAGGGCGGGCCCGGGCTCCCCACTTTTTTCCATCTTCCATACTGGCCTGTGATGAAGGTAACTCACTAGGCGGTGACTCTTGCCAATTATACTGAGAAAGGGAGGTCACTCTGGGGCCTAGATGAGTTTCTGAGGCCCCTAAATCTGCCAGGAAGTGCAGGACCCACAAGTACAAACTTGGAGCTTTGTCACAATATATATATAAATCTTCCTAGTGAATGTTCCATTCTATTCATCTGATGAGGTGGGTTGTAGCCCATGAAAGCTTATGCCCAAATAAATTTATTAATCTCTAAAGTGCCGCAAGTACTCCTTGTTATTGTAGCACAGTTAGTAGTTCTGCAGTTTCATATACGAGTTCCTTCAGAACTGTTGAGTGAATACTATTTGGTTCTAATGACTTATTACTGGTTTACTTTGTGGTATGTTCCAAAACTTCCTCAACTCCTCCCTGTGAGGCAGTTCCTCAGATTTGTCACCTAAAAAGAATAGCACAGGTGTGGAAATCTTCCTCACATCTTCTGCAGTGAAGACTAATGCAATGAATTCGTTTACCTTCTCTGCAATGGCTATATGTTCCTTGAGTTCTCCTTTAGCACTTTAATCATCCAGTGACCCTACTGATTGTTTGGCAGGCTTCCTGCTTCTGATGTACTTACACACTTTTGCTGTTAATTTTAGCTAGTTCTTTAAATTCTTTTATAGTCTACCTAATTATATTTTTATACTTGACTTTCCAGTGTTAGCACTCCTTTTTATTTTCCTCACTATAGTTTGACTTCCAGTTTTTAAAGAATGCCTTTTTGTTGCTAACTGCCTCTTTAATTCTGCTGTTTTACTGATGTGGCATTTTTTGGTCCTTTTACTGCTTTTTTAAATTATTTATTTAAGAGTATACTATTTAGGAGCCCCTGTTAATTTTTTTAAATATTTTTCTATGCAACTTGCAGACATTTCACTTTTCTGACTCTGTCTTTTAATATCCATTTAACTAGCTTCTGTGTTAAAAACATTTCACGTTTTTGAAGTTAAATGTTACTGTGGTGAGTAGCTTTGGTATGTTGCTTCCTACAAAGCTATTAAATTTAATTACAGTATGGTCACTGTTACTGAGCTGTATTCATGTCTTGGACCAGATCCTGTGCTGCACTTAGGACTAAATAAAGAATTGCCTCTCCTCTTGTGGGTTCCAGGACTAGTGCTCCAAGGAGCAGTCACTGTATCCAGAAATTTTCTCTCTTCATCCCTTCTGTGACACCTAGCAGACCAGATGCCACCTCATGTCAAGGCTCCTAGGTCTCAACTGAATGCTAACCAACACATAGCTGGAAACCATTCTGGCTCCCTGGTGTGTTAATTTTGTTAAAATAGATGTTAAGTTTGTAAGTTTGCATTTAGACTTCATGAAAAGCTTGTATGATGCTGCATGTTAGGACTGTCAATTAATCGTAGTTAACTCAAGGGATTAGCTCAAAACAAATTAATTAGATAAAAAAATAATTGCGATTAAACAATAAGAGAATACTAATTGAAATTTATTATGAATATTTTGTATGTTTTTCTACATTTTCAAATATATTGATTTCAGTTACTACACAGAATATAAAGTGTGCAATGCTCACTTTTTTATTACAAATATTTGCATTGTAAAAAAGATGTACAAAAGAAATAATATTTTCACCTCATATAAGTACTGTAGTGGAATCTCTTTGTGAGAGTTCAACTTACAAATGTGTTTTTTTTATTTTTTTTTGTTCCATAACTGCACTCAAAAACAAAACAGTGTAAAACTTTGGCACCTACAAGTCCATTCAGTCTAACTTCTTGTTCAGCCAGTCACTAAGGGCAGGTCTACAGTATGGCGGGGATTGATGCTTTGAGATCGATCTGTCGGGGTCGATTTATCACGTCCAGTCTAGATGCGATAAATCAATCCCTGAGCGCTCTCCCATAGACTCCGGTACTCCACCACCAGGAGAGGCGCAGGTGGAGTCGACAATATTATTTATTGTAAATAATGAGCTGGAGATAATGCTGCTTGCTTATTATTTACAATGTTATCTGAATGTGAGAACAGGCATTTCCAGGGCACTGTTGTAGCCAGCATCACAAGATGTTTATGTGCCAAACATCCTAAAGATTCATATGTCCCTTCATGCTTCAACCACCTTCGAGAGGACGTGTCCATGCCAATGACAGGTTCTGCTTGATAACCAGAGCAGTGCGTGTTCATTTTTATCATGTTCATACATGTTCATTTTCATCATCCAAGTCAGATACCACCAACAGAAGGTTGACTTTCTTTTTTGGTGGTTTGGGTTCTGTGTTGGTCTTTTAAGACTTCTGAAAGCATTGTCCACATCCCTTCTGTATTGGGAGGGACCAAAACTGGACACAGTACTCCAAATGTGGCCTCATGAGTGCCGAATAGAGGGGAAAATCGCTTCCCTCGGTCTTCTGGCAATGCTCCTACTAATACAGCCCAATATGCCATTGGCTTTTTTGGTAACAAGGGCACACTGCTGACTCGTATCCAGCTTCTCGTCCACTGTAATCCCCAGGTTTTTCCTGCAGAACTGCTGCTTAGCCAGTCGGTGTCCAGTCTGTAGCAGTGCATGAGATTCTTCCGTCCTAAGTGCAGAACTCTGCACTTGTCCTTGTTGAACCTTATCAGCTTTCTTTTGGCCCAATCCTCCAATGTATCTAGGTCACTCTGGACCCTATCCCTACCCTCCATCGTATCTACCTCTCCCCCCAGTTTAGTGTCATCCGTGAATTTGCTGATGGTGCAACTAATCCCATCATCCAGATGATTAATAAAGATGTTGAACAAAACTGGCCCCAGGACTGACTCCTGGGGCACTCCGCTTGATACTGGATGCCAACTAGACATTAAGCTGTTGATCACTACCCGTTGAGCCTGACAATGTAGCCAGCTTTCTATCCACCTTGTAGTCCATTCATCCAATCCATAGTGTGTTTTAACTTGCAGGCAAGAATACTGGGGGGACCATATCAAAAGCTTTGCTAAAGTCAAGATATGTCACATCCACCACTTTCCCCATGACCACAGAGCCAGTTATCTCATTGTAGAGGGCAATCAGGATGGTCAGGCATGAGAGATCACTTGATCATTACCTGTTAGGTTCACTCAGTCTGGGGCTCCTGGCATAGGCCACTGTTGGTAGACAGGATACTGGGCTGGATGGACCTTTGGTCCGACCCAGTACGGCCATTCTTATGTTCTTACTTGCCCTTGGTGAATCCATGTTGACTGTTTCTGATCATCTTCCTCTCCTCCACGTGCTTCAAAATAGATTCCTTGAGGACCTGCTCCATGATTTTGACAGAGACTGAAGTGAGGCTGACCAATCTATAGTTCCCTGGGTTCTGTTTCTTCCCTTTTTTAAATATGGACACTATGTTTGCCTTTTTCCAATCGTCTGGGACCTCCCCCAATCGCCATGAATTTTCAAAGACAGTAGCCAATGGCTCTGCAATCACATCAGCCAACTCCCTCAGCACTCTTGGATGCGTTAGATCTGGACCCATGGACTTGTGCATGTTCAGCTTTTCTAAATAGTCCTTGACTTGTTCTTTCACCACTGAGGGCTGCTCATCTACTTCCCATGCTGTATTGCCTAGTGCAGCAGTCTGGGAGCTGCGCTTGTCTGTGAAGTATCTGGTGTAAGGTACCATCTATCACAGAGGCAAGCATGCACAGGTGGCAAGATAGACTGGAATACCCAAGGACACTGTCTGTGACTCCATTGTTAGGCTGTTATATTGCCTGAGAAGTTTACATTTGATACTTGGCTGGTGAAATTTAAGTATAGAACTCATAACCAGTAAGGGGCTTGTGCCCTGTTTCTTAATAGTTGGACCTGAAGTTGGTACTCCTGCTCTTGAGCTCCTCCAGACAGCTTGGCATCTTCTTGAGGTGACATATGGGTATTTGTCAATATGGGGATAGTTGAAATATCCTACTATTATTGGTTTTTCTGTTTTTGTAGCCTCTCTAATCTCCATGAGCATTTCATAGCAACCATCTGGGCTCTGTGGGGAGGATTGGGTTGGTGTGTGGGCTGGTGACTGCCCTGCATCTGGGCTCTGGGGAGGAGGGCTTGGAGCTGCCCCATAGTTGGGCTCTATGGGGAGTGAGGGCTAGTGTCTGGGAGGGGGAGGCTGGTGTTTGGGCCAGGGGGTGCCCCGTGGCTTGGCTCTGGGGGAAAAGGGAGGCTGGTGTTTGGGCCAGGGGTTGCCCCATGGCTTGGCTCTGGGGGAAAAGGGAGGCTGGTGTTTGGGCCAGGGAGTGCCCCATGGCTTGGCTATGGGGGGATGGAATTGGAGGTTTCTGGGCCAGGTGGTGCCGTGTAGATGAGCTGTGGGGGAATGGGAGTGCAGGTGTCTGGGCTCTGGGGTGCCCCCTTCAGCACTCCCCAACTGGAACTAGTTTGTTAGGGGTTTCTTTAACTCTCTATTCCTGGGGAAGCCTTTTTTTGATGTTGTCTCTATTGTTGACATACTTGTTGAGAGGTGTTTTGAAATAAAAAAAATTTGGCACAGAATTCCCCCAGGAGTAACTGTAACGGTGACAGTAAGGAGCCAGACATGAAAGACAAAGCTTGAGCAGCCAGTAAGGGAGTACTGGTGCAGGCTAAAGATGGTGTCATAGTTTTGTCTTTGTCTGTCATTCTCTTGTCATCCCAGATGATGGAGTAGGGGATAATGAGTGCTTCATTTCTCCCTTTTCCCCCAGCAGAGTCCTGATGACTAACTGCTACAAAGTCCATTGTGCTCTGAGCAAAAAGCTTTACTCTTATGACTAGTACCCAGCTTGCTCTGCATTGTGAAGCAGAGCTGGTGGGACGCTGATCAGTGAACTCACTTGCATACCACACCAAGTTCACACATGCCTTTGGAAAAGAACTTTTTGGCATCCCACCCTCAGTCTTGGAGTCAGAAGGAGAAAATAGCCAACAATATGGACAATTTGAAAATAAACCCTATAAATAACAGTTTGTCTTTAACCTGTGAACCCTTATGATGGTGGTTGTCTCTTTTCTCTATTTGTACAGTGCCCAGCACAAGTGGACCTAAATCCTGACTGCAGCCTTTGGGTGCTAGTATAATACAATATAAATATTTATTACTACAGCTGATGATGATTATTATAACAATAAAAATCACCCTCGAGGCGCACACTTAACACAGATTAGCTTTCCGGAGCTCTATTAAACTAAATGTATTTTCATAGTGTGTTTCTTATCTTTTTCCCTTCTAGTTCTGTATCTCCCAGATTCATTCTTTCCCTATATCTCTACATTTGTACTTCTGCCTTTCTGTTGTTTTCTTTCTTTTTCTCTCTCTCTCTCTCATTTGTCTTTCACCATTCTAGGGCCTGCATACTCATTCCGTTCCTTTATTTTTAGTGTGCGCTTGGGCACCATTTAAAAAGTAGTAAAGTGTATTCCCTATGTTTAATATGGTGTATTCCTTCAATCCCACAGTGTGGAAACTACGAAGACTTTAATGGCATTGAGTGTGCATGAGTGTACATATATATGCATGTATTGATACATTCATATCCAACTCTGCAAAGAAATGATCTTTTGGAAGAAGGAAAAGAAAGAGAAATGTCTATCTGTGCACATTGATCAATCTCTCAAGACATTGTGTGTATCTGTACATGTATACATGTGTATGCACACACACATACCTCTCTCTTTCCTTCCAGACCCACTCCCCAAGAGATGGGTTTTTGGCTTAGTACATGATCTTCAGGACCCTTCATCTTGCCTTCCAACCTTGGGGCTTCTGTCTCATGGGAGGATAGGGTGATTCAATGAGTTTGTTTGAAATGTAGTCTAATCTGGCACAATGGGCTCTGGGGCATAAAACTCTGACTATGACAATTCAAAAAGGTGATCTCCACATGTGAAGGAAGAGAACTTGATGTATGTCTTAGGGTGGCTGTCAAGATTTAGAAATTGCCAGTGCAAAGAGGTAACAGAACTGTAGAAGTATTTAAGAAGAATTTCAGGGTAACCTCTGATATGAAGTGCTCTAGATTTCAGCTTATGCATAAGGCTGCTCCTGCTGCAGACCTGGTCATGTGAAATTGCACCCTTCTAGGTCAGCTGGTTTCAGAACAGTGTGACAATCAGTGGGACAGTATAGCTAAATGTAGAATTTCCTTTAAGAAATATGGGACAGTTGGTGACATTGCAAATGTTATGTTGGTGACAAATGAAAATTTGGTCATTGTTATTCCTGTTTGCAAAACTGAGTAATGTTTCAGTGATGTCTCCTGTTTCTAGATCACCTCTCTTGTGACACTCCAGCTTTTAACCTTGGTTGGCCATGATGACCAGCTTGATGGACCAAAGTACAAATGTACCGTCTCTCTAGACTTCATCAGGGCTATTGCAAGGTAAGATTGTTAAATACCATTTATTGTTGCATGCACTGACCTATGTAAAAGGATTAGATTTCAAAACCAATTCTTTGTTTATCTGTTTATACTGGCTTTCTACAGTGCACAGTAGAAGATTGAATGGATTGCTTGTTTGTATTCCAGTAGTAGCTAGAGACAACATCCAAAGTTAGGCCTTCATTGTGATAGGGTTTATACCGATACATAATGAGGAAGTTACTGCTTGAAAGAGTTTATTTAAATTGAGAAGACAAAAAAGGGGAAAATTTTATTCTGTGGAATCAAGGCACAGAGAGACTATGACTTGCCAAGATCACATAAAAAGTCAGTAGCAGAGTTGAGACATGAACCCAGATCTCCTGAATCCCAGTCTAGTTCTTTAACCTCAAGGCCATCCTTCCTTTTTTCTTTGCATCTGTGTTCTGGCTAACACTCCCCCTACCAAGACTGTGTCAAAGAGGAAGCTTTCCCCAACTCTATCCACTACATTGGTACTGTCTACGCTGCAACTTAGCATATACAAGTTGGCAGGGACCTCCAGTCCCGGTGGTTTCGTCAAAGCCACAGACCCTAAGCAGGCATGCTTTAAGAAGGAGGGCAGAGAAGACTGCCCCCTTTACCTCAGCACCAGTAGTACAACGTGCTCGGTAACGAGTGACTCTGCACACTACAGACAATACAGACTCTGCACACCTCTTGGCTCTGTTATGCACAGCACGGATACTACTGCACCACAGATTACCATGCCATCCTCTGCACGGTCTGCGCTGGCTCCATTCCCATTGGTACTGCATTGTCTCTGAGTACCACCACAATTCTCTGTACTGCCTTCCACAAAGATACCTCCATTGGTACTGCAACCACAACAGTTTCTTGCACTGAAGGACCTGACGATTGTCTCAGTACCAGAATCACCTCTTCTCAATATTGATACTGCTTTGGTACTTTCACTGCCACTCACGCCATCAACTAGATAGGCCCCTCCTTTCCCTAGCGAGAAGGATGAGGAGGGAGAGGCTTTCTCCTCCCAACACACTTCACCTATACAAGGCAGTGTTTGGTCTTCACTTCAGGAGCTCCCTAAACATGTGCTGCAGCCTGATTTTTAGGGATAGTACGTCACCCGTGGGGGCCTCCATCTTTGCCCTTCAAGTGGGCCTCAGTGGGCATTCTGGAGCCCGTGGGCAGCTCATAGACAGTGTTGCCCCAAACCGGAGTGGCACCAGGGAGATACGTAGGCACTCTTAACCAAAATTCACAGTGCCAACGGATGCCCCTCCCAACCAGACCTTTGAGGAGACAGAATTAGTCTTATATCAGGAGGCAGCTCCTGCTACCACCACTTCATTTTCACCAGACAAGACTATTATGCTCCCTCCGCCTGCTGCTAGAAATGATTTCAGAAATTTCCAAGAACTCTTCAAATGAATAGCAGCCACACCCCAGGTATCCCTACAGGAGATCTCTTGAGTTATGTCACGATTCCTTGGACATACTCCACATGTCCGCATCCTCGAAGATTTCCCTCCTGATTAACACAGCATTCATGGAACCTGCCACAAACATCTTGCAGACCCCCACTACCATCCCACCCACATGTAATGGGGAGGACAAAAAATATTACATCCCTTCAAAAGGGATGGAATTCCTATTCACAGCCCCTCAGGTAAATTCTTTGGTAGTCGATTCAGTTAATGAATAGGGCAAACAGCATTATTCTAGAACCACCCCTTATGTTAATCAAATTTGATTACCCAATTACCAAGATTCCTCCAGGGAGTGTGCAACCTCTACCCAGAGCCCCCAGTGTCCCTGTGAGACCTGACTTTGGTGCTTTGATCTCTCACAACCGCGTCATTCAAACCTTTGGCCATATGTTCTCTTCTACATCTTTCCATGAAAGTAGCCTTCCTGGCTGCCATCATGTCCACTAGACGTGGGAGAAATAGGGGCTCTTATGGCAGGTCACTCTCAGACCTCACCCTAAAGTTTTGCTTAAAGTTCCTTCTTCCTTCCACATTCATCAACCTATCCATCTTCCCACGTTCTTTCCTAAACCTCACAATTATAGACAAGGCAATTTTCCACACCCTGAACGTCAGAACAATGCTAGCCTTTTATCATGAACAGACCAAGTCATTCAGGAAAACTCCTAAATTGTTCCTCTCCACCATGGAACATTCCAAAGATAAATCCATTGCTAAGCAGAGACTTTCCAGATGGATTTCAGATTGCTTCTACTTCTGTTACTGACAACATGACCTATAACCCCACCCTCACGTGATGGGTTAGAACACACTTCACAAGATCTGTTCAGCTGCCTTCCTGAACCACATGCCTATTGATGTATTCCAAATAGCTACTTGGACATCACCTCTCACATTCATACAACACTATATCGTTGGTCAGGTCTAAGCATCTGACACACGGTTAGGACACATGATCCTCTCATATATTCATAACTAACTCCAAATCCCTCCTCCCACCAAGGGGCACTGCTGTAAGTCACCTAAAGTGGAGCACCCACAGGGACATCACTTAAGGAAGAGAGGGTTATTCACCTTGTGCAGCAACTAAGGTTCTTCAAGATGTGTGTCCCTGTGGGTGCTCCACTACCCTCCCTCCCTCCTCTCCACTTTGGAGTTCTCATCAGTACTCTGTGGTAGAGAAGGAACTGAGAGGTGGGGAGGCCACACAATCAACTACCATCACAGGCGTGAGATGAGGAGAGTGAATGCGTAGCCTAGCTGGGGACTGCTGTTGAAATTCACAATCACCTAAAATGGAGCACTGATAGGGGGACACATCTTGAAGAACCTCAGTTACTGCACAAGGTAAGTAACCTTCTCTTACACCTAGATATATTGACTTTGGGTCATGTGCTAGTCATTCTCCATTCAAGTTGTTGAGTTCTCATGAAACATTTTCATGACTGAGGTGAAAACATGAGGAGTCTTTGACACACTGAGTTTAAGACTCCAACTATTGCAGTATCCACTGATAACTGCCATGTTTTGGTTCAGATTGTCCTTGGTCTTCTGGAAGTCCCTGTCACTTGAAGCTAGGCAGATATCATCCACATACTTGAATGTCTTTGAGATTGTTGGAGGCAGATCTTTCTGTAAATATATTGAAAAAAGGTAGAGCAAAAACAGATCCCTGAGGGAATCTGTTCTTCTGGATCCTCCATGTGCTCAGTTTATTTCCTAGCATCACCTGGAATTGTTTGTTTCAAAAGATCATTTCTGTAGCTATAACGCCCATCGAGGTAACATCTTTGACATCATGACCAACAGGCCATTGTGCCAGACAGTAGTCAAGAAACACAGCCTCTGTCTTTTTTCCTTCGATTGAAAAACCGTTTTCTGTACAGGTGGTCAGAGCGAGAACTAGTTCTGGAACCTTGCCCTGCTCAGATCCTCTTCTACTATGGGCATTATTCTTGAAGAATTAGTTGCACCAAAAGTTTGTAAGTACAGCTCAGAAGTGATTATCCTGTGGTAGCTAGCTGGAATGGATTGGTGCTTTCCTGGTTTTGGTATAGCTGTTGACAATAACAGCTCTTTTATGCTCTTCTTACGAAGATGGAACAGAATTTCTGGTGCAATCTTGTCAAGGCCACATTTTTTTCTTGCTTTCAGAAGTGCGCTCTCCATCTTCAATGAGTAAAGGCTGAAAGATATTGTATTCACATGAAGGTGGGGTCAGTCTTTATGGGTGCCATTCCTCCTTTACTGATTCCTCAAATGGCATGTCCCTGTTGGCTTTTGTCATATTGGTTATGTGTGTGGTGATGCTGTTTGGGAACACTTTCCAGTGGTGTGTGGTTAGTGGTTTCTGTGCTGCGCCAAGCTTCTTTCTGAATGACTGTGCTTTCCTGCTAGACCTTGTCACATCTGCAGTTGATGTAACTTATTCCCGGCAACAGGCATAGAGGTTGTCAGTGGTTTGCTGTCTCTAAGTTACCAGATTCTTCACACTGCTTCAGAAGTTCTGTGCATTCCACATCTAAGCAGGGTACATAAATCTTTTTTGTTAGCCACATGGGATGGATTTCGTGGCTGCTTCGAAGATTGCTTTTGAGAAGCAAGTGTAAGGGTTTTCTTCAGAATATTATGTGGTATGCACACTGTGTGCTCACTGATCAACTGACAATTTTTTCCAGTCTTCCCTTCTATAATTCCACCATAATCAAAGTATAGTAGTTCTTATGGAGATCCCCACTCCTATAAGAATGGGGCAGAAGACGACAGGTACTGGCTGTGTGAGAAGTTTCCAAGAGCTCTACAGCAGACTGGTAACTGATGGCCCCTGTGGCGAGTTGGACCCTCTTTCTGGGATTCCACCTGATGTAGAGGGATTTCACTGAGCCTCTCCTGTTCAGCTAGCCTGGGTTCCCTTTCCCTGCTTTGATGAATTGCGCTCTCTAGCCTCTTGCAGCACACACACACAGATAGGACCACACCCCACTGCGGACACAGACTGAAATCAACTCTGTGTGAGAGGACTCCCCCAGCACTCACGCGCACACTCCTTTTGGGAGATAAATCCAAAATAAGACTGTCTTGCATTGTATAGAAAAATCTGCACAGCACAAGCTCATAAAAATCCGCCTTCTTCCTCAATGTGAAAAGAGATGTACATGACTTCTTGTCCCCACTCCCCAGATAGAAATTGCATAAACTGGCTTTAATAATAAATTAAATTAATTCTGCCTTTTATAATTAATAAAAATTTATTTTAAGTGGTTCAATGGATAGCCTCCACATAAATATCAGATTTTACATAAATGGCTCTGCCACATTTTCCATGAAGATTCTCTGTTACTGAATGCTTTGCAGCTGACAGCTCCTAAGAACATAAGAATGGCCGTACTGGCTCAGACCAAAGGTCCATCCAGCCCAGTATCCTTTCTATCAACTGTCATAAATATAAAGGGAAGGGTAACAACCTTTATGTATGCAGTAATATAAAATCCCTCCTGGCCAGAGGTACAGAATCATTTACCTGTAAGGGGTTAAGAAGCTCAAATAACCTAGTTGGCACCTGACCAGAAGGACGAATGAGGAAAAGAAGATACTTTCAAATCTGGGGTTGGGGGAAAGTTTTTCTTTGTCTCTGTGTGTTCTCTCAGAGCCAGAGAGGGGCCAGGGCAGGAAAATCCATCTCTTACAGACAATCCTGAAACGAATCTCTCTAATATTACAAAAAGTGTAAGTAATAAGACAAGCCATTAGATTATCTTTTGTTTTAACATGAATTTTCCCTGCACTAAGAGGGAGTTTTATTCCTGTTTTCTGTAACTTTGAAGTTAAACCTACAGGGGGATTTTCTGTGTTTTAAATCTTTTGATTACCCTGTAAATTTATTTTCCATACTGATTTTACAGAGGTTATTCTTTTACTTTTGTTTTAAATAAAATTCTTCTTTTAAGAACCTGCTTAATTTTCAGTGTCCTAAAAACCCAGGGATTTGGGTCTGTGCTCATCTGTACCAGTTGGTGAGAATATTATTCTCAAGCCTCCCCAGGAAAGGGGATGAACGATTTTAGGGGAATATTTTGGGGAAAATAGGACTCCAAGTGGTCCTTTCCTGAATCTTTGTCTACATCACTTGGTGGTGGCAGCAGTCCCATCCACGGACAAGGAAGGATTTGTTCTTTGGGGAAGTTTTAACCTAAGTTGGTAGAAATAAGCTTAGGAGGTCTTTCATGTGGGTCCCCACATCTGTACCCCAGAGGTCAGAGTAGGGAGGTAACCCTGACACTGATGGTGGCCATTTCTAGGTGCCCCAGGGTGAGTGAACCTAACAGGTAATGATCAAGTGATCTTTCTCCTGTCATCCATCACCACCCTCTGACAAACAGAGGCTAGGACACCATTCCTTACCCATCCTGGCTAATAGCCATTAATGGACTTAACCTCCACCAACTCCAGTAATGAATTGAAGAATGGAGAGAAAAGAATCAACAAGTGCCACTCCCATGTCACTGTTGTTGGGATTTGGATTGTCCAGTTTCAGTATGCTGTTTTCTGCTTTAGTTTCCCCCAAAGGGTTTAAACAGGGTGCATGATGAGAACATAGCAGCATTGCTTCACTAATTTCTATAAATCATACTTATGTAGTGCCATAAGAGTTTGTTTCTATACAAAGGTGATTGTGAATTTGAAACATGGGGAAAGGAACTCTTCTATTAGCCCTTTATTTTCCTCCCTTAAGTTATCTCCACATCTTGATTGAACAGATTTTTTTCATATTTTGCTGTATATTTCATTTTCAAAACATGGTCAATATGTTCCTATCAGATATTTCTGCCATTTCAATCTATTGAGCCAATGCAATGTGCTCTGTTAGTTTGAAATACGATAAAGGAAATCAGCCTAATTGAAGTGGTTTGAATTTCTTTAAAAATATTATGAAATTTCCTGTGAGCTGTATTCACTAAGTTACTCTGACATTTTGATGTTTGTAGCCTTCTGGGCTTAGTTACCAGCATTTTTCGAAATTACCTTAAAAATAGATTAGGATTCTGATGAGGAATCCTGTTAATTATATGAGGTTCTGTTTGCAACATAAGAGAATCTTTAAATATTGACTTGGACTAGTGTAGAAAAATAGAGCAGAAATTTGCATAATATCTAGTAAGAATACTGGAATGTTGTCTTTTAAATAGAATAATTTATAATTATTACTTTCAAAACTAATGAAAAGTAAAACACCAAAGGCTTTCAGTACCAATCTGTGTACAGATTTATGTGTGCAAATTCTAATTAACCATGTAATTGTGTCCAAATAGCATCTCTCTCAAATCAAGACTTACTTATTAAATACAGATATCCTTGGATTGTTCTTAAAATGCACTTTGGGTTTTTTCTCTTCTGTTTTTGCAATGGGGAAAGAACTCGCTGTAACAAGCAAATCAGAAGCACAAGATGATTGACCATCAAAAGAAAAAAGCTATGCAAATACAGACCTTATATCAAATTCAGAATACAGCAAAGTACAAGTCTTATGCAGTGTTAAGAAAGCAAAGAAAAAGATTTTACAAAGAAAAAAGTGAAACAAAAATCTCCAATGATATATATTGAATAATCAGGTTATATTGATGACTTAAATTAACAAAAAAAAATAAAAAAAATTCTAGGGCAAGGCACCATCATCCAAACTTTTGACTTCATAGAAGTTCAATTCTTTTACTGTTGCTTGGGTTTTAGCTTCAAAGAGCATTCTAGCCTCAACAAAATATCAGCCTTGAGGTTAGAAACTGTTGTATTAATTGCTAATGGAATTACAGAGGGATAAGATTAGCTCATTCAGTTTTAAGTTGGTTTTATGTTATCAGACTTAGTCAGAACCCTAATTGTGAACACTATATTGTACTCTTTGTCCCTAATACAGATCAGTGCTTTTTCCATGAAAATATTGCTCTAAAATGTTGCTCCACTGCATTAGCAAAAAGCACATTATGCTATGTGATTGGTTGGACCTCACTTTTGGGGTGCCATTGGATATGCTGGGGTCCCACTGAACCCGCCTGTCCTGCCAGCCTGGGTTTCCCGTACATTATGCTGCTGTGACAGGCTGTAAAGCCTCCTTTTAGCACACACCCAGGTAGGGACACACCCAGCTGTAGAATCACAGAGTCTGCAATCAGCTCTCTGTGGGAGGACTCAGCTAGGGGATGCCCAGTTCTCTTGTGGTGCACACCTCTGGACTGGAGTGTAAACCCAAAATTACATTGGGTTGCGCTGTATAGAGATCTATATAGTATAAACTCATAAAAATCCCCCCCCCCCAATGTGGAGGAAGATGGGCACCACTCTTTGACCCCTCCACCCCCATAATGAATTGCACAAACTGGGTTTGAAATACACAAAAAATAAGTTTATTAACTACAAAAGGTAAAATATTAAGTGATAATAAGGGATAGCAAACAGAACAAAGCAGATTACTGAGCAAATAAAACAAAACACAAATTAAGCTTAATACCCTAAAGAAACCGGTTACAAATAGTAATTTCTCATCCTAAATGATGTTTTGGGCAGGTTACAGAGTTTCTTCAGCTCAGGGTTCCAGTTACTTCTTTTCACAGGCTACCTCCTCTCAGCCTGGACTGAGCCCTTGCCTTTCCTTAGTTTAGTTCCTTTGTTTCTTCAGTGTTTTCAGCAGTCTTCCTTCTTAGGCAGTAAGGCAGTGGAGAAGAGCTATGATTAATTCACTCCTCAACCTTAAGTAGAATTTAGATAGGGTGGGAACCTTTTGTTTCCCTGTTTGATTCCCATGGCCTTAAGTGGAAAAATACTAGCTCAAGATGGTGTCCTGTACCAGGTGACATGATCATATGATTTTGCAGGGTCAAAGCAACAAGGTTTATTTGTAATGTCACCAGAAGGAACTTCAGGAAGATGGGAGATCAGCATTTTCAAAGACTCATTGTCTTTCCTAATAGCCCATCCAAGCTCATTGCCTATTGTCTAATGGGAATTTCCCAAGTACACACACAGTTATAATTGTTACCTAGTCAGTATTACTAACTTTAGATTCAGAAATGATACGTGGGTACAAATTGGATAAAAATATTCAGCAAATCATAATCTTCCCAGTGATACCTCACATGACCCATTTTGCATAAAACATGTCTTAGTTATGCCATATTCATATTATAACAATATTTAATGAAGAATATGAGGTGCAGCATCACAATTGTAGCCCAATCCTAGCTAATACTTAGCACTTAACATGAAATTTGTTGCCAACAATATATAAAAGCCAACATAGATTATGAGAATTCTTATATATTCTCTCTCATGTGATCTCCAATTTATATAAGCTAAATCAAGCCAGAAAAAAAAAAAAATCTGTTCCTCTGAAGCCCTCATTATCTGTGGTCTCTGACAAGGCTCGTGGTCTCTGACAAGGCTCAAGCTCTCCCAATACTAGTCACTAGCTATACAAAGCAATTAGAGTTGGTGAAACAACCCAGGAAGAAGTGTATGCAGTACTTAGACAATGATCATCCCTATGTCTACTTTGCATCAAATGTAAATACCCCTGTCCTCCACCTTTTCTCTATGTGTAATCAAATACAGAATCAGCTCTTCGATGAGGAACAGTTAGCCAAAGGTGAACCCAGGCAAGATATGGGATGCTGGCAGGAGGAAAGGAAGCACTTCGAAGATCTGTCCACCTCTAACACATCCAACTGTTGAGGGAATCTGCCTTTAGATTGTGACCAATAGCCTTAGGTTCATTTGTTACAGGATACCCAAGTAGTCTTGTCAATAAAAAACACCCAGTTCCATATGCAACGGGGCCTCATCCTATCTGATTCAGGGCTTGGCCAGAGCGTGATCCACACACTTTTGCCCTCCAGGCTATATTATTGTAACTCACTATGCCCAGGAGTTAAGCCACATGAATGATCTCTGGAAAAAACTTAAAAAAAACCAACCAAACAAAAAAAAAACAGCAGCTCTTCTGCAACACAGATTGCTGTGAACACAACCACCCAGGTGCTCTGCTGCTTGTACTGGGTCTGAAATGAATAGAATCCAGTTCAAGGACTCCGTCTTGATATTCAGAGTGCTCCATTGGATTGAACCAGGCCACTGGAGAGATTAGCTTTCCTTTTGCAATGTGACCTTCCATCAAAGCTACGTTCCACTGGAACCAGGACACTGCCCAGCAGCATAGGGAGACTCAGAGCACAGAAGCAGGAACTACACTGTGGAACACACTCCTGCAATACAGCAGTTGTCATAGTCTTCACACTTTCAGAACTCAATGCAAAATACAACTTGTTAGCTCAGCTATCTTTTAGTAGAACCTGCATGCACCCCTGCACACACAACACTATTCAAGCTATTTTTGTGAAGGAAGAAGGGGAGAGATTTTTTGTTTCCAAATAGTTGGACATGTTGAGATAGTACAGTGATGGGGCCATCCCTAGATAGTAATTGATAGTTCTGAAAATGTAATTATAAACAAGGAATGATCGTTGAATAGGTATGTGTGTCTAGTGGAGCCATGCAGGGATTGGTTCTTGGCCCTATACTATTTAACATTTTTATTAATGACTTAGAAGAAAATTTAAAATCATCAGATAGCTTGCAGATGACAAAAATGGGGGAGTGGTAAATAATGAAGAGGACAGTTCACAACTCAGGTGATCTGGATCACTCGGTAAACTGCTGACAAGCAAAAAATATGCATTTTAATATCGCTAAGTATATACAACTATGAACAAAGTATGTAGGCCATACTTACAGGATAACAGACTCTATTCTCGGAAGCAGCCACTCTGAAAGAGATTTGAGGGTGATGGATAATCAGCTGAACGTGAGCTCTCAGTGTAACACGGGCAAAAGGGCTAATGTGATCTTTGGATCCATAAACCGAGGAATCACAAGTAGGAGTGGAGAGGTTATTTTATCTCCATGTTTGGCACTGGTGTGACTGCTGCTGGAATACCATTGTCCAATTCTGATGCCAACATCAAAAAGATGTTGATAAATTAGAGTGAGTTCAAAGAAGAGCCATGAGAATTATTAAAGGATTAGAAAACATAGAGATATACTAAAGGAGCTCAGTCTAGTTATCTTACCAAAAGAAAATGTTAAGGAATAACTTGAGTATAGTCTATAGGTATCTACATGTGGAACAAATATTTAATGATGGGCTTTTCAGTCTAGCAGTGAGATATAACAGATTCCGAAGGCTAGAAGTTGAATCTAGACAAATTCAGACTGGAAATAAGGTGTACATTTTTAACAGTGAGAGTAATTAACCATTGAAACAATTTACGAAGATTCATGATGGAATCTCCATCGCTGAGAATTTTTAAAACAAGATTGAATATTTTTCTTAATGATATGCTCTAGGAATTATTTTGGTAAAAGTTTTAGATGATCACAATGGTCCCTTCTGGCCTTGGAATCTGAAAATCTCTCTTATTTCTTCTGACATCTTTCTCATTTTCTTTCCTTGTCTCCTTCTTTATCTCATTTCCATTATTTCTCTCCCCTTTCTATTCCCGTCTGTCATGTTTTTCTATGAATGACAGGCTGTAGTTATGAAAGAAATTGATTTGTGCTGTAATCCTACATGTAAGAGATTCTTCCGCCTGTACTCCATAGTGCCAGCTGCAGGGTGAAACTTGTCTCTGTGATCTAGTAAGAGTCATTTGCAAACTGCAGCAGATCATGCTACTGTGCAAGGGTGCACCTGCTTTTAGTTTCTGCTCTGGCTGCTTGCTTCTCCCTCTTGTGGAAAAGTCATCCTATCAGCAGCAGAAGAAAAGGAGCTTATTCACCACCGTGGGTCTCAAGCAAGCAGTCTTCTGATTTCTCGTGTCTTGATGTGATAGTGCTAAAACTAATTGCTAGTAAATACGTCTCAGAGTACCAGCCGTGTTAGTCTGTATCCATAAAAAGAGCAGGAATACCTGTGGCACCTTTGAGACTAACCAGTTTATTTCAGCATAAGCTTTCGTAGGCTATAGCCCACTTCATCGGATGCATAGAATGGAACACACAGAAGTAAGATTTATATATACACACAGAAAAACATGAAAAGGTGGAAGTTACTTCTGTGTGTTCCATTTTATGCATCCGATGAAATGGGCTATAACCTATGAAAGCTTATGCTGAAATAAATTGGTTAGTCTCTAAGGTGCCACAAGTACTCTTCATTTTTTTTGCTAGTAAATAAAGTCACAGTTGTGGGAGTCATCTGGTTTTTCATCTCCATTGCCCATCATATTTCCTAATGTAAGCCTAATGTATTGAAAGGATAGAAACCCATAACTTATCTCCAGTGCCGGTGTCAGCTTTGTTGCCGCCCTAGGCCAAGCGGCAAAAACCCCACAAAACCCTCCACTTGCCAAGCTGCCACCGAACTACCGCTGGACGCAGAGAGGGTGTCGTCGCCGAAATGCCACCGACAGACAAAGCGGCGAAGACGGTATAGCCGCCGAAAACTGTGGAGCACCGCCCCAATTACAGACTGCGCCCCCCCATGTTGGCCACCCCAGCACAGGGGGCGCTGGTGCCTGGAGCCGGCCCTGCCCTAGGCGGTGAAGCCAAAACAAGAGGTAGGAGTTGCTGCCGAAAGGTCGCCAAGGGCGGCAAAATACCTCCCCGCAAATCATGGTGCCCTCGGCGACCACCTAAGCTGCCTAGTGGTTGCACTGGCCCTGCTTATGTCTGTCATTCAAGCCCTTCAGTTTTTCTCTTTGGACTTCTACAAGGAAAAATCAAATTAATTTTCCTTTGTTTCTGAAGCAAAAATTAACGTTTGAAAAGTTGCTTTTGGGGAGAGGCACATAGTCACGCTTCTCCCTGTAGAATTCCTACATGGTCAACACTATTGTGTGTAGTCATTTTCTTCTCTACTGCAGGGTTCCATTTATCACATTGTTCTAAATATTTCAACGGGTCTTTGTACCTCTGCAGACAAATTCCTTTGTTTGCCTCATGCTATTACATTTTTTTGGTGGTTGTAGTTCGAAGGCAAGGGACACATGTGTTGTTAGAAGTTTTAAACTATTGTTCAGATATCTCCAAATTTAGGAAGTAGGTTTATCCAGCTCTTCCTTTGCAACTGTAGAAGGAAGCTTTTGTGTGTGTTGAATGTGTCAGGTTTTGTCATACAGTCACTACTGTTACAAATCATGATGACACGATGATTACAGTAGTTTTTCATTTAGTAGCTGGTAAGGTTAACATTTTTCCGAGTGAATGAGTGTCACTGCAGAAAGCCTTATAAGTAAGGTACTTGTACCTCTGTGTGACATTATAGAATATGATATTGCCATAGTTCACTTCATTTTGCTTTTTAATGAGTTTAATAAGTAGACTTCAGAAGACGTATGATTATATATCTCAGGAATTTCTGGGTTGCCTGTGCCCAATACAATACTTTGTAGAAACTTTTTTAAAATGTGGATTGCAAAGTGATGTGTGAGCCAAGAATATGAAATGAGTGTCCTGACAAATAAGACATCCAATTAGTTAATCTTTACTTTGCATTGTGATCAGCTATTTTTGCAGCACTGAATACTTTTTTAATTTTATACTTGTCATTATATCCAGTAATTTTGGTCATTTATTCAAATGGTAACCCCCAAAAATCTGAATGTTAGATTGTACCGCAGAATGAGTTTGGAGAAAAAAATTAATTACATGTTTTACTCCACTGCTATTTCATTCTGCCTGCCATCAAAGTACAAAAGTATACATCAAAATCTTCTGTCCTACTGAGTCGCATTCTTGGATTTTTCAAATTTAGCTATGAACATGGGTCAGCTAGTGTCAAGACTGAAAGAACGCAGACTGCAAATGAGTACAGATGAAGGAGTTATGCAGTACATAATGCTAAAACAGGTGGTTTGGAAGAGAAACAAAATGTTTAATTGCTTAAAAGATTGCCACTCTGCATCTCCAACTAGTGTATCTTGTTTACCAGGCTAAAGAAATAAATTGCTGTCAACTTAGATCTAAGTTTGTTTTTATAGCCTAAAGATTCTTTCTTACTTTCAATCTTTATTTAAATCCTTGGTAAGGGATTACTTTATTGATGTATTAAATTCATCTAAAGTTTAAACAATCAAAAGACTAATACTATAAATAATGCTGTTTTTGTATCATTTAAGTGCTGTAAATTGAATGTCTTATTTTGTTTCTCTCTGAGGAATTGGTCGCTATCTGTTGCGAAGAGTGTCTTGTGTGCATTGTCACCCAACAGATTACAGTTCTGAGCACTTTAGGGTTTATTGTTCTAAAATACTGTATGTTTTTGTTTACAGGACTGTGAACTTCGACATAATAAAGTACTTGTATGATTTCTTGTGAAAACAAGCCTCACAGCCATATGGACACTGTGACAATGACTAAAGCAAGCTGTGTTCCTCTATCTACTTAGCTGGCCAGGGAGAGGAGCATTTTGGCTCTACTGGATTTGTCCAAACAGGTGCTGGCCCAGCATGCAATCTGATGAAAATATTCTGATTGGTCTGGGAGGATCTGAGCAGAGGACTATTTACCAGGGACCCTGGAGTATTTGGAAGCAATGTGTTAATTATAAACAGCAGGGTTTGAGCACAATCTGTTCTGCTCTTAATGATGTTATCTTAACACTGAAATTGCCTGAAACCCATTTACTTAGGACTGCATTTTGCTCTATGAACTATCCCCTGTGCTTTGAACGTGGCAGCAGCCCTTGTTTGTATGCCCAGTCTTTTCACTTCCTCTCCACAGGAATCTTTGCAATTGCCTGCCAAAGCAGCTTTTCCTAAAGCCACCATTTTAAGAGAGAGGAGCAGCAAAATATAATAAACATAAGTGCATGTTTAAAATCAAGCTGGTGTATGCTTATTTGTGAATCATATGTAGATTAGGTGTTCAACTCACATACATAGGGATTATGATAGGAAAACCCCAAATTTATCAGCACAGAATTTATCTTGAGACCCACTTGTAAATGTTAACCTTAAAACCTCCTCTTTACCAAGGTTTTTAAAAAATCAAAATTTAAAATGTATGACTGCCAAATCTATCATTTACATGCTAGATGCCAGTAGTGGCAGGGCTGTTCCATTTACCAGCTTTCTAGGAGCTTTTTATTTAAATATTCATACAGTTCTTTTGAGCTCAGCCAGAGTTTTCTTGAGTGCAAATTCTTGTGCAGTTCTGAGTGGACATATTTTAGCATAGCGTGTTATGGAAGCAAAGCAGTCTAGTTTGAAGTATACTTGTAAGTATGCTCTAAAGCCAGAATATATACTATAATGTGGTGCAGCGTGGGTTCTTCTGCAGCAATATGTGCATGGGAGATAAAGATTCAGCAAGTAACATGATGGACCTGTTGCACGCTATTCTTAGCAGAGAAGACACTGCAGTCTGAAAGAAGCAAAAAGTTGAACATACGTTATCATATCGTAAAGCCTTTGTCACGCTTGTTGAGAAACTCCAACAATGAATTTTCAAAACATCCAAGTTTTCAGTACTTCAAAAACTTGAATTTTTTTTGTGAACCAAAAATTGTGTATGGTAGGGTAACTATAGTTTGTAATAAACTCTTAAATTCCCTTCACTTTTCAGAAATCAGATGCTAAGCTAACAGCTAAGTGGATTTTTTAAAATTGCAATAGGAACTTGAGCAAGAATATGCAGTATGGGATTTTGAGAGTTTCAGCATCTATTCCTGGAAGTGAAAGCAGGGGGCACTAGGACATTTTAGCTGACTGAACACAAATGGATCACCTGCTGTGTAATACATACCAACAGGAGCACATCATAGCTCTGCAAGCTATCTGGTCTTCTAGCCCAATTCCAGATAAGCTTTAAGGTCTGCAAAGTCCTCTAAGGGCTGGGCCCTGACTTCTCCACAATCTGCCACATCAGGAACCCAGTCGTAAACAAAGCCCTGTTTGAAGCTCTCAAAGATGATGGGTGGAGTTTTATTGGTGGCCATATACTGCTCTACATAATTTTGTTGGTGCATAGATACTATGATGGATGAGTTTATTCGAGATACATAGACATCTGAAATGTGAATCTGGCCTCCTATGGGGAAGTACAACTAGTTTTCTTGCTTGGATGTTCAACATACAAATTATTAAAGAACATTCTCAAATTGTTGTATGATGAAAGAGAAATGCATCTACTGCCAGCCTGTAACAGGGTCTGCTGGCCCACTCTTCCTGCAGCCCACTGGCTGCCCATATAAAGTTCAGAGAGGCTTTCACTGTGCAACACCTGTGTCTTTATTATCTTACAGTGCAGTGCCCACCACCAGTGTTAAACTATATACAACTTAGAGGCTTATTTGGCTCCTCACAAAGGCAGCGGCCCTCAGCCGGGAGATTGACCTTGCTCTGGCCATTCCCCCCCTTCCTTCTGGCTCCTTCCAGCCTTTATAGCCCTCAGGCCAGCAGGTGTAGCCAATCCACAGGCCAGGCATCGGGCTTTCCCCAGCCTCAATCTATCTCCCCTGATTGGGGCTGGCTGAGCAGGGGCTGATTAGGTGCCTCTGCACCAGCACCCTGCTACACAGCCTAACACTGTTTGGTTCAACGGATTGGACAAATGTGCTTAAAATACAGATCAGTAGCTGTAGGAGCTGGGTATATCTTTCAGACCATCCTGAGAGTACAGTACAAAATAAAATCCGGCTCTCCCTTTTTTCTTTTCTATATGTCATTTGGCAGAGTTGTGGACTACTATCCCACTATATGCTATCCCCAAAGCCTTTAATAAAACTAATATACCAAATAGTATTAAAAATGTGTGGTGGTTTGTAACTGAAATGTTCATAGCTCTGAACAAAACATTATGATTGTTCTTTCAAAAGTTTACAACTAAACATTGACTTAATACAGCTTTGAAACTTTACCATGGGGAAGAAAAATGCTGCTTTCCCTTTATATTTTTTAGTAATTTGCTTTTAACACAGTATTCTACTGTTGCCTTTTTTTGGTCTCTGCTGTTGCCCGATTGTGTACTAAATGAGGTGTCAGGTTTAAGAATAGCAGCCTTGTTATTAAGGCTTGTTAGTAAGTTCTGTAAAGAAAACGAGGAGTACTTGTGGCACCTAAGAGACTAACCAATAAAGTGGGCTATAGCCCACAAAAGCTTATGCTGAAATAAATTGGTTAGTCTCTAAGGTGCCACAAGTACTCCTTGTTTTCTAAATGAGGTGTGCGGTTGACTTGTAAGTTTATAACTCTGAGGTTCTACTGTATATATGTTGTACCAGTCTTCTTGGACCTTTGGTTTTCTTTAATATTGGCCAATGTATGTAAATACATTGATCTTTCTAATGCAGGGGTTTCCAAACTTGTTCCATGGCTTGGCCAGGGTAAGCCCCTGCTGGCCGCAAGATGTTTTGTTTACCCAGGTGCCCGTAGGTTCAGCCACTCGCAGCTCCCACTGGCCGCGGTTTGCCATTCCTGGCCAATGAGAGCTGTAGGAAGTGGTGGCCTGGCACCGCACTGATTAGGATTCACTAGACAGCAAGTGTGAAAAATCGGGACAGGTGGGGAGTAGTAGGAGCCTATGTAAGAAAAAGACCCTAAAATTGGGACTCTCCCTATAATATCAGGACATCTGGTCACCCTAGCGCCACATTTCAGGAAAGATGTGGACAGATTGGAAAAAGTCCAGAGAAGAGCAACAAAAATGATTAAAGATCTGTGAAACATGACCTATGAGGGAAGATTGGGAAAAAAATGTGTTTGTTTAGTCGGGAAAAAAGACTGAGGGGACATAACAGTTTTCAAGCACATAAGAGGTTACAAGGAGGAGGGAGAAAAAAATTCTTAACCTCTGAGGATAGGACAAGAGCAATGTGCTTAAATTGCAACAAGGGATGTTTCAGCTGGACATTGGAAAAATTTCCTAATGTCAGGGTGGTTAAGCACTGGAATAAATTACCTAGGGATGTTGTGGAATCTCCATCATTGGAGATTTTTAAGAGCAGGTTAGACAAATACCTGTCAAGAATGGACTAGATGACCTCTCAAGATCCCTTTCAGTCCTATAATTCTGTGATTATTAATCATGTTTATTATGGTACTGCTGAAAATGTAACTAGAAATGGGGCCCCCATTGTGCTAGGCACTGAATATGCACAGAATAGGAGATCCCTGCCCAAAGAGCTTACAGTTTAAGTCGACAAGACAGACACGGGGTGGAGGGAAGAGATAGCACGCACTAGCAGAGTGAACAATGTGATAGCAGCAAATACCATATTAGTTGCTTGATGGGTTTTGTTTTTTTTTACATTTCATAACATCCATATTAGAATTACACCATTGCTGAACTTAAAAAACGAATGAGATTTTGGAACTGGAAGAGACGTTTCTGAAAATGACTATATTATTATAACAATGCTTTTTTTCAGTATTCCCACAAGTGATTTAGAAAAGTTCTTAGAGGCCACAACCAGGTCAGGAACTTCACTGGGATAGGTCCTGTCCAGAACAAGACCTCTAGTTACTCCCCCAAAGAGCTTATTGTTTAACATTGCACAAGTGCAGTTCCTTCTTCCATCATTTTAATTCTCTCCAACCATATTTGTGCTGAACATTTGAGCAGAAATCTGACGGGGGAATCACTCAGTCTGAAATTTTGAATAAATAATACTGTTCATGGTCCATATTTGGCAAAAGTCTGCTGATATATGAGTCAGGGTCAAAAACCTTGACAAATGTCCTGTTATGCCATGATCCAACCATAGGATTAAATAGAAGTATTATTGTAATTTGCAACTGGGAAAATACACATTCACTTGCACTAAGGAGTACGTATGTCAAAGGACAATTTAAATCTCCTGTACAGTGCTAAACAGAACATTCATTTGCTGGTGCCTCTCTCTTCAATATTTCCATTCTCATCATACTTCTCAAGCTGCTAAGGCTGAAATGTGGGGCACAATGTATGATAGAGACCCAAAATAAGGGATACAAATTATGCAGGAAACTGAAAATGCTATGGGATTCCTTCCTTTAGTGTAAATAACTCCAGAACATCAGCTTTGTGACTATTTGATGTAAATAATTTTCAATCATAAAAGTGGGAACATATTCAAATTTGAGTGAGAGGTAGGTAATTTGGGACCAAAATGAGTGATGTCCCTCTAAAGGAGAAGTACATTTGAGAAATATGCAGTTGTCATTTTGCTAAGGACCCATTAGACGAAACAACTGTCCTTAAAAACCGATTCCTCTCTGTGCCCTTTAGAAAGACATCTGTCGGCGATATGAAACTTTGCTGAATCAGCACAATAAGAATGGGCAAGGTGATTGAAGTGTGGAGGATTGATGTAGACTAACTATACTGATGATGAATAGCAGGATTTGTTCCATCAGACTAGAAATATTTCTATACATCTATAAATTACTACAATGTGCCTATTACCGTATAGCATAGTAACTTTTACCTTCCATAATGTGATTTCACTTATATTATGGGTGAAATCCTGGCCCTGTTGAATTCAATGGCAAAACTCCCATTGACTCCAGTGAAGTCAGGATTTCACCCTATGCTGATACACATGGTGTGGTCTTTGGAATTGTGGCAAGAAGATAAATCAAGATAATTATTGTCCCAATAGCAGTCCCCAAGTATTTTTGCACAACCAGTGTGTAAACAAACTTAAGACAAATAGTTATGAAAATATTTTCATATTTAATCATCCAAAAGAGACATTACAAGGAATTACATTAGAGAAATCCTATAAACTCATAACTCCTGGCTTCAAATTCTCAGTCTGATTCTTCTGGGAAAGGTTGCACTCCAAACTTCCACCAGTTCTGGGATATAAAACAAGAAAAGACAAAATTATTTTTAAATATAACCCTCAACTCCTTAATATCTTATTAGCCTAGGCACTTATTACATTCCTGGTTTAATGTTCAATCTACCTGCAAAAACAGGTGTACATTCCGTAACATGCAGCATAAGTAGCTGTTGGCCTTCCCTTTTTTTATTGGTTTAGGGGTTTTTTTTCGTTATAAATTGGTACATCGGACCCTCGCATATAGCGCGGTCATGGTGATGGATCCCAAATTTAAATATTGTATTTAAATTGCGATCCTCCTCCACGCATGGATCCCAAACCCCGGGCTATAACGAGGGTGCAGTGTATTAACACAATTACGTCTAAAGAGTTGCCATGGGCTGGACTCTCCCTTTGCACTTTCATTGGC
The DNA here is from genome assembly GCA_007922305.1 of Dermatemys mawii. NCBI lineage: Eukaryota > Metazoa > Chordata > Testudines > Dermatemydidae > Dermatemys > Dermatemys mawii. Next base: position 18,669,929 of record ML677341.1, on the reverse strand, counting down.
AGAGAAAAGCTAAAGATGATAGTGCTGCCCAAGGCAACTTGCGGTTGGGAGCAGCAGGTTCTGCAGGACAGTAGTTAGGTGGGGTATACTCCACATGTTGCACTCCACCCACAACTGAGCAAAAACTATCCGAGAGTAAATGTTGTTCCAGGTAGCATTGACTTCCCATCTGTTTTCTAATTGCAAAATGATGCAAAAGATCTACATCCTTGGATATGTCCAATTGGGGGTAGTGATTTGAATCAATTAGCAAGTTGAATTAAATGTAATAAACTTTGTGTTCCAAATCATTGGATTGGATCTGCTAAAATGTTGAATGGATGAATACTTGATAAGAGAAAAAAAAATGTGTTTTTGTCTTAACTTTCATCATAACCTGTCGATTGTCTTCAGTCGATCCAGATAAATTGTATGCAGACAGCTGTTGAACTATATGCAGTGAGTGTGGTTTCATTTCTTGCATTCATTATATTATATGTTTAATTTATCAGAACAATTAAAGAAAATTAGATATGAAAAAATCTACAGATACTTTCTATGTTCCAACTTCCTTGAAATCACATACATGGAGTTTTTCTACATATACAATGTGAAAATGTGTGTGCAATAAGTTGCATTGGAGGGAGGTTTTTTTTAAAAAAAAAAAGTCAGTTGAGATGCGTTGTTTGGACTTTCTGAAGACCACCCTGTTCCTTATAAGTAATAGAATTTTTTACACTTGCAATGTATTGGCCCAATATAATGCTGGCTTAATATTTGGGTACATAAATAATATCAAAAGGATATTATTAGGGCTGGTGATTAATTGCAGTTCACTCACACGATTAACTCAAAGTTAATTGCAATTAAAAAATTAATTGCAATTAATCATGCTGTTAAATGATAAAATACCAATTGAAATGTATTAAATATTTTGATGTTTTCTACATTTTCAAATATACTGATTTCTATTACAACACAGACTACAAAGTGTACAGTGCCGTTTATATTATTTTTATTACAAATATTTGCACTAATAAAAATAGTATTTTTGTTTACCTCAAACAAGTACTATAGTGCAATCAATCTCTTTATTGTGAAAGTGTAACTTACAAATGTAGAATTTTTTTGTTACATCACTGCACTCAAAAACAAAATAATGTTAAACTTTAGAGCCTACAATCCACTCAGTCCTACTTCTTGTTCAGCCAGTTGCTAAGACAAACAAGTTTGTTCACATTTACAGGAGATACTGCTGCCCACTTATTTACAATGTCACCTGAAAGTGCGACAGGTGTTTCTATGGCATTTTTGTAGCAGTGTTGCAAAGTATTTACTTGCCAGATATGCTAAACATTCATATGCCCCTTCGTGCTTCAGCCATCATTCCAGAGGACATGCTTTCATGCTGATGATGCTCATTAAAAAAAAGTGTTAATTAAATTTGTGATTGAACTCCTTGGGGGAGAATTGTATGTCTCCTGTTGTGTTTTACCCACTTTCTGCCATATACTTCATATTATAGCAGTCTCAGATGATGACCCACCACATGTTGTTTGTTTTAAGAACACTTTCACAGCAGATTTAACAAAATGCAAAATAGGTATCAATGAGAGATTTCTAAAAATAGCTACAGCACTCCACCCAAGATTTAAAAATCTGAAGTACCATCCAAAATCTGAGAGGGATGAGGTGTGGAGTATGCCTTCAGGAGTCTTAAATGAGCAACATTCAGATGCAGAAACTACAGAACCCAAATCATCAAAAAAGAAAATCAACCTTCTGCTGTTGGCATCCGACTCAGATGATGAAAATGAACATGCGTCAGTCCACTCGGCTTTGGATTGTTATCGAGCAGAACCCGTCATCAGCATGGATGCATTTCCCCTGGAATGATGGTTAAAGAATGAAGGGACATGCATATCTTTAGTGCATTCGCATGTGAATATCTTATGACATTAGCTACAACAGTGCCATGCGAACACCTGTTTTCACTTTCAGATGATATTGTAAACAAGAAGCAGGCAGCATTGTCTCCGGCAAATTGTAACCAAAACTCGTTTGTCTGAGCAATTGGCTGAAGTAGGACTGAGTGGACTTGTAGGCTCTAAAGTTTTACATTGGTTTATTTTTGAATGCAAGATTTTTTTGTACACAATTCTACATTTCTAAGTTCAACTTTCATGATAAAGAGATTGTACTACAGTACTTGTATTAGGTGAATTGAAATATACTATTTCTTCTGGTTTTTACAGTGCAAACATTTGTGATCAAAAATAAATATAAAGAGGTCGAGAACCTCCTACACCTGGGTGCTGGAGGAGATCCCTCGGGACATGACAGGAAATGAGTTCTACTCCCATTATTTCCCAATCCCAAAAGCAAAAGGGGGCCTTAGACCCGTTCTGGACCTGTGACGCCTCAACAAGTCTCTCAAGAAGTTGAAGTTTTGCGTGATCTTCCTGGCCTCCATCATCCCCTCCCTGGATCTGAGAGACTGGTATGCTGCCCTTGACTTGAAGGACACTGATTTCCATATTCCAAGATCAGACATTTTCTCCGTTTCATAGTGGGTGGATGCCATTTCCAATTCATGGCACTGTCCTTTGGCCTCTCATTGGCCACAAGGGTCTTCACAAAATGTATGGTGCCAATAGCTGCTTACCTGAGACATCGAGGGGTCCAGGTCGTCTTGTATTTCAGTGATTGGTTCATCAAGGGCATGTCTTGGGAACAAGGGCAGAAGAGCCTCCATCTGGTACATTCCACTTACTGCAACCTCCAACATTCCACCTACTGGGCCTGTTGATAAACAAGAAAAAATCCACCTTAAGGCCAGTCCAACTGATAAAGTTCATCAGAGCTGTTCTCAAATCCAAGCAAGCCAGAGCCTTCTTTCTGGAGGTGTGTTTTCAGATCATGTCACATGATCTCCCATGTGAAGACCCACCCACTCACCCCAGTTCATACCTGTTTGCAGCAGTTGGGACACATGGCCATGTATACATACGTGGTCAATAATGCCCTGCTCTATCTCTGGTCTCTGCAAATGTGGCTGGCATCGGTTTACATCTCCAACAGGCTCGACCTACACCAGGCACTCAGAGCGCTGGAACACATCCTATCATCCCTAGACTGGTGGTTGAATCCCAGGGTGATGTTGGATGCAGTTCCTTTTGTGTCCCCCTTCTCATTGCACACCCTAGTCCCTGATGCTTTGGCCCTGGGCTGGGGAATCCACCGTGGCAAGCTCTGCACACAAGGCCACTGGCTGTGAGATGATCTGGCCCTCCATTTTAATGTCAGGGAGCTGAAAGCAGTTCACCTGGCCTGCCAGACTTTCTTGCCCCACCTGAGTGGCAAGGTGGTGCAAGTCCTCGCAGACATTACTGCCCCTATGTATTCCATCAACAAGTATGGTGGAGCCAGGTTGGCCCTTTGCCAAGAAGCTCTCTGACTCTGGGACTTCTGTATGCGGTATGCCATTCAACTGGTGGCCACACATCTACCCAGGGCCAGGAACATGTTAGCTGATCACCTCAGCAGAACCTTCTCGTCTTGCTCCAAGAGGTCACTCCATCCAGAGGCAGTCAGTATTTTCTTCCAGAAGTGGGGGACTCCCCGGGTGGACTTGTTCACTTCCTGTCAGAACAGGAACAGAATGATCAGTTCACTCTGGTGAATGGACAGAGGTTCCCTGTCAGACGCTTTTCTGCTCCCATGGTGAAGGGCCCTAATGTACGCCTTCCTGCCAGTGCCATTGATCCACAGAATCCTCATGAAGATCAAACAGGACAGGGCAAAGGTTATGCTGATAGCCCCTGAGTGGCCTTGCCAGCACTGGTTTGGCATGCTGCTGACCTTTTGGTAGCTGCCCCATTACAGCTACCTCTCTGGCTGGACCTGCTGTCCCAGAACCACAGCAGTATTCTGCACCCAAGCCTGGCGGCGCTGCACTTGACAGCTTGGCTACTGCGTGGCCAAATGCAGAAGAGCGGGAATGCTCAGCCCTGGTTCAACAGTTCTTGTTGGGTAGCAAAAAGCCCTCCACTAGAGCGACATACCTGGCCAAATGGTTCACGTTCTGGGCTTCAGAATGACGTATCCAGGCTGACCAGATCTTGCTGTAGGTGATCCTGAATTATCTTCTGCACCTCAAACTCCAGGGCTTGTCCCCCTCATCAATCAGGGTTTCCACCCTCCATTCCAGGTCAGGCCGGTCTTTTCTCATGACATGATGGCCCGGTTTTTGAAAGCTCTGGAGCATCTCTATCCTCGTGTCCTGGATCCTATCCCTCTTTGGGACTTGAATCTTGTGCTGTCAAGACTCCCTTTGAGCCTCTGGCTTTCTGTTCTCTTCTCCTTCTCTCCTGGAAGTTTGCATTGCTGGTTGTGGTAATGTCTGTCTGTGGGGGTGTCTGAAATCAAGGTGCTTGCTTCAGAACCGCCGTTTACAGTATTCTACAGGGATAAAGTCCAGTTGCAGCCGCAGCCAGTGTTCCTGCCCAAGGTAATTTCCCGTACCAGCCAAGACATATACCTTACCTGTCTTCTTCCCGAAGCCTCATAAATGGAAAGAGGAATGCAGGCTGGACATCAGGAGGGCGTTGGCCTTCTATATCAACAGGACAAAGCTGCTTCGCAAGTCAACACAGCTGTTTGTTGTGGTGGCAGACAGGATGAAAGGTCGCCTAGTGTCTGCTCAAAGGATTTTGTCCTGGATCACAGCTTACATCTGCTACTGCTAGAAGCTGGCAAAAATGCCTCTACTGGCAATAGTCAAGGCGCACTCAGCTACGGTGCAAGCGACATCAGCAGCCTTCCTAGCTCAGGTGCCGATCTAAGAAATCTGTAGAGCTGCTACCTGGTTGTCTGTCCACACATTGATGTCCCAGTACGCACTCACCCATCTGGCCCGAGACCATGCTGGCTTCGGCAGAGCAGTGCTGCAAGCTGCAAGACTGTGATCTCTAAGACCACCTCCATAGACACTGCTTGTTAGGCACCTAGATTGGAATCAACATGACCAAGCACTCAAAGAATAAAAAAGTTACTACCTTTTGTAACTCTTGTTCTTCAAGATGTATTGCTCATGTCCATTCCATTACCCACTCTCCTGCCCTTCTGTCGGAGTTGCCAGCAAGATGGAACTGAGAGGGCATAGGGCCAACGGCACCTAATATACCAACACATGAGCACTGCACTCAAGGGGGCGCCACTGTCGACTCTACAGATACTTCTAAGCTAAGGCAAAAATCTCCAATGACTGTGCATATGGGCTCATGCACCCCTGGAATGAAATGGACATGAGCAACACATCTCGAAGAGCAACAATTACGAAAAGGTAAGTAACCAATTTTTCCTGCAAAGAAATATCTCAGGATCTACCGGGGAGTGAGTATTTTGAAAGAAAAATATATGTTCACCATCCACCTGTTAGAAGAGAATAGTAAAGAATCATAACACTTAACAGCAGGAACAAACCTTACTCTTTTCTCTGAATTCCCTGCACTCTGTTGATGCCTTTATGCTATTGAAAAGTGACTAGGAGAACATTCCACACACAGTATGTGTAACACAAACTAAAGGCACACATTCATTAACACTGGAGAGTCAGGGTCATGAAAACAGGACTAGAAGAGCAGAATGAGGCGAGAATGGGGAAACAGAGGTAGCATGCAATGAGTCAATTTGGACTTGTTTAGATTTTGATTCCGAAGTGGATAGGAAGCAGATGAGGATGAAGCTAATAGAGTATGTGCTGCTGGTGAGTTCAGCACCGTACAAGACTCAACGCTGCAGTTCTCCCCTGAATCCCTTTTCTACAGATGTATGTACAGGACTACCTGGAATACACAAACATTTGCCCATTCCTTTTGGCCAGATCTGCTCTTTGTCAGTCAAGGGATGTGAAAAACCACACCTCTTAGCTGACATTGCTATGCTAGCAGAAGCCCCAGAGTAGAGGCAGACCTGTTGGCAGATGAGTGTGTCTGTCATCATAGCTAACGTCATTCAAGAAGATAATTTTATGCTGCCAAGAAAAACTCCTCCTGTTGGCATAAGCTGCATCTACCATAGGGGGCTCTGACAGTATAGCTATACTGGGAAAACATTTGTAGTGTAGACAAGGCCTCACTCTGACTTCAGGCACAGGGAGCAGCACCCCTGTCACAGGATCTTGGAGTTGACCACGCTGATTCTCTTCCTCCACCCCACCATGCTTGGTGAGGAGCCCCCTGGATTCCTTCCAATCCCTGGGAGACAGAGAACACCAATGGAGCTTCCAGGCAAGAGGATGACGAGGAGCTAGATGGAATTTCAGTCTCTCCCTATTTGCCAGACCCTCCCCAGATACCAGGACACTGTCCTACAAAGAAGAGGAGAGAGGTAAGAAGAAAAATGACAATGGAGGATGTGGAGGAGGGGAAATGATTCACCTTCCCAGTGGCAAAAAACTTGATTTTTCTAGTTGTTATAAAGTGTTTTAAGGGTTGGGTTAAACTTAATTGAAACTGGTGAGTTTACCCATCGCCCTTCATTTAAGAGAGTTGCTATAAATGAGTAAGCTCTTCCATGGAAGCTGGTAGCTGGCGCAATCTAGTCCTCCAATCAAACCCAGGTACATGTGTCTGCCCAAAAGAAAGGCATCTGTGAGACAGCTGAGAAGTATGTGAGCAGAGCAGCTTCACTGGGTATTGTTTTAATAGAGGTGTGTGTGTGAGAGAGAGTGTTAAAAATATATGTGATCATGTAATTAGACTATCGCATAAGGCATATGCACAAGGTGTCTAAGGTTGCACAGGATCCTTAATTCACTCATTTTGTAACTTTTAAGTACTTGACGTTACAACCTTAATGTTCTTTAATGTAGTTTTTTGTGGGACACTTCACATGTTTTTAAAAATTTAAACTGGGAGGAAGCTGGGAGAGAGAGAGAAGCTGTAGGAGGTGTCGCTATATTGACTTCTATGTGGTTGATCAACAGTGTTGGAGCCTTTTAATCTGCAGCACAGACCTCTGCCTCTTGAGCTGAGTAGTGGATAGCAGCAGGTTGTCAGGCTCTGTGGATCAACCACAAGATGGAACTGAGACAGGTTGCCATGGGTTTTGCAGCTATTTACTGATAGCAGAGCAATAACATACGGTACCAACTGAAGTTTGTGGCAGGGGAAGATAAGCACCACAGATTCTTCTTGGGGAATACAGCCATACAAACACTGGATCTCATCAGGGTACAGTCTCAGAATGTTATAGCTGTGGTGCAATAAACAAAAGGGAGAATCCAATGGACAGTAGAGACCATGTTATAAGCACATGGGCAACGGCAAATGGGCGTGACTGGAAGTACATCGCACAGTGGAACCTGTGTGCCTAGCATGAAGGGAAATTTCAGGGGCATTACCTAATCCAGCACACAAGGAGCTTGAAAGGCTGCAGTGCAGGGGTATCATAGCAGTTGTAGAGGCCAGTACAGCCTGGTTAAGCAGCATGGTGGTGGTTTAAAAAAAAAAAAAAAAAGGCAAATTACACAGCTCCATAGACCCATAGCCACTGAACTGGGAACTGAAAAGATGCCACCTCCATTGCCCAAAATGGATGATATTTTGCCAGAACTTTCCAAAGCCAGCAGCGTTACAGCTTGATGTGAGGAATGGGTTTTGGCATTTATGGCTGGATAAAGAGTCCAGCACACTGACAACTTTTGCCACACCATTTGAGTATTCCAGATGGCTGTGCATGTCGGTGGGCAGAAGCCCAGGACGAGAGGTGTTCCAAAGAAAATAATAATCTGGGGTGAAAATAATTGCAAATAACTTCATTTTAGGTTAAGGAAACGATACAAAAGCTGAACAAGACCACAACAAAAAATGACAAGCTTTTCTACAGTGATGCAGGATAACATAAAACTACATCCACAAAAAAAAAATGTAACAAACACTATGAGGTGACATACATTGGACATCTGCTCATAGCAGAAGGACAGAAAGCAGATCTCAATAGGATCAAGAAAGTCAGAGTTATGCGAGCGCCAATGGACATGAAATGGGTACAGAGCTTGACAGGAATGACAATTTTTCTGTCCAAATTCTGTCCACATCTGGCTGCAGTAGCAGAACCCATTGATAACTACTCTTTGGTAACTAAGTATGATCTTTAACCAGATATGCACCCACCTTACTGTAGGAGCTAGGCCACTTATGAAAGTGTCCTGGTGGGACTATGCTGAAACCTTACTAAAATCAAGATCAATCATATCTACTGCTTTTCTCCTACCAAGTAGGCCAGTAACCCCGACAAACAAGGAAATTAGCTTGGCTTGGTATGGCTTGTTCTTCACAAATCTATGTTGCCTTTTACTTGTTACCCTATTTTCCCTCTAGCTGCTTACAAATTGGATTAATAATTTACTTCAATATCTTTCCAAGTATTGCAATTAGGCTAACTGATCTAAAATTCCCTGGCTCCTCTTTGTTTCCACTTTTCAAAGATGGGTACGTTTCCTGAAGATCCAGCCATTAGAGTGAAACCAGAAGGACAGGTGTAAAGGAGTTGAGAGAGGTACATTGGCACTCTGGTCATATGAGGTTAGTATGCAAGTGGGACAACTGATCCAAAGGAACAAGAGAGAGAAGCCAGCAGATGCAACACCCAGAAAGAGCCTACAGAGATAACCACAGAATGGAGATAGAGAATAATAGAAACATAAGGCTGAAAGGGACCTTGGGAGAGCCTGGAATGGGTAGAACACTTACACTAGTTGCTCTCTTTCCAATCTAAATATATTAAAAAAATCAGGCCACAAAAGTGTCAGTAACCCAATTGCTATTTACATGTCAAATGGTTCTGGCTGGTTAAAAATATTGAATTTGAAAAGTGTTTATATCAAAGGAATAAAGCAGTGCATGTTGCTTTAAGAATCTGTGCTTGTAAGTTGCTGAGAAAGTATTTTTTGTTTTATTTTCAGTAGATTATGCAACATCATTTTTATGCTAACCTTTTCTGTTTTGAATTCTGTTCTATAGATGCCTTCCAGAAATCTTTGGATGTTCAATATGTTACTATAGATATATAGTAAAATTTTGACAGCTTCCTTACTGCTCAAAACTTGCAGTTCCCTGCAGAGACCTTTTCTCCACTGTAGCCTTATTGCCAAGTTGTCATAACATTAATTACACTGGAAGAATAAGGCATTGCATGTCATTTCTTATTCTGAATGCCTTCATATGAGGGACACATCTCCATGGCGAGACCCTCTATATAAACAAAAAAGAAATAGCCTAGTTACACTACAAAAGCTCATATGGGACATCAAGTGGAAAATGTGGCCATGGAAAATATGGAATTTAAAGGAAAGAATGTCTGGGCAAAATGAAGAAGAGTTTCTTATATATGCAATTTCTTAAGCACTAATTTCATTCAGTTACTGTGCATAGAGTACTGATATTTTAATCTCCATATTTTAGGTGTTTTAGATATTTATTACATTAAACTTTGTTGGATTTTTAGAATGAGAAATCTTCTAAACTATAGGTAGACTGAATGAGCCTGGTGAAATTATACATTTTCTCTATGCCAGAGCATAAATAGTGAGTAGTGAAACTTTATTTTACATTAACTACTAATAATTTGCATAGTTATTTCTTTTTGTGTCGTGAATCAAAATGCTTTCATTTTACATGATGTGTTTCATCACACATTTTTATATATGGTTATCCTGGCTGGCTGGGAACAAAAAATATAGCACACATGTTCATGCTTTGTTATAGAGAATCTCCCAAAGACATTAATAGATGTTTACATTTTATTTGAAGCTTATTGGGTCAAAATCACTGATGATTCTCCCCCATCCTCCACCCCCAACTCCCCAGCAAGCTCATTGAGTACACAATGATTTTCTTGCTCTTGGCTGCTTTTTAAATAGCAGTGTGTAGTGATCTCATGACAATGCAATGTGCTGCCATACTGGAGTCCACACAGCCAGGTCAACAAAAGGCAACACACAGAGTCCCTTGGAAGAAAGAACGGGCTCTAGAGAGAGCCGTGGCCAATCTTCTGCCCACTGGAGAAAGGGATTTGGGGACTGTAGGAGCAGGATGGAGGACAGATCTTTGCTCCTCTGCTAATTACCTCAGGGATCTTCCCATTCTCTGAATTGGGATCAGAACTGCTTACCGTAAGTAATCAATAGAGACCCTCAAGAGAGGTGTGAAACTTGAATGGCTTTCCCAGAGGTGACTCACCAGTCAAGGGGAACAGGAAGTAATGGGATGGGAAAGACAGAAGAATAAGAGAGAAAGAGAGATGGTTGTGCTGCCAAGGCCTGAAGCAAGAGGCAGGAATGGTGCATATGGCTAGAGCTCTGCACTGACACAAATATTTTGATCCACATCAGCAATAATTAACTTGTACCTGACCCATGATCAAATACAAATTTTATATGTATCCACATCCACTATAGCATCACATCTCCCTGTGTGGATACAAACATTTGGATCCACATCTGATCCGCGATCCGCAAAGATAACAATACAACTGCATCTGCGAATATCTGTGGATTTGCAGGGCTCTACCTATGGCCTGATTCACAGTGCTTGAGAACTGGCCTATAGATGATGATGATGATGGGAATAATGGCATCTGTCTGATCCTGCTTTTGAAGTTGTGGGTTTTATCATAGGTGCGGCAATCTAGTCAGGCAATACTAAATATGAGCTAAACTTATCAGCTAACACCAAATAACTCCCCATTACAGAAAAATGAAACCCAGCACCCTCCATTTCAAGGAATCCCCTCAGACAAACCCTAGGTAATAAACAGATGCAGCGTATCCTGAAGGGCAACAGGCTTTTCAATACCAAGGGAAAGAAACAAGAATGTCAAGAGCCCTTTCTCCTTAGCATCCAGACCAACAAATCTAAAAACTTTTAACTCTAGCTTCCCAGCTAACCCCAGCTGCCAGGCTAACATATGAAGAGAAAATCAATCTTGGATACATGGGACCCAAACCATTAGGGCATTTTGAAATTAAAACCAGGACCTTGGCTTGAACCTGCAAACTACGCGGCAGCCAGTACGATCTACAGAATTTGCAAGTTATCTCCAAATGAAGCACAAGAGGAAATCACAGGGTGGGAGCTAGTGTTTAACTCAAATGATCCCCCTTTAAACCATTTTCAGACAGCTCGACACCAGTAGTAGGGCTATGCAGAGAGTGAGTCCATAGCAATAAGTGGCTGAGAGTATAGCAGTTCCTCAAAAAATATGCCAGAGTGGCTCTGACATCCTTTGGCTTTACATTAGGAGGTTTGGAAGTGAAAATATCTACCAATAGGTCTATGCCTCTGTTGCCTTGCATCTTGTGCTGTCGTTTACATCTGAATAAAATCCTAAGGGCTTGTCTACACTATCAAGTTCAGTCAACATAAGGCAGCTTATGTCTACCTAACTGTGGAGGTGTACACACTGCAATGCTCCTTCTGCCAGTTTAACTCTCCTGCTACATTGAGATAATAAAACCACCTCAATAAGAGGTTTTGCACTTAAGGCAACATGTCAGTGTAGACACTGAATTGCTTTTGTGGCCCTAAGTGGCCTTCAGGAGATGTCCCACAATACCCATCATGACCGCTGTGTCACCAGTTTGAACTCCACTGCCCTACATCCAGGTAAAGAGGCATATACCCTCTCCATCTTTATAGCTCTGGGAATTTTTGAAATTCCTCTTCCTGTTTGCTCACTGGGGAGAGCTCACATAGCAATAGCTCAGCTGACCAGGCTGGGTCCCTGCAGCAAACATGATCCTTCCTGGAGTACACTGGAGATGGTGGATCTGCTGGGTCTGTGGGGAGAGGAGGATGTGTAGACACATCTCCGCTCTGGCTGCAGAAACTTTGATACCTATAGACAGAGTGCGCATGGTGTAGAGGAAAAGGAGTATGATATGGACACATGACAGTGCGGTGCAAAACTCAAGGAGCTGAGGCAGAAGGAAAGTGAGGCCAATAGTCTCTCTTATGCATCGCCAAAGACATGTTGTTTCTACAAGGAGTTGGACACCATCCTCAGGGGCGACCCCATTGCCACTGCCAAAAGCCCCAGGGATACTTCAAGACGGGGTGGAGACAGTGGCCAGTGAAGTGAAACCCGAAGATGACGAGGTGGACGAGGAAGTGGAGTTGGAGGAGGATGGGGGACAGGCGACAGGGATGTCTGGTGGCATGGCAAGCCAGCACCTCTTTTTAATTTTGGAGAGATCTAGCCAGTCCCAGCACTTTGTTTCTGGCATGCCTGATGCATGAGAGAGATGCCACAATATGTACTCGTGCTTCAATACTGCAGGGAGACATGAGGTAGTGCTCTGCTTTTTTTAATTGGGGTAGAAGACGGCTTGAAATAACCATCACAGATACCTTTTGTATTTGCTTCTCATTCCTCTGTGCAGATAGGCATAAGGGGCCCGGTGGAAAAAGTTGTTTATGCACATCAGGCTGTCCCAGGAATCCTCCACAGAGAACTCTACGAAACTTTCCTGAAGGTACTCTGCAGACTTCTGCTGTGGGTTTCTTGGGAGGGGTCCCTTGTTTTTTCCCTCCCCCCAGCCCGGTAGGAAACTGCCATGCCACTAGGCAATTACTTTTGCAGGCACCATAGCAGTACATAGACAAGCAGCATATGGACCTAGTCTGCAGCCAAACGCATGCCGAAGCTGCGCCCTTGCATCCTCGGTTACTTTCAGGAGCATGATATCAGTTGCTATTGCCCCTGCCTGTGGAAAATGGTGCTAGTATTCGGAATAGTGGCTGTAGGCACTTGTAGTGATACCCCTCTGAAATCCCGGCCACTACCCTTTGTTCCTTCTCATGTGGGCCAAACTCAGCATGGCTGGGGCTCTTGCCGTGCTGTGTGCCTGGCAGGGGAAAGTGAGAAAGTGGTGTTCTAACTTGTTTGGCTCAAGGCTGTGAGTGCCTCTGTCTATTGTGTCTTTAGCATCTGCAGATGTGCCCTTGATTGTCTCCTTCTGCACACCAGCAAAGTGGCTCTGTCTAATCAGCTGAAACAAGAGGAGTAAGGAGGACATGTTCTGGGAGGTGCTGCAATCCTCTGGTGCTTCAGACTGTCAGCTTCCCTTCTCTGCTATCAATAAAAAAATTCCACAGGAGAGGAAATGGGCAGGAGTGGATGATGCAGCTGTTCCAGGACCAAACGGACATGCCGAGGTCCCTGATTGAACTTCAGGTGAAATACATCCATGCTCACCTCTCCCTGCATCCCATACCAAACTGCTTTCCATGCCCTTGCCACACACATTCCTCACACATTCCTGGGCAATCAGAGTACCTCATGTACTCCACCCAGAGTGACATGTCACAGTGACAGCTGGACATCTACCCAGCTATGAAAGCCTCATTGGCAAAAGTGCTCTTGATATTCATGTTCCTTGCAGACCATAGAGATGTTTGCATCGGTGTTTAATAAAAATGTACTTATAGAAAAAGAATGAATCTGTATTTGTCTCTTACATACGGTGGTTGCAGCTAAAATTCATAGACAGTGGTAATTGGTGCATATGGATTGTAATACTAATGTGCACACTGCAATCATTACAAGGTTCATACTATGGTGCAAGAAAACAGTGCTTGCCTTGATGCATTATAGAAACCCACATTACTGTGGCTTAGTCTCAATTTGATTCTTTAAAGCTCCCCATTGAGCCTCTTTAACAGCCCTGGTATCTGGCTGCTCAAAAGCAGCAGCCAGGCACTCTACTTCAATGCTCCACCCCTGCCGAAACATCTCCCGCTCAGCTTCACAAATGTTATGCAGAGCACTGCAGGCTGCTATGACCACAGGAATATTTGTCAGGTGAGAACTCAATGAGGAAAAGTGACAGCACCAGTTGCCCTTTAAATGGCCAAAGGCACATTCAATAGTCACTCTGCACCCACTGAGCCTGTTTTTGAAGAGTTCCTTGCTGCAGTTAAGATTGTTGGTGTACAGCTTCATGAGCCACAGGAGCAAGGGGTAGGCTGGGTCCCCAAAGATCACAACTGACATTTCCACATCCCAGTTGGAATCGTCTGGTCTGGAAAGCAAGTCCCTGCTTGGAGTTTAGTGTACGGGCCAGTGTTCCTGAAGATGCGTCACGCACCTTCCCTGACCACCCCACAATGATAGTGAAACAACCCCAGTGGTCCACCAGTGCCTACAATACTGTAGAAAAGTAACACTTTCTGTTGATGTGCTCCACTGCAATGGGATCTAGGATGAAAATGGGAATATGCTTGTCACCCTGCTGCAGTTAGAGAATCCCATTGCTGCAAAGCCATTCACTATTTCACACATGTTGCCCAGAGTCATAGTCGTTCATAGCAAGAGGCAATTAATGACCCTGCACACTTGCATCACTGCAACCCCCATGGTGGATTTCCCCACTCCAAACTGATTCACTCCTGGTACCCTATCCTCCTGGCAGCTAGGTCCTTCTCTCTACACAGCTAGAGAGAGACTCACCCAGCTCCTCCCTGAGCCCTTATAACAGGGCCAGGCATGGCTCCAGCTGCGGCTGCTTCCCCAATCAGCCTAGCCTTTTTCCACCAGAGCAGGGTAACTGTCCCACTATACAGGACTACCCAGGCCCAGTACTGTCCTTTAACCCCCCTGGGCTCAGAGCGGGGTTTGTGCACTCTGCATCAGAAGCCTACACCATAGATTTAGTGCCTCACTCAAGCTGCTGACATTATTTATGAGAGGAAAAAGCACAAGGGGAACGTCTTCCAGGGAAATTAGTGTTTCAGGCTACCTTCCTGAAATCAATAATTAAGAACATTCAGTTGGTCTAAGAATTAAGTTATTGTTGGAATTCTATATTTGATATCTCCTTATAAATTGCTATTGAAATGACTCTGCGGTTTAGTGCCAGTAGTTTACAGGCCAAATCCAAAGCACTTTAAAATCAGTGGGAAGATTCATTAATTTCAATGGGATTTACATAGAGGCCCTAAATATAATCATACAGCTGAGGAAGCAAGATCCTACCCATGCATATTTGGTCCTTAAGAATAGAATTGCCCTTTTCAAGGCTTAAATTGGAATACGTTTATACAAATTTATTATACCAATTTATTTTACTCCTCCTGGATCAAGCCAGGCTATGGGAAATATGGCCTCCTATTAGCAGAAGAAGGCAAGTTAGTCTTTCAAATTCATATTTTCAGCCCTTGTAGGAGGGCCAATTCCAGTTGAGCATTCTAGTTCATTTCCTGTTTCAAGTAGATAGAACAGCTCAGTCCAGCAAAACAAAAATGTGAATTGGTTATTTTTCCTTTTAAGCTTTGGTGTTTATTTGTTGTTACCTCAACTTTTAATTTGGGCAGGATTTTATTATTTTTATTATGATTTATTATTGTATTATCACAACACCGAGAAGCCATAGGCAGAGACCAGTACCTCCTTGGGTTAGGCGTTATAAAGACACAGACCAAAAAGACAGTCCCTGTCCCAGCAGGCTTGCAATCTAGATATAATCTAGATACAGACAGGGGAGTACAAGGAAACAGCGAGATGCTATTGATCAGCACGACAGCGATAGGCAATGATCTCAGCATAGATGCAGGCCAACCATCGTCAAGTGTATTGTAGGCATCACAGCAAAGGACAATTTGAAGGAGCGCTTTTAGTATTTAGATCTTTTCTAGGGTTGTTAGTTTTTATCTCCCACAGCTGTGCTCAGTCCAGCATTGTCTGGGACGTGCAGCCAGCCATCCTGTGCCTCAGTTCAACAAAGCACTTAAGCGTGTGCATAGCTTCAGGTATGAGGAGTCACATTGAGAAGCCATTGGGTTTACGCCTGTATTTAAGTGCTTTGCTGGACTGGGGCAATGGTATCCCCCCTCTAGCAAGGGTCAACCCACAGGCTCAGCTCCCTGTCTGTTTTACAAGCAGAGTGAAACCTCATCTTGGGGAATGGAGGTGTGTGTCTTATAGACCCCCTCATCAGCCTGAGAAAAGAGATCAGACCTCGTGTATGCAGCTAGTAGTATTTGCTAATGCATAGCTGTTCCCTTCAGAAGGCCAACACTACAGCTGGTGCCCCTGTGGCCAGTGCCAGCAGAGAGGTCAAGGATGAAACTAATATTTTAAATTAACCCTTTAAATAAACCTTGCCCTTTGGGAGGGGTATTAGCTAGCCAGGTTTTGAACACAACGTTAAGGAGCTGGGGGGAAGCTTGTTACAACCTGTATTGTGTTTATTACACTGCTCTACAGCCAAAATGCTTCTGAGATAAATGTAGTCGAACTTTACTAATTCTGGGTCACTGACAAAGAAAATGATGCTTAAAATTGTTGATTGGCTCTAGTTTTCAAGATATGCTATTGGGTCAGTATATACCACCCTTGACATGGGAATGGCGGAGGATAAGTGAGTTATAAAGGGAAGGGATCTCAATTTAAACCAGAAATGACTAAAATACATCTTTGACAGGATCTATGAATAAATCTATGACTGGGTTTGGACAGTACTTGCTTTTTAGGCAAAACAATGAATGATGCAATCTGAAGCTGGTATTGTATCATACATGATATGAATTGCATCATGTTATTCCTAGAAGTCATGGATGATGCAATCATAACGAAGCTTACATCACTCTGCTGAACAAATTGCCCTATATCAGCTCTAGAAATCATACAGTGTCGTGCTCTCTGATTTGTCAGTGTTTGATTTTGCAAAGGGACACATTTCTGTTTAGCCAAAGTGAGCAGAGATGCCTCGTACTTGTGTGAACAGTGCAGATAACTTCTGCTATGTTTGTGGTGAAGTGACTTTTGCATCACAAAAGCGCAGTATAACCGCTATGGTTAAGAAAGCCTATCACCTTTATTTTGGCTGCAAAATTGGAGATCAGGACAAGAGGTGGGCCCCACACATATGCTGCAACACTTGTGCAACAAATCTTCACCAGTGGTTGAACAGGAAAAGGAAATCTCTGCCTTTTGCAGTGCCAATGATTTGGAGAGAGCCAACAGATCATACCAGCAATTGTTACTTCTGCATGGTGCCTCCAGTTGGGAAAGGTGTGTCAAAGAAGAAAAAGTGGCCTGTGCATTATCCAAACATTCCATCAGCTATACGCCCAATACCCCACGGCGAAGGACTGCCGGTTCCTGATGCACCAGAATCATTCTCACTTGAGTCAGACGAGGAAGAGGATGAAACTTCTGGTCCTGAACCATCAATGTCACAGGATCCACATTTTCTCCCATCCTCCTCCTCTGAACCACACCTCATAACACAAGCTGAACTGAATGACCTTGTCAGGGATTTGGAACTACCCAAGAGTAAGGCAGAGCTGTTGGGCTCCAGACTACAGCAGTGGAATCTCCTGGCAGGTGATGTTAGGGTTTCCATGTTCCATGACCGTCCAAAGGATCTTGTCCCATTCTTCTTCATGGAAGGTGATCTTGTAGCCTGCAACAACATCGATGGTGTGATGGCAGCCCTCAACATCGTTCACGATCCAGACGAGTGGAGACTCGTCATTGATTCATCGAAGACGAGTCTTAAAGCTGTTTTGCTGCATAATGGCAATGTTTTGCCATCAATTCCAGTTGGTCATGCAGTCCATATGAAGGAAACCTATGACAACATGAAACAACTTTTGAGGTGCATAAACTATGACCAACATCAGTGGCAGCTTTGTGGCGATTTGAAGGTTGTTGCTCTCTTGCTTGGTCTGCAGACTGGATACACAAAGTACTGCTGTTTTCTCTGCGAATGGGATAGTCGTGCAAGAGATTCCCACTACATCAAGAAAGATTGGCCTCTCTGACAGTCATTGGAGCCTGGGAGGAAAAGTGTTCAGCATCCACCACTTGTTGAATCAAGGAAGATTTTGTTACCACCCTTACACATCAAGCTGGGTCTGATGAAGAACTTTGTCAAGGCCATTGACAAAACACAAGCAACTTTCAAGTACCTCCGTGGAAAATTTCCAAGGTTAAGTGAAGCTAAGATAAAGGAAGGTGTCTTTGTTGGTCCTCAGATTCGTGAACTTCTTCGAGATGATGCATTTGACCATGCACTGCGTGGCAAGGAAAAGATGGCATGGAAAGCCTTCCAGTCAGTGGCAATACATTTTCTCAGAAACAACAAGTCAGACAACTACAGGTTGTTGGTGGAAAACCTCCTCAAGGCATACAAAAGCCTTGGTTGCAACATGTCACTAAAGATACATTTTTTGTACTCTTATCTAGATTTTTTCCCACTGAACTACAGAGCAGTGAGCGACGAGCACGGTGAGCGATTTCACCAGGACATTGCAACAATGGAGAAACGCTATCAGGGCAAACGGAGCCCATCAATGCTTGCAGACTGTTGCTGGACAGTGACAAGAGATGCTCCATTTAATGAATACAGGAGACAAGCCAAGAAGCGCCGAGTAGACACTGAATAGGACTAAGCTATGTACATAATAGTTTTTTGCCTTTTGTTTCATAATATATTTTATT
The DNA here is from genome assembly GCA_007922305.1 of Dermatemys mawii. Lineage (NCBI taxonomy): Eukaryota > Metazoa > Chordata > Testudines > Dermatemydidae > Dermatemys > Dermatemys mawii. Next base: position 18,651,440 of record ML677341.1, on the reverse strand, counting down.
TATATAACCCTTTTGCTGATTTTTAAAGTGTTACATAAACAGGACAGGTGAAATATTATCATGTAAAGCAACCATAAACACATGAAAAGACCTAGGTTTACAATTTTTGATAAAATCTCTACTATCTACACAATATACATAGACATAAAATGTAAAAACTTAAATATCTTAGAAACAGTAGCCAATCAGTTGTTTTAATTGTCATATTTGAATTCAGCACATCAAAATACATAATAAATATCACATTTTATCTCTGAAGCAGACAACTTCTAAAAAATTGTAGACCAGTGTTATGTGTCTAATCAGAGGACTCCAAGGGTATAAATCCAAGCCCTTTTATGAGCACTAAAATCACAAGAAACTTTTTTTAATCACACTATAACCTTTCCGTGGAGAGGTTGATTGAACATAACATGTGCTTACTGATACTGTTCCAAGGAGAACCAGCCACTGTCTGAGGTGTTCTCTTGATTTATAGCTGCAGCAGTTTGTCCTGTATGAATTTCATATAACATGATAATATTCTATCAAATTTAGGAGCTCTACACTGAACCTATATAGATAACTGGTTGAACCTTACATTGATAAGTCAGGATGTGATAATCATGCCTTTTCTTCAGCATGAAATAATGTGATTTCAAATGCCATGCTTTGGGGGTAGAAGCAGTAATCCCATTATCAGTAATCAACAATAACTTACACTACCATAAGTATTAATTTTGTTTGTGGTGATATATAGGCTCTATTAGAGGGCAAGCAAGCTGGGAGTATTGTTTTTTACATGCCAAATATATCTGGTATTTTACCTGTACTTTTCTCTAAATTGCCTATACATATATATTAGTTATTGCTACCAATATGAGGATATTTATTTCACATGGACTATGTTCTTGAAAGAAAGAAAGAAAGAAAGAAAGAAAGAAAGAAAGAAAGAAAGAGGCTCTGTTTCAGTGCTGATTGGGGGATGACCCTTGCATATCTTCGTCCTCTGACCTAATGTTGGTAAAGTGCTGAGAGTCTCAGGAAAAAAGGTGTTAAAGAACTGTGGAGTAGCATTATTTTGTAGATATGCTAATAACCTCCACATAATGGAATGGGTGACAAAGAACAGTGAGGGCGACTGACATAAATTGCCTGCTGGAAATCTTTATAGATTTCTAAGAAAACTGGTGTGCAAGTAATGCCTGACAGACAAAGACTGACTGATTGTGCAAATCTGCAGAAGCAGATAGATGGATTTCCATCATCCTTCACACCATTTCCATCCTTTGAAGCTATGACACACATTTTGATTACTTTCTATTATGATTATTATTTTATCATCATCGTTATAAAACATTTATTTAGTGCTGTAAATTTACACAGAGCTCTGAAAAGTCACATTCCTCTTCTGTAGATCTTACAGTCCAAATGCACAAGAGCTTTATAATTACATGACACAAAATATTATATTGGGGAAAAAAAGACAACTCATATTCCAGCCCATGACTTTAGAATTCTTTCTTAAATTCAACTATCAACTTCATGAACTAAGCATGTTATCTGGTTTAGATTATAGTTGTATGCCTAACACATATAGTATTTATTTTATTAGATTAGATTAGATATTTGCCTATCCAAACACTGAGCATGTGTTCAATAAAATAAACAAGGCGGTTAGACAACAAAATAGACCAAGAGGAAAAAATTCAGATTCGGCCCTTTGTCAATCTACCCCAAACCACTTGGACTATGAATACCAACTTGCCCTAGACTTGTATAGTTGAACAAAATGATTTGGCTGTGCTCTCTGGAATATCTATGCCGTTGTGCACATCAGCGCATCGCATCTCTGTATTCACCAGGTAAGAATCTGGATTGTAATTAACCCAAGCGAACAGCATTTAAATAGTTAAGCACTTAAAGACAAGACAAAGTATATTAAAAAAGCACAGCCCCACTCTGGTACATTTCAAAAATGGGATGTTTTATGAAAACTTCCATTACTGTACCATACATATTTTCAGAATCTCTTTTTGTGGTTTATTAGTTATTACCCACATTTTTTCCTCTATAAGTGGAAACTCTTGCCTTCATCGGGCAGGTTGATCCACCTAGATAAGAGGACCTGATCCTATGAACTGCTGAGTGTCTCATGCAAGGGGTTGAATGCTCCCATTTGGGTGATTCTGTAATTGATTGTGATATCAGGACATATTTCTTCCTCCATTACATTCTAGTGTTTGTTTCTTTTCTCCGGCTTTCTTCTAAAGGCATTAACACATGCATGCATATAGGTGTATGCATGTACAAATAAAAACTATATGTCTTAAAGATAATGAAACTGGAGTAGACCTGTGAAATTTTTTTGATGAATAATTTACTCACTGAAAAATGTGGTTTTGAGTTGACTGAAACTGAATTTGGGTTGAATCCAGCAAATAGTTTTAGATAAAAATAAATGGGGAAACAATTATGAAAAAGTCAAAATTTTTCCTTTCAGCATTTCCAAAATGAAATGTTTCTACTTTTCATTTTAAAGTAGTGTTTCATTTTGAAATTTAGCTAGATTTAGCAGGGATGTAAAGGGGGGGAAAACATCCAAAACCTAAATGGAACATTTTGTGTTAGATTGAACAAAATATTTCATTCAAATTAAATGGGGAAGGGGTTGATTTTTTGTTTCAGCAAGAAAAAACAAAAGAAATTGTCTTGTCAAGACAAACAAAACTGGTGGTACCGCGGGGTTGGGGTGGGGAGGATTTTTAATTTAGCCACTTAACTGAAAAACCAATTATTAGATCTTAAATGGAGGTATAGGATTCTACTTCATTTTGGAGGGCACTGTGCAAAGAATTTGTGCAGTAGTTGGTAGCACCACTTAGATGAAGTATGAATTTTTCAGTTCTCTGACTGGGGAAAAGCAGCACTTGCAATTGTTTCTGAGGCTGGGAATAAGGAAAATAAAAAAACAATACGATCAAACTGGGGATGGTACAATCTTTAACAAATGGAAAAGCATAACTTACACTGATGCTGTGAAAATGGTTTTTAAAACCATGCTTTCTGTTCGTCATGGACATTTTGATGGTGTTCATCAGGGTAATAGCTGAGTTTCTCACTAAACTTAATTAAACTGTACAATGGAGCTGTGTGGATACAGTTCCAAAAAATTGGGAGATGGGGAAATGGGCAAACCAAAAAGTTTTGAAAATGTTTGCTTCAGGTTGAACAAAACATTTTATTTGACCTGAAAGGAAATGTATCATTTCGACAGTGAGCTTTGTTTAAGGCTTTTAAAAAAATAATTTGAGAGAAATTTCTAAATTAAAAAGTAATTTCAAATCAAAACATTTTGAAAATGTCAAAATGAAACATTTTGATTTTTTTCAGAATTTTTTTCTGACCAAAACAATAGTGTTTTGGTCAATTCAACTCTAGATTTTTTAACCCCTCACTCCAAAAAAAAGTTTTGGTTTAAAATGTTTGTCCAGCTCTACCTTACAATAGCCCTGTGCAGCATACATATATTATTTTATGTGTTAGTGTACAGATGGCTAAAATAGCCATCTTTACACATACACACACGCATACACACAAGAGGGAGAGGGAATTCGTTCTGCATTCTTAAATTTAAGGACTCCATATTCTTCCCTTTCCCTCTCCCCAGGCCATGGTCATTAATATCACCTCTGGCTAATCAGTAGTACAAACACACAGTGCATTTCTTACTCCATGCTTTATGTTCCTGTGTTCAACCTCCATGGCTTGGAATCAAGGAATAAACAGTCTGTCTCAGATGACAGATCTCTCTACTCACTCTACAATATGCTATACCCACACCATTCATATGGACTAGTTTACTTTTATAACTCTTGCGCTGGACGTGTTATGAGTTAACACAATGGATTCCTGTGGAGAACGACTTGTCAAAATTACATTTTTGTAAAATCTGCAGTTGTCAATCATCTAAAAATAAACATGGGATCAAAGTTCTGTTTACCACAGGATTAATAATTATCTTATTGATGTGAACCAGAGCGCATTGACACTGGAAAATTTTCCTGGGCAGTTTGACATCTGTATGTTTAGCTTATAGTGACTTATGATTTCAGTTAATATTTACAAATATTGGCATTGGAGAGCTCCTGCTCCTGCTTGGGTTTTTTGTCAATGGAATTTCCATGGGCAAACTGAAGCACTTAAGTACCTAGGTATAAAAGAAACATTAACAAACTAGTGATACTCTGTCAGATAACTAGTGATAAAAATAGGTGGCATACAGTCTCTGCAAGCCTGCGGCAAAGAGTTTATACAATAAAAATGAATATTCTGCTTAGGCTCCACTATATTCTGACTTACCTGTATATATTTCTCCATCTTATTTTAGAAAATGTAATAACATTTTTTGAACCTTTTATGGGGCACTGCTCAATGCCCGCAACTATCACTTAAAAATATGAAGTTCCCCAGAGCCAAGGGGGAGTTTGAGCTCCCAGACCTACAAAATTACTATTTGCTTTTATCATGTTACAGATGTCAAATTGGGTCTAGCATGTTAACATTTTTATATCCACATGGGTGGCACTGAATGAGTGCAATTAATTTCCTCTGTGGGTCTGCTCAGTTCCTCTTTTTGTCCAACGGAGAAAAATAAGGTGCCCAAAGTGCAGGTTGCTTAAAGGGTCTATCCTGGCTGAGAGGTATTTCAATCTCACTGTCATGCAACAACACCTAGCTGGGTAACCCAGACTTACAAATTGAGAAATAAATCCTATAATTTGCAAGAACTGGCACCATATGGATTTCCCAATTAGTCAAGAATGAGCGCTCTTCTAACACTAATGCAATGATATGACCTGCCATCCTCAGAGGAGTGGCAGTACTTAGAGCTAAAACACTTGCTAAAGTAGCAATTTGGTCCAGTTGCCCTAGGACTGCCAGAGGGCCCAGAGCTACTGGGAACCTTGAAAATGCTTCATAAACTCCCAAGGCCCATGTCCACTAATGAAGAGGAACTCTGTTGGTTTGTAGTTCTTTGTGACAGTATGGGAAGGGAATTATCATAGTCCTTAAAAGAACCTCAGGGGCAGAGCATGTTATGAAATGTTAAAAAATGCTTCTGTGGCTTTCAGGCTATGCCTAATGCAGCAAAATGCAGGCTACACCTAGGGCAACTGGGCCAAATTGATAGTTTAGCAAGTGTTTTAGCTGTAAGTACTGCCATTCCTCTGAGGATGGCAGGTCATATCATTGCGATAGTGTTAGAAGAATCCTAATGCATATAATTGTGTTATTCAAAATGTCCTAGATGCCACAGAGATTGTACAAGCAGGGCCTTGTCCTCTGGTATGTGTTGGTGCAGTAATAAACAAAAAGGAACCCTGATTCATATGCTGTGGCACTGGCCAACAGTCAGACAGCTGTGGAAAGAGGTGGACACAAGAGTGAAAATAATGCTTGGCTTCAGCAACCCAACCTCAGGTGAAAAATGTATCCTAGCTTACGTAACTACTATGCTGGATTTAACTTCATCACAAAGACTTAGGTTCTTGAAGGTTCTTAGCCAGACCATGATTTTACAAAAATGAACTAGCAGGTTTATGCCTAGCATTAAGCAGTGGCATTCAGACCTGTTTGTTAGCAGAGAAAGAAAAAATAGCTTATCAACATAGTGAGCAAGTACTGTACATGAATTAGAAGAATTTGAACCCCATTTTGATACATTTGAATAAGAAATGCTGAGATAGCTCAAGTAATGCCAGACTTCCATTCCACCCAACTTTTGCAGGGTCTCCACTTTTTCCCCTTCCTGTGTCCCCACTTGCCTTTTTCTGCCTATTTGTGTATGTCTTTTGTTTGCTTTTTTATTACCCGCCTATCTAATGTGTCATGTCCGTGTAATATTGTCTGGTTTTGAAGCTTTGACAAATTGTAAAGTTGCATAGTTGCATCATTTTATTGGCTATCCTGTTAAATGGGTGGCATTAGGTAATATATACAAGATGTGTATTTTTGTTTCTTTGTTTATGACAATTAATAAAAAAATAATCACATGAAAATGAATCAAAAAAACCCAAACAACATTCCCCCCTCCCAACATCTTGGTTTGAGAGTTCATTACAGACCAAAATGAATGGAATTATCATTAAAATAAGACGTGTAGAATTTTCCCTTAGAACAGACAGTGATTTCTAGATGAGGAATGAAGAAAAATTGGGATTTAAGGTATGTTGGAGAAATTTAACATCTTTTCCCCTACTTTGTTTCTTAATGGCATATTAAAGGAAGGGTTTATATTTACCTGGGTCTAAACATTTATTACTATGGTATGTTCGTGTTTTAAAAAAAACCCTACAAAGTACTATGAAGAGGTGAAACTGAGGTCACTATTTAACTCACAGATCAATAGATCTTTTGCATCCTTGAACTGTGATGTCAAACATCATTGCCTAAGAAAGCCCCGACATTAAACCAGTTTTGTATTATAGATTCATTATGGGCTATATTCTTCTCTCCATGTGCAAATATCATATGTATAAGCTCTATTAGGTTTAATAGCTGTATATATAAAATCCCTTCTCATCAAGATAAGAATATTCCCTAATTTCAGAGTGTATAAATATACAATATATAATCCATTTTTAAACTTAAATAGGATTCATGCTGTTGATACAGTGTTTATTCTCTCAACCCTGTTTCATTTCTTAATCAAACTAAAATCCTTGCCCAAGCTCCTCTTATTTCACAGTGACTACACAAATTTAACATCTTTGTTATTCAAATAAGTGAGATTTTCTCTAAGAACTTCAGGGGGGGAATATGAAGCCTGACACAATAGCATGATATTCCCCTATGAAAATCTTATCTGAAAGTGTCTACACATTTCAAATTAAAAATCAAAAGGAACCATTAAAAAGGAGCACATTGTCTAAAATGTGTTGAAATGAGACATGTATTTATTCTTTCCCTAAGGTAAAACCTGTACAACTTTAGGTTTACAACCCATAAATTATCAAGTCATTTCTCACTTATAGAATAAATAGCAGCCTAGTGTGTCTGAACCCACACATTAGCTGAGACTGGAGAGCGCTAAATTTACAAAACATTGAATCAATAAGTATGTGAGACTTAGTAAACAGCATGAAATTCAATAATTTCAGCAAGAGAGCAATGCAACTAATCAACTGTTTTTCAGTTTCTCCCGAAGTTTCTCTGAGTGTTCACAGAGCTGCCAGCAGCCTCCTGAAAACTTCACAAAGTCAGCAGAAGAGAAAATATGCCACAAAGTGGGAAATGAGAAAACACCATTAGCAAGATGAAATGAAGAGCAGATTCATGAGAACCAAGCTGAGCAACACACACACACAAGCTTGTGCAAAGCAAGATTTGTTTGATTTTTGGTCTTTTTGGTCTCTCAGGGTTATTTTTTTATTTCAACCTCATTGCAAATCATATATTTCCCCATTTCATTCTCCACTGAAATCCATCAATTTTAACTGAGGGTGACCAGACAGCAAATGTGAAAAATCAGAACAGTGGGTGGTGGGCAATAGGAACCTACATAAGCAAAAAAAAAAAAAAAAAAAAAAAAAAAAACCAACCAAAAAAACCCAAAATCGGGACTGTCCTATAAAATCGGGGCATCTGGTCACCCTAATCTTAACAACTATCGTCTGACTGGCAGGGAAGGCAAATAGCTTCCCAAATCATGACTTTGCAGAACAATATATGTAACTGATCAATGAAGCAAGTGTTCTCTAGGCTGGGGTTTTGGAAAGGTTTTGAGGGAGTTAGGTATCCAACTTCCTTTTAATTTCAGGAGTAAGTGCCTTTCAAAATCCCAGTCTTACAGATATAAGTACTGCAAACCTGAGTGCAACTTCTGTGATGGTCCAGCACAAGCTACTTACTATACAGTAGCCAATAAAGGACTATAATAATAATCATCATAAAACTTTTCTTCTACATTGCCTTTCAGGTAAAGATATCAAGTGCTTTAAAAGGTGGAAAAGTAGTATTAATTCTCATTTTACAGCTGGGGAAAGTACTTGTGGCATTCTGCTAAGGTCACACCGTGGTATTCTGATATGGAATCTACTTCTGCTTTGAACACTTCTTTGGAAGGTTGAGGACCATCTGATGGCTTGTTGCTAAAATCAAATGGTGACCTCAGCCCATTTTTTTAATGGCAGATGTCCACAATCCATATACAAAAAAGTCGTCATAATTTGGCACTAATAAGCAGCCTTGTTGTCAGTTTTGGTAGAAGCCAAGGATTTGAATTGGCATTGAGTATTAACCCACATCCATCGGCTGAGATGCTCTCTCCATAGACAGAGACACTATTGTGTGTTTGTACTCTGGATAAACAGACAGCTTCAGCCATAAAGCCTACTGTGAACAGTGACACCCCAAAAAAATCTCTTTACAATTTGTTTTGGGGGAAAAAAGAAACTGAAAAAGATAAATGTGGCTATATGAAATTTAATCAAGTGAGTTAATATAAGGGCAGATGAAGACTAAAAAATCTTGCACTCAGGATATTAAAATTTTATTTCCTTTTGTACACCGTCTTCACCTATGTTCCTAGCATCATTTCTTCTACTCCAGCGTTGAACAGAGAAAAGAGGCATTTCATATGTGAAGCTGTCATAGTTTTTTGAATGAACTCAAAGTATTTTTTCCACCTTAAACAAAACTTGTGTCCATACTGAATTAGTTAAATCATCTGTCATCTAATGCTTGTTTTGTCAATAATATTGACAACATCTGAATTGTTCTTATCTGATGTACGGAGTAATGCCACTGGACAAAATATAGGTTGTTTTTTTTTTTAAAAAAAAGAGGAATCTCAATTTCTAATGCAACTTTTTGTACGTTTGGATATTTTGAAGCAGAGTTTTCAAAACTGTGTGCAGCAAAGTTTGATACCCACTTTGCAATGGTGTAAATGACTGCATGAGATGAAAGCCAGCATACATTGGGATTTGCAAGTACCCGAGTCATGAGTACCTATTGAATTATTTTAACAGAATGTGGAAATAATACTGTCAGAGAGCAATGATATGAATTTGATTTGATTTGATTTCTGTAATTGTGATCCCAAGCCTGTAATCCTTATTCACAGCAATAATCACAGTGCCCAAAAAATAAAGTTTAATTGGAACTACTTGTAGGAGTAAAGATTGTAGGACTGGAACATATATCATATCATTACAATGTTTCTTCTAATAAATGGGATATGTAGGAGAAAAAAAAAGTGGTCTACTGGTTAGAGACCAAGTTCCTTGTTGTATAAAATCTAAGCTGTAATTCTTACCCTCATTTATAAAGTACTTGGAGGCTCTGGATAATAGAATCTATATACATGCAAAGTATTGTCATTATTTATTAGCTTTCTTTAGCACTGTGGGAGTTGTATAGAAAGCAAAATATACATTTATCTTGATCCTGCACACCCAGTAGCCTGCAGGAATAATATAATTTATCAATAGTTTCTTTATGGGCCTTATTGTAACATGGAATGGAAATAAAATATAGTGTTGTCCTGACACCATTGAGCTTGCATATGCCATTGATCAGGTGTGAACATTAGCTATGCCACAGTCATCTGTTTTTTACAAGCCAGTTCTTCCACGTAAATGTCTACATGGTGAAGTGCCTTAGGACACTAGGAACTGGGTGGAGATTATTGATTGGGAAATAGCTAAAGACAGAATATAACTTAATTAAGTTTGTTAGAAAAAGAATGAAGTCAGTATTTCTTGATACATGGGTAAGTGATTTATTGTATATCTGATTTCTTAAATAAAGTTTGCTTTGCACATTACTAAACTCATCTGTTGTTACTTTGCTGTTTCATCCTCCAAGGATGCACAGAGATGAAATTGCTAAATTTATTGAGCTTACTGTGTATGGCTGAAAATGGGACTCCTATTTCACTTAGGCACTTCTGAAATTGTTTCCTGAGGATAGGGATTAATTCAATCATTAAGACTCATAAATGAGGAAGAAACTGAGTAGTATATGTTATTGCTATTATTATTCAAATAAAAAGTGAAATCTTTAATTATGCTGTTAATTTCCATAATTATGGTACTTGACATTGATCAATGTAAACGGCTACTAGACCAAATAGAGCTGTTCATTTTAAAATTTATTTATTTACTCTGTTAAACTGATGGGTCTGAAAAATGGCCAGTACTAGCTTAGTGAAAATGATGTGGGGATCATGATAATCAAATTGTAGTCTTTGTGGAGATAGTCAAAGGTAAGCAACAAGACTGTGTCAGAAATCATATACTTAGAAGTCCACATTGTTTAATGTGTGGGGTAAAAATATAATATATAAGAGGGTACAATGGGACATAAGATTATGTACAAGCAGATTCTTATGACTCATGTCTATAAGTGTAGATCTTTCCTCAGAAACAGGAGTAATAAAATGATCTACAACAAACTATGGTAACCCTCTAACTATGGCAAATGTTCTTCTATCTGCATGAATTTCCTGCGGCAGTGATTCTTTTGAATACATGAACTCACATATTATAATATTTTGCTTTGTATGTCAGATATAGTTACATTTCTTACCTTGGCTTCATTCGAAGAGGTTTCTTTAAGCTGCTTGTTTCTTTCTTTTTTATTTTTTCCAAATATTTTCTGACATCTTATTTTTCACAATAAATGACACAATACTTTCGGGAACAATATTCTGCTTTATCTCCAGGAGAAAACAGTAGGTGGCTTACTTTTTGGCATTCCTGCTTTGTTTGCTACTTTTCTAGGCCACTTTCCAAAGAAGAAGAATACTGTGATTTGCACTTCTAGAGGGCTTTCTATTCAAGGCTCCCAAAATGTTTGACAAATATGAATTCATTTAGGGTCAGAGTTTGGCCTGGTCTACATGGCTGTGCAAGGGCATACAGGGGAATAAGATCCCCAAATGTCCTTATGTATCCTCTCTGGACTTGTAGGTATCAGGAGGTAAATGCATGCTGCAGACCTGCTATTTCCTCTGCTTGAGCAAGTCTGTAAGGAGAAAGGCAGAAATCGGCAGACCCTTGACTCCATCCCACCTAGCTCCTTCCCAATACTCTGGCAGCTGAACTGGTAAGAGCCAGTAGCATGTCAGTATTGGTAAGAGCAGATTACTGGCAGCAAAGAAGGAATCATACTTCTCCGAAGCAAAATTCATTCTTTGGGATGCTCTGGAAGTGGTGAAGCCACTCATACACATGGCAGATTCCAGGACTGGAAAGCATGACTCACTGAGACAATTAAGGAGCTCAGTCTGCCAGCTTATTGAAAAGAAAGGTAAGTGACTTGATCATGGTGTATAATTACCTACGCAGAGAAAATGTATCTGATCTACAGGGCTCTTAAGGCTAGCAGACAATGGCATAACAAAATCCAGTGGCTGGAAGTAGAAGTAAGATAAACTTAAACTGGAAATAAGTTGCAATTGTTTAACAGTAATGGTAATTAACTATTGGAACAATTTACCAAGGGATGTGGCAGATTGTCTGCTACTTGATTACTTTACATCAAGAGTGGATGTCCTCCTAAAAACTAGCCAGTAGTTCAGCCACAAATTACTGGATTTGATGGAGGAATTGCTTGGTGAAATTCTATGGCCTGTTTTAAACAGCAGGTCAGACTAGATCAGGGGTGGGCAACCTTTCAGAAGGAGTGTGTCTAGTCTTCATTTATTCACTCTAATTTAAGGTTTTGCGTGCCAGTAATACATTTTAACATTTTTTAGAAGGTCTATAATATGTAATTAAACTATTGTTGTATGTAAAGTAAATAAGGTTTTTAAAATGTTTAAGAAGCTTCATTTAAAATTAAATTAAAATGCAGAGCCCCCCAGACCGGTGGCCATGACCCAGGCAGTGTGAGTGCCCCTGAAAATCAGCTTGTGTGCTGCCTTTGGCACACGTGCCATAGGTTGCCTACCCCTGGACCAGATGATCCCAAAAGTACCCCCTGGTTTTAAAATCCATTGGCCAGATTTTTAACTATACTAATGCACTGTTACATCACTCTGGTAGTGTAAACGAACTTTAGTGTGATTGAAAATCTGCTCTGTTTAATATCTGCCAGTACAATCTAGCTCTTTGTTTCAAAACACTCCTGTGAAACAGGTAACTATTATCTCATGTTACAAGTAAAGAAACTGAGACACAGAGAAGTTAAGTGACTTGCCTATGGACACACAGAAAATCAATAGCTGTGCTGGGAGTAGAACCTAGATCTCCTAATTTCCAGACTAATGCCTTAATGATATAATAATCCTTCCTGGCTAGGAATATAATACTGTGTTCTAATGTATATTTGGCACTTTGAAGGATATTTTCATTGACAATCAGTCACTGTAAAAGGTTTCTTAGTGACCTTAAAGAGAGCTGGAAGGAACATTTGATTCACAAGTGATGAATTTTATACTTCTGGTAGACAATTTGTAATAAGGAAAAAATATCTGCTCATTGTAGAATATTCTGGCTTGATTAATGCTCTGGCTTGCTCTTATTGCAAAATAAACATTTTAAAACTAACTTGCAATTCTGTTTTTTTAGTACATCTGATTTTGTTGCTTCTCAAAGTCATTTTTTGGGGTCAGAATTGAAATAAAATTCTATTCTACTCTTCACTTCCTCACTAAAAACACACACCCTGTGCCACCCTCCCAGCAGTCACCACACCCTGAGTCCATTTTATATTTATATTATGAAAAACAAATAATTTATATTTATATTATGAAAAACAAATAATTTGACAATTTATAAATGCCTAAATATGAGTGAAGTTAAATAATAATTCAGTCCTTTTTCTGAGCAATCCCTGTGATGGAGATTTTCACATGAGTTTCATAATAAGTAGGACCTAAACACATGTGGGGAATGCTGGGACTGGGGGAATGAAAATTGAGGCCTGTGAACAAGTTATCTTTTTTTTCTTTCTACTCATGTGTCTTGTTCCTTGGCTGCTTCCCCACCACCTCTCTTTCTGGTTGCTTTGCCATTATGTAAGTATAGACTTTAAGGTCAGAAGGGACCATTATGATCACCTAGTCTGACCTCCTACCCAATGCAGGCCACAGTCTTACCCACAGATCCCTAAATGGCCCCCTCAAGCATTGAACTTATAACACAGGATTTAGGAGCCCACTGCTCAAACCACTGAGCTATCCCTTTCCCAAAGTATGGCTATGTACACAAATACACATTGCTTCTCTTCTCTCCCACCACTCCCTTTCCCTTCCCTACTCTGGCAGAGCAGCACATAAAACTGAGAACATTGGACTGCTGCATTTTTGTGGTGATTCTCTGCTTATACAATGGAGCAGAACCTAGAAAAGTGTCACTGTGCTGTATCTGTGTACACCAGCCCACTTTGGGCCCACTCTAAGTGTACAAGCTGGCCAGAAACTGCCTGTATAGATGGGAGGAAGTGTTTCTTTAGGGCCCTGTCTTTGAGGGGAATTGTTATAGTCTGCAGCAGTTCTCAAGCTGTGGGTCAGGACTCCAAAGTAGGTTGTATCTCCATTTTAATGGTGTCGCCACGGCCAGCATTAGACTCACTGGGACCTGGGGCTGAATCCAAAGTCCAAGGGCTTCACCTTAGAGCAGCAGGGCTTGGGCTTGGGCTCCACCCTCCCTCTGGGGTCATGTAGTAATTTTTGTTGTCAGGAGGCAGTCGCAGTGCATTGAAAAGCGCTGTTATAGAGGACATAGAAGTATTTCAATGTATTCAGTATTGAGGTGACTATAAGGTAGATTTGTTGTTAATATTTCTATTACAGTAGCCCCAATAAATCCCACTCAGGATCAGGGCCCCACTTTTCTGGGTGCTCTACAAAATCATATTAAAAGACAATCCCTTCACTAAAGAGCTTGTAGTTCAGAATGCTGCAGCTCAATTACTGTGCATGGGCAAAGAGTTACTGCCTACCTGCAGCTTTGCTGCCTGCATTGGATGTTTGTTGATATGCAAATAGAGTTGAGGGTTCTAATTTTAATATTTGAAGGCCCCGATAGACTAGTTCTCACATAAGTTACCAAGCTTCTGACACCCTATGTATGTCTCATTTCACCCCATAGGTCAGAGAGCGTGGAGTTTTTAGTTCTGGGCGGGAGTGTGTCAAGACAGAATGTGTGCTGCCTATATCTTTGCTGCTGTGACTCTTGACCCTTGGAACGCCCTCTCTTCTGAGTTGAGAAGTGCTCCAGGCTCAGCCTTATTTCAATGAGTCTTTTAGCCTTTCTACTAATTCTCAAGTTTTTGGCATAACTTTAGTCATTTTAAAGACTTTTAATAGACTTTATTTTTTTTTATTTTTTATTTTTTTTACATTTAGTTGTCATCTGTATGCGTTTCCTGACAGGCACTATATAAATAAAATGTATTATAGTAATGTGCTCTTCCTACACAAACCAGTATTGTGTATATATTTGAGAAAAATGTTGAATACTCATGCACAGTTTCCCTGACATTTGGTTACAGAGCTCATCATCATATGTCATGTACTTTATATATACTTTAAACACACTGATGTTAAGACACATTCTTAGCAACTTCAGTAAAGAATATTGGTCAGCTGTATGATTTCTGGTGCTCTGCAGGATTAACAAGCATTAGATGGAACATCTTTTACAGACTTCCTCAGGATTTGAATTCTAGCTTCCTTGAAAAGGTAAACAGTCACAATTGTCATAGGCTGTTAGTCATGTGTACTTTTGGTCCTTGAGGTTATTTTAGTGGGAATAGTGAAGTGGAGAGATAATTTAGGTTGTAAAATGGTCTAAGGGTTTCTTTTGTGGCCACTGACATTTAAAAAATTCTTTAGATAAAGGATACTGAGGATAAATATTTGCAAGTTAATAAAAACCTTGGAAGCCTCAGCAGGCAGATATTACACATGTAAACACCTAGCATTTTTTTGTTCAGAAATCCTAGGTTACAAAAATACAGTAGGAAACAACATTACTGGATATCAATGTTTGTACAGGCAAATGTTTCCTAAAAACACAATTATTCAAAATACACCAAAAATCAAAATTTCAAAATAAAAAATTGATCGAGAGATTTTAAATTACCAATGCCAATTTAAATATGTTGAAATACACTCTTTGTGCTATATTCATAAGGAGGATCATAAACAGAGAAGAATGTATTCTTATGCCTACATAAACCTCCAGACCATGCACTGAAGGAAACAAAATCCACGAGTTCTCTGAAGTAATTAAAACTACAGAGAACTCACATCCCATTTTTAAGAATTGTTTTGTGTCTGATGAGCACATCTTCATAATACGAGAAATAGTCAGGAAGTTTAAAATAAGTTTTAAAGTCAGAATCACACAAGGTACCATTAGTTTGTTTTCTAAACTAAACAGAAGTTGCTTGTAGTAGATTTAAATACTGAACAAGGTATAGTAGAAAAAAAGCAGAATTCAAAACAACATGACAAAACATAAATGTTTCATGCACATTAAAATTGTAATGCCTAACATTTCCTTTATTAAATTACATAGTGGAATGTTCCTGATGTTAATTTGCTGATTTGAAGGCATTTTTAAAATCTCTTTTTGTAAAAGGCTACAAGATCAATGACAAATGTATGGAAGGGGGACTCCAAAATGACCAATTTTGTAACATGAACAGAGTTTATCGCATTAGAAAGACGCGCCAGGTTGTTGTTAAAAGAGAGACATTATCAATATTCTTTTATATTCATAACTCATTAATGTTCTGGAGCAATAAGGAAATGTTCATTTAAAATAATTTGATGGAAATGCAATGTAAGGGAGAGAGAAGAACATATGATGGTAAATGTTATATTTTCAGATGAAATGGTGAGATTCAGAGCTGCCAGAAAACAAAATACATATTATACCACTCCACTGGAAAATGAAGCAGCCAAACAATTCCTATTGTTCCCATCACAGAAAAATTAAAATCTCGTAATAACTTAGGCATGGCAGTTGCCTACAGTTTTCATTTTTAAGGCTTTGTTTAGAAATGACTTGTGCCCCACTTAAGATCAAAGTTCATGTAATTGGCAAGAAAAAATTGCATTGCTGTATGACTATGACAAGTACTACGCACAAAAAAGGAATTCATCCTGAAGGATTGTTTGGCATGGCAAAGATGCCCCAGCCCTTTCTGGTAAGTAACTGAGGCAGTTGTTGCATAAATAGGGACAGAGAATAGAAGAATTAATAAACAAAATACTTTGTTTTAAAAAGGAAGGCAAGTTTGACTAGCTACTAACTATTTCTAGTGTGCACAGACAGCACTCATATGATTGATGCCCCAGCTTTTACTGAACTTTACAGTAGAAAGGAACAAATTTTGATCTCATTTAAGACAGCAACAGAATTCCCATTAACCTCAATGAATGGGATCATGATTTGACCCTGTAAGTAGGGGGTAGCTGGAGAAGAACTTGGCTACCTGGAATAGAACTGTCTTGATTGTCCCTAATTTGTATTCTGCAGTGTGGGGCTCTCAGTTTTTTATATTTTCTCAGCTGCATTGCTGAGGCAAGAATGGGTGGGATGGGAAATATATTCTGAATGACTTGATCTGACTGTTCTGCAGTTACAATAGAATTATTTGTTGAATACCTTGTATCCCAATATCTAGACCATTGACTGGTGTGCAGTTAAAAACCATCCCTACTGTCTGAGCTTAATAACTTGCCTGAGCTACAGCTCATGTTAAGCCCAGGGGTAAAACTGCCTCCAGTAATGTGGTAATATTTTTTCAAGGATGAAGTGTTCATGAGCAATTTTGCCATTGTTGCAGGTACAAAGATGGTTTCTCATGAAACCATTTATCTGTATCAAACACATCATTCTTCCTTATCCATCAGTGATTTATCTTCATTGAAACCTTTAAAGAAGTACAGATGCAGTATATGCACTTGTGCGGTGGTCACAGGTGGAATACATGCATAGAAAATGTAGTTTGTTTGCATTGCTTACTTTTAAATAGAAATATACAGTGAAAAGAAGATTTTCTACTTTTAAGTTTTCATGCTGTCTCTTTCATGTTGTCTCTCTATCTTAAAGTCCTTATCAACTGTGGTGAAATAGAAAGTGTTTCAATTTCCTGTCTTGTTTTTTATTCTCCTTAAAGGCACTTGGATACTATGGTGAGACTATTTCTGTGATTTTCATCTGCATATATAAAAGTCTAGTCTAGTTTATCTTGGTGCTATCTGTAAAGAATGATGAGAAGGGATCAGCATCAGAATCATCCAGATGATCAAAACAGCAAAATAGCTCTCCCCTACTGTGTTCCATGAAACTGTTTATCTGTATCCAATATGTTCTAATGTTGGCTCTTTCTTTATAGGTCAGTAATGTTCATCATATACAGCCTACATTGCACCTTGAAAAACCACATACCATAGCCAAATTAATAAAGAAGCTGCTGTTTACACGCCATTCAATTCAGCTTTCACAAGTCAGTATAGACTGCAGCCATACCATATTGTGATCTCCCCCATCCTTTACCATATATCACAATGATGCTGGGGTTTTGGATGGCTTTATTAAATGGCGCATGAGGATCCTCTGATCAGAGGCCCTATAAAAATGTAAATTATTTATTACAGGTTTAATTTTCATTTTGAGATGCACAGGTTGATCTTTAGTCACTTTTCCTATATAATCTGATGTAATAATAATCTTCCTACTATTAATAAATAGAAGAGGGGTAAATGGGAAATACTGGCCAAAGACATTGGGGCAAACTCATGCTCTTACAAAATGTATCATGGGAGTGTAACTGTCTACACTAGTCAAGGAGTCACTGCACTGGTTGCTAAAATCTCATATGAAAGATTCAACACCCTCACTTTTCTGAAAGCAGACTGCATAAAACACAATGTTTCTAACTTGGAAGGGTGAAGGATGGTTGAGTCCAGTGGTGTTGCTCTTCCTAACCTCACAGCTGCAGCTCCCACTGAGTGGAACCAAGTGTGTAAGACACTCTACTTCCAACATACCCCACAGTCTCTGAGGTCTAACACAATGTCAGGTAAAATACTTTATGCTGACACTCCTGCTAGAGTCTCAGCTAAGTTACATCAGCCATATCCTGCATCAACCTAGCTGAGCCCCAGACCCTAGGGATGTTTGTAGGTAGAGTTTTCTTTGTTTCCCTGGGAGATTCAAAGTCCAATTCAGGAACTTATGAGAGAGCAACCAAAATCAGGAAATTTGAGAGGCATGTTTATTGAGACGTGAGAAAGCAGAGGAAATGCGCATGGAAGAGAATGGAGATGCTGCTCTTCAAAAAAAGTAGAAATGAGAAGACAAGAAAGAGGAATAAGAAATAAATGAGGAGACAGACAAGTAGGATGGACTGGACATGGGAGGAGAGAAAAAAGGGTAAAGAAATAGAGGAAGGAAATAAGCCAGGAGAGACATCCAGCTTCTAGGTTAGTATATATAATTTCCTTGCGTTCCTTTACCTTATTTCACTTACCTGGTAGGTGTTATCCAGCTCTGTAAACTTAGGAAGAAAATGAAAGGATGGGCTATTTTGAGAACCTGCATTAAGATTGTTAGCTACTATGGATTCTAAGCAAATGGAAACAAAGAAAATGACCTAAAATTTGTGAGGACGGGCTCTATCCAACTCCCAGTGAAATCTGTGGAAGTACTCCCATTGACATCTATGGGAATTAGATCAGGCCTCAAATCGCTCTGGCAGCTTAGCTACGCACATTTACTTGGAGAATTGTCCTTTGAAAAAAATCTATTGTTGGCAACTAAACCTACATCCCAGTAGAAGCAGCTGGGCTCCACTTTTCCTGAAGCAGTGGAAGCAAGCGATGGCCCAAAAAGTCCCTCTTCTTTCCACCTGCCTCTTTTTTAATACATAGAGAAAGTCAGTTATGTTTGGCAACACCCCAAAATGAATTTGTTGGCTCCCCCCAAAATTGTAAATCCAGTCTTGCACAAAACTGTACAGCCATGCCCACATTGGTGAAGAGTTAAGTGTGAATATGTTTGGGGAATGGCTCAGATTAGGGGCCTAAACCATTCAACATTCACTTCATAAAATCACCTTGTATAATTTGGCACGGTTTGGCATTGCAGGAAATCTCTTCCTAGGAATAAGTGAGTATTATATAGCAAGACTCAAAATGTATTGTAATGGCAGAGGTTTGTGAGAGAACTTTCAGAGCATTTGCCTCCACTTGGCTGTACCAAAAGATATTATTAGCCCATCGCTTTTGTGAATATTGAAATTCATGGAGACTCACAAATGTAAATACATAGATTTTAAAAGGAAGATACAGAGCCAGCTTGAGTCTCATCTGAGAGCATCAGGAGATTCAGTGTCCAAGGCAGTGGCCCAGAATCTTAGGCCAGTTGGAATGGGATTGCAGATTGTCTTCTCCATTTCATCAAAGGCCACCAATTGTACCCTCTCTTTATGAGGAGTCTAAATGGGAGTGAGTGTTTTCAAGGGCTGATCCAGGCTTGTCAAAAACAATAGTAAAAGTTCCCTCTGTTAGTGAACAGGATGGAATAAAATGAAAAATTGTAACAAAATTTTGCTAGTAGCGGGTTTGCTTCAGTTTGGTGTAGAGCTGGCAGTGCAGCCAGGTACAGCAGATGGTGATGACCTCCCTTGAGTCTAGTATGTAGAATCTACATCAGATGCATGGAGGTGGGCCAGGGAATCAGGCTGTCTGAGGGGAGGAAAAGATGTAGGACAGATGCAAGATATGTTCCGTTCTACTTGTTCTTCCTTGAAGGGGGGACCTTTCCCTCTGGCAATGAAATTAATCCAGCAGGGACCGCCTGGACTGTCCCATTTTTGCACTTCAGAAATGCTGTCAGGTACTCTCCAATTACATCATGTCACTAATGCTCACAGTGGCTGTATCTGGGCATTGGTTGGGATCCAACTGTGGGGTGGGAAGATGCATTAAAGCCTGGCAGGTCTGCTCCCATCTCCTGATGCTCTGGTCCCTCTGCCAACCCATCTCTGTTAAAAATGTCTGTTTTTATGTATTATCCCTGTCGCCAGCGCTTCACGTTCAGCGGCTTGTTTCCCCTGTTGCACTTACCCCTTTGGCCATGGCTCCCTCTTTCCTTTCTGTTATATAGATCAGGGCTGAAATGTACATTAAGACCCAAATGTATCATGACCATCAACGCTTCTGCTCACAGGAAACGGCTCTTTCCCGTAGATCACGAACTCTCCTTTCTGGGCGATGGTTCCCAGGTGCCAACCCCACTTTTAAAAAATAATGTTAGCCGATATCCCAAGCCCAGGGACCAGGAGGAGGGAGCAGCCCACACAGACAAAGGCAGAGCAAACGGGCTCTGCCCAACTCTCCCAACCAGCCCCCTGCCCGTCTCCTCTTCGTTTGCAACAACAACAAAAAGGGGGAGGGATTTTCCCCCCTCCCTTCTCCCCAGCCACCCGGGGAAATAAATGATTTCCAGCCCGCGCGTCTTCTGCCGCGGCTCCCTCCCGCCCCGCTCACTGACACCCTGAGGGGCGGCCGAGGCAGGCGCTCGCCCGGCTCCCACCAGGTTGCCCTAGAGCGCGCGGCGGGGAGAAGGTGCGGAGCAGACTGAGGCGGCGGGCGGAGCGCGGCTGCTCCCCCACCCCCGGCCGAGCCGGGACTCCGCGCAGCTGCCCAGCCGGCGGGCGGCTCCTCGCCAGCTGCCAAACTTCCCGGGCGGCCGCCTCGCAAACTTTTTCTTCGCCGGCTGGGGTTTGGGCCGGCGGCTCCCCGCCTTCGCCGGCTCTGCCCTGCAGGAGCGCGCGGGGCTGGCGGCAGCGGCGGCAGCAGCAGCATGGAGCGGAGGCAGCGGCCGCCGCCGCCGCGTTTCTCCCGCGGGTGGACCGTGCTGGCGGTGGTGCTGGGGCTGATGCTGCCCGGGCGCCAGGGGGCGGCGGGCTACTACCCCCGCTTCTCGCCCTTCTTCTTCCTCTGCACCCACCACGGGGAGCTGGCCGGAGACGGGGAGCAGGGAGAGGTGCTCGTGTCTCTCCAGCTCGCGGGGAACCCGACCTTCTACGTACCTGGCCAGGAGTATCACGGTAGGTGCCCGCGTCTCTTCCCCCCCCCCCCCCCCCCCGCCTTCTCCGCTGGCCCCCGGGACTTGTGGCTAGCGAGGGAGCCCGCTGCGCGACTCGCCTCCTCCGCGAAGTTCTCTGCGCCCCTGGGTGGGGGGTGCGGGTGAAAGTTGGTTGAAATGTGAATGAGGAACGATTGATCCGGGTTGGGGAAGGCAAAGGAGTCTCCTTTCTCCCCCCAGATCATCTGCTTCCACCTCTAAATGCTCTGTGCTTTCCCCAGCCAGATCAAATATATACACCACCACCCCCCGCCAGATCTCTGTTATCTATCTGCTGTAGTATTGGGAGAGGCTATTTACCTGCCAGAGCTTTTGTATGGCTAGGAATTTCTTCAGAACATCACTGGGACACTTTACATACTTGGTCCTTGAATTTGTAAACTTGCAGTCTTTATATGTATATATAGAAAGAGAGAGAATGTGAGTGAGTGTTGCTTGCAGGTCCAGCTGCCCAGAATTGCATGGCTTGCTGGAAAACTTCACCTTGTTGAATGACCCACAGTGGTCTCACATTTTTATGCAATATTAGCCCCTCCTATCATAATACTCCTGATGTTCAGTGCTGTTAAACAACCCCATGTACCTACTGGAAAACTGCACTGTTTTCTTGTAGAGAGTTATTTTCACATGTCACTATTTTTTAGATGTTAACATCAGAACTGTACATTGTGTTAGACCAAGATGAAATCTTACAACAGTGTGCAAAAATAAATAAATAAATAAATAAAAATTAGCTGGTACCTATATTTCAGACTATCGACCTATTAATTTAATAAAACTGAAAATGTGGGCAGAGGTTGTGTCTTTTACAGGACATATGTATAAAGACAGAGCCTGCTGGCTAGTTCCCTGTCATAGAGATTTAAGTGCTGTACCTAACACTAAGCTATTTCATTGGTTTAATTAGGACTTCAAGAACATCAAAATATTCTAGATCTATCCTGATCATTTAGGAGGGCCTGCAGGTGTTTTCAGTCTTTGCTGTTTGTACTAACTGTGACATAAAAGGAAAATAAGCGATTACTTATAGAGTTTGTATGTCATTTCTGATGTAAATTATGAAGACAAATTAATCCTTGAGGGCTCCCTTCTACTTTGTTCCATTGTCAAAAATATAGTAGCCTTCAGAAGTGAATTGTAGTTTATCTGTATTTGAATACAACTTCTCTGGATTACATCTGTGTAGTAGAACTGCCTGGGCTTTCTGGTCCCCATCTCTTAGGGGACACAGCTGCTTTTTAATGGAAATTCTGATTCTGAACATTTATTTCGGTCCTGCAATCAGTGGAAGTCTTTCCATTCACTCAAATGGCCTTTGTATTAGACCTCTCCTGAACAGAGCTGACACTAGGCATAAGCCTGCTAAACAATTGGTTAGGGCCCTGATCCGATCAAGGGCCCCCTCTCCTTTATTCACTTTTTTTAGTATGTGTGTGTTGGGGGGAGGGGAGTGTCTCCCAAAAATATTCCTGCTTAGGGCTCGCAATGGGCTAGAATGATCTCTGCTCCTGAGTAAACTGTAGTTCCTTTCCTTGATCTGTGTGCACTGAAAGAGCTGATAGGTGCCATTTGGAGGTCACAATTATCTTTCATCGATTGATCAGCCAATATGATTGTGACACAGGCTTGGCATGAGGGGTGATTGAGCTTTGTCACTCAATGTGACCCCAGGAAAGGGATTTATCTATAAGAGCCAAAAGTGAGAGTGTTGTGTCAAACGCTCACAGCTTGTCTTGAAGATGGAACAATCAAGTTTTATTGGGAGATCATGCACTGTAATGAATAACTTTATTTTTCTGACTGCCCGAACTGAAGAGAATTATCACTTAGACTTAAGTAAATTATCCATTCATGCAAAATCTTTACTTCTGTGATTTAATGGATTAGGTGTTTATTACCTTGCTGACTTCCCCAACACTACACATAGGTTTTAGCTCCTGTGAAATAGTGTACATGCTTTTGGTTTTGCCCATAAAGTGCTTATGTAAACTAGTAATGTTATAGTTTAATGATATTATAATATTTCTTTATACATGAGACTTATATGTGTAGAACCTTTATAATCCATAGTCACTGTACATTATTTAAGAGGTACTCACTACATCTCCTTCTCTCTCTTTGTATCCTTATGTAGTATTTCATAACTTCAGAACAAAAGCTAATGTTAGAATATATTTTAAAAAGTGAGGAAATTAAAAGTAAAAACTTAAACCACCTTGTTAAGAAAAATATATAACAACACTTGGTTAAAGATGGAATTAAACTCTTAACTTTGAATTATTTGATTATTATTCTATCTCCAAAGTTTAATAAGAATTTTTGTCTCAATGTTATTGTTTTTTTAAAAAATGGATTAAAAGATGTTATAATTTTTTTACTTTATTAATTATTAAACCTCCAAGGGAGTTCTAATCTTGTTGTCTGTACTTTTTAAGATAGACAATGTACTTTTGATCTAATTGCTAAAAATCTTAAAGAGCTTTCTATAACAATTGTTTGAGCCCCACATATAGTAAACTGCATGTGTAAAAGATGTAACTTAACCATTTTTATATTTTCTCCACAATCTCCAGTCTACATTATGTATTAAAAATCCAATTTTAGTTTTTGAAAGTTAATGATAAAACTAGGAGGAAAAAAGTTTAAAAGAGCACATTTGTTTTGAAAACTCTTAAATACTGTTTCTTTTTCTTCCCCCCAAAAATACATAACAAAAACTTCTTGTTTCATGGCTAACACCTCATTTTCCAGGACTCAGTCTGAAGTCAATGCTTAGAACCAAGTGTGTAACCTTTGCAAAATGTGGCTTATCCTAGATGTGGTGAAAGAACTCTGAGTGTGACTGCCTGTTGTGTGAATTCCAAGGTGTTAGGTGAACAGGGATTGGACGTGTTTTGGAGCTGACAGTTTTAGTCTCCCAGAAAGAGATTTAGGGGAGATGCGAATTTTGTGCTGCTTTGCTCATGGTCTCTCCATAGATGTCAGTGTAGAGCAGCATCAAAGCCTCAGAGGTGAATGTTTTACCTCTCACCTTTGAGTCTTGTATTGTTGTTTGTGTTTTGGATTGCAAAAGGCTGGGAGAAATTATCACCCAGGAATGAAAAAATCAAAATCAGAGGAGGGTCCTTAGATTAGGCAAGGCTGGCTTTGCTTTTGCTGTTTTGAATTAGACACAATGTGATCTTTATCAATTGCTATTACTGGTCTCTGAACACACCCTTACATGTCATTTTTGCATACCCACTTTCAGATGTTGCCAAGCTCCCATGAATTTTGGACAATGGCCTATATTTATCCCGATGAGTGATTGCAGGGGCTCAAGAGATGTGTAAGCATTGGATCCAGACCAAAAATAATGCTATTGGTTCAGACTCTCAACTGTCTTGCACGTTGTGTAGTCATTTGTGCCCAGACTTTCAGAAGTGCTTAGCATCCATGCCCAGGGCCCAGTTTTCACCAGACACCAATATAAGTGGCTAGGTTTTCAGCATAGCTCAGTAAGTTATGTGCTTAGCCCTTTGAAAATGTGGACATAGGTGTCACAGTGGGAGCTGCTGGATGCTGAGCTCTTTTGAAAATCTGTCCCTTGCAGCCTGATCCAAAGGCTATTGAAGTCAGAGGGAAGCCTCAGATCTGGCCCTTATATGTGTGCAGAAGGGATATAAAATGCTGCTAAATAGGGTTACCAACCCTCCAGGATTGTCCTGGAGTCTCCAGGAATTAAAAATATATCTTTAAAGATTATGTCATGTGATGAAATCTTCAGGAATACATCCAATCAAAATTGACAACTCTAAATCAGTATTATAATGTTTTACAATTGCTTTGCACTGGTGTAAATGAGTACACAAGGTGCAAGACAATGAGAGTCAGCTCATTGAATATGCCGTTTGTTAGGACCACTTCAGTTGTATCATCACACATCATTTATTAACTCTGGTTTTATTCTCAGTGTTTTGATTGAACTTTAAATTGTAGATTGACTCATTGGATCACAGTCAGGCCAAGTGCAAGCAATTGCTGCTTCTTTTAAGTCAGTCCTTGAAGTTGAAATCTGGTGCTCTAATTTTAAATTCACAAAGAATTTTAAAGTATCTTTTCATACTATCATAGTAAGGAACAATACATGAATCAGTATTCTAATGCTAATCCTATTCTAATGGGTGCAGAACAAAGTACATTAAAATGATCTTGAATAAATCATTAGTTTATATAGCAATAGTTCTGAGAAAATTACACCTTTTTGTGAAATAATCTCATACAATATTTCCAACTTGTAGAACTTGGTTTTTTATTTTTGGTACACTAATTCACTGCTAACTGTTAGGAAAAGAAAGGGAAAGGTACTAATTGCTTTGCTGAATGAGGTTCCTGTATCACATCTGAAACATTTTTGTGTTATACAGAATACATACACAGACAATTATTTTAATTATTCTTTTAACAAACACAGTACATTAAGAAAATAAATTCATACAATCTGAAGAAATCATGTGGAACAATTCTGTTTTTAAACAATATTGTTTAATGTTACTGTAAAATGCAAATACATGTGGGTCATCATTTGTAATGTAAAAAAATCCTTTAAAAGTTCTCTCGCAAGGAAACAAAAATAGTGAATTTTCAGATGCAGTACTGATATACAATACAAAGAGAGTTTTGAATATGTGGCAATTATTAAGTGCAGGCGACTAAAAAAATTTACTAAAATATCATAAATATAAAAGGCCAAATTCAGAAAGGAGTATAATCTGGTGAAACCCACATGCCTAGTGACAGGAAGAGAGGAATGTAGCAGGAGAAGCAAGTAAGAAAGGGCGTAAGAAAGTGTATATTTATTAAAGTGACCCCATTCTTTTACTCATTGTTCATACTCCTACAGCTTGCTCTGGCTCTTCAGTGTATAAGTAATACCAACTTATAGCCATGTAGATTCATATGCCTGCTTTTACCCATTTGCCCATCTCACACCACCTCACACATTGAGAGAGAAAAAACAATCTTGTGATTGAGAAAGTGAGTTGGGAATCAAGCAATTACAACTTCAGTCACAGGCTTCCTGTGTGACCTTGTGGAAATCGCTTGATCACTCTGTGCCTCTGTATCACATCTGTAAAATGGGAGGTAATAATACCTTTCTATCTCACAGGGATGTTTTGAAGCTAAATACTTTGATGTTTGTGATCCGCTCAGATACGCTGATGATGAGCACTCTACAAAAATGCCTCAAAATACATGATTAAAAATCCCTAAAACCACCTCTGAATATGGCTCTGTCTCTGGAATCAATAAATATTTTTAAAAGTAATTAGTTATTGAATAAAGAGAACTTTAGAATATCTCCTGTTCTTATATGTGATTAATTTTATTTGCTTTGGTAGATATTTTTTCTTTCTTTAGCTTATTTTATGCATAATTAAGGCCTTGAATTGGCAACGCTCTTAAGCATGTACTTAAGTACATCTCTACCCAGTAAACCTTGTATGTACTTGCTTAACTTTAAGCACATTCTTACTTCCTGTTGAAACACTGACACTTAAATATGTGCTTATGTGCTTTGCTGAATCAGGCCAAACTGATTTGCTACTGGCGTGTTGGTAAATGATACCGATCTTTCTTTATATAATTTGTACTCCTCCTGGGCTTTCCAATGTCTACTGCAAAATAGGATAATATTTCTTCAGCATCTTACTGAGAACATTTAACTTAAATTTAGATCTCTATGGCAGTTCCTCTATTACTTTATTACCAGTCTATCATACAGTCAATTTCCAGTCATCATCATACCAATTTTTGTGCAGTTGTATAATGGTGATAGGCAATGTTCCCTCTAATTTTTGACAGGCTGTGTGCGCAGAAAAATTCTTCTGTGCAAATTTTTGGCAGGCTGTGTGTGCAAAAAAATTCTGTGCAAATGTTTGTCCTTCTGTGCAAATTTTTGTGCACATGGTGTTTCGCCGTGTGCGCAGGGTTTAGGATCTGTGCGCATGCACACACACACACAGCTTAAAGGAAACAGTGGTGACAGGCAGATGGATGGAAATACATATGTACAATCTGTCCCTAACATCATTTTTTTTCAATGCACAGGTATACTAAATGTTTTTAAATATACAAAATCTAAAAATGGGCATTTATAGTGGTAATTTTATAAATAATGCTGACAAGAGTGTATTAAACTATATTGTTTTTTCACTTTTCAACAAATTTTTTTTTTTGCTGCCATTAACTCAAAAGTGCCTATTTTCTCTGTTTGCCTAATCTCTAGATCTCTTAAAAGCAGCTTCCAACTGTTTTGCCATGACTGATGTCAAACTGACATGTGCAAGCTCTAATTCTACTCCAAAAATATTTTTCTTTAATGAGACTTAATGTTTCTATTCCACTTTCTATAGTTATTTTATTCCAAAGCTGGTCAAACTTCTGAAAGTAAATTCTAATGTTTTCGGATTCCGTCAATGACTGTTGCTATTCTTAGATGTGCTGTACATTGTCAGGAACTATTCCTTTAATGGGTACTGAAAAACTATGTCCAGTAATAAGTAAGTTCTTATAAAATGTTCCTGAAAATCTGACCCTTTTCCCCTTCATTGGTCAACCACATTACTTGTAAAAATAAATAATGTGAGTTAGTATCTCTTTATTTCAGCACTCTTTGTTTTATTCTTAAGGGGAATTGATAATTTTGTTATCCATTTTGTATAGTGCTTAGTCTTATATTAAATTCTTATTTATGTATTTATTTTTGAGATGGTTATAAAAAAAAGCAAAAAGAATATGATAGACCCCATGAGAGGATAACAGAAAGAAAATGATTGTGGGAAAACAGAGCTATATGAGGTACAAGGGTGTAACAGCGTTACACAGCATCAGTTACAACTACTATTTTCTATAAGCATATCAAATTATTCAAATAATCTAAAGTGCTCATTGGAAATATCCAGGAATAAAGTGTGGGGTACTATATCATTGGGTTTGTTTTGGTAAAAGTGAGGACAGATTTGCTTCCATGTTGTCAAATTGTGTCAGACTCTTGGGAGCTTCCATTTCACTCACTCATTTATACCAGTGTTTGGTCTGAGAGGGACTGGAGAGTTCTACCATTTGGAAGTATCAGTTTCTTCTAAGTTAAAGAGGCACATAGACTCTATTGGTCTCAGGAGTCCAGTTAGGCGCAGGGATGCACGGGCTGGAGAGTGGGAGCAGAGAAGAGAAAAGTATTAAGAATAAGGAAAATGTTAGTGCTTAGATCTCTTCTCTCTCCCCACAGGACATATAAAAGGAATCCTCCTGAGCTCAGCATTGGCAAAATATATCTGATCCACCAATGTTCACAGAATGCGTCCTACTGAGAGTCCATTGTAGTCAGAATATATTCTCTTGAATAAGATGGATATGGAGATATAAAATGATTTCTTAATATTCTGCTCTATTCTCTATATAGTCTTTATTATGAGTTTGTCATATTTTAGATTCAGGACATATTGTAAGGCCCATCTCTTCTTTTAAGTTTGTGCCTGATTGGGGCTCAGTTATAGATATTGTCAGACTTGGGTTTCGTTGAAGGAGGTTCAAGGTCCAAATAAACCCAAGTGATTCATTCTTACAGATTGCAAGAGAGGCATGATACCCTTTAAAGCTTTTCCTCCCATCATGAGAGGATTGCCTCCTCCTGTAAGAAAGGCTGTCTTGTCCCACATTACAGAAATCAGAATATAGAAATGGATTGTGTATTAAAACTGGGGTGCCAAAATGATTGCAGGAGAGGAGAATTATTATTGTTTGCATTAAGATAGTGCTCAGTATATACTAGCCACTGTATACACAGAAAGGAAAATACTATTCCTGCTTCAAAGAGCTTAGTGTAAGACCCAGATCATCCACTGAGGATTGTGTGGCTGCAAAGACCCTCCCACACAGAACTCATTAAATTACTGAAATGTGTCACATACTGAGGTGTAGGCGGTGTGACCTAGTGGTCAGAGCTGAAGTCTTACTTGGTGGTAGGAGCAGAATCAGAGGACAGAATTGGAGGTATGATCAGTAGGCAAAGCCAATGGTTAGAGCCATGGGGAGTCAGGAACCAGAATAGAGCCAAAGGGCAGAGTTGGAGTTGTGATCAGGAGACAAGCCAGTGGTCAGAACTAGGAGTTAGGGATCAGGAGTTCAGAGGTAGGCAGAGACTAGGGCTGGAGTGGAGCAGGCAAGGAGGGTGAAGAAAGGACTAGGCAGTGGAATTCTGGGTGTGGAACGCATTGAACAGCCACTGTGCTGCTCTTGCTACAGGGCTTAAATGGGTACCTGTTGGCCCTTCTGACCAATCAGGGACCACAGTCAGTTAGTGTGGGTTTATTGGATTCTACCAAGTTCATTGCATTGCTAGGTAACAAAGCCCACAGATAGCTGAGTTCCTGATGGTGTCTCCCTGCTCTAGGGCTCCTCCCAGAGACCCTCAGCCCTGGCTGGTCAGAGTACCTTTGCTGAAATTCCTGAAGGAGGTCTGGAGCATGAACATTTTCTTCTTGTTCCCAGGGCCTCTTTTATAGCCCATACCCGCTCTAGTCTATTAGATACTGGAGATTCCCCTGATGCATAGGGAGTGGAGGAGCTGATGGACATCATGTTCTTTCTGCCCATGGACAATTACTGGGGGTGATGGTGGGTCTATCCAATTAGGGAAGGAGTTGTAAATGAATGATTTAAGGAGAGAAACATGAAAGATGGGGCAAATCTTGAGGGATTCTGGGAGTTGAAGCTTGCAGGCCACTGGATATATTTGTTCAGTGATCTGAAAAGACCAGGTATTGGTGGTCAGGTTTGGTTGAAGGATGGTCTGATCTCAGTTTTTGAGGCAAAAGCCAAACCTTATCCCCTACTGAAAGGTTAGGGGCGACTTGTCACTTTTGATTGGCATAGTGCTTATGTGTTTTTGGGTTTTTTTTAGCAGCATGTAAATGTTCTTTGAGTTCCTGGTATGTTTCCTGAAGATGATAGACCAGGTTTCTTCATACAGACACAGAGGCCACATGACCTAACATAGTTTTAACATTAGTTCATAGGATTGGCCACCAGAAGTACCTAGCAATCAGGGTCCAGGTTTTAAATGGCCGAAATGTCCCACTATGGGCATGCCATGGCACAGCTGTAGCGCCTGAAGCTGCCCTCGGGAATGTAGACATGATCCCCATGATAAAGGATGTAGATGAAACTTTAAATCTGAGGAAGCACTGTTGGTTCTTAGAGTTTGGGGTCAGTGCATATTTGGTGATGTACCTGACATCCTGGTGGAGAGTGTGGAAAGCAGCTTCTGCAGTTTGTTCTCAATTAGGGCCATCAGAAATGCTTGCGGTTGTCCATACCAAACTCTCGAAATGTTCAAGGAGAAGACTGGACCATTTAGGAGCAAGAGGCACTTGAGAACACTTGAGGACCTCTCTGGTTGATGAGCAGGCTAAGTACTAATCCCACTCGGGAACGATCCATGGGATAAGACTGTGGCCACAACATGAACTGGAGATGACATTGGTTAAGAAACCCATAAAATATGGCATGATCCCCATCAATTTATTGGGTAGGGCCAGCTTGGGACAGTAGATGTGAGAGTTGGTGGGGACTGAAGATGCTGTCTGGGCTTGTTCCTGAGACTGGAGTGCTGCATTCTGCAGGCTTTCAGTACTATCTGAGAAGGTGGGTTGGGCTCCTGTTGGGGCTGTTCTGGAAGGGAGCTCCATGGCATGGGCAAAGTCCCTACTATTGTCTAGTGGGCTGTTCAAACTGTCACACACAACTACTGGTTGGCCTAGTGGTTGGAGCAGAATCAGAGGACAGAACCAGACATAGTCAGGAGGCAAGCCTATGGCTGGAGCCAGGGGGACTGAGCCTGGAGGTAGCTGAGTTTCTGACAAAATCTGGGGAGAGAAGCAACGTGTAAAGGATGGTAGAGAAGGCTATAATTAAAATATCCATACCATCCTTATGTATTTGTTTTTAATATAAATATTTACATACATTTTATAAATCTGATCTATATATTCCAAACTGATAAAAGAACAGACTTTTAAACAACATAATTTATCTATGGAACTCATTGCCAGAAGATATCAGTGGGACCGAAAGTTTAGCAGGATTAAGAAAGAATCAATTATAAGGATAATGCAAATTGTTACAGTTATGTTAGATACCATAGGATTAAAATGTACATATTTCATATGACATAAACCCTTGTGCTTCAGGGCATTAAGCCATCCACTGACTGTCTTGTGGGCAGGTTTTTCCATTATGATGCTTTTCTTTTTTCTTCTTGTACTTTCCTCTGCAGCATTTGTGCATTGGCCATTCTTGGAGACAGTATAACAGACTAGATGGACTACTGTACTGATTTGGTATAGCAAATCCGGTGTTCCTATTATTGTTAGATTTTTGGAAATAAATTGTAGCTATTTATATCTTTCCCCTTATTTTGTGAAGACTGCTTTATTAGTAGCAGAATATGCTAGCATGTAGAAGAGACTCTAATGTGACAAACTTTGAAACACACTAAACAGTCTAAGGGTTTGTCTGCACGGACTAGCAATGCCCACTGGGGCTGTGATTTCTAAAGTACACTAACAAGTCGTGCTCAGAATGGTCCATGTTGACTCTGTTGATGTGCAATAAAAGTTCCCTAGTGAGCACCAGGAGGGGCTACATGGACCAAATAATATGCAACACATTAATGCACTTTAGAAATCATACCCCTGTGATGTACATTATCTCACTAAGTAGACAAGCCCTAAGAGAAATCCAAAAACATGATGGTGCTTACTCCTGAAACACTTTCAGGATTAATTTAGTGGCCGCAAAATCCTAATTTATTTCACCCCCTATTGAAACAGATTCACTAAATTAAGCGGAGATCAGATATTGTCAGAATGTCATGTAACTTTCTGTATTTGATCATGTATTTCCTTAATCTGCATTTTTAAATGCCATAGTTTGGAAATACTGTGTCATTATTTGCATATCACTTATTATCATATCACTTTAATTCTGATAAAAGACAAGGTAAAAAATGAGGGATGTTCCCACATGCCTTAGTACTGACCTCCAGATTTGTCATGGCTGTGTTAGTTATATAACCAGGAAAGGAAAACAACACTATCTTACCTTCTAGAACACACAATCTTTCTTAATGATCCTAGAGTTGCTATGAGAATTTCAATAGCCTCTGATGAAAGTTTCAATCTTTTTTACATGCTTCCTTTCTTTTGTTAACATTTCCTGCTTTCTCACAATGCATAAAGGTGTACTGTATATAAATGTGTATCTGGAATATTTATTTTATTCCAACTTTTTCCAGTTGTCCTTAGCCAATGATCTAAGCACATGACAAACATTTAAAATGCAACATTTAAAATCTGTATAATCACAAAGAATAGACTGTGAAAGAGACCTTCCCAGCCTCCAGGAAGACTCCCTTTCATCAATCCCTCCTCCTGTCCTTAGTCTCCAGTCCTTCCCTAGAAAAATCCTAGAAGAATGGGGAAAGTTTACAGAGTGTCCTGAAGGTCAACAAATCCAGTCTCCTTATGGTAATATCAGTCACCTGGAATATGGAGAGAATATCATCTATGAGTCCATAGTTTTCATTTTCCTTAATCATTATCTACTCCCAGTCTTTTAAAACAGGAACATCTGATGGAGCAGGTCTTCAGCTGGTGTAAACTGGCATAGCAATCATGGGAACTGAAGATCTGGTCCATGATATTTCTGAACAAAAGGAGGCTAATAAATCTATCTGATCCATTCCTCCTTTGAGATAGTAGCTTTACCTTATAATGTTTTTTCTTAACAGTTGTTTAGCTCCTATATGAAAAATATATTTGCACTACTTCTTTATATTTCTGCTGTATTAATTCAATAGCTCTTACCATGATCTTTTATTTCCTATAATAATGACTGTCAAGGTATTTATTACTGATCTTCTTTTAGTGATTCTATCTAGTGTATCCTTAACTCAATTTTAATATTCTAGGAATTATCATGTTCTCTACAGATCTGTTACAATGGGTAGGTATGTCAGCTGTTTGCAGCTTGGGGTCAGAACGAGACCTGGCAGTTGGAGAATGCTTCCCTCCTCCCTCCAGAATTCCCTCCTATGTATCTGCATCCCCAGCAGACCTCTGTGGAGCAGAGATTTTTCTGAGGGAAATTTCAGTTCAGCTCACTGTGTCTCTCCAATTACCTGCCATCTCCAATTCCCGGCTATTTATTCCTACTCTTTATTTCCTGTCCTTTAAACAGTTATTGAGCAATAAGAGGATCTTCTCTCTTGTCCCATGACTGACTGTTTTGCTTAAGAGCCTTTGGTGAGGGACCCTGTCAAAGGCTTTCTGAAAGTCCAAGTACACTATATTCATTGGATCATCCTTGTCCACATGTTTTTTGAGTCCATTCAAGAATTCTAGTAGATTGGTAAGGCATAATTTCCCTTTTCAAAACTTGTTGACTTTTCCCAACATTGTGTTCATCAATGTCTGAAAATGCTGTCCTTTACTGTAGTTTAAACCAATTTGCCTACTCCTGAAGTTAGGCTTACCATCCTGTACTTGCCAGGATTGCCTCTGGAGCCTTTTTAAAAAATGCGGAGCCTCACTGGAACCCTCAAGTCGACATCAACACCTTGACTGCCAATGCTGTTGCACATTGCTCCCCCATCCACTCACCACTACACTTCAGAAATTCCAGAGGGTCATGGAAAATGAATGTCTTCCCATCCACCAAGACCATAACAATGTCCCTCACCACCACTTAAAGTCACGTAAGCCCTTTTGGACCCATGCATTTAACTTTCAGTAATGCAATTTCAACCCTGGAAAGCTGAATGGAGTTCACAAGAAGTAACAAATAAACACCTTGTGAAAGATCTGGTGCAGAAGATCCCTGGCTTTGATCTCCAATGATGCTCATGAGCAACCCTAAATTGAATCCGCATAAACCATAGTAGATGCAGCTCCTTGCTGCACAAATGGAAAATTAAAGATTCTCCACTGTGCGAGTGTGGTCACCCAGAACAGATCATGGAACATATAACAACTCAATGCCTAATTCACAAATACGAAGGAGGCATTACAGCAAATACACTCAGCTACTCCAGACACAGTTATATGGCTTAACCATCTAAATGTAAAATTATAGTTTTTGCTGTACATTTACATCAGCCATATTAAAGGAGGAGGAAGAAGAAAAATGTTTCCTATTCCTTAAAAATTCTGCTGATCAGGACTCTGCACATAGAGAGACAGAGCTGAAGCAAGCTCACAGAGTGATACAGTTTCTGGAGTATCTTTGAACCATGATACAGATATATAGTATCAGAAAAGTCCATATTATATCTGAGGTGAGGATGAATCCTGCTGGGTACAAGGTCTCATCTCAGAAGAATGTTAATAGAAGATGAAGATGGCCACAAAGGAAAACAAGTGGTATGACAGAAACAAAACTCCAGTTCTTAATGAAGTCTGCTGGACATTTTGATTTCATAAACAGATGTCCTTCAATGAACTAGAATTCAAAAGAGACCAATCCAGTAAATCCTGTAATCCCCGCCACATCTCACCCTATCAAATTGTTTGGCAGAGATCAAGGTCTCATTATTTTTTGTCATCTTCTGCAGCTGATGGATGCAGAGAATCAGATTTTTGAGAGGGATTCATCCATTAGTTAGCCTGCTAGAATGATTCCTTTGACAGGTACTAGCTGGAAATAATGGAGGGAACCCATTCAGGTTCCACTTCTGTCCAGAGTATGGATGCTAATAGGAGAGAGCACAGCATCCACTGGGTAGGATACTGTGATATATTGAGGTTTTGGAGCACTCTTCTTTCTACGGATAACAGACTTGCTCTAGTAATGACAGTCAACGTGCCTGATAAGATTTCCCCAAATGTCGGAAGAACACAATCTGCCCAATCTAGAGAGAAACTTGACATCTGTCTAGGCAGAGTAAAGTTTGCCATCTGTCTGTGCACTGCTCCTCAAGAGGAAGATGAACACTGAATGCTGTATGGTGGAAGTTGCATTAAGCAGAGTGAAACTTGCATCGAGAAGTATCCTTACTATGAATTCGATATTCTTGTGATTGACCTCTTTGCACCTGGAAACAGCAGTAAAACACTCTGTGGGCTCTCCATGTGTCAGGACTGGGAATGCAAGGTAATATATAGTCTCTCATAAAGCTGGACAAGGTCTCTGGTATATGGCTTCCCAGATTTCCCACTGCTCCCCAGGACCATACAGATATAGGAAGAGAGAGAGCACCAGTGATACTTTTTGTCTTTTTGGCTGAAGAGGCTATCACTCTCAGTCCAGATTAACTTAATTTTGACTTTTCCGATGTGTATACCTCACAGGGGAAGCCTGCTATTACAAAAAACCATCCTCATCTAGCAATAAACAGGTTCAAAATGGATTCTTGGATGAAGTGATTATTACTGTTATGTACCCCAGAAGGAAGTCAACAAATAGATCTTATTCTACTGACTGAAGCAAAGTCCATGGTTTAGCTACCAAATTAATCAAATGAAATTTGGGGTAAGCCTACACTGCAAACCTTTGTTGAGGCAGTTAGTAGATCACTTGTGTGTGTCCACACTTGGCTCTTTGCTTTGGCTCTGGATATACTCACCAGGAGTGCTTGTTTTGCTGCACATTGTGGTGCACTATTAGATAGTCTAGCAGTAAAAGCTACTAACAGGTGGCAACTATGTTAGCATTTGAAATGGCATACTTAAATTAAGTAGGCATGAATTCATCTTTTTCTTTCTGCTTTTATCTAGGTCAAGAATACTGTGCATTAGTGTAACCTGTCATAGCTAACTTTGCAATTCGGTGAACCAGTATTTTAGGACCTGATTCTCTGCTGCTTTGTACTTTTGTGTAGTCATTTACACCTGGACACATTATGTGCAAAGTGGGTGGGAAATGCTACCAAATAAGAATTAATTGAAACAAGCACTCCTGGTGTGTGCACATAGTACCAAAGCAAAGAGCCAAGTGTTCATGTGCACAAGCTATATATTAACTGTGCACATTTTACAACTATTTTGCACAACTGGAAAGACTACCCAGAGTGTCTTAATTATAAATTTAGGGCTAGATTCTGATATCTTTACCCTCCTACTTGACTAGCGCTTTGCTCCATGTGAGCTCCTATTGAAGACAATGGGTTATTGTTGGAGTAAACTGCTATTCATTATGAAAAGGGTTTTAGAAACTAGTCCTTTGATTCTGAAGAGCATATTAAAAGGGAGAGGCACAACAATGGGCTCCTGGTCCATGACTAGGCTCCTGGAGATGTAATGTAATTCAAATAATAAATAATAAATAGCAATTAGGTGCTTAATTCCTATTAAAAGTAAATAGAAGTTGGCTGCTTAACTGCCATTCATGCCTTTGAAAACCTCCCCATAATATCTGGGAGGAACACCAGGTTTCTGTGGATTAGAGTTAAATTTCTGTTACAGATTTGTAGTCTTTCTTGCTGAGGTATATAGCCATTGATATGCATACAGGAAGATTAAGAAACATTGGGAAAACACACATTATGCTTTTAAAATAATAGTAAAAAAATTCTGTAATATGCTTCAATATAAAATTACTTAAATTTATCCAAATGACCAAATATGTAACTCTTAAGGGAAAACTCCATTTTATGTTTTTTTTTTTCTGGCATGGATACAAAGATATTGAGGGATGTAAACATTGTAATTTAAACATCTGTCATTTGTTCAAAGAGGGAGTATCTTTTGTTGAGCTTATAAAGCTTACAAAATATTGTATTAATTAAACACCTACAAACTGGCATTTTTTATTGTGAATATGGTAGGGAGGGAAAAAGTGTTTCTCTAAATGAAAGGAGGGTTTTTACATAATAACTATAAATGTCTTGGAAATGTATCATTTGCTTTTAAATAAAATAAAGCAGCTTGCTGTTTCTGCAGAAGTGAATTGGAGAAAGGGATTTATTCAGAGTAATTCAGTCAGATGAATGGAGAGATATGTCGATCATCACTATAATAATGGTTATTCCTTCTAAATATAAACTGATTATTATATATTAGAGGCTTGATTATACTGTTAAGAAGATTAGTATATTTAAACTGAAAATAAAGGCTCATGTGCCCTAAATGTGAAACTAAAAGAGGTGATCTTAGAATACAGTTGTAACACAATATTCAACCCTTTTGAACAAGGTATTTTCCCCTCAAAAATATGAGGAATAATCAATATATAGTGTACCTGTGACTCCACAGGCAGCTGTAAAACTGACCTCTTGAGCTGTGATTTGAACAGTCTCAAAGTTATTGCGAGTATATTTTTTTAAGATGTCCAAACAATTGCAATATCATGGCCATCTAGGGAATTCTGAGACTCATCCATGTTTTCTGTAGTTATCTAGGGACATATTATTAATTGCACAAAATCTGGAAGACATCCTATACAAAATGGTGGAAAAGGCAGACAAAGAAGATGATAATGTTTCTGTGAATCAGATCCATACCTTTGAGATATTTCATAACTGCTACCAACTTTGAGGTCTTTCAGAGCTAAGCTTGACTGCAACAGCACAAACTCTAATAAGAACATGATAGTTTGAATCTTTTTTATAGTATTGAATTTATGATATTGAGTTTGACTTTGTGCACATATCATGAGGCTTGTTAGGTAGTGTTTAATATGTAGTCTTTTCATTTTTATTTTTTGAAAGTCTTACCCTATGTCATGTTATTTCTCATCAATAAAAGATTTTTATTATAGGCATAGGTGCACAGTTGCTCATTTTAGTCACCTTTTTGATATACGGTGGATTCTGGTTAATCGGGCCACCAGTTAATTGTGGCAGCCGCTTAATTGGGACACATCGCAAAGAACGGAAACAAAGCGTCCCTTTATATTTACTTCAGTTAATTGGGGCAGCTGGTTAATCAGGCCAAATTGTTCCGGTCCCGATGTGTCACAATTAACCGGAATCCACTGTGTAGCACTTTTTGATTTATAGCTTTCTCTTGCTCTTGTTTAGACAGTCTACCTAATTCACAGCATCACTTTACTATCTTTATCTTTTAAATTTATAATCCTGATAGTTTTACCTCATCTCAGAGTAGACCCCAGGATAAGCTATCTCAGATGGCTTATCTTCATTGTATAGTCAATCTCTAAACTGGTCATTGCCTCTTATTTATTCCTGCCTCTGGATACTTCCACTGCATGCATCTGACGAAGTGGGTATTAGCCCATGAAAGCTTATGCTTCAATACTTTAGTTAGTCTTTAAGGTGCCACAGGACTCTTTGTCACTTCTGCAATTCTAGACTAACACGGCTACCTCTCTGATTCTCAACTCAAGTTGTAATTCAAGTGTTGCCTCCAGTTCATGTCCCATCTACACACAAACCCCTTAACTCAAGGGGGGTGGTGATTTTAACTCAAGTAGGCTGGGCTGTCAGAGATTATAGGCAACAGCACAACTGGTGAGCGGCTAACATGACCACTCTGTAGTATGGATGCAGATTATGTCCACTCACGTGTTGCTTGTCCTTCAAAGCCTTCCCACAATTTCCCATCTGACCAAACAGGACAGAAAAGTTCTCACCCAGTTCCCTGGTAAAGAATTAAGTAGCTCATCACACTGCAATGCAAAGAACCATGGGATATGCCCTCAGAAGACCCAGGGCCATTCATGAGTAAGTACAGAGCCACTGCAGCCATAGCAACTTGAGTGTAATTTCATCCTGTGGCCACTCTCAAGTTAGGCTAGCTTGAGAGAAGTAATTTGCATTTACCCTGCACTGAAGAACTTAATTCATTGTACCCCAGTGGACTTGGTAAGTCAGCCTGGGACAGATGATCAGTCAGGCCCAGTTCGGTTTCTAATCTTTGCTTCCAAGCTTTATTTATTCTTTAAAACAAAACAAACAAACAAAAAATAAAAGCGGGGAGAGGGGGTTTGGAATGTGAAACTATAGTCCTGTTCTCAGCTGGGATTGTGGGGTCGTTTTGTCTCCAGAAGCTTAATAGCCTGGACCTTCCCAGCCTCAGGGAATCCATAGTGGCTTCTTGTTGTGAAGCCACAGGAAAGCATATTCTTGTCCTTCTCCTCATCCCAGGCTCCCTCCTGGAGCTATTGCTCTCATTTATATGCCCCAGCTAGGAAGCATCAGACTCAATCACTAGATGCTATCAAGCTGTGTTGGATAATTCCCAGCACCTTCCTGCTGGGCTCCTCTCCATAGCAGGGATGGCTGCTCCCCAGCCCTTAAGGGGTCAGACTGCTCTGCTACACTCAGATACCATCAAATAATTTTGAACTCTTCTCACTAGTCTACTGTAAACAGTACTCTTAAAAAAATAGCCCTTGCTGACTATCACTTGCCTGCAATGACTCCAATCCTGCAAACAGTTAAGCGTGCTTAATTTTACTAATGTGAATAATCCCATTCACTTGTAATTACCGTAATGTTAAAATCCATTGTGTGCATTTAATGCTTGTTTTCCTGTTGTCCTAATGCTTCTTTCATTGGCACATGGAGACATTTTAGATGCTTACCATGAATGTCCTTCAGGTTCCTGTGGTGTGGTTTTCTTACACTGACTGTTTTGTGCTTGGGTCTGTATTTTCCCTTAGTTTTTCTAGTTAGGTGCCTCAGAGTCAGGTGCCTTTTTGAGCAGGGCACCTATTTTTTAAAAATACCTGCTGATAAGGTCAAATACTCTAGCTCAGTCATTCTGGCAAATAGGAAGAAGGCAAGGAGAGTGAATAACATATAGAGGAGGAGGGGTAGCCGTGTTAGTCTGGATCTGCACAAGCGACAAAGAGTCTTGTAGCACCTTATAGACTAACAGATTTTAGGGATCATGAGCTTTCATGGGCTAAGACCCACTTCATCAGATGAATGTTGTGGAAATCTCCAGAGGCAGATATAAATAGCAGGCAAGAAAGCAAAGTAAATTCAATGGGGGGGAGGGGGCGAGGGCGAGGGGGGTGAAGCCCACTTCCAGCAGGTGATCTGGAGGTGTGAACTCCCAGAGAGGCGAAACTTCATCTGATGAAGTGGGTCTTAGCCCACAAAAACTCATGATCCCTAAAATCTGTTAGTCTATAAGGTGCTACAAGACTCTTTGTCACTTATATAGAGGAGGAACAATGGGGAAAACTGAGAGAATGAACTTTAAAGAATGGAGAGGAGAGGAGCAGAACGTGGCCCTGTGTCTAGACTTTCTGTGTAAATGTGAAAGGAGAATTTTCACTTTGATACTATATCTGCGTTTGTCAACCTTTTTACTACACCTTTTTCTCCTGCTTTGTGGTTTCAGTCTCTTCAGTAATCTCTCTAAAGTATACTATGATTTTGCAATAGGGTGACCAGACAGCAAATGTGAAAAATCAGGATGGGGGCGGGAGGTAATAGGAGCCTATATAAGAAAAAGACCCCAAAATCAGGACCATCCCTATAAAATCGGGACATCTGGTCACCCTATTTTGCAATATCTTACTTTATTTCTTTATTTGACTATTCTCCAGGTTACATTTTATCCTTTTATGCATTACTTAATCTTGTTAACTGCTATTTAACGTTGCTCTTCTTTACACTATCACAATCAAGTTCAATAATTTACACATTATCTGCTTTTTCCAGTTTGCTTTGGACCTTCTGTAATTTCCTACGTTTGTTTATCTCTGTGTTCAGTGATATGAACATCTGTATAATGTTTTTAGCAGCCATTCATCTGTCCTGTACACTTACTGAGAAGTACTTCTATTGGATAAAAACATTCTCAGTTAATTTTGCATTATGGATTTAGTTTTCTTAATTATGCTGCTCAGTCATTTTGGATCTCAAACAGTAGATTGTTGGTTTCATAAATTGACTTAAAGAAACCATTTAAATTCTTGTTAATCCATTTGTTGTTGCAGCTGGAACTTGATGTGTTGGAATAATCTGTCAAACCCCAAATGTCTGTTGACCCATTTATCTATAAAACCACTTCTTCCTTTATATCCTGTCATGACATTTGTCTCTACCTGGAATATTTCTGCTGTCTATAAAGCTGAATTTCTGAGGGTAGACTATAGGCATTCATTGTTGCAGAGGGCTCCTGGTTCTGGAATTTTTCCCCTATAGCAGCTTGCAGTAAGGAACAATATGGCCCTTGGAATACAGCTCTGATTAAAGGAAGGACATGTT
Source organism: Dermatemys mawii (assembly GCA_007922305.1). Taxonomy (NCBI): domain Eukaryota; kingdom Metazoa; phylum Chordata; order Testudines; family Dermatemydidae; genus Dermatemys; species Dermatemys mawii. The sequence continues at coordinate 18,610,112 of ML677341.1, read as the reverse complement.
GGGTGATATTCCATACCTGACAGAAGTCTGTAGCCAAAATGTTGATTTTTCCCCTGTTTGCTTACAAAAATTACGATAAGTTCAGTTTATTTTGTGCAGTGACTTTCAAGCCAACTGTGTCAAACTGTTTTTACAAAGTTCAATATTAATAATTGTATTTATTATTTGTAGTACCATAGAGCCTAGGAGCCCTAGTCATGGACCAGATCCTATTGTGCTAGGCTCTGTACACAGCTGCAAAGTTAAAATACAAAATAACAGAGGGAAAGAAATTGTGACATGAAGGCAAAAGAATAGAGATGTTTTTAGATGAAAGCTGACAATAGAAAAAGAGATAAGGGAAGAATGTTTCAAACAACCAGAACTGCAGAAAAGAAGGCTCTCACAGAAAGACAGCCACAGTGGCCAAACAGTGTGAAGAAATAAAGAAGAGGCCAATACTAAACAAACAGCTGCAGAGCTCCCACTTACTGCAGCAACAACAGTTTGGGCGCACATCCTCTACCCTCTTTGTGAACTTCCGAAGCAGCTTACTGGGGTAGAGAACAAGGTGCATCCAAGCATCACGGGTAGGGGGGATGCAGAAGGGGAATTCCCTTTTACTAGGTGCCCAGGCTGCAGCAATGTTGGGCATACCAGTGGCATAACAGCTGCTCGAGTGCACAGAATGTATTTAATCCAAGCTCAAAGGTGAACATAAGAATGGCCATACTGGGTCAGACCAAAGATCCATCTAGCCCGGTATCCTGTCTAACAGCAGTGACCAATGCCAGGTTCCCCAAAGTCAGTGAACCTAACAGGTAATGATCATAGAGCCTAGGAGCCCTAGCCCTAGATCTTTCTCCTGCAATCCATTACCCCCCTCTGACAGAGAATAGGGACACCATTCCTTACCCATCCTGGCTCATAGCCATTAATGGACTTAACCTCCACGAATTTATCCAGTTATCTCTTAAACCCTGTTATAGTCCTAGCCTTCACAACCTCCTCAGGCAAGGAGTTCCACAGATAGACTGTGTGCTATGTGAAGAAGACTTCCTTTTATTTGTTTTAAATCTGTGGCCCATTAATTTCCTTTGGTGGCCCCTAGTTCTTCTATTATGGGAACAAGTAAATAACCATTCCTTATTCGCTTTCTCCACATCACTCTTGATTTTATATATCTCTATCATACTCCCAACCCTTAGTTTACTCTTTTCCAAGCTGAAAAGTCTTAGCCTCTTTAATCTCTCCTCAGATGGGACCCATTCCAAATCCCTAATCATTTCAGTTGCCCTTCTCTGAACCTTTTCAAATGCCAGTATATCTTTTTTGAGATGAGGAGACCACATCTGTGTGCAGTATTTGTGGATTTATAGAAGAGCAATAAGAAATTCTCTGTTTTATTCTCTATCCCTTTTTTAATGAGTCCTAATATCTTGTTTGCTTTTTTGACTGCCGCTGCACACTGCGCGGACGTCTTCAGAGAACAATTCACGATGACTCTCAGATCTTTTTCCTGATTACTTCTAGCTAAATTAGCCTCCATCATACTGGTGTTATTTTTTCTAATGTGCGTTACTTTACATGTATCCACATTAAATTATATTTGCCATTTTGTTGCCCAATCACTTAGTTTTCAGAGATCTTTTTGAAGTTCTTCACAATCTGCTTTGGTCTTAACTATCTTGAGCAGCTTAGTGTCATCTGCAAACTTTGCACTTCACCATTTACTCCTTTCTCTAGATCACTTATGAAGAAGTTGAGTAGGGTTGGTCCTAGGACTGACCCTTCGAGAACACCACTAGTTACTCCTCTCCATTTTGAAAATTTACCATTTATTCCTATCCTTTCTTCCCTGTCTTTTAACCAGTTCTCAATCCATGAAAGGATCTTCCTTCTTGTCCCATGACAACTTAATTTACATAAGAGCCTTTGTTGAAGGACCTTTTCAAAGGCTCTCTGGAAATCTAAGTGCACTATGTCCACTGGATCCCACATGTCCACATGTTTGTTGACCCCTTCAAGGAACTCTAATAGATTAGTAAGATATGATTTCCCTTTAGAGAAACTATGTTGACTTTTTGCCCAACAATTTGTGTCTGGCAATTTTATTCTTTACTGTTGTTTCAACTAATTTGCCCAGCATGGACGTTAGAATTACCTGTTTGTAAGGTAAGTTTTGAGGTGGTTCAAAGTCTTACGCAGCACAGTAGAGCTTCGCATTTGTAGGCATGTCTGTGGTGGTAAAGTACTGGAATAGGTTACTTAGGGAGGTGGTGGAATCTTCATCCTTAGAGGTTTTTAAGGCCTGGCTTGACAAAGCCCTGGCTGGGATGATTTAGTTGGGGTTGGTCCTACTTTGAGCAGGAGGTTGGATTAGATGACCTGCTGAGGTCCCTTCCAACCCTAAACTACTATGATTCTGATTCATCCTTCTCCCATTTTTATTCCATTTAATCTTTTTTTCTGCCTCACAGCCATGCCATGCCTGAGTCTTATATCATTTTTTTCATCACTGTGCTGCTTTCTGTTCTACTCCTGTGATGACTTAGCCTCTCCTTGCTGCTCAGAACAGCTTTGCTATCCTTGTGAGCCTAATTGTTTAAGACAGTACCTTAAACTACTATTTTTCAAAAGAGACACTCTTGGAAAAAGCCCCAACCTAGTCTGAGTAAAACAGAAAAAAATTGAGCTGTAGGTCTAGGCTGGGAGAGAGTACACATATCTAAGCCCAGCCTGCTTATATTCAGCAGTGGGTGAAAATTAGTTGGTGGCAATGTGAGATGAGAATTTTCAATTTAATTTTCCTTTTAAAATTATTAGTTACATTGTCTTTATTGCACAGAGAGTCTTTATGAGGACAGTTCAGATGAAACTGCTTATTTTATGTCTTTTTGTTTTTTAAGCTTTAAAAATAGTTTCCCCAAAATTTCTATAGTAATTTTGAAGTCAAAATTGATGGAATCATCAGCACTCTCTTTCAAGGTAATATTAGGTTGTTGATTACTTTAGCACTTGTTAAAATAACTCTTTGAACAAGCTCCTGTGTAATCCAGTGATTTTCTCAGAGTGTGATGAGGGTGAAGGGATACAGTTTGATACTGTCTTTTGTCTCTGGAGTCCCATAGAAACAGATTTGTTCAGCCACTTCCACTTGGTCATTGGCAATCAGAAGTATCTGTGTCCTTGCTCAGATTCTCAATGTCCTTCCTCTGAGATACTTCAGGCCCCAATATTTAATTTTTAACACTGTGGCAACACCTGCTTTAGATCTACACTTCATTCCTCTTCTCTCACACCAGTGCAAATGATAAGAAAATAAATTCCCAAGTCTTTCAATTCCATTGTGCCATGCTACTTGCAGTTATTATTTTTCAGCTTTTAAGACATGTCCCAAAGGCTTTCACAAGGATTTCAGAAATCTCAGTAAATACTGCAGTCCCTCCACCACTGTGCTGTATATTTAAGGTGACTTCTTGCAGTAGAGAAACGGAACCTCTGATTTATATGAGAAATTGCATTAATAAATTAGGAATCCTTTAGTATCTTGTTGGTATTTTATTTATTTATTTTAGAAAAAACTGGGATAGACTTCTTCACATTCTGTCCTAAACTGTAATGTAATGTCATATGCATGTAATGTATATGACATTATATGCATATGACAGTTGTGTATATATATAAAATGTATATGACATTACATGCGCTATATGACATTACCAAATACTAAGGTATAGTGTGGCAACTGACATTACATTACAACTGTAGGGGAGGGAGGTAGTGGAGGAGGGGAGAGCACTGCTTGGCAAATTCATCAATTGCTGTAATGAGAAGGTACAGACAACATTGAATCTATTTCAGTTCTGAATTTGGAAGTATCAGCTCTAATTTCACTCCATGACCTGGAGGGAGAACTTCTTCTCTTCAGAACTGAAGATCTCTCCGAGCACTCAGCTCAGCTACATAGGCAAGTAAAATGATTAGATGATTTGGAGCCAATAGCTCAAAAATAGCTATGCAAAGCTCCAACATGACATGTGACTTGTTCTCATTGAGGACTCGTTGCTTTGCCAAATTCAGTTTTTGTTTTCAAAATAAGTGTTTTCAAAATCCTTCCAAAGTATGCTAACATCTTGTTATTGAACAATCTACAAAGGATTCTCCGATGCACCTATATGTCTGTAATGGTTGGTTCTCCAATATGGTTGCAGTTACTTAATGTCTCCTTCTCTGCATTCACCAGCTTAGTTGTTTGTCTGTCAGTGAACATCACTTTTGCTTCCTGCTGGACAGCCATGAACTGGTGTGTTGGGATATGTAAGGGTTAAGAAAAGACATGGAAAACTGCTGGAATGCTGGCATAGTATCATGGAGTAGGCACAGGCACTATTCCATTGCTTAATAGATAAAGTGTTACCCCTTTCCCCTCCCTTCTCCTTGTTAACAATTAACAAGTGTTGCAGCTGCATAAGAAATATGGGGATCTAAAGAATACCTTTTGGGCAAAGAAGTGTTATCTCCTCCTCCCTTTCTTTCCCAGTTACATAAGTGAGCCCTGGGTCATGGCCCCTTTCTCCCTCCCCTGCAAATTGCTGATCCAAGGAGTTCATGATTGCAATTATAGCAAAGAAATGTACTTTCAAAGTAAAGCTTATTGGTAAAATATGCTAATGAGGTAAATAGTAATCGGGATGGGAATAATTATATTCAGTATAGGATTAACAATATTCATTGTATGGGCATTCATATTACTCCATAAGGATTTTGGGGCTGTTGTAATAAATGTAGGAATTTACATACTAATATAGATAAAAAGAGTATGATGTAACTAATCCAGTGCTTACTGAATAATAAGGTCCAGGGGAACAAGTACCGCAATAAAGAAGCCCATCTACTCAAATCCACCTCTGGATCAGCCTGTTCTTCTTTCAACATGGTGAATTTGAAGTGTTGCAGCAGTATCCAGGTTCTGATTGTCTTGGCTGGGATTCGTTCAGCTTCCTCTAGCCAGGCTAATGGGCATGTTTCTTAATGCCTCTTAATGATCGGGTCAGGAGGAGGGACAAGGAAAAGAGTAGCAGGTTGAGAAGAAGGAAGTCTGGAAAAATAGGTGCAAAGAAGAGAGGAAGATTCTGATTTTTTCTTTCTTCTTTTCTACTTCCTTTAAAAAAAAGCAAAAGCAAATTAAATGCGAAAAGAAAACCAACAAAAACATACCTATGGATGCAATGCTCAGTTTACAGGTCTACGTCCTGAGTCTGTGATATTTATTCACACAAGGAATCTTTACTTGAGCAATCTGGATTTTATGTAGCTATTTGAGTAAAAGGATTACATGCATGAGTAAGAGTTCATAGAGTCAGCACCTGAAATACAAAAAATGGCAGTAAATGCAGAAGTTAAGATTCCCATATCTTAGTGATTATTTGATGGTTACACTACTAAATGTATACTGGTTATACAGTATGTGGGCAAGTTAATGTCAATGGGATATCCTTAACTATTGCATTTCCATAAATTTACAATTAAATTTGTAACCTTAATTTTACACTAAAGTAACATTTTTTTCCCATTTAATATAGCACCTATAATAGAGAGAACCTTATATGTTCAGTAACTATCAATTATATATCAAAGATATTTCCCAGAACCCACAGGAAGAAAAAATAAAACTGAGAAAGATTATAGAAACAGTAGATTTGAGGATGGGAGGAATCATCAAGTAAAATCATCTATATTTCTATGTGTGTGTCTACAAATGAAATATATTTTAAAGATCTTTCTATCTTTTTCCATTTTTTCTATGTTCTTCTCCTCCAGGTCTGCCAATTCCATCAATTTCAGGTACTTGGGCAGGAAATAATCATGATGACTATTTGAGTTGCAAGTTAAATTCATCCCTCTTCATGTTCACATTCTATGTTTGCAGATATTAAACATTTCTTCATGATCTTCTCTTCTTTTCCATTGCTTTGTTCTTGGTGTGGGAAATGGTCAGCTGATGTCCTGAGATTAGTCGGTCTTTTCTAGACTGGTCTAAAAACATGGCTTTAAAATTAGTTTTTGGCGCTTATGCTTGGAGTACCTCTCAAAATTGTTACAGGATCTTCCAGTCCTTTTAACACAGGTGTTCTTCTGTATAGCACATTATATGCATTTTCATCAAAACAAAAAAACAAACCAACATCAACTTTGTGGGTGATCAAATCTCCAGACCCTCTACAAGTTACTGCTGTCATCAATTTATGGCAGGGAAAATATATGCTAGACTAGCACATAAAGTGCTCAGACAGACACTTTGGAAATTTTTTTTAAAAATTCATGCTCGGCAACCAAACTATTTGTAACTTCAGACTTAGAGTAGTTAAGTAACTGAGGCCAAGTCTACACTACCCTCTGGATCGGCAGGTACTGATTGATCTATCGGGGCTCGATTTATCGTGTCTAGTGTAGACACGATAAATCGATTCCCCAAGCACTCTCTCCATCGACTCCGGAACTCCACAGCCGCAAAAGGCAGAAGTGGAGTCGACAGGCAAGTGGCAGCAGTCAACTCGCTGCCGTGAGTATGCTGAGGTAAGTCGACCTAAGATACATTGACTTCAGCTACGCTAGTTGCGTAGCTGAAGTTGCGTATCTTAGGTCGACCCCCACCCCCAGTGTAGACCTGGCCTTAAACTCAGTGGTATAGAGAGAAGTGTGATGCATTGGTTAGCAGTAGAGCAATGGGGCCCAGAGGCTCTTTAGTTCTAATACTGTCTCTGATACCACTTCCCTTTATAGGGCTTGGTCTAACTATTAAACAGAGCAGTCTGGAGGATGACAATTCTATTTTTCCACAGCTTTTGAGGTTTCAGAATATGCTTTTGTTCCACATTGGAACAAAATCAAAACCTTTTGAAAGTTTTCATGAAACGGAATTGTGTTGAAACATCCATTTCCTGATTGAAGTTGTTAGGTGTTCGATCTGGGTCCCCCTCTCTGTTCAGAAGTAACCAATGAGCCCTGGAATTCAGAAACCTTCATGTCAAAAATTTCATGGAAACCAACACATCTCCATAAAACATTTTAGCTTTGATTAAACTGCTTATTTTGATGAAAATACATTTATTTGAAAATGTTCTGACCAGGTCTATTGTTTAACCTTTCTGCCTCAGTTCCCCCATCTTGCAGAGACGTTTTGAGGATTAATCAGATAATGTTTGAAAAGCAATATTAAATGTGAAATATCATAAGTATTAATACCAAGTGGTGTAGATATCTGAAAGGCATACTTTTTAAAGAGTGATTTTGCAAGCATAAATTGCAACCACAGAATCTGAGCCTGCAAAATTAATTGCAGGTGCAAATCAAAGTACTTACTCCTTTGCTTTTTTCCTCAGATCAAGAAATCAGAAGTGCAAGTATCCAGCTATGTGCCCACAATTCACTTCGTAGACACAAATTTTGCAGCTGCAATTTGTGACCATAAATATGAAACCATCCTTTTGAAAATCTGTCCCTAATTAGTATTCAAAAGCTATTTGGTTTGGTACTTCTGGGATACATTTAGTAGGTTTTAAATGATGTGAATACTCAAATAGGAGAATATGATTTTATGTATGTGCCTACTATGGTTACATATTAAAAGTTACCATTCAGATAATTCAGTTTTCCGTGTCCCCACCCTTGTCTTTGCATGGGCTCCTTGTGGGATTGCGTGGGGTGGAAAGATTGTAGCCTTTTTAGCTCATGGTTTTATACCCATTATGACGGAGTCAGACCAGAAGGTTAAAAGAGAGTGCTGGAAGGCAGGTATATCAGCCTCAGGATGTGCAGGTCCCTGTTCACTGGATAGCCAAACAAAGGCTACTCTAGGTCAATCAAGAAGCTTCTAGAAAGCAGCAGAAATTGCTAGCCTGATTGGGACACCTGAAGCCAATCAGGGGCTGGCTGAAACCAGTTAAAAACCTCCCAGTTAGTCAGGTGGGGGAAGCCAAGGAGAAAGTAACTGGAGGAGAGGAAGCTTTGTAATACACTGAGGTAAGGGAGAAGTGGGAGAGCTGTGGGGAAGTAGCCCAGGGAAAAGTATCAACTCTGTCAGTTAAAGGTTGGCTGCCAATAGCTACTACCATTAGGGTCCCTGGGCTGGAACCTGGAGTAGAGGGCGGGCCCGGGTTCCCCCCAACCTGCTACTACTGAAACACCTCCTGGAAGGGGAAGGCAGGCTCCTAGCAGGACAGGAGGTTATACTGTCCTGAAATAAGCCCAAAGGGACAACAGAGAGACTGGGGGAATTCTCTCACCAACAGCTTTGCTGGCTGGTGATGAAAAGGGCTCAGTAGACTGTAACCCTGGCCTAGAGAGAGAAGGGCTACGTGGAGGGTCGCAGTGAGCCTCTGAGGCTAGCACAAACCGCCTGGAAGCACAGGACCCATAAGGCCAGAGCTTTGCCACACCGTGCAGTTACCCACTCTGAATTTTGACTTGCACAAAGTCTTTGTTTAATTTCTCTTCAAGGTGCTTATACATTGATTTTTCCCAGAAAGAGTTTCCAAGACCCAATCAGCTTATCTTGAATAAAAATAGAGTGACTGTCAAAATGCATCAATAGAGAGAAAATAGAGAAATAAAAGATAACTGGAAATAAATATATCTATTCAGTAATAATTTTTATTGCAGCAGTCCCAAAGACTCCAATCAGGATTGCCGTATGATTGTGCTAGATCAGGAGAGGGCAAACTATGGCCCACAGGCTGGATTTAGCCCATCAGGGCTTTCCAGGGATGAGCGGGCGGGCAGGGGACTCAACCGGAAGAGGCATGGCCTCAACTGGAAAAGGCAGGGCCTTTAAATCCCCAGGCCCTTTAAATCAGGATTTAGAGGGAAAGGGGTTTCGGCTGGGGTAGCAGTGGCTGGAAGCCCTGGGACTCGGGGACGATTTAAAGGGCCCAGGACTCCAGCTGCCCTACCACAGCGAAGCCCAACACCCTTTAAATTGCCATTGGAGCTCTGGTGGGTCCGGCTGTTGCTGCAAAATCCGGGGTTCGGGCAGTGGGGCTTGGGCATCAGTTTAAAGGGCCCCGGGCTCTAGCTGCTGTTGGGAGCCCCAGACCTTTAAATTGCTGCATGGGGAAGCCAGTCCCTGATATGGCACAGACAGTATGCTGTATGGGGGTGTATAGGCTTGCTTTCACCTCTGGGGCTTTCAGTCTGGCCCACGGGACTGCCAGCCCTGTGATGCAGCAGAAAGTGGCTGGCACCATGTCCCTAGGGAAGGAGGTGGCAGAGGGCTCCGTGCTCTGCCCTCGCCTGCAGGCACTGTTCCCTGCATCTCCCATGGGCCGGGAATGGAGAACCTTGGCCAATGGGAGTGTCGGGGGTGGTACGCACCAGTGAGGGCAGCGCGTGGAGGAGCCACCTGCCCCACCCCACCCCCAGGAGCCACTGCTGGACATGCTGGCCACTTCTGGAAGTGGTGTGGGTCCAGGGCAGGCAGGAAGCCCGCCTTAGCCCTGCTCTGCACCACTGCCACCCTGGAGCCACTCGAGGTAAGTGGTGCCAAACCCCTCCTGCACCGTGAACCCCAACCCCTTGCCCTGAGCCTTAACCCCCTGCCTCATCCTTCACCCCTCCTGCACCTTAACCCCTTGTCCTGAGCCCCTTCTTGCACACTGCAACCCCGCTGCACCTTGCACTCCCTCCCGCACCCAAACCCCCTGCTCCAGCCCTACATTCATTGCCCTGCATACAACTTCTCCACCCAGATGTGGCCCTTGGGCCAAAAAGTGTGCCCACCCCTGTGCTAGATAGTGTACAAACACAAAAGAAGATACTTTCTCCACTTCAAAGAACATACAGTCTAATCTGAAAAGCACTGCTTGGTGAGCACAAAAATTGCTTACAAAATGGCAGAATAGCATCCACTCTTATCCACAGCATAAAAGCTCCCTGTTCCAAATTTTAAATTCTATGCCAGCCTTGGGTGCCTCATTTTTTTGAATGTCCAACTCTAGACATGTATGGCTGATTTTTAAAGGTAGTGAACACCCAGAACTCCAGTTGAAGTTGATGGGAGATATGGGTGTTCAGCACCTTTGGAAATTCAGATCCTGTGTGTTTCATGCTGTGGACTCAAAATTCCAAGTTATTAGACGGTTAACCAATTAGTTTTTGTAATCTTTCAGTGTCCCTGTCTAATATGTACCATTAAAGTATTTGTAACTAGAGCTCTTTCCTATCTTGTATAAAACCACTTTTCCACTGCCATGACATTTCATGAAAATGACTATGAAGTATGCCCTGTAGTCAGTTTTCACGTTTTTTGTAAAGATAGTAATTCTCTTAAATGGGGTTTCAGTCAAATGGGGTTTTTCTACGTCTCAGTGGTTTCATAACTATATTATTGCAAGTCTGTGGTGTCTTTTTTTTAATAATGTCGAGATTATAGCAGAAAGATGTATAGGACATTGTAATATTTCTAAAAGACTTGAATTTCAATGTCAAAAGGAACAAAACCATGTCACCACAAGTCTGTAGAGATTTTGTTATTATGTCAAAATTAAATTAAAGCAAGTTATACTACTGGTTAAAAACCAAAGAAATGAAGCATAAGAAATTCAGAATAAGAGAAGCCTACCCTATCAAGATAGGCTACGCTCATGGCTTAGCATTACTGTATCAGGAATTGCCTGTAATAGACATCCAGAACACTGAACGATAATTAAATAGATCTATGCAAATGTTTATTTCACCAATTTGACCTGTGTACCCTACTTCCACTTTCACTGCAATCCATTTGTAAGGAACCATTTGGGTTATGTAAGATCATCTAGAATTTGGATGATTTAACCAAACAATAAAGACTCACTTAATAAGAAATATTTCACTAAAAGTGAGGGGTTATAGTAAAGACCTGCTAATCGATGGCAGAGCGCTCCCCACTCGAACCCAATACTCCAGCTCTGTGAGAAGAATAAGCGAAGTCGACTGGAAAGCATCTCCTGTCGACACAGCACAGTGAAGACAGCAGGGTAAGTCGACCTAAGCTATGTTTACTCTAGCTATGTGAATAACGTAGCTGGAGTAGCATAACTTAGGTCGACTTACCCCCTTAGTGAACACAAGTCCTCAGATCTTACCCAAATACCACCCTGTCAGCCAATGTTCAGAAAACTAACTAAAGATTTATTAATAAAAGAAAACAAGGGAGTTATAAATGACTAATCGATCATATAATTACAAATGATTGCTAAGTCCTTATACCAGCTTTGTAGTAGGGATGGAATAGACTGCTGGCTTGCAAAAGTCTCTCTGGTAACTTCCAAAGGATTGGATGGTCCTTAGTCCATAGTTTAAAATACTTTTACTTGTAAATCCACTGTCCAGAGAATTAGAGCAGGTAAGAGGCACAGGGGAGCTGGGTTTCTTATATCCTTTGCTATGTGCATGGAAATTTCCTGTCCCAAACAAAGCCCATGGTCCCTGTATGTGGAAAGTTACTGCCCAAATGGAGTTTAGGGTCACATGAGCATATCACATGCTCCTACATGTTTTGCTAATTCATAAGGGGTGACCACTGGCTCCTCCCTGTCTGAGGCATCCACAGGAAAACGTACTGGGAGGGATGAGATTCTTCAATGTCTCATTGTAAGAGCTGAGTGTCCTTAATGGGCCCTCAAGACATAGCTGGTTAGCCCTAGTGTAAATCTATCTGAGGAGTATCACTCAGGCAACAATACAGGTTTGAGATAAGGATGCACAGACAATATTAATAGCATCAGATACAAAGATGATACATGTATATAAAAAGATAATCTCACTTAGCAAATCATAACTTCCCCATTAGTATCGTACATGACATCCTTGTACAAGACTTATGGAAATTGTGTAATAGTGGTAACAACAGTGAGATAAATGTCACTCACACACAGCATCACACAGATGTGAGGTAAGGCTCAGTTAGTGTCTCTCATTGAGGCCCCTCTGCACTAGCTGTTTGCCCAGCTGCTGCTACTTCCTCATAAGTCTTAAACAGGCTTGCACCTAGTTAAAATGTCCAACACTCATAGCTTGTTTCACACAATTCTGAATCCATTCCTGCTTTCATCTTCTCTCCAGCTTTCTGCTTGTCACCTGGCCACTGCTTTAGTTTCCCTGTAGCTCCATGCTTCCCTACAGTCACTGCTCACAAACAGACCGCAGCCATCTCCTATTTTAGGACCTTTCCTTTTACCTGGCATGGGAAAAGAGAAGTATAGTCGGGAGGGGCTGAAGTCCTCTGCTTTCCAGATTCCTTACTATATGTAACTTTTTTTTTCTTTCCAAAAAAGCTCTTTTGAAATACCAAAAATCTTCTAAAATGCAGGGGAATATGAGGGAGAAGATATGTTTAGATTCTCAGTTATTTTTTGCTTTTACATTAGTACAGAGTCTTCATGCTGGAGGAGTCTAAATGTTGGTGTTTATAAAAGCGAGGCTAGCTAATACCGGGGATGTGCCCCTAATCAATTCCACATACCCACTACAGTTTGCCTGGCTGTGGGCCTGATTGGAACATGAAGTTGTTTCACATATTTTTCTTTTGTTTCCATTCTCATCCTTTTGCTATACCATCACCACAATTCCATACCATCACCATAATTCATAACATGACTAGCATTATAGTCACTTATGGATAGCTTTACCTAAAGTCTCAGCTAGTGACTTGCCCTTGTCAAAGCAGACTATACTAATATAGATTCAGATGTGGAAGCACTGTGTAGGTGATAGGCTGATGTCCTTCAATATAATCTGAAACCTGATGGAGAATGGAGCTTCCCAGCTTCATTCCAGGGGCAGATCAACATTTACAAAAGCAACTGATTAAAAGCAAATGTTGTGTATTTTTAACCGGAAGAAAGGCAATACAGTCCCAAAATAATAATAATAATTAATAATCTTAATGTGTTTGCTCACTTTCCCTTAAATCCAAGAAAGCAGAATAGGAGACATAAAGTGGTTTTCAGATTTAGGAAGAATTGGACATGGCTAGGTAAATAAAATAGCAAGAGTTTGCACATATACATATATCTTCTCGTGATACACAGGAGGCTAATATAAGGCACACACAAGGAGGAACATAATGTGTTAATTTTTATGAGGGCAATTTTTTTAAATAAAATGAATAGATATTCAAGAAATTAATGAAAATCTTTGTGTCCAACATTGTAATATTTACACTGATAATTGTGCGTCTCACAGGAGGAAACTGATTGAATTTGCTGGTATCGCTAAGTAGGCAGATGTCTTGAGAGTATAAAAGGAATAGTAAAGCCAGCTTTGCAAAATTGCATTAAGATTTACCAACCCAGGTACAAAATCTGCTTGCTTACTCTTTACTGTTAAGTCCTGAGTTAATGAAAAACCTGATAATATTTTACTCAACCATCAAATGCCTGGAGCAAGTGGGCAAGTAGAATTTTACAAGACTAAGTGAAGCATATTGAAAAGAAACTGCTTTCTCATATGAGAAGCAGAACTGTAATGTTTTATTTAAAAAGAGAGAAAGAACCTTAGCCTTGTGAATGGACTGTATACATCTAAATATGCTTTTAAAAGAATGCTATAGTGTGATAGTAACAACATATATTTATAGTAATTGTGCTTTTACAATATTTTGAGTTAGGAAAATGATACTCTAATATTTGGTGGTAGGGTTTTTTAGGATACCTTTTTAAGTCTCAGAAAATGTTTTCCCAACAATGTTTGGATGAGCTGCAAATCATTCCTCTGTATCAAAACATTCTTTCAATTAATATATTGATGAAACTTTCAAAATGCAGTTTATTTTTTAAAGTGTCATCAAAATATGTCCACTTATCTGTTTGTAAAGCCATTTCATCCTTAGAAGTAGCTAAACTAATAGCTAGTTAACTGCAGGTGGTTTCATTTACTAATCAGATGGATAATTGTTATACACTGGTAAAAAAGAAGACAGCTGCAATTACTATAGAAGATTGTTAGGAGTTTCTTAGCATAACAATGAACATCAGCACCTGCCTTTTCAATATGCTTTACAATTGTGATACTGGTACCATTTCTATGACCCCCTACAACACTGAAAGATGTATGTTGCTGGGATACGTTTTCCTTTTAAATGCATTTTCATTTGCTTATAACTTTCTGATCTTATTTTCAGAAAGATATTTAACTTTTTTTTCAGCAGAATGGTAAATTGTTTTGGGGAGTTTTGGAAGTTTCTACTGTAAATTTATATGGTCATTTTAAAGTTATTAGTGAATTTAAAACAAACAAACAATTTTTACCTTGATAAATGGAAAAAAAATCGGTGTTTTTCTCTTCTTTCAAATAATTTTCAAATGGTTTAATTGTCAAATGTTAAGCTTCACATAGTCTTTGGATTCAATTCTACAGCCTTGCAATGTGCAGAACTCTTCCTGAAGTCTGCAGTTTGACTCTTGCTCCTTAATATGTCTCTGGATGTATTTGAAGAAATTTGGCTTACTAGAAAAAAATGTCTTATTTGTCATATTTGTGCTTTTATATATCCGGTGTGCTACACATGTAGCATTTATTTCAATTGGTGATCATATAAACACATAAGCAATCACTTTTTGGTTTTGATGTTGTTGCTTTTGTTTTGTTTTAAAATTGAAATTGAATTCCAAAAGCTACTACAAGTGAATGCTATGGCTGAGAATTTAAATGCACAGAAGTCAGGAGATTCAAAATTATGGTGTATGCAGCAACTGTAACTTGGTTACATTGCACAAGATATTAATACGTAAGACTGTAAAGCAGATGGAATAACACCAAATGCTATGGCATCATTGCACAAAGTGGTCAGCTAAATATTGCTAAGACCATCATAACTTTAAATTTTCTATCACAGATGGGAGGTATTATGGTCTAGTGGTTAATGCTCCAGTTCAGCAAACTTCTTAAACATGTGCATAAGGTTAAGCACTTTAAGCTCGAGTAGTGCCACTGAAGGACTTGGAAGTCAGAGCATCTGGGTGCTATACCTCAGTCTGCCACTAAATCATTTTCAGATACTGGACAAGTCCTCTATCTCTTCTCTGTCTCAGTTTCCCCAGCTCTAAAATGAGGAATGTTTGCTACCTTTGTAAAGTGTTTGTTTGAAAATCCTTGGAAAGAAAACTGAAAAATAAGTCTTTAAGTGCAAAGTATTGGTTTTTGTTTCAGTTATCAACAATAGCATTGCATTAACAGAGTTGGGTTTTTTTGGTTTATTTTGTTTTTTTCATTCAAAAAAGCCTATGCATTCCAGAAAAGATTTTGGTTAAGATACATCTAATACTCCCAAAAATATAAGTTAAATTAAACCAATAAGATGGGAACATTGTACGTAGCGAGTTAAACAAAAAAAAAAACACATGGAAAAACTCCCAAATCAAATAAATGGTTGAAGTTTTAGCAATTCACTGCCTGGTTTTCAAAACGAGAGTTTTGAGGTCTGCATGTATTGTAGCCTGCTGGCTCATTAATGGTACAAAGACAATGGGCCTAGTTTTTAAAAAAGACTTTTACTTGGCCGCGTTTTTGCACCCACATCTAATTGTAAATGCAGTTTTGTAGGTTCTGATGAGGACAGAAAAACCTATATCCGCCTGTTTTACAGGTTTGTTCATATAGTTATATTTTTACGTGCCCTCCTTTAAAATTTCTCTCTCTCTCTCTTTTCCCCCCCCCCCCCCCAACTTAAAGAAGGAGTCAAGGAGTCAGGCATTGGTTTCTTGTAGACCTATGTTAGACAACTACTTTAATAATTCTTATAATTTATATTTTAAAGTACCAATATTGCCAATAATGCAAAAAGCTTCAGGTATGTTTATTCTTAGCAATGAAAGAATTTGTTGACATATATTTTTTATTTCCACAGCTGGTGTTTTGGAGAAGATTTACTATACTAACACACTAACACTAATACTCTGTGATATGTAAAATGCCTTTAGCATTCCATTTACACTCATCTAAGAGCTTTAATGAAAGCATGATTTTTAGTAAGCTTTCATAAGTAATCCATCATGCATGGGAGACTTAATCAAATACTAGATGTATTTACCTTTCACTTAACATTGTTATCCCTATTTCATCTGTGGTGAAAGTGTTGAGAATTTCAGTTGCAGCTGAATACATTATAATTATGCCTTCCACAAAATACAGCCCAGCACAAAATCTATACCCACAATTCACATATTATGTATGGTAAATTCTCTTGTTGTTCATTTTATAAGGGACATACTAAAGTTTAATATTTCTACAGGCCGTAGAAGTAATATCATAAAATATTAAACATTTAAATGTGCAGTCGCTGATTAATTCAGAATATTTCTGAGCATCTCATGAATGTTTAATATCTGTATTTTTCCTGATTGGATATAATTTAAGCTGTGTGTTTCATCTAGTGCTGTAGGACCAAATACTCATCTTTTATTTCTTGGTCCAGTTTAAAACATTATCTCTTATTGTAGGTTTATATTAGTGTTTGAACCTTTCACTGTTATTTTTCATTGTTTCACAATACCTTTTGCAGAATTAATAATTAAAGTCTAGCTGACAACTGCTGCTTAAAATCTCTTTAAAGCAGAACTTGCTCAAAAAAAATCAAGTTTAAATTTGTGCAAATTTAGTATGTCAGAAATTAAGAAGTTGTGCATGAACTGAGTCAATGCTGAAATTATACTAGGATTAAGCCCCAGAAGATCATGGAAGAGCCTCACTATTTCACAATGCACAATACGGCCTAGGGATTGTCTAGATGGTGAATTAGCACACAGCAAGCCAGGGTATGACTACAGGACACTAGCTTGCTGTGCATTAATTTGCCATGTAGACCTTGCTACAGCACACTAAAAGTGTTCTGAGAACATCGAAGTGCAGATGGTACTTTTAGTGCCCTGTGGCAGGATTCATGCAGTGAGTTAGTGCATGGTAAGCTAGTGAGCTGTAGAGTCACACCCTGGCTTTTTGCTCAGAAACTTGTCTTTACAAGTCCTAAATGAAAAAGCTCAAGAAGTAGATGAGGTACCTCTCAGGATGGGAGACCAGGCCAAATGAAAGTGGGGTCTGAGCTAGTCCTGGTGCTGAATTTCAGTGCTGAAGTGAGTTTTAAAATGGACTGTAATACTGTGTTAGCAGGACTATAGTTATGGTTGGGAGGCACTTTTGTGCTTATAAAATGTTCAAAACTTTCTGAAAAATGACCCGTTTCAGATGGTTGCTGTTATCTGAAAGGTGAATATTTTGGAAAGTGTGAAATGGATCCTTTCAGTGTTTCAGGATATTTACATTAGGAGAATCTGTGACCCCAAATAAACAAGAATCACCTTCAGAGACACAGGAATCCTGTCTTATCAGTACTTTGAGAGTGGTGCTGGGCTTGCCTCCATAGCTCAGGAGGTTAGCACAGTGGTATTAGAATGGAGGAGTAACAGGTTCAAATCTCTTTATTTAGTCCTGCCATGAGTGCAGGGGACTGGATTAGATAACCTCTTGAAGTCCCTTCCAGTCCTATGATTCTATGATATGGAGTTCAGTGTGTTGGTTTTAATCTTATACGTTTGTAAATAGTTTGATATCCAGGTCCCTGAAAGGCTGCCACTCTCCCAGTATATGCTGCCTTAATTAAAATCAGCAGAGGGGCTGGAGCTCTCCTGATTAAATGAAGGGGCTGCTGGCAGGGAGATCATTGTCAGAGATCCTCAGTTCTGGAATTCACTTCCTTTCTTCATCTGCTTTAGCCTAGATCTGTTAACTTCTTCCAGTTGTTCCCTAGCGCATGTTGCATTTGTAAGATTTCTTCAGCAGTGTCATTTTGTCTGCCTACAAAAAAATATATGTTTCCTCAGGAAAAAGGCCTCCTTGGAAGGCTGGCAGCCCAGACAAGCCCCCACACTAAGCTCTGACTTACAGCAGAAAGGTAAAGAGAGTCTCTGGTACTGAGAGGCCACAGGCTTACTCTGAAGCTAAATTAAATTCACAGTTGGTTTCCCTCCCCCATAATGTTTGTTTAACTGCCAAATCATTGAGAAAACAGTGTTCTTAAATCTCAGTCCGAGTGAGTTAGCAAATTCTTTAAGGGCAGGTTGCTACCTATTTTTTCCAAAAAGCCTCCTTCTGAAGAGATGTATTAGCTAGAGAAAGAGTTATTCTACCTTGGAATTCTCCAAAGAGGAAGCAGAGATGACATTATTATGATTAATGAACATAAGAATGGCCTTACTGGGTCAGACCAAAGGTCCATCAAGCCCAGAATCCTGTCCTCTGACAGGGGCCAATGGCAGGTGCCCAAAGGCAATGAACAGACAGATAATCATGAAGTGATCCATGCAATGTCACCCAGTCCCAGCTTCTGGCAAACAGAGGCTAGGGACACCATTATTGTTGTTATTTACTATTTGTAAGGCAGGAGTACCCAAAGCAGCAACAGAAGTCCATTGCATGAGGATTTGTATCAGCGCCTAGTAAGAGTTAGTGCCTGCCCCAAAGAACTTACAGTCTAAGAAGATAAAAAAAAGATGGAGGAAAAGGAGCTAGGATATGGCATATCAACAAAGTTGCCAGGGTGATGATAGCGACATGTCTTGTTAGTTCATTCAGAACAACTGCAAACAGTCCAGTTAGCATACCATGCCAGCAACTTCTTATTTTCCTGGGTAGTATACTTTAAATTCTCTTTATTGCATTCAGTGCCAAAACCTGAGCCCTCTGAGGCCTTGCCCAGACTACTGCTTAAGTTGATGTAAGTTACATTGCTCAGGTGTATGAAAAAAAATCACACACACACACACACACACCCCCGAGTGACATAACTAACATTGACTTAATGGGGTGTCTACACTGCGCTGTGTTGGCAGGAGATGCTGTCCTGTCGATATAGCTCTCATCCCTCGTTGAGGTGGATTAATTACATCAACAAGAAAGTGCTCTCTTGTTGATTTGTTATGTCTTCATCAGACCTGCTAAATCAATGCTGCCGCATCAATTGCAGCAGTGCTGCTTCAGTGCAGAAATATACAAGCCCTGAATTTACTGGCCAAAGCTCCACTGATTGCAGCAAGACTGGTCCTTTAAAAGTACCTCACATATAATAACGGACTAACAGATCAATTTACTATAGTCCAAGGTAGAAATCTGCTTATTCTGGTACAGATTATGCATTTCATGAGTGCCCTCTGTCCCTACTTATCTCTAGTCTTGTCTACACTGCAGTTAAATACCCATGGCTGGCCCATGCCAGCTGACTTGGGCTTGCGGAACTCAGGCTGCGGGGCTTTTTAATTGCAATGTGTATACATGTACACATTATCCAAATGAGTGTATTGCCTAGACTGCCTTATGCGCTGAGCTCGCTCTCAGTTTGACTCTCTTTATAGGATAATACTGTTTTAGTAATATTTTTAGGAGGTAAAATATCTCTTGAAAAAATGTATTTGCCTAAGAAACCTTTAGATTACCTTGCCCCAAAATATTGTAACCTACTTGCTACAAAATATGTGTGTCATCCTGTAGTGGATGGAATCAGAACTTCTCAGCTGTGTGCTACAGACCCTGAGCATTACTGCTAGAGCTGGTCAGGAGTGACTTTTTAACAGAAAATGCCATTTCCACAAAATTAAATTTTTCATGGGAAAATGATATTTCAGGTTTTCATCCCAATTTGGAATGAAAACAGAAATAAAATAGAATTTTCTGCAGGAATTATTTCCTGCTAATTATTGCTAACAATGATGGAAGATTCCTCTTCAGCTCACGTGTGAGGCCTGGGCTTTTTGAGTAAAAAGGGTCATGGTTTCACCTCTGCTGTTGCATGGAGTTATGAGTTACTATGGTGTAAGACAGCCAAAATAGTGAAGTCCTATGCGGCACTATTTTACTTTTCGCAATATAGTCTGTTCCCTTTATGTTGAGCCAAGTGCTCTTTCTAAGTGCTCCTTTAGTGCAAGTGTGCTGCACTGTACAGCCCAGGGGATGTATAGATAGAGCTTAACACCTGTTGTTTCCATATTGTGATGGAGTCAGACCAGAAGGGTATAGGAGAGTGCTGGAAGGCAGGTACATTAGTCTCAGGGTGTGCAGGTCCCTGTTCCCTGGATAGCCAAACAAAGGCTACTCCAGGCCAATCAAGACACCTGGGGCCAATTAAGAACCTTCTAGAAAGGAGTAGAAACAGCTAGCTTAATTGGGACACCTGAAGCCAATCAGGGACTGGCTGAATCCAGATAAAAACCTCCCAGTTAGTCAGGTGGGTTGTGGGTGTCAGGAGCTGTGGAAGGAAGTTATGCTGTTGGTGAAACTGAGTGGTGGACAACTTATCATACAGAAGGAAGGAGGCCCTGAAGTAGGGGTGAAGTGGAGTTTGAAGAAGCGGGGACTGCTGTGGGGAAGTAGCCCAGGGAATTGTATTGTGTTTTGTGGATAAAAGGTCAGCCATCTTAGCTGATATTATTAGGGTCCCTGGGCTGGAGCCCAGAGTAGAGGGCGGGCCTGGGCTCCCCCCTTTCTGCCTCCCCTAATTAGTCTCTGAGATTGGGAGACAATAGAGACTGTGCCAGGAAGGATAGCTTCTCCTCACTGGTTTGTGATGAAAATGGCTCAACAGACTAACCTTGTCTCCAGAGAGAGAAGGGCTCCGTGGAGGGTCACAGTGAGCCGCTGAGGCTAGTAAAAATGTGCCAGGAAACGCAGGATCCACGAAGATAAGGACAGAGCTTTGTCACAATATATACTGGCCTCTGCTTCTTATAAGTTGTCGCGATCCTCCCTCCTGTAATACATGCTGTATGGTGATATATGAGAGACTTAAACCTCATAGATTCACTGTTCATTATATGATGAATTGATATTATGGGACAGTTCATAATTTCAGAGAGAAGAGAAGTTGATGATATGGAGTGTATAAGAAACAATGACTGTATAAAGGGTTTCCAAATTGCATGCCCATGGTATTATTTCCCTTCTCTCATGGAGAGAGTTTCATACAATATCAGCTGCTATAGCTAATGTTCGTGTTTCACCATAAGTTAATTAGCTCATTTGGATTGGGCAACATTTGATAGTTGCCTCTGAGGGTCCCCTATTGATTATCTTTGTAAAAAAGAATGACTCCTCTAGGGAAATCATTTTCAGATTATACTGAGACCAGTAAGGACCTACTCAGGCTGAATGTCAGGTGCTCCTTTTCCATCCTTAAGCTCAGACTTATAACAAAGAAAAAAACTTATAATTATACTGAACCCCAGCCAGACTGCTCAGAATTTGCTTCAAAAATATAGATGCCTGCTGGTGAAGTAGACAAACACCCGAGATCTCTTTAGTCCATATACTGTGGAAATGCTCTATGGTCTGAGGATTTGGGGACCATGTGTGCATCAAAATCAGTCTGACATTTCAGGTGACTATTCTACCTTCACCTTTTACTAGTAATCCCAAAATAAAAGATGAAGTGGTAGTTTGTGCTTTTTTTTAATGCATCTGAGCTGAAGGCTAAAAAAGGAACATCAAAATTCACTCAAGTCCTGGCCTCCTGATCAGCTAGAATATCAGTGTTAGTATTCCACCCTACATCACTTAGGATTGTCCAATAGCTCTGGAAGACACCATTGGTAGCCCAATATTTATTCAAAGTTGGAAAGTGATAGCTCCAAGAATAGAAAGGTGCAACATAATGGGTGATATGGTAACTCTGGAGAGCTTTGCATGTGGTATAAATGACTAGACAGACTCTATATGACTTAATCAAAATTCTCCACATTATGTTGCATATGTCTGTTCTCCCTTTATAGACTTTGCTAAGTTTGTCACATTTTGCTTCTTTCTGTTTTTTGTTCCTTATCTCTCATTTACTTTGGTGTGACTCCAGGACTGGTCTATACTTAAAAGTTTTACTAGCGTAGCTATAACAGGAAAATTGTAGATGCAGTTATACCAGGAAAAAAAAATCATTTTGCCAGTGTACGGTGTAAGCTAACTGTCTGACGATATAATCTACATCTCCATTAGGAGGATTCACTGTTATAGCTATAGGCCTTACTCTGTTGTGGGAAAGAAACCCCCTCATTTAACATAACTGTATTTTATGCTTTATTTATTTTCACCTGAAGCAATAGAAACCTTTATAATAAATAAGCATTAGTTAACATAGTTATAGAACTATAGAATATATGGTATACCCCTAATTTGCAACAACTATATAGAGCCAACATATCACTCCTCTTCAAGCTCTCTGCCATCCAAGAACATTGCTGTTCCCCACACACACTCCTACCTAACCACACAGTCCTTAAGAATGAGGAATGCTATATTTTCATTCCATCTCAGACACACCTGTTTTTAGCTGCATAACTACCATAGGAAGGAAAGTTACACAGCTGACCACCATGACCAACATGAAAATGATATAGCTTGTGTAGCTGCAAATAACTATCCTGGTCTCTACCCCTGCTGCCATCTTGTAATACATGTTAGCATTCTGAATGTCACCTTCTACTGTGCAAGGTACTTCTTAATATTAATTGTCTCTTGCAGGATATGGAAGACCTCTATGGCACAAAGCTGCTGAGCGTAAACTGATGAACTATAGTCATTTTGGAAGTCGAGCCAAACCACTGCAGTATTTTCTTTTCACAAAGGCAACAACTGTAGCTGTTCTAACAAGCTGTGATTCATACTATGGACATGGCTGTGAATATATAGGAATATCACTGACATGTTCCAGATAGAAACAGTTTTAGTTATGGATGAGGAAAGAGGGCATAAAGTAACTGATTAATATGTCAAAGATTTTTGTTGTCTATATTTTTTGCACCATTATTTTAGTTCATAATAGTGAAAGGAGCCATCCTGTTCAGATATTTTAAAGGGGAACATGTAAGTAATAGGTGATAAAAGACAGTTTAGGAGTGTCCTTTCTATCTCTACATGTAAGAAAAAATCAGCAAAATTATAGATTTTTTAAATCTTTAAAACAAAGTTTCTTATTACTAGGGCATAATTAGGGCATAATTTTAAAAACTTTAAAACAAAGTTTCTTATTATTAGGGCACAATTTTGCATCAGAAATCATTTGTGGGCTCAACTGGTGTTATTTATATGTCTATTTACCTGATTAGTCCAACAAAGCATATAGTTTGATATCTTAATTGCAACTAATAAGGTTGCCAACCCTCCCTGTTTTGCGGGAGCCTCCCAGAATCAGGCCCTATCTCCTGGAGTTTACTGAAGCCAAACTGGGAGATTTTCGGTGCTGAAAGTCTGGTGGCGCTGTAGGGTTAAGACAGGTTCCCTGTCTGCCCTGGCTATGGACAGCTCCCGGAAGCAGCTGTCATGTTCCTGTGGCCCCTGAGAAGGGAGGGGGCTCCGTGCACTGCTCTCTCCCCCAGCGCTGACTCTGCAGCTCCCGTTGACTGGGAACTATGGCCAGTGGGAGCTGCAGGGGTGGTGCTTGTGGGCATGGGTAGTGTGCAGAATCCCCTACTCCCGCAGGGGTCCCAAGGATGTGCTGGTCACTTCCAGGAGCTGTGCGGAGCCAAGGCAGGCAGGAAGCCTGTCTTGGCTATGCTGCATTGCCAACTGGGAGTCGCCTGAGGTAAGTGCCACCCCACTGGAGCCTTCACCTCACTGGAGCCTTCACCCCACACCTCCTTCTGCATCTCAGGATGTCTATCTCAGCCTGGAGCCCCTTCCTGCACCCAAACTCCCTCCCAGAGCCTGCAACTCTCAGCTCTCCTGCACTCCAATCCCCTGTCCCAGCCCTGAGCCCCCTTTAGCACCCAAAATCCCTCTGAGAGCTTTCACCCTGCACTCCAACACCCTGCCCCAGGCTTAACCCGGAGCCCCCTCCCGCACTCTAAACCTCTCGCCCCATACCCAAGCCCAGAGCACACACACCCTTCCACACCCCACCCCCAGTGAGTGAGGGTGGGGGAGAGTGAGCAACAGAGGGAGTGGAATGGAGTGAGTGGGCAGGGCCATAGAAAAGGGGCGGGGCAGGGGCAGAGCCTCAGGGGGCAGGGCAAGGGTGTTTGTGTTTGTGTGATTGGACAGTTGGCAATCCTACCAGCTATAGATAACTTCAAAAGTAAAATTGCATCTGTGCTTATTTATACTTGCAAAATTCTGGATACAAAAGAGGTGGGTTAAGTCCCTAGTCAAATTCAGATCTGTAGGTGAGTTTAGTTTTTGTTAATGTGAAAGACTAATACTATCAGACAGAAGCAAGCAAAGTGTGGAATAGGCACTGTGTAAATATTCCCCCCAGCGCTTTGCCAAATCTTCCTTAATCCTGGCCTGCAATACACCTGCTGCTCTAGTTCTCAGCCTCTCATGCAGACTCTGGCAGTTGTGACAAACTGTGCTGTATTTTTGTGATGTAGATAGATATCTGCCAGTGAGTATGATGAGACCATCAAATTCATTTTAAATGAGACTTAATCCAGGATTTGAAACCAGAGAACAAATTTAACACTCTCATAAAGTGATGTAGCTACAGTGGTATTGCAGCTGCTAATGCCAGCAGTGAATTGTCCCCAGGTCTCTGAATGAGATGGGTTAGTTTATTAATTCCCTGAACCACCTTATCCTCTACAATCATACTGTAAAATAAAAATGATACATATATACTGTATTTATTATGATGATCTGTGCCTCAGAATCATTTAGTAATGTATTTCTTTATAGGCGCAATAGACACACTTAAGCTGTAATCTCTCTTATTTGAGAAGTTTTGTTGTTAAACTACATTATTTTTCATTATTTGGCCTAGTTTCCTTCGAAGATATTAAAAACATCAACAGAATAAAATGAATACCTTTTTGATTTTGTAATCTGTTTGTTCTCTGACCACTACTACTTTAACAAATTGTTCAGTACTGCATTGGATTGAAGCTTTGATCCATATTTTTTTCATCGATCGGGACTGAGAAGGTACACATAATATTAATATACTGTATTGTGGTCAAAAGATTAAATATTTTTTTATCCACAATTCAGCTGTTGCATGTAGGGCTAAAAGTCTGTATAATCACTAATGTATTTCCTTATGGTTATATTTGAATTTTTTTCCTATGGAAATTCACATTTGACTGCCCCAACCAGCATGTAAGTATTTACAGGGCCAGTTTCTAGGCTATTCTGTAGTAAGGTTCCGTGTTATAGACAGAGATGTTTCCCATTTAACTAAAATGGAAAACATAGGTGGTCTTTGTAGTTTTTTGTTAAAAATCGCATGATGGATGAACTAAGCAACCACTGTCTGCTTTTGGTAGAATTGTTTTGTTTATGAATCACACATAGAGTCTGCCCTTGGAAAATTGATTGTCACATGCACTTGTACAGTGTGCCCTGTTCCTATAACCATTACCTTCAGATGTGCTAGTCCTGTGTCTTCTGTTCAAGGTTCTCAGTAACTCCAATTCCACTGCAATCCCCACTGTCCTGGCCAGATTACCCACTTCCTTCTCTTTGCCCTCACATCATTTAGGTTATTCTGCCTCATTCTTGCCCATGTTTTCTATTCGGTGTATACCGGGAGACCTCCCAAAAAGAGCTGAAATGGTGGTTTCTCTTCCCTCAATTATTTTCAAGAGTTCATTTTTTTCCTATCTTTAATTGGGAGAAAAAGTAAAAATCTCAAAAATGTTCACAAAAGGAAAAACTATATTTTTTTTGTGGTTAGGGTGAATTGACATGTTTTGTTTCTAAAATTCTGAAAAGTTGTTTTGTTTTGATTTCAAACTTTTCTTTTCTATTTTTAGTCTAATTAGCTTAAATTTTTCAAACAAAATTTTCAAATCAGAAAACGGGATTTTTTTCATTTAGAAAATGTTGAATCTGGAGATTTCTCAGAATTTTCCCTGATTTGTCAAGAATTTTGGTTTTAATGAATTGGCTTTTTTTCCCTTCAAAAATCTTCAGTCGAAAAATTCCCAACCAGCTCTACTCCCAAGGTATCTGTCAGAAAACATGTATGCAGTTTGTATTATTGCTACATTATGAATCCTAAATTGTCCAGATGACTCTTGCCACAAGAATATCTTTGTGAAGCTATTTAAAAGTAGCAATTGTTAAAATGAGCTAGTACTTACAAACATGGAGTTGAATGCTCTCTACCTTGTCAGCAATTTCCTGACTGAGTTCCATTATCTCCTCTTTGTGGCTTCATTCTGTGTGATTGTTATCTGCTTCTACTTTGGCTCTTCATTCTAAACTGGCTGGATTCCTTGTCAGTCACTCCAATGCCAAGGTCTCATAGCCTTACTGTGCAATCATCATCCCTAATGGACAGAGCACTGGAGTGGGACTCAGACCTGGGTTCTATTCCTGGTTCTGCCACTGGCCTGCTGGGTGACCATGTTCATCTCTGTGCCTTAGTTTCCCCATCTGTAAAATGGGGATAATGATACTGGCCTTCTGTGTATAGTGGTTGAGATCTATGGGTAAAAAGTACTGTCTAAAAGCTTTTTTTATTATTCTTCCAACTTGTTAAACTTCATTTCTGTAAAGAAGACAAGAATAAAAATTAAACATAAATGGGGTCAGTGATATTTTTATCTCTGACTCCTTTCCTTAGCTTAAACCATGATGGGGTCCTAGCTCTTTCCTTTAACTCAGGTCTGTGTTTATTTTACATGAGGAATCCTATTGACATAAATAGTGCTTGATGAGGAAGAACCAACATTTTCAAAACAGAATATGCTAAAATTAAGCATGTAAATCCAAGTGACCTGAAATTCAGAGATTCTGAGAATTCACAAATTCCATTAAAGTTAGAGCAGGGTTTCAAAACAAGGTGCTGAAAATGCCCAATAGTCTATACTTGTGCTTACACCGTTGCTCACACTGGTGCAGATACACTGATGGTAGAAAACAGGTATGATATTTTGTAGTGCAGATGCACCTTAAGCTAAGTAAATAGTTTGAACTTTCTTTTCATTTACACAAAGGCACCTTTATGCCACTTTGACAGTGAAAAAGGGCCTGTAAGTGGGTGTATAGTTAAGCCCCCAAACACTGCAGGGTGATGTAAAGAGGGCTTACATCAAATGAAAATTTGTCCCATTGTATTGTACAATATATGGAAAAAAGAATTGTAGGACAAAGCTGCGAAGAGTTTCTTTTCCAACTTGTAAATAAGAAAATATACTGTTGAAAAGATAGCACTATTGTGTTTATTTGCAGCTATGCCTCGTATGATATATTTTAATTAGTAAATGTTTCCTTATTCTCCGGTATCACTAGAACTCATGCACTCCACTCTATTTGCTTATCATAATCACAGTTCATGTGTCTTTAAGAGGATTTGTATTCTTTTAGCCTGAGATAAACATATTCAAGAGCCTGTGCTTAGCAGACATTCTCCCTTAAGCTAAAAACAAGACCAAAAAAATTATTGGAAACATTTTGAGATTACAGGGTTATAATAAATTTCCAGCAGACAAGAATGTTTATTCTCTCCTGAGTTGTCTTTATTTTTTTAAAGTTACTATTGTTAGTTATGTAGACAATAGCTGCTTATCTTTCGAGAACAGGAGAATAAAATGATTTACCACTCTGCTGAAAATCTGAACACTACACTCATATTCATATCTATTTAATAATTTATTGAGAGCATGGCCACTACTATGAAATTTTCATGTGTGGGTATCATCAAGCAACCAACCTCACATAAACGTGAAAGGCTCAAAACACAAAGGTCAGTAACTTTGCACTACTGTTCCTGGGTTTACAGTAATTAAAAGTTAATCACAGTAATGACTGATTTTTTTTTTCAAAGAAAAATCTAATTTTTTGCAATTCATAGAATCATGGCAAAATTCAAATTTCAGACTCTAACTTAGTGGGATATTGGTATTTTCTGGGTACCACCACCAAGGTAGAATATAAATAAAGTTTACACAATGAGACTAGTTTGCAGTATAAGCATTTTTTGAAACTGACGGTAAAGCTGCAAGTGTTATCACTTCCAACAGATGTGTCTTGATTACGGCATACAGTTGTTATATGCCTGGATATAGCACCAAAATAAATTTGTTGGATTTCAGTACCGCTGTCCTTGCTGTTATCATTAAGAGTCTTTTGGAGTGCCTGTTAGAAATTGTTATTCAAGTGTTTGTGTGGCTGCCCAAAAATTCATTTTAGATTGAAAACTGGCCAGGTTGCAGTGCAGGAACATGTGTTTTAAAAAGCCAGTTTGATTTAAAGTCGTTTAGGTGCTTTTAAATTTTAGGAGAAATAAAATAGAATTTTTCTGAGGGTTTTAGAACACATTATTTTCATTCTGCTAGTGTCCAATGTGAGCTTGTCACTTTGTGTAGTAAAATGAATGTATTAAAATTGTTGTAATACTGTGAATTTTCAAAACAGATAAAGTACCTAAACATTGTGGGACCGATCCACAGCTCCTTGAAGTCACTTAGAGTTTTTCCATTGACTTTCTGGTGCTTTGGATAAGAGACTATATTATGTGGACAACTTGCTATGATTGGAAAAGTCTCTGTCAATAATCAGTTGATTTGACATTGTACTTTAGGTCACTTGGAGCTATAGTACAGTCTCATAGTGTGTGTGTGTGTGTGTATATATATATATATATATATATATATATATATATATATATATATAT
>ML677341.1:18534886-18581496 GCA_007922305.1 Dermatemys mawii | reverse complement strand
ATATATATATATATATATATATATATATATATATATATATATATATAATATACTATAGTCTCATAGCTGATGTCAATAATTCTGCTTAATGGTGTCTGCTAAACTTATGCTTGGGTATTTTGTCTTCCCTTGGTGGGATTTAATAAGTTTTTTGTAATATACTATCAAAGTGGCTGATTTTTTGCAGTCGATAAACACAAATAATCATTCCATTAATCATTATAGCAAACAGTATTTCAGTGGTCACTGTTGGGATTCCATATGTAATACAGTGGAATAATTCAATTTTGACTCTTGACATCATCTGCTAGTGACCATTTGATTTCAGGGACATCTATTGTTGGATATTTTTGTTTACTAAATTTTGTTTCATGCCCATGGTAATTTGTTTATTCCTTATGTTTTTTATAATTTTCAGGGTTCAAAAAGCTGTCAAGGAGCTGCAAAACTGAAATCCAGACATTTGGCAACATGCTGTGGGATTTTTCAAATATTAAGGAAATGATGTTATTGTGTGTTGTTGTATATAATTTATTAAGCACCAGTAATGTTCCTGGAACTGTACAGGACACAAAATAAAGATCACCCATGCTCCTGAAGCCATTTACTCTGAATAAGATCTATGCAGAGCATATGAGATGTGCTGGAAGGCCTAGAGCAGTGATTCTCAACCTATTTATCATTGTGGGCTGCATATGCGTCCATCAAAGAGTTACCTGAGCCACAATTTGAGAACCACAGTGTCCCCCACAAGCCCCTATGTCCATCGCCCTCCACCCAGAGACCCCTTCACAGAGTGGGGCCAGGAGCAGAGAGCCGGGTGTGGGTCTGGGGTCTCTGTTCCCTTCCCCTGCCATGTAGGGCCAGGGGTGGGAGAGCAGTCAAGACCTCAATCTCAAACCCCGCCACAATCCTGGACACCGTTGTACAGGGCTGGCCAGCAGCTCGGACCCCGGACCTCACTGTGCGGGGCTGTGTGGCAGCCGGCAGCCCAGAGCCCACAGCCTTTACCACACAACTGAGCTGGGCTGTAGCTGGGTGCTAATTGGGCCATATGCAGGCTGTGGGTTGAGAACCTCTTCCTACAGGAAGGAAATTACTGGGTTTTTTGTTTTGTTTTATTTTTTAACAAATTAATGCTATTTTTCACTGCTTCTTGTTGGCATCATGGAACTAGAGTCTTTGGAAGGCTTTGAATACTAAGGGGATATTGCCTTGGCAAACTGGAACAGGTAGGGAGGTTCCATATATGAGGAGGGTTAGGAAAAGGCCTAGCTACATTTGTGGAAGAAATGAACAGGGAGGGGGGCGTCAAGACAGGTAACAGTAGGGTGGAGGTGATACATGAAGGCCTAATCCAAAACACATCAGAGACAATGGAAAGAGTCACATTTACTTCAGTTAGCTTTGGATCAGGAGAGATTTAGAATTAAGAATTTAAAGTCTGAAGTGTTCATGTAATTTGTTTTCTAGACAAAGCTTATGAGTCATGTTGCTACTATGCCTGCCTTCAGTCTGGACAGTTTTTCCATACGTAACAATGCTGCAATATTTTTTCCTCTGCTTTTTCTTCATAAGCAATGGAACAGTATTTTAAAACCTGTCTCTGGGTTTTGGTCTGATCCACAAACACACTATGCATAGGCAAGGTTACCACCTTTTGGTAAATAAGACAAGGAAGTCTTGTGGCACCTTAGGGACTAACCAGTTTACTTCACTGAGCGTTCATGGGTGCCACAAGTCTTCTGCGTCTTATTTACGGATACAGACTAACACTGCTGCTAATCTTAAACCTGTCCCCTTTTGGTAGTTTGTCCTGCAGGATAAACTCACTTCCCTATGATGTTGCGGTGAAGTGTCATAACATCACCATGCAATGTGACACTGTTCAAAAAGTGATCCTTGGCAGGATGACATCACTGCATGATTATGCTGTGACACAATGTCAAAAACTGACTATCTCATACTGACTATAAACATTTGAGGGATAGCAGACCAGTCCTGAAAATCTGTTTATGTGACTGGGGAGTGATCCATTGTGTTGGGGACAGCCCCACAGTGTACAGAGTGATGGCAGCCATGTCTGCTTAGTATGTCATAGGGAAAATAAGATATGTAAATGCACATACAAAACAGACTAATTCTTGGAATTATGTTCAGGAATTGTCTCACACCTGAATGGTACAGGACAATAAACTTGATGATAAACAACAGTAACATGCATCTAATGCAGAAATAGGCTTGCCCCTCAGGAAATTAATCACAGAACTGCACATACCAAAACTAACCACCTTTTTGTTCAATGAAGTGTTGCTTTACTCTGAAGTTATGGAACAGGGTTAGAAAAGGAAGGGCTCCTTACTTTTCAGTACAACCTTGCTGATTTGGGATGCTTCAGTTAAGACCTTGTAACTCTTCCACTGTGGATCATAAATAATCCCAGTTTTTGGATTCTCCCAATCTGTTTTACTCTACCTCATCTAAACATCTAATTGTTCTTCTCAGAACCTTTTCTAATTCCACAAGCAACCTTATGGTGAGAGGTGACCAGTTTTGCAAATCAGGAGTGATGTACAATTAGACAATATAAATGCAAGGATCAAGTTAGACCAAGGGTAGGCAAACTTTTTGGCAAGGGCCACACTGAGGTGGGGGAATTGCTTGTAGGCCATGACTGTAGGGCTGGGGTCGGGGTGCAGGAGGGAGTGCAGGATGTGGGAGGGCATGCGGTGTGCAGGAAGGGACTCAGGGCAAGGGATTGGGGCACAGGAGGGATGTGGGATATACGAGGGGGTTCAGGGAAGGGGGTTGGAGTGCACAGTGCGGGAGGAGAGCTCAGGGCAGTGATGCAGGGAAGGGTGCAAGGTGCGGATGCGGGCTCAGGGCAAGGGGTTCAGGCAAAGGATGCAGCAGGGGGCTCAAGGCAGGGGATTGGGGTGCAGGAGGGGCATGGGGTGCAGCAGGTGTTTGAGGTGTGGGCTCTGGCTTGGCACTGCTTACCTGGAGCAGCTCTGGAGTGGCAGCGGGGCCAGGGCAGGCTCCCTACCTGCCTGTCCTGGCCTTTGCCCCAGCCCCGCGCCACTCTGCTCTGGGAAACAGCCAGCACCAGCTTGCCCTGGGGGAGAGGGAGCAGAAGGCTCCATGCACCTGTGGATACCTCCTCTGAAGCACCTATTGGTCGTGGTTCCCTGTTCCTGGCTAATGGGAGCTTTGGGGGAGGTATCCACAGGCAAGAATGGCCCACAGAGCTCTCTGATCCCCCTCCTGCAGGGATCTGGACAAATTGGAGAAATGGTCTGAAGTAAATAGGATGAAATTCAGTAAGGACTAATGGAAAGTACTCCACATAGGAAGGAACAACCAGTTGCACACATACAAAATGGGAAATGATTGCCTAGGAAGGAGTACTGTGGAAAGGGATCTGGGGCTCATAGTAGACCACAAACTAAATATGAGTCAACAGTGTAACACTGTTGCAAAAAAAGCAAACATTCTGGAATATGTTAGCAGGAGTGCTGTAAGCAAGACACAAGAAGTAATTTTTCTGCTCTACTCTGCCACGCTGATTAGGCCTCAACTGGAATATTGGGTCTAGTTCTGGGCGCCACATTTCAGGAGATATGTGGACAAACTGGAGAAAGTCCAGAGAAGAGCAACAAAAATAATTAAAGGTCTAGAAAACATGATCTATGAGGGAAAATTGAAAAAATGGGTTTGTTTAGTCTGGAGAAGAGAAGACTGAGAGGGGACATGATAACCGTTTTCAAGTAAATAAAAGGTGGTTACAAGGGGGAGGGAGAAAATTGTTCTTCTTAACCTCTGAAGATAAGACAAGAAGCAAAGAGCTTAAATTGCTGCAAGGGAGGATTAGATTGGACATTAGGAAAAACATCCTGTCAGGGTGGTTAAGCACTGGAATAAATTACGTAGGGAGGTTGTGGAATCTCCATCACTGGAGATGTTTAAGAGCAGGTCAGACAAATAGCTGTCAGGAATAGTCTAAATAATACTTAGTCCTGCCATGAGTGCAGGGGACTGGACTAGAAGACCTCTCGAGGTCTCTTCCAGTCCTATGATTCTATGATTAATTCTTCATCAAACTGGAGAGAATACATACACAGTATGACTAAATCTCCTCCTATATTTATTGCTTTTATTTTTTTTTCTATGGTTTTGAGGGTTGTGAGTCATACTATCCTTAGGAAGTGTCTAGAATTCATATTTGGAATTAATGCATCATGATGAGTTCCTATGTTTTTAGTTTCTCCTGAAAGCAAAATTATTTCTACATGCAGTTAGGTTTAGTTTGCTATTTGCATATGTGCCACTATTTGTTTTTAAATAACTTTTTTTTACAAATGTGGTACTGACTGCAACTAAATGTATAGGGCATCTGAGATCATTCTGACTACACGCACATAACTTTAATTATAAATATTTTATTATCAATTTTTGCAGTATTCATGCATGCCTTTAAAACAGTTCTCAAATGGAGGGCAGGCTCCCCTGCGAGGGCACAGAATGTTTTTGGGGCGTGTGAGAAGCTTTAGGGAAAAAAACTTACTGCGTACATTTTACCCATATCAATGAATAACTAGCAAAGCTAATTCCTCCATATATATCAAGTCCTCAGATGGTGCTGTGCATTTTGATGGATTTCTGTTAAGCTTGCATAGCATTATTCAAAGTCGTTGCTATCTGTACGTTAATCCATTGGCTATAATGCAGTGTGCACATTTAATTGTAAGCATAGACCAGGGATCTCAAACTCAAAACACCACGAGGACCACATGAGGACTAGTACGTTGGCCTGAGTGTTGCATCAGTGAAATCTTTTCATATGATACAAAAGTATAGAAAAAAAGGAAGAGTAATGTTGTATGCTATTGAAAGTCCAATGAATTAACTTTTTAAAAACTGTAATGTGAAGAGGGGATTTAATAAAATATAAATACTCAGTAATGCACCTCACTCAAATGACAAAACACACATTTTACTTTTAAAATTACTTCGGTTAAAGCCCCCACCTCTGGCCCCGCCCCAGTCCTACCTCTTCCCACCCCTTCCCCATCCCATTCCAACCCTTTCCCCAAGGTCCGTGCCCAAATCCACCTACCCCTATTTCAACCCATTCCTCTTCTCCACCTCCCCGTTGAGCGTGCCATGTCCCCACTGCTCCCTCTCCCTCCTGGAAAGTCCTAAGCACCTCCAAACAGCCTTAGAGGTAAGAGACTTGAGGAAGTGCCTGGCAGCAGGACCTGAGTTTTGGGAGACAGGACCTCCTGTTTCATATAGAGTATGCTGAGTAATAATATGTTCCGCGTCATGCAGGAACGGCGTGTGCTCAGGGGAGGGGGCGGAACTAGGCAGGAAAAGGTGGGGTAGGAGGTCGGGGGTGGGAAAGAGGGGGGTGGAGGAGCTGAGCAGCCCTGGGGTCCAGAGGAAGCTGGTCACATTCTCAGGGTAAGATATCCTGCTCTCAGTCTGTCACTCCCTTTCTGGTCACTAGGCTATCTGAGGGTAGGTGGGGGCTTCCACCTGTTTGCCGATGAGCTTCCTTCTTCCAATGACTTTCTCACTTGACTCTCCTCATTGCCCTGGTGATGTGTGTGTGAAAAGGGAATCAAACCAGCTTCCCCCTCTAGCCCCTGCTGACCTCTGTTTCCTTTCTAGGCAGACTGCCAGCGGCTTTTGGCAGCCTGTCCGCATTCTCAGTGGCAGCATGTGGTGCCATCCCACCACTCAGCTGGATTGGTGCCTGCAACACAGTTCTTGGAGGCAGCCCAGTGGGTCCCAACTCCCCAGCTGCAGATCCATGGCTCCTCACAGTAATGTGGCCAGGGAAGAGAGAGGTACATTTCTTGCTCCCCTGGGTATCCCAGCAGGAAGAGTATTTTTTGGAGGCGGGGGGTGGGGGGTGGTAGATAAAGTTGAGAGTGAAGGGATTTCCTACACTCTATGCTAGGTACCCACAATCTCTCTCACAAAACAGCTGCAGCAGTGAGACAGCCACCACTTGCAGGGCTCAGACCACTAGGCCTCTAGGCAGGCCTTGGTCTAGGCCAGGGGAGTCAATTGTTTTTTGGTCAAGGTCCAAATTTCTTGTCAAAATATAATCAAGATCCAGACTCCAGAGAAAATAATAGTACTACCCTCCCTCCCAACAATAATGATAATAATAAGTAAATAAAAATATTTTGGGGTCTGTTCAAAAATGTCTGACCGTTCAGATTTGGCCTGCGGTCTTCCTATTGACTACCCTTGGCCTAGGCTTTAATTCCCACTCCACCCTCCTCCAACATGCTGGTGACTGTTTAACAAGCAAGCCACTATATGGGCTGAAACTAATGAGTGCAAAATGATTATTTTGCTGCTGTTCTGGAGAATAGAAGGAAAAATGACATGTAATTACAGGTCCCTGTCCCTGATATAAAATCATAGTCCTGTATTTCTGTATGTTAGCATAGCTTTCATCTTCATGATTGTTAGTACTAATATGTAATACTACGTATCTTCTTCCATTTGAGATGAACTATTTGATGTCTTCCCCATTGGACTGAGATAAGTGCTAAAAGAATGTCACTCTTCTTTTTTGTTACTCACAGCTTCTGAGAATGTCACTTTTATTTTTTTGTCTTATAGAACTAATTCTGAAATTATTCTAAAGTGTGTTACAAATGTATAACAACAATTGAGTGCTCCATTGAAAAGTGCTTCAAGGCAATCTGCAGTTCCCCATAGGCTTAATGAGGAAACCATACTGTGTTGGATATTATTCAGCAATGAAAACTGATTCATTACATGTACATATAAATCGGGGATTGGTGATCACACAAACATGTCCAAAATCAAGTATGGGCATTGTAAAAATATCCCTTCTGTCCCAGAGAGAGTGCTTACCATTTATTTAAGAAAGAATAAGGCTACCCCACAGCAAAACAAAATGGCAGCAGAGAACTGGTCCAGTGCTCTTAGCTGATCAATGCTTTTCACCCACTGTTTTTTCTAGTCTTCAAAAATAAAGCTTAAGCGTAATTTAGAGCATACATTTCCCTTTTTTCAAACTAAAAAGGGCAAAGCAAAGAATAAACCCTGCAAAATTCACTACTTCAACATCAGATGGAGGGAGAATTCATTATTTTGTTTTTTATTTAATTTTCAAAATAATTATTTTACTTTATGGAAGCCTTGTCATTTTTGCAATCTGCCTCTCATTTATTTTTGTTTGTTTGGCCTGTATGTTATGAGGGGATGCATTCCAGCATGGAGATTAGGATTCTGAACCTGCTCTCTTTACTTGGGTGAAAATCCTGTTAAACTTCATGGGAGTTTTTCTTTGTCCTGGAATTATTCATTGTATTGTTGAATATTAGAATAAATACAGATAGTTTAAACGTAAATTACTCAGTAGTAAATTAAACATACTGGATGTTAATCCTGTTGTTAAAAACCAAAACCACCCCTTCTCCCTGTTTTTACAGGTCCGATTACTATACAATACTACTAATAAAAAAAAAAACCATCAAAACACCTTGACTATGTACTACAGATTAACCACTGAATGACTGATGGTACAGCCAGAACAACAGACTGGTTCTGCTACTGAATGTACTAGCAATGTCCTAACATGACACTGATTTAAATGGTAACTGGACAGAACCCTGAACCAACACCTTCCCCCCTCCCCTCTTCAGTTACTGAGCCCTGCCCAAGACATGACATTTCTAGCAGGAGTAAGAAAGGAATACAGCAGGGCTGGAGAGTGTGTTTGCCCTATCTGGTCAGATATTTAGAACCAAAAAGAGTTTGGAGGACAAAGGAGTCTGAACTGATCAGAGGTTACAGTCCATTGTTGAGCTCTGTGCATGAAAAGGTGGATGAAAGAGTGGAAGAGAACCTGTAAAAGTTACTAAGGTCTCTATCATGCAAAAAGTTTTGTGAGACACCAGTCAACTCAGTGGAACTCTCCACTGTTGCAAAGGTCTGCCTGTGTGCATCTCTTTGCAGGATCTGGGTCTTTAATAACCTCTAAGAAATTGCTGGTCTTTGTTCTTTATACAGATCTATAGGTGTACAACATGGTTTCCAGACACTTTAGAAACAAGGATTTTCCAAAGTAGGTTACAAAGAAAAACGAACACCAAGTCACGAGAGGGTATTAGACCTGGGGGAGGGAAATTTACCTGATATATAGTTTAGTTGCCTGAATTTTTGTGCTTTACTTTAGTTCCATTTAAAAAAAAATGTGGAGGTGTTTAAGCAAGTGTTAGAAACTGTCAGAAGAAATGAGTTTTGACAATGGATTTTAAAGAGGCAGATAGTTTAAACGTAAATTATGGGATTATGGCATTATGGGATCAGTGAAGTCATTCCAGGCATAGAGGATATTGCTATATATATTGCATTTACATAATAGAAAAAAACTTATCACTTAATAGTTCTGTCCTTTTTAGGATAGCGCATTCAAGCAGATTGTACATAGGATTTTCTGTTTAAACTGATAACATCTAATAAGACATCAAAGCAAAAAACTGAGGATGAATGTTTACAGAATAAACTGCAAAAATTGTGAATTGTTGGTATGTTTTCAATGCCTTCCTAAATAATGTGCATTTTCAGCTGAAAATTGCAAGTATCAAGAAAATCAAGACAATGGTTTAACTGATATAGCTAAGAATATTTTTAAAAAGTCTCCAGTGGATTATTTTAATATACTTGGTCTGTAATGACCTATGTGTGTGTGTGACTTAACTGCTTAATACACTAAAGTGTATTACTGTTATCATGTAGCACAGATCTGAAATCCAGAAAGAGCAATACTATAAACCTTAATTATTTTATTGCTTATGTCATTTATTTTGTGGTCTTGACAGCCAGTTGTAAACCACATGTTCTACTGACAGTGATGTTGAAATTTTCTAAAAAACAGTTCATTTAGTTTACAATATAATGGGTTTTTTTTGCCTTCTAGGAAAAGGAGCTTATCGTATAGAGAATGAGTGACCTTTCTAATGTTAATTTCAAATCCTGGTGCTGTAATTCTTAATTGTGTCCATTTCGTGCGACAGATTATTACTGATAAATGATTTATGGTTAAGTTAGAAGTAAAAAAGTTACAAACACCAATTGTTTTCTTCTAAATACAGTGTCTTGGCTAAAAATAAATCCTGAAAAAAAATATTAAAAATAAATTCCAAAATCAGGAACCCTGACTGGATATTGAGCAATGATGTTTGTGAAATTTACATTTGCAAACTAATTTACAGTCACTAAATCATTTTACATGTTGTGAGAGTATTATTTCAGGACAATTTCTTACACAGAACTGAAGTTCATTATTTGAGCTCTAAGAGTCTGCTACTCTTATTTATCCAGAGTTTCTCTACTCCATGAGAAGAATCACCCTGTGTGTGTGTGTGTGTGTCTAGCAATGATTTTAGTCAATGAAGTAAGGATGGCAGAACCTTGCCCATAGAATGAGTACAGAACTCAGCACACAGTTGTGTAGTCCTTACAGAATTTTTATCTTTCATTTCAGTGACTATTTCAACAAGTACATTCTTCGATGGCTTACTGGTAACGGGACTCTATACGTCTACCAGCGTTCAGGCTTCACAAAGTATTGGTGGCTCTAGCGCTTTTGGATTTGGTAAGTCTAATGTGATTAACAAACCTAGATGTATATTTGTTCTAATTCAAAATATTCTGCAATTCAAGATAACAAAGAGTTTTGGAGAGAAATTAAGGTGAACACAATTATTTAAATAAATTGATTTTGTATAGAGTGCTAGAACGTGATCCAAAACCTATGGGAATCAATAACTTCCATGATCTTTGGATCAGCTCCTTAAACAGTTTTAAAAAAAATGGGAAAAGCCAATCAGAAAGTCTCCATCCCAAAGACATGCCTCAGATGCACAGAGTTGCATGCATTCTACAGAGAACCAATTCCCACAGGAAGACCCTGATTCTCTCTCACACACGACACTACAAGAGTGATTACCTTTCCCTTACTGGAAAGTTGACTGGATACACTTTATCTGTGGAAATATTGAGCTGCTCTAGAGAGGAAATGATCGCTCCTCTGCTGGCCCTGTTTCTCTCTCACACACACTCACACTCAAAGTTATACATAGCCAAGTGATACATACAAAGCAAAAACTTGAGCTTTAGAAAATGATAGATGGGGTGCCCATGCAACCTTAACTTGGCACTCATGTTCATCCAACCTGTTCACGTAATGAAGTCTAGATGCTGTTGCAAAAATCATGTGTGATCATGAAATTAATGACTGTATCATAGTGCCTGTGTATAATGGGACAAAATTAAAATTGCCTGGGAAGAATGAAGCTAGCATTTCTTAATATTTCAGTGATTGACTCTGCAACTTAAATAATATTCTTTAAATGTAGCTTTTTATGTAATTTTCTAGGGTTTTGTTAAGGGAAAAATGTAGATCAAACTTTTCTTTGCAATTGTAAAAACCTTCCTCTTTTATATATTATCTGTAGAATTTGAACTCTGAGTCATCATCATTGTAGCACAGACTTTTCCCACTTGAGACATTAGACTAATTAAGTTAGCTGGTGGTGGCAAATTAGGCTCCTACCCCAGACAGGAGAAAAACAGGCTCCTGCACCATGTGCTACATCCATTGGGGAGTCATCCAGAGGATTATCCTGGACTGGCTCTTTTTCCCTTCCACCCCACTCCTCAGATGTGGGGGACTCATGCCTCCAGAGTGAGGGATGGACTGCTGGCACCATGTTTGGATCCAGAGAAGGGGGCTATGGAGGATACACAGTACTTTCTCCTCCCCCCACCATGAGTTGTAAGAGCTTCTGCCCTCTAAGGTGCCTCCAGAGTTGGAGTTAAAGGTTAGGACTAGGAGATTGCTTGGGGGAGCCCAACTCTTTACCTAATTCATTCTCCCCGAGCAGCTCTAGGTTCTCCCATTGTTGCTGCAGTTTTGGAAGCAGCATGGATCCAGTGTTAGAGTTTTTTTGGTCAGTTACTATTTTGTCATGCTACCTGAAGAAGGCAAGTGAAAAAACAGAAATGGTTATATTTTAATCATTTTTTGTCTCAGCAAGGTTTCAGGAGAACTTCATGAGTTCTCTCATGAGAAAAGGCACTTTTTTAGCTGGAGGAGGTTCTTATGGGTGAATTTCAAAGGCTTGCAGCAAACTATGGTGGTCTGAGAGTTCTTCAAAGAAAAGGTTGCAAGAATTGTTTACAATGAAAAGTGTTAGGCAACCTGAATAGAGAAGTCACTAACAGCTGCTCTGTACATATACTGATAATTTACTTACACACACACATACTCCAAAATGTGTTCTGAATAAAAAGTTTTTCATTAATATTATTGTGTCCATGATAATACAAAAGAGACAGGACCGAGCTGTAGTGAATAAAAAGGTGATTCTGTAGCCGGGCTGTTGATACAGGTAGGTGACCCTCTAGTTATCCATAGCTCTGCATCTCAAATATTAATTAAATACACTGTCTGCTGCTAATCAACACATAGGTTTCCTATAAGTCCTGGTGTGGAAGGGACTGGTGATTACACGATAAATGTGAGGGATAACTGAAAGTGAGAACAGTTTTCACATACACTTCACATATATTATCTAAGGTGGATGCTTCTATTACTGCTGGAGCAATTTTACTTACTGAAAGAATCATATCAACTGAAAGAGAAGCCTCAGCTGAGTAACTGAGGGAAAACAGTCATTTCTAAATGGTATAATGTGCAGCATTTAACTGGAAGCATTTAATTTGTAAAGAAACAGATTGGAAAACCAACTCCGCTGGGCAATAATGTCAACCACTTTTTCCAATGACTGAACAGTAGCTTCTATTTAAACCAAAACTCCATTTATATATATATATATATATAATAGAAACTGATTATTTTTATCCAGAGTTTTAGTAAAATTTTGAGGAGGAGGATTTTCAAATGTTCTGAGGATTTTATCATTGAATTCATTAGTAAAAGTTAGGCCAGGAATCGCAAACCTTTGGCACGCGGCCCATCAGGGAAAGCCGCTGGTGGGTCAGGATGGTTTGTTTACCTGCAGTGTCTGCAGGTTCGGGCGATCGCAGCTCCCACTGACTGCGGTTCACTGTTTGAGGCCATTGGGGACTGCGGGAAGTGGTGTGGGCCGAGGGATGTGCTGACCGCTGCTTCCTGAAGCCCCCATTGGCCTGGAACAGCAAAGAGTGGCCACTGGGAGTTGTGATCGGCCAATCCTGCAGATGCTGCAGGTAAACAAACTGGCCCACCCCGCCAGTGGATCTCCCTGGCGGCCTGCGAGTCAAAGATTGCCGATCCCTGAGTTAGGCCAATGGTAGAAGTAGGCCAACACAGAGCACTTTTGAAAATCCCACCCTAAGTGTGTATGAATAATTTGCAGCCATCTGTTTTTGCAGTTCATCTCTTGAAAGCATCTTCTGCATTAATATATATTAGATTCTAAAAGAAGACTAGGTGAAAATCATAAAGATGTTGTGATATGCAGAATTGGGAGAAACCCACTATTGGTAAATCTAGTTTGCATGGTTTCATTTTCTGCTGCCAAAATTTTTCACAATACATATCCTTTGCCTTTGTTTCTTTGTCTGTTTTACAACTTTTATAAACGGCATGTAATATATAAAGTCTCAACATTTGGTCAAGACTTGGTGATTTGTTAAAAAAAAAATAAGAACATTTACTTATTCTCAGATAACAGATGTCTCCACAGTTATTAACTCCAACCAAGAACATTTTGTACAAAATAAAATGGACATTTTTGATATGATGATGATTTGTGACCTTTAACTTTATTTGTTCATTCAGATGTAGCTGTTGCATCCAATCTTCTACTTATCTTAATGATCTTTTACTGACACAGTTACTTTCTCTGTAACACTTAACTTTATTATGACCCTTGTTTCTGAAAACAAATAATTGGAGCTAAATTTCCTAAAACTTACGTAAAAGCAGTGCCTGCAGTATAAATATATCCCTGATATCACTAAATGGGTAATTATGCTGCAACATATCTGAATGAGAGAAAAATACATATTTTGCATTTGCACTAACCTGTTTGTATGTTTGTGTACATTTTATAGCTAAACCGTAAACACCTTGTTTATAAGATGTTAAATAATGAGGAGGATGTAGCACTCTCTGTTACAATGCACATTAACATTACTCTTATAACTTCTTGTAACTTTCATATAGCAAACATATGTAGCAGGTTATTATCATTCTTAAACAAAATCATTGAGTTTCACCTCCAAAACATAAAATAACCCAATTTTAAAAAAGATTTCAATACCAAGTATTGGTTCATTAATGTTCATTGACGGTACCTACCAAACAGCACCATTGTCACCCATCCCAGCTCCGCTTAGCTTGTGTATCCTCTTGCTCTGCATAAGAACCATTCAGAGGAAAGCAAAATGCATATATCACAGGTATTTCCTATGGTGCCTGAGGCAGCATGGGAATCATGTACCAAACTCAACAGCGTGTGAGTCACTGGAATCTATGTTAGCTGGAAGAAGAAGCAAAGGTGCTTCCCCCATCACTAGTGATACATATAAAGGGCATAGAGAGCAAGGGTGGGCAAACTTTTTTTGGCCCAAAGGCCACATTGGGGTTGCAAAATTGTATAGAGGGCCGGGTAGGGAAGGCTGTGCCTCCCCAAACAGCCTGGCTCCATCCCCTATCTGACCCTCTCCCACTTCCCACCCCCTGACTGCCCCCCACAGAATCCCCAACCCATTCAGCCCCCCCGTTCCTTGTTCCCTGACTGCTCCCTCCAGAGACCTCTTGCCCCTAACCACCCTCCGGGACCTCACCTCCTATCTAAGCCCCTCTGCTCCTTGTCCCCTGACTGTCCTCTCCCAAGACCCCCCACCCTAACTGCCCCCAGGACCCCACCCCATACCCAACCCCCCCGCTCCCTGTCCCTGACTGCCCCGACCCCTATCTACACCCCGCTCCCTGACAGACTCCTGGGACTCCCACACCTATCTAACCCCCCATTCCTGCCCCTGCAGAACCTCCACACCATTCAGTCGCCCCCTGTCCCCTGACTGCCCCCTGGGACTCTCTGCCCCTTATCCAACCTTCCCCAGTACCGGCCACCTTACCATGCTGCTCAGAGTAGCAGTCCAGGCAGAGTTAGATATGCTGACACACTGCCCCACAGGAGCACACAGCCCTTCCCCCCGCCCAAAGTGCTGCCCAGGCAGTGGCATG
This sequence comes from Dermatemys mawii, assembly GCA_007922305.1. Lineage (NCBI taxonomy): Eukaryota > Metazoa > Chordata > Testudines > Dermatemydidae > Dermatemys > Dermatemys mawii. The sequence goes on along the minus strand of ML677341.1, from coordinate 18,567,242 downwards.
ACTATAGAGGGACAGTGCGGGAAGGGCCATGGGCAGCCACCCCGACTGGGAGCTCAGGGGCCGGGCAGGTCAGTCCCGCAGGCTGGATGTGGCCCATGGTCCGTGGTTTACCCACCCTGGCATAGAGGGTAGGATGGAGTGAAAAAGAAAGGAAACAACTTCTCCTTTCAGTGGGGAAGGGACATGGTCCCTTCTTCTCAGTGTCCAGAAAGGAAAGGATGGAGGTGAAGAACAATTTCATTGCTTAGAAGAATTTGCAGAGCTGAAACCATTGCAAGTTGAAGTTAGGGCATAACTACTTTTCATGATGGCTCTTCAGCTCTTGGAGGTTGAGTACCATTGTTGTATAGTATTTTTATACATTTGGATCCATGGTGTAGATGAGGTACCTTCATATTTAATTTAAAAACTGTAAATGATAGGGATTGTACTGGGTTTATGTACATATCTCAAATTTCTGGGATAGCCAATTTACTGTCAGGCTATAATCTTTCAGTATGAAATGTTAAATAGTTTAAATAAAACATTAGAAAATATTAGTAATTTCCTAACAACTCAGAAACGTAAACAGTAAATATTATGTTTAACTAGGTCTAACTAAGAATGATGGTTAAGTAAGATATTTAATAGGGTCTAAGCAGGACTGGTCATTTACAAATAGGCAAATATATTTTTCTCTAAATTTTTTCATTGGCATTATCATCCATAAAATGTGTGTGTTATGTTGTGCTCTTCACTGTGCCCAGTATTTATAGAACATACACAACAAAACAAAACATGGTCTCTTCTTTATTTGCCAGCTATCGTTTTCTTAACCTAACTCTTTAAGTGTTAACATATTCTTGGAATAGTAGAAAAGACTCAACAACAAGACTCTCTAAAATGTGTGCACTCCTGACTAAAAGGATCTCAAAGTCTAAAGGCCAGAAAAAAAATTAAAGCAGAATATATGCAAAATCAGTCATACATAGTTTGAAATATCTAATTTTTCTTGTCGATATGAATACTGAAACAAGATGCCCTGAGGAAGTCTACTGTTTAATTATGAATATCCCTTTATGTGTCGCAGAAAAAATATTTCCATGTCTGACCTGTCTTTTGAGCTGTAGCTTAACCATGCAAACTGTAGGGCTCATTGTGTTATCTGAGCAGAGTTATTTAAATGGCATTTTAGATAAAATCTCATTTAATTTTTAATTGCCATTTTTCTTTCCTTGCTCTTAAAAATCATTTGGATGACCATGAAGACCTGATGCTATTGTGCTCTCTCCTAACACTGGCAGTGAAAAAGAACTGTGAGAGCAATGGTAATAACAGCTTTTAGGTTTTAGGCTCATTTGGGAACTTACCTGTGAAGTGACGAAGACCTCCCAGATAGCAATCACTGTAGGATCAGATCCTAGAGAAATTAAGTAGTTTTAAAATTGTATTAGCCACAATGCATAATATATTTCAGGGTAATTGGAAGCAAAGTAACAATAGAGACAATAGCATGCTTTTACTTTTTGAAAGAAACATAAAGCACATTACTTGGAAGTCCAATAACATTGTTTCATTTTTCTTTTTGTTAGAAGCAGATCTACCTATCTATCAGTCATATCGGGGTGGGATTGTCATAGTACAGGCATGTCGTGTTTTAGGTGCATTTAACTTATGCAATTTCCGCTTTATGCGGTCGGCGAAAAAAAAATTAAAAAACTTTCTGTAGGGCGGGCAATTTCACCTGCCATTGAAGTCAATGGGTTCTGGCTATACGTGGTTTCTGCTTTATGTGGTAACCGTGGAATGGAACCCTCGCACAAGACGTGACATGCCTGTACATACGGAACTGAACTTAAAAAAAAATGGGCTGAGATTGTGTAAGGCCTAAAAATATCAATTTGGAGACTTGTGTGGCATTTTGTGGAGAAGAAACTTGACTGAAGTTGGCCTTTATAAGAACTGGAGGGATGAAAACTAGGAAACTGGGCGTGGTAGTGTTTATCTGTGTAGTAGCAAAGACTATTTCTCTCTATTGCATGAATTACTGCAGGAAGTTTTATGGCCTGTGTTATGTAAGGGGTCAGACTATCTTAATGGTCCTGTCTGGCGATAAAAATCTATGAAATCTTTCCAATAGCTCTATCTTTTATGCCGTCATAATTATTTTTTAACTACCTAACTTAGAAAAACATTTGCTAGAGACCCAAATGCTGTTAGTTCTTCTCTGCAATAGTTAGCTCAAGCTATTGCACTCATGTCACTCCATTCAAGCTAGCCTACCTTGAATGAAAGTGACCACACCTCAAGACAACACTGAAGATACACAGAGTGACTGGATTAGTAGCTGATGGGTGATGTAACTCAAGCTGCTGCAACCCCACTGCATTACTGGCTCCAGCATCAGCAGCAGTGGTGCTTCAGCCCATACTAGCTGACAGGCCAGCTAGCTCAAGCTTAAAGCACCACTTAAAGCTAGAGATGTCTGTGTGTGGTCAGGTTAGGGTCAAAAATCAAGTTGTAGCTCACGATGGCCATGCAGTGAAGATAAGCCCTTCGTTAGTTTCCTCTATATAGAATCATTGTGGGAGGAGAGGGGGAAGGAAGATTTATACTGATAGGTTTGTTCCAAAGGGGTTAGGTTTCTTTGTAGGCATAAAAACATATATTCTCTGGCCAAGTGAATGAGTCACTTCTGTTCTCCTGTGTGGACTTCACCATCTTATCAAAATATTAATTTGAAAATTCATCTAACAATAGTGTTAGGAAGGAATGAGTGAGCTGATTTGGGTAAAATTTAATGAAGGCCCTAAATCTTTGTCCATTGACCCAAAGAGAACCTTTGGTCAGACTCAGTTAAACATTAACCTCAAAGCTAAAATCAGAACTGAGAGAAGACAGAAATATGTGCCGTATGCCTGACTAACCAGGCTGTGACAATCTTTTAGCACAGAAATAAGCTTTAAACCTACTTTTAAATATGAATTATTTTCTCCTTGTGAGATCTCCTGGCATATGCTAGTTCACTAAAGATATCTCAAACTCCATCTTTCTGATTCATCACTTATACCATTAGTCCTCAATTAGTGCAGTTTGTGTTTCTGGGCTCAGCTCAATTTTCATTTTGGTATTGTATTTATCTTCAAGTCTCCCCTCTCCTTCCTTGTCCTTTCCAGGATTTTCTCCTTATCCCACTCCCCCTCTGTTCCCCAGATAGTCTTCCCTAGGGACCCATCTTCATTCTTGATTATATTCCTTACTCCCCTTCTACTGCTATCCCTCCCCACACATAAAATAAGGACCCAACTGACAATTTTCAAATCAAGGTTGGATGTTTTTCTGAAACATGTGTCCTAAGACAGGGGTGGACAAACTACGGCCCTCGGGCCACATCCGGCCCAAGGGCTAATTATGTTTAGCCCCAAGCTCCCGGCTGGGGAGGCTAGCTCCTCCCCCACCCCCCCGGTCCTCTCCTGCAGCCTCAGCACGCCATGCAAGCAGTGCTCTGGGGGGCAGAGCTCTGCGCTCCGTTGGATCAGTGGCAGCATGTCTGGCTCTGGGCCACACATGATCTTCTGAGCGGTGTAGTAAGGGGGCCGGGGCGGGGGGGCAGGGGATTGGATAAGGGTCAGAAGGTCTCTGGGGGTGGTCAGGGGACGGGGGTGTTGGATAGGGCGTGGGAGTCCCAGGGAGCCTGTGAGGGGGCAGGGGGTGGTGGCTAGGGTGTGGAGCAGTCAGGAGACAGGGAGCAGTGGGGTTGGACGGGGTGAGGTCCTGGTGGTTAGGGATGGGGGCGCTCTGGAGGGGGTGGTCAGGGGACAAGGAGCAGGGGGGCTTAGATGGGGGTGCGGTCTTGGTGGGGGTGGTTAGGGGCAGGAGGTCTCAAGAGGGGGTGGTTGAGGACAAGGAGCGGGGGGGTTTGGATGGGTCGGGAGTTCTGAGGGGGGCAGTCAGGGGGTGAGAAGAGGGAGGGGTCAGCTAGGGGGCGGGGCGAGGCTGTTTGGGGAGGCACAGCCTTCCCTACCTGGCCCTCCATACAATTTTGAACCCCAATGTGGCCCTCAGGCCAAAAAGTTTGCCCACCCCTGGACTAGGAACTATTTAGGAGAAGTTCTACAACCTGTGTTGTGTAGGAGGTCACTAGACAATCACAATGGTGCCTTCTGTCCTTGGAATCCATGAACATTGCTGATAGCCTCAATGCTATGTCTTAGTATGTTTGCTTATTACACCCTTCAGTTTTATGGTTACTTGTTCCCCAGGACTGCATCTCTCATACAATGCTGTAAAGCAGAAAATCCCTTGTTCTGATATTTCCTTTCAAAGAGGTGTTGCACTTTGAGGAGTAAAGAATCGGAAGACATCAGCATGTAGTGGCCCTGCTGGGAAGCTACAAGACTTGCACTCCTTTTTAAAAGAGAATGAGGCAGAGAGCAAGAGGGGTGAAAATTACAGGTAGGAAGCTGGAGATTTGATACGGGGTTTGGCGAGAGTGAGGGACTGGGAATTGGACTCAGGTCATACGAGGAACAGGGTTGGGAGGGTGGTGAGAGGAGGAAGAGAGTGCAGCTCATGAGGTGTCTGGAGTTCATGCTACACCCTCTGTAAGAGCAGGCAGTTGGGGTCATTCTGACTTGTGCTCCCTATAGCCGTCCTAGGAATTGCGTCCATTTCAGTCACAAGTCATCTGATATTCTTGAGTGTGTTCTGGACCAAAAACTTAAATATTCTGCACCAAAAAATTAAATATTTTGCGCATAATATTTTAAAATTCTGCATATTTTATTTGTTAAAATAACACAATATAATCACACCATTTCAATTATTTGCTGATAAGTATTTTGAAATAAATTACCAGAATAACTGAAAATGGTGTGATTATATTGTTGGTGTATTTTTGTGTTATTTTGACAATTAAAATATTCAGAACTTTGCACAATTTTAATTTTTTTCAGTCCAGAATTCCTTCAAGAGTACAGGGGGGAGGGGGTGATGGTGTTCCAGGTGTGCGTATGGGAGGCAGGGGTTACCGTACAGCCCAACTCCACTGCGTCTGGACCCCCAGCAACAACACCCCTGCTGAGCCTCAGCCCTCTGCACGTGAAACCCCCCCAAGTCTCAACCCCCTCCCCCCTGCACCCAGACACCTCCCCTAATCCCCGTTCTACAGAGCTTCGTGCAGCTAGGGGAAGCACTGGTGCAGCTTCTTTACTTCTCTGCAGAAACCGTTTTCTGCAAGGAAGCAAAGGAATTCTGCAGGGGGGCATTTTTCTTCTGCATTGCAGTTGCACAATTTGCCAAGGAGTAATCTGAGAGCTCCTAGTGCAGCAGTGCACTTCCACTGCCCCTACACTTAGCTGTGTATTAGGAGCACTACCTACCCTTCAGAGACTTGTACTCATATATAGATATTTGTGGAGTAATGTTTTAGCTTACAGCTCTAGATAAAGGAAAAATATCTCCTGTTACCGTTATAAGAGATGGAAAAAGCAAGCTGTTGAATTTTATGCATAGGTGAGCCTATAAAGTTTTTTTCCCAATGGCTATACTCACAGCTTTAAAAAGTAGGGAATATTCTGTAAAATGTTATTTTTAAAAAAAGTTTTCAGCTATGCACATAATGTTGCTCTTGGAGAGTTGCTTTGTAAATTACTGAACTTGCTTCAGATCTCTGGTTTACTTTGTGACAAGCCAAATGGGCTCCAGGACCCTCCCTTCACACCAGAGATACATGCCAGAAACCAAACAGATGGTAAACTAGGAAGAAATTACCCTCGGCATTCTCATTAGAACAGTTGGGGAAATTTTAATAGGCCCCCATTTGCCCTGTGCTGTATCTAATACCCTTTGAACTGCCACTTTTTTTTTGTTACATGTCAACTACCGCCATGTATATTTTAATAGGGATTATCAAACACAATTTGCCCAGAAGATGTACCAGCCGTCCACTGCTAATTAGCCAACTTTAAATAATCACTGAGTTCTGGAATAATTGGAAAGAAACACTGTTTTTCCTGCCAATGCATAATTACTAATTAACAGGAAGATAAAATATCTGTATAGCAGTGATATCTGGGAGAATCTGTTAACAGTTAATTAAATTGTGAGTTGATGCCAAGCTGACATTGGTCAAAAAAGTTTACGTTTGAATTTAGTTTTAAGATTCCTTTCATTGTCAACATTCTGTACCAGAACCATGCGGACAGTGAAATCTTTAAAGATAAAATGTCATGGTGTTGTCAATTCCTATTTAATGTACTTCTAGCCAGAAGTTGACCCTTCTTATGAAAAGTGTCTGTCTCCTGTCATAAAAATTACATATAGAATTTGATTTTTTTAATCCAGTATATTTTCATGATCGTAAAATTGACAATAATTGCTTGGGTTCATCTAATCCACAAATGGAGTACTGTGATCTCTGAATATTCTGCTTGCTAAAAGACTGGAGGATTTTGAAATGTAATGTACTTCTAGCTGTCCCAGCAACAGAGAGGAGGATAATTGGGGGAAAAAAGATTATGCAAAAAAAATCAAAGGTTGGGTACTTTTAGTTTATTAGGGCCCTAATCCATCACCCTCACTCATGTTAACATTATTCTCCAAGTAGCCCTATTCAGTGGTGGCATAAGGTGAAGATGGTAGAGTAAGATACCTAATTTCATGTATGTCAAGGTGATGGAATCAAGCCCATATTTTATTTTTTGTAAAATCTCTCTGTAGCAGCAAAAGCTTTGAATGTAGTTTTCTATAGTTTTCATATACCTATAACTATATCGTTGAATATGTCTTAAGGTAGTGACATCAAAGATAACAAGACTTATCCTTTCTCAAAATTGTGTGTGTTTGTGATCTTTGTTGTGTTACAGAGTAGCAGGTAAGAGGTTAATAGCATCAGGCAGCAGTTGCTGTTTTACAGATAATTTGATCAGCTGGTTGGACAAATGGGAAGGAGGCAGACTATTTTGTGGGATGACACAATGTTTGTAAAGGAGCCCCAGGGTTTTCAAATGAGAAAGCATTTACAAGCAGTTTACATAGCCAAAACCAAAGTGGTAAACAGTTGTACAGAGGCCAGTCCTGGGTCAATTTGGCATGCATGTTTATTGAATAGTGGTGCTTCTCCAACTATTTGATGCATCTGTTGTTCTCCCTGGGGAAGCCCAGAATATATTAAGGTGAAAACATAGAGCATTTTTGAAAAGTTATTGCATTTTAATTTTTAATAAAAGCATTTAATAAAGCACTGCTTTAACATTTGGAATGACTGGAGAATTTCTTTTGCTGTTATACCTCTCATAAAATGATTACAATAAAATGAGGAATTCAGTAACAGGTATTTTACAATGTTTCATTGTAATCAGTTTGTTACAATGTCCATGTTTTGGGGTGCAGTCCTAATCAGTGAGGGGTTGTGTCACTGCCAGCCTTGTAACCCTGGGTGCCTTTAATGCTCTGCTGCTGTTCTCACAGCATGGAAACCAACAGCCAGCAGACTAGCATGCAGTTCCCTGAGTCTGTGTGCTGTGCAGTCCTCGTTCAGCACTCTGATCCCAGCAGCCTGCCTATAACACAGCAGTTCCCTCCTGGTTTCCACCAGTTTCTGGTTACTACTTGTAGAGGTGAACCCAAGACACTACTAGTCCCAAATTTCCCCAAAGCCATCTGCCTTCAAGGGTCCTACCCTTTCCTGGAACACTCAGAGAAATAGCAAGGGTCACTTGCTTCTTTAAGAAGACAAAAACACATTACAGTTTATTAACTTAACTGGGGTAAATACACCCTTCCTTTCAAGCACAGCACTGAATTGGTTTATTGTAAAACTAAAACAAGTTTATTAACAAAAGGACATAGGTTAAGTAATACCAAGTAGAAGGAATAAAATTAGAAAGTTTCACAAACAAAGGTAAAAGTATGCTTTTTAGTGGCTAAGACTTGACTCAACAAACTACAGCCTTGGTTCAAGGTAGACTTCTTAATGGTCTTTTTCTTTCCAGTCATGGCTGATGTTCTCTCAGTCAGGGCCTTCCACAGAAATGCAAGGTGCTGGTTTCCATTGTCTTCCTAAGTGAAAGATCTTTGCCTAAGCAGATTTATCACATATATTCTATTCCCAGAGACTTCAATCCCCTTGGTTGAATGGCCCATCTTTCTCAGCTTGAAAGACCTCTGGCCCCTGGTGTCTGTCCTGAAATTAATGCCATTTCTCTCTCCTTATTATAAGATTATTATTATTATCTTCCCAAACTCACTGTTTTGTGTCCAGAGTCAGGATGACCTCATGCTGTTCTTACCTTTCTCTTCCTCATGCTGGACTTCCCCTTCCCTGCTGATCCGTATGTAAATAGGGCTTCAATTGTTCTGGTTCCACAGTGCTACCTTTCCTCCTATCTGGGGTGGGGGGTAACCTGTTTTTCTCTGTATTTGGTCACGAACTTTAAAGCATAATATCATTGAGTATCCATATTTCATCATATAGTGTTAATGCGTAAATTTCACAATCATATTAATCATCAGTGTGCCATTAGCTTTCATAATACCTTACCTGATATACTTTTATAATACAGTAATATTGTATACATTCAGTTGAGTAAATTACTTACCATTTGAGGTTCAGACTCCATGTTTTTATAGCCCAGATAAGGTTTCTCTCTCCTGCTGGAGACACTATGATAGCATTGTTTACCTTTGTGTGTAAATGGTCCTTTGTGGTATTTGGCTGGTGATCAGGCTGTACAGATAAACAAATATTCATTCCTTTGTCTAAGGCAGACTGTGCTTATACATTGCTTGCCAAACACATTTTAATAACATAATTCTAGCACATATCCATAACTGTTTGTGCACACCCCATATATGCATCACACAAGTATATTAATGTGAGTTTTCCAGTGATATATTACATGCCACCTTTTGTGTATGTGTCATGACAACAGAGTGTTAAGTATGGTGAGTATGTCAGGTCTGACAAGGATTGCTGGCATGGTAGTGAACCATCAATAGACCTCTATGTCACAGATGATGACAAATAGTAATAGCTCATTAATCATATGCAACATAATGATTAATGTAAATTTATGTAAAAATAAAGAAATCCTGATTTAAAAAGAAGATGGTTAAATGTGTAGATTAAAGTATAATGGCTAATATAGGGACTACTAATATCTGTTTCACTTTACTGTTTCTGTCTGATATATATGACACACAACTGTGTTAGTAGAACATTAAGGCTGCCAATTCAAGAACTCAAAAGTTAGGTAACATTAGTATGACGGTTGCCTGTACAACACTAATTCAGATCCTTGTACATATAAATTATCACACATTCTTTAATTACATAATCACATACTCTCTTTTTCCACAGCAACCTTGCCTCATTCAGTACACAGAATGGGGAGTCTTTACTTAATGAGCAGTTATTCAATATTTTATTTTATCCTTACTGTTAATGTGTTAGGCCTTGTTTATTGCACGCTATTCAGTAATTCTGCCTTCAGAGCTAAATTTAATTTCCTCATGGGCTTTTCTGTGGTGCTCATCTCAATGATATCCAAATGCTTCACAAATATTAATTTATCTTTCTCATACTGAAGTGAGGTGAGGTAGTATTATTATCCTCATTTTTCAGATAGTGAGTTGAGGTGCAGGGGGACTGAGATAAAAAAATTCACTAATTTTAGTGCCCAGTTTTACCAATACATAGCACTTTGTATGTTCAAAATGCAGTTCCCGTTGACTTCAGTTGCAGCTGTTACTGCTTAGCACATCTTCAAATCAGACCCCAGGCTATGAAGGTGGCCATCCGGAAAATGAGGAAGACCCAGTTAGTGACCACCTGTGAAAAGTATGGTTTAAGTCGCTTGCCTAATGTCACACAGGAACTCTGTGGTAGAGGCAGTGAGAGAATCCATTCTTCAGGGCAGCATTCAACTGCCTTAATTATAAAATCATCCCTTTTCTTCCTTCAATAGTCCACCTCATTTACTACATACCTTCCAACTTCTGCAACAAATGAGGCCTGGGTCCAACAGGCAACAGCCTCTTTGGCTGCACAAGCCTCATTCATCCCTTGATTAAGACCATCCAGTGCATTGAATGAAGTATATTTCATTATGTTTATGCACAAGGGAGCAGAATTAATGTTGGCTTTAGCCGCTTAACTTTGCAACCTTAATATTCAGTCATTTATTTCTGCATAATTACCTTTTTTAAAAAAAATCTGTTTTTTAAATTTGCTTTTTTTTTTTTTTTTTTTTTAAAAAAAAAGCAAATTTGAAAAACTGAGATTCCATCATGTGGCATCAGACTAATATCCCCATGGTTCATCAGCAGTATTGGAACTCTTAGATCCACTACACAGATCTCTGACACTTGAACTAACAGTAACTGACAGCAGTAGTAGGTTGCATCCTCTAGAAGGGGATGAGATACTCACTTTGCCAGTGGTTTTCACAGATATTTGCTGACTGCAGAGAACAGTGAGTCTCGGGAATCTTGGGTTCCGTTCCATGTTCTGGAGGGGAGTGTGCTGTAGTAGGCACAGACTTTCATGCCTTTTTTCTCCGTAAGATTGACCCCTTCTGCCAGATCCTCTCCAACCTGCGTGTGGGCATATCAGAGTCACAGCTTGGCTATTCTGAAGAGAGTAGTTTACTTAGATCAGGTTCCTGCACTTGCAAATATTTTATGGACAAAAATAAACATTGTAAACAGGCACATGCACATATGTAACCCTTCTGCCAGGTGAGAAGGACAGTAATAAAGGCCAGGTTCGGTCTGTCAAGGGGTCAAGTCCAGTCCCACATTTGAACAAAGCTTTTAGGAATCTGTCAGGTGTGTTTGCTGGTGTTACTGCACCAAAAAGTATATACAACATTGCAGGGTTACAAGTGGAAGCTGGCATGAGGAAGATCAGGCAGCTATGTTTTTAAAACATAAAAAATTGCCAAGACTTAAAGTAGAAATGCTGTTCAGTTTATAAGAAATTATAGTAATGTTCATCTTGCTATTTCCTGTTCTTGTTAAATCCTTTTTCATAGCCTGTAAACTAAACAGTATTATTACTATATGTCTGTGCATAGTGTTGTGAAAAGAACAATTGACTACATAGCCTGATGACTCTTAATAAATTGGAGGAGGAAAAACTTGAGTAATAATGTAGGTATAATTTCTCAACACTATTTTGTGCTTAATTTACAAGTTGGTATATAAGAAAACTGCACTGTAATTTCTTTAATGTGACTTTGTGTAAACCCTTCCTAGAATTTAGTTTTCTTTTCCTGTTGAGTAATTCCTATTGCCAAAGCAGGGCAAGCAACATGAAATCTTTTATTTTAAAGCATGCTCCTCAGCTTTGGAATCAATATATACATGTTTTTCATAATTTTAAATGTATGCTGAAATTTGAGAATAGATGAATGAAAAAATATGCTCAAAGATGAAAATAAGAGGTATAAAAATCCAGCTGTCTGTTGGATTAATCTGAAGGTAATCTATATGTCAAAGGCTATGGAATTTATTCAGTGCGTGGAATAAACCATATCAGAAATTTTCTTAAATAAAACATTTTTTACTTTTTAAAAATTGATATTAAAATATAAAGGTACTTAAAAGATATGGATTTATGAAACTCAAACCAGGCACCATACTGTAATCCCCACCTGACTTTCAGCAGCAGTGAAAAGTAATGCAGTTATTAAAACCAAAGATGGCCTGTAGCCAAACCATATATCTCATGAGTTCATCAGGCTTGGGCTAGATTAGTGCTTAGACAAGAGAAATCAAGGTGATATAGGAAATCCAATAGTGTTCATTCATCCCAGAAGAGTTGATAAACATACTCCAGTTTTGATCCCTGAAGGAACACTGTATCCTGATGGTTGGAGTTATTTTTCAGATGCAATGTAAAACTGAGGACTCAATACTATTAAGTACCGTGAGTATCAGAAGACAGTGTGTGTTGGTCATGGTGTCCTTGCAAAATTCTACCTTGAGCAATTTTACTTCAGTAATTGCTTGCCTAAATTAACATTTCCCCCTGTAATTACAACAGTAAAACTTATTCATTTAGAATATCTAGTGAACTCTGAATTTCAGTGATGGTGGGGAAATTGTTCTTATATAGACTGGTTTTGGAACCTTTATGGTGAAAGGTACTATGCAAATGTAAGCAGTTATTATTAATAGTTTACTATGAATAATGAAAGATATAAATTGCATTCTCCATGACAATAACATTGTATCTAACATATAATACAGGGAGTAATGAAACATTTTACATAACTGATTACTAATAAAGTCAATAGTCTGCTTTTTAAACACACTCATGCTCTTTATATATCTGTCTTCGAATGACTAGCAGACACAAATGTATTGTGACATTATAGACATACTGCAGTCAGATGGCATCATGGTCACCTTGACGTTCTTTGACTTACTATGAGGGCAGTGTAATTATCAGTAAAATGAATCAATAAATACTGACACTAGCTGCCGGATGAAGACTATAAGGGGTCTTATAGGGGTAATGAAGTGTAGGTTAGGAAAGAGAGCCTGGTCAGCCTTGAGCTAGTAGAGCTGTTCCTTAAGCAAAATGGAGAGAAATCTTAGGGGCCTTGTCTACATAGTTTTATTTTGGTTTTGTGGGGGAAGGGGAAGAGAGACATTGCTTTGTGTCCACACACAAAAGTTTTTAAAAAATTATCTTATACCATATTAATTAATCTGCTTTGGGAGTAAAATAATTCTATACTGGAATGAGGTTTTTGGGATAATGTTCATATGGATGCATATAGCAGCTGTCATATTTTAGATGAACTATTTGGCTTCTGGTAGTCCTTCCACTGCTATCCCATACTGCATAGCTTCTCACCTGGATCGGCCTGTGTGCCCGTGTGCCCTCAGTTGTTACAGTGTCATCTTCAACAGATGTCACCTCCCTGTTTAAATGCTGGCATGCAGCCATGTGCGCATCTTTGTGACTAGCTCGTGACAAGTATACAGCCATTATAGCAGTGATGCCCTATGCTTCCACATGAACCTATAGAACAGTGGGTCTAATGGTTAGAGCAATGGGGCTTGGAATAGAGACTATCATGACAATTGATCTGTCTGCACCAAGCTGGTTGGCTATTGACTGGTAGTAATCAGCGTTGGTAATCTTCCAGGAGGTGATGACTGCATGTGTCTCCCTTTTGAGAGGCATACTCATGTTGGATGTTTTATCATGGCAGCACCGGTATGAATTCCGCAGACTTCTAGGAAAGTAGACTTTGTCCTCCTGAAGCTCTGCCACCACAACTGGTCATTCTAGGTCTGTAGCACTATCCTTTCTCACCAGTCAGAGCTTGTTTGCTGAACTCAGAAGCAGCTTTGTACTGAGTGAAGGCGCACCAAGAAAATGGCCTGCAGAAGTAACTGCTTTATTTCATCCCCATCTCCTCCGCTACTCAGATCATTACAGCATTATGGTGGCTGTCTCCTAATCTGCTGGAATTAGTGTCATGGTAATATCCTGCATGAATAATAATTTAATTGTAAATTCCTTTATTAAATCCAAAGACTGAATGGTATTTATGCAGTTGCTCTAACCATGCTTAAAAAGCCTAAATAAACAGTTTACTAAACCAAAGAGTGACAAAATATTTATATGCATTTGATCAAAATACTTACAAATGGGCTAAACCCAGAGGTACTTGAGCCCATGTTGGTCAACTCCAACTTGATCAGGCAGGTAATAGCAATGAACCTTTTAAGAGTTTAATTTTTTTATACCCTTTAACACACAAATGATACCAATTATCCAACCTTAGCTAAGGCCAGAGGCAGCAGTTTCTTATATAGCCAGTTATTTAGTACACCTGGTACCCAATTAACTGTGTTTTATTTCTGGTACTTCAGCCCAAATCTTAAATGAGGTAACATTGATATTTCCAAGGGTCACTGCAAGTTTAACACCACAACCGCTCTTCTTTCTCATTATCTCATTCTCTTTGGTACCATGCTTTGGGCCTATTGCTCACGATAATATCCCAACACAATTTAACACCAAAGTTCACCAATATCTAATGTGGCCTATTTTCCTACACAACCCATCCAAAGTCATCCAGCTGCGTGAACACCAATGCACAGGGAGGAGCCTATTCATATTAACAATGGTCAGGATCATGGTGTTCAGCTGTGTTTTCTCTGTGGTGCCTGACAGCAATTCAAAAAAGGCAAGGCTTCAGAACATAGATACGTAATAGATATAGATATGTAATAGATATAGATATGTAATGGCAGGAGAGGAATCATGGGAGTAGTTTAATTTGAACCCAAATCCCTGAATTCAAGTTGATTCAGGTAGGCATCTCCCAGTGCACTGTAAGAAAAATCAAAGAGTGCACAGAGCCTAGCAGTAGAAAACTGCATCATGCGATATATGCCTAGAATGTTAGGCAACTGTTTTGAAAAAGTAGAGAGTTGTGTGGATGCTATGACTCACAAGCTTAAAGCAGAACAAACAAAGCCTGTGGATGTGCTCTTTTGTTATAGATACTCTGTTTGCAGCAGAAACAGACATTTCCATGTCGACTAGTTAAAAAGCAGATCTAAATTTTAAATACTAATTCATATTCAGATGGTAAATATAAAATATTCCATCTATGCACTCAGCATATGGAAGTCAGTACTTTACAAAAGGAACATCATTCTCCCTAGATTCCCGTTGATAGTCTTGGATGGGATATCTCTCAGTCAATTACTTTCTTAATTTTATCACTGAACATGTAACAGTAATATCACAGCACTCGTAACCGACTAATAGTAATAATTCACTTGTGTGGGACCTTTGAGATATACTTTACTTAAGATGGGCAAGGATCTAATGAACTCTTACAAAAATCTTCAGTCTTAGACTGCCAGAGTTCACTTCAACGAAATTTGAATATACTGAAATGCACGAAAGCTGCTTTCAATGTAATTTTCTCAACGAATATCAAAGAAATGAAACAGCACTCTGGCGTCTAACTGAAGTTTGGCTAAGGATTTAATTTGAATAGAAATCTCAGATGTGGACCTGGGAATCTGTTTTTTTTTGTTTTGTTTTTTTTAATCATGTGTTGTTTTTTGCAAAGCAAGGCACCTTTTGCTCAATAAAGTACTATTATTTTTGCACTTCTGATATACGCTGCTATATAGATACCAAGCAAGACACGTTCCTTACCCCAAGAAATATTTGGGCTGCTTTGGCCACGCAGTTTTAGACATTCTTAAAATCAGAGGAATTTTCAAAGCTGACAGTGGGTGGTTCAGTTGTTTGGAAAATTCAGCCTCTACTCTGGGTGCCCTAGCTTCCTGGACCTTCTGCATTGTCAACTACAGGACTTTTCGAAAGGTAGCTGTTGCATTCAGTTATGATACCCAGCTACATCTGTGTCCAGTCGCTGATAAATACAGGAGTGTTCCGGCACTATTTTTAAACCTAGCACCCAGCAGGGCTCCACAAAGGCTCTATGTTGTGGTTATTGAGTAATATGAAGAATCATTGCAGGCTCATGGAACACCCAAGACATCAGAACTGGAAGTATTGCTAGGATTAGTATGGACAATTAATCACATCAGTCATATCCCTTCTGAAACTAGTTGCCAGAGACATTTTGCAGAAAAGGAAAGTTACATTGACAAGGATAGCAGTAGAAGCAACTAGTAGAGAGGGCTTGTTAAAAATGAACATGAAATATACTGCACTTAACAACAAAGAACATAGTAATGTGTTAGTGATCAAAACTATATAAGTAGTTGGGTTAAACTGGATAGCCTATGGGGTTTCAGAAGCTTGTGTTCTCATGGCCATGCTCACTGGGATTCCCTCTGAGACCCCTTTGCCCTAGGCTACCCAAGAACTCAGTTCAACTCCATATTTCATCACTCAGGTAAGTTTATTTGGCATACAGCAAAGCTAGGCTGAGTTGACCAGACTGAAGCACAGGGGGTGGGTAAAAGGTGTATCACATGTCCAACATTACACAGAAAACCTCTTCCTTTATATACATTTACACATTGCATTGCATTTACTATATATTGCATCACACATTTTGGAACTGGCTTGGTTACTTAGCAGGAACCAATTCCTGTTCATGCACAATATAACCACTACATTGTCTTACATTTAGGCTTGTTTACTGATACCAGGAAGCTCCTGCTGATCTTACCTAGCCAGCCTCATTCCAGCGTACTGCTTTTTATGATAACTTAATCTTCCATTCACCTTCCTTATCATGCCTACTAAGAAATGAAGCAAGTTACTTATATCAAGCCAGGCCTGGAATGTTTAATGTAAGAAATGTTTCTTAGAAGCTACAATCACTAATTTGTTCTTAATGAAAATTATCTAGATCTAATAAACTTTCAGGGACGGACCAGACTGGCTGACTAGACTTCTTAAAGTACAATATTGACATGTAGCATTTTGCTTGAATAACGTGCAAGGCAGATGTATACATCTGAGAGATTTCACAGACTGCTAACTTTTCTTAGTGCTCAAGTCTCAAATGTAGTAATAAGAAACATACATATCTTGTTCAAATAGTATCTGAAAATCAAGCCTGGAACAAAAAGTCACTCCTTCATTTTGACAGGTGTCAAGTACACAAAAGATATAAATACAGGCTATGGCATTGTCTCCTCTGTGAAACTACATAGGATTGCCTCTATAGCCTTCCTAGGAAATTTACTTGTATGCACATCTAAATCTTGAATACACAGGCCAGTGAGAAGAGGTGGAATGGTACACTTGTACTTTAAGTAAAAATATAAAGTTCTTAGAGACTGAAAAGCCACATCATGGTCTATTCCCAAAGATCATTTTAAAGGCAGTCAGTTTATGATTGGTTAATTTTCTCTGTTACCTAACAGAGATTAGCCTTGCTATAGTGAATTTTGGTTGTAAAATTTTGGCAATTGGTGCTGTATATGTGCATAATATTGTAATTGTTTTGGCATTGTCACAGCTGAAAGCAGTTCGAATGTAAGCCAATGACTCAAATATATTTCTAATTCACAAAAGGAAGACTGGCTTGCAAAACAATTTCCTGTCCTGTTTGGCTTTGGATTCAAATTGCAGGGGCTCTTCATGGTGAACAAGTCCACTTAGTTGAACTATGAGGCCATGACACTTGTTACAGACTATGCAGAAGTATTAGAGTTTTACCGTGATGTTGAAGTATTTGCTTAAAAACAGATTTTTTTGAAAAGGATCAAGATTTAATTCAGTCATATTTCCCTCTCCAGTAACATCTGGTAAGTAAGGGGTTGTCCATAAATTGCATAATGCATTAGGGTGTAGGTGGGTCATTAATTTTGCATGTTTGTTTCAGTGGTTCAAGGGGTGAGTGAGTGATGGAAAAAAATCACTGAAAAAGCATTATGTAGTTTATGCACAGTCCCTACTATAGTTTTTAATAGCCTTTTACGTTTGAACTTTGCTTTGCAGTATATCAGCTGTCCATATACAAAAATTATCGTAGTACTTTATCATCCCCCTGCCTGGGCTATTCCTGCATAAGGGACACAGGCAACTGCAAGTTTGCACTCTTGGGCTACCTCTTTACTGCAGAGTTAACTTGTTATCTTATCTACACTTGAGTTAATTCCTCTAAAGTGAGAATGGCTATGCTTCAAAGCAACATATGAGCTGCACAGAATGATTATATTAGCTGCACAGAATAATTATATTAGCTGCACAGAGTGACTGTTATCAGCTGACAAGTTGTGCTAACTCAAGCTGTCACCCATGCTCCGAAGGGCCAGCCAGCTCGAATTAAAAGCACCACTGCTGTTGAGCTGAGTGTTGTCCCTAACTCAGATGCTGTCCAAACACAACAGCCCTTAAGTTATAACTCAAGGTAACTGAAGTAAGGACAAGCCCTCAGAATTGACTTTATTTTTCTCTTGGAGATTTGAGAAGATTCCATGCCACTAAATGCATTACACTCACAGACAGAAGCAGAGAATTTGCTATGGTGCTGATTATCTTGATTCCTGTGATATGATCATTATTTAATTACACTGTAGATGAATAAGGTATCAGATATCAACATGCTATGAATCAATTTTTTTCTGCAGTTCTATGTTATTCTGCTAGGTCTGTTTCTTTCTTAAGAAGAAATTGGGGTTTTAAGCTAATACTACCACAATTTCTTTTAATGTACAGCAAGTAATACATAATTTGATTAATTAAGAGTTCTCTTATTAATTAGTTGCTTGTGATCAGGAACTAGTCCTTTGTCCTAGCTGTTGTATGGTGCTTATGTGATTTTTCTCAGGGCTTCCCTGTCATGATTCTCTCACATAAGATAAATACTCCTCCTATAATGACTAAATAGGACTTGCGAATGGTTCGCTCATTACACTAATTGATTGCATTTCCCTAGTTAATTTACCTTTAATAGTTGTATCTCTTCTGTCAGACACAGATATCCATTTCAAAAGGTACTTTTTTCTCCTGCTGATAATGGCCCATCCAAATTAAACAGCCTTTTAGAATTGGTATGCTAATGTACAACCTTTTTTTTCTTTTTTTCTTTCTTTCTGTGTGTATAAATGCATCCTACTTCTGTTCCATTCTATGCATCCGATGAAGTGAGCTATAGCCCACGAAAGTTTATGCTGAAATAAACTGGTTAGTATCTAAAGTGCTACAAAGTCTTCCTTGTCTTATTTACGGATACAGACTAACACGGCTGCTAATCTTAAACCTACCAATCTATATACTATAACTCTTTTCTTTCAACAAATTACTTATTTTTTCATAATAATATTGCAGAAGTTAGACCGGTTCAGTGAATCTC
This sequence comes from Dermatemys mawii, assembly GCA_007922305.1. Classification (NCBI taxonomy): domain Eukaryota; kingdom Metazoa; phylum Chordata; order Testudines; family Dermatemydidae; genus Dermatemys; species Dermatemys mawii. The sequence continues at coordinate 18,548,436 of ML677341.1, read as the reverse complement.
TGTTCAGTTAATTTGTCTGAAGTGTTCTTGATTATGCATGACTAGAAAAAAGGAGAAGTAGCTACTCTTAAGGTACTGTAGATTGTTTTAGTATTTGTTGTGGAAATTCATGCTACCTGAAAGCCTCTGAAATGCTCAGGAGGAAGGAATCTCAAAATAAAAAGTGGTTTTTCATGTGGTGCCATATTGAGTTACATTAGGTAGTTTCCCATAAGTACTCAAAGGCTGAATTCCACCCTACAGTATGTCTCTCGTGAATGACTGCGAAAACATTTCATTTCGAATTGGTTCATTTACAGAGTCCCATTCAGGCTTCAGTCCCATTGGGTCAATCGTGAGAGATGGTTTGGGGCTCTTCAGCTTCATTTACGGTAATCTTTCACAAATCCTCACCACATTTTGGAGGAAACACAAGCCTACTATCATTCTGCTTTATTACTGTAATTTAAAGATCTATGCACTCAAGATGGCATCTTGTATAACATTTTGGAGACAATTCCACTGATTTGCTGTGAGTTTACAGATTAATATCTACACTTGTGTTCCTAAACTGGTGTGCCATAATTAATATGCATGAAAGAGACATCAGTTTAATACTTGTATGTATTTGGTGGTATCTCAGATACATACAGCCAGCTAGCCCTGAGCACACAGTGATAGAAGATGAACCGTATAGATTTGTTGGTTAATATTTGAATGGATAATGTTCTGGTCAAAGGTAGGTTGGTAGAAAATATTAATAATTACCATATGGGCTTTAAAAGAACATTGTTTACTATTTAAGTCCCACAAACATATCCCAACATTTAAGAAATCAATTTAACTAAGGAGTCTTTTTTGTAAATCACTCCACAGTATTGTGAACTGTAACAAAATATTTTGCTCTGGTTTGTTGATTTTCATTGTCTGTTTAATTGACACACTTCCCTGCATGATTTACTAATAAAATAAAATGTGCTCTCATGTACTTGTCACAATACAAAACCTCCTGAAGGCAAAAAAAGACACCAGGGAAAATATGTGTCAAATCTGGAGTAGTGCCCCTGATAAAAATGATATATTGCCCACTGGTGGCATTTCAGAGGTAACAATGCTGAGACATAAGTAAGGTTTTATGTCTTCCACATACCATAAACAAAGATCAGAGATGTAGTGTTTTTCAAGCATTTAATATAATTTCTAAGTCTAGAAAAACTTGCACTTTAAATCTCAGTCCAGTTTATTTGCAAGTTAATTTTCTTGGGATACTCACTGTTAAAATTTACAGTTTGGTCTTGTGTTTTTAACTGTGTGTTACCATTATAAGGGACTACTTTATTAGGGCAGTTGAATCATTTAGGTAGGCAAGTGTCAACAGTGCAGTAGGCTGTAAATAAGATAGAAATTACAGTCATCAAGACAAAGTAACATGGGTTCTTCATAGCCTTTTTTTGTATTTTTGTGCCCTAAGGACAAATAACAAATTCCTAGCTTTTCAGGAAGGCAGTGTAATGAAGTAATCTTTCTTAAAAGTTAAGATTTTTTTTTTAAACGGTCAAACTGGGAAATATAACTGGACAGGAAAATAATATTATCCTTCAAATGAAGGAGACACATCACTACACTATATTCAGCAAGAAAGCTTCGTGCAGAAACATTTATTTCATAAGATCAAATTAGACAATATTTAGGAGAATTATTGTTAATAAGTGTTGTCATTTTGTGGCTGTTGCAATTATATTTGCTTCCCCTCTGCTTCCCCCCATCAATTATATTCAGACTTAACAAGAAAATATACTTTCAGTTCTAAAATAGTTCTTATTTTTGGCTAGTGGTACTTTATATACATATTAAGCATGTGTTGTACAACCCATTTGTTGAAGAATTTGAGCATTTTGTTGAAAAAAAAAAGTTTTAAGGAAACCTTCTCAATATGAATGGATGACATCTGGATCAACACAGAGCCTGACATGATAATTCTGAGAGGTGTAAACTGACCCTATTCTTCCTAATGAGGTTTTAATGCTGAATCCTGATCATCACTGCTAACTAGCTGATTGCTGCTAATTTTTACAGACATATCTGGCTAAAATGCTAGTCGGGTATGGTTCGTTATCATGGGCCCAACAGATCTACATTTCCTGGGTCAATATTAGAAAAAGCTATGCCTTTGTCACAGGGCTTAGTGATCTGCTGCTACTATTGCTATAGTGGGTACTTTGACATCCACCCTGGTAGGAGGCCCCTCTTCCCTGAGCCATGTGAGCTGGGGAAAGAAGAGTTCCAGAGATGAGCCATGCCCTTGTGTCAAAGAAACCAAAGCTGGCAAGAGCAACACAGAAGTAGCAGTTCTGCAGCAAGGACTGATGGATACTGATGATGTTATCAGAGCATTTTCTACTGTTTTAATTCTGGACATTTGTGTTCTCTTCCCTGCACTGACTGGCTGTTAGCCACAACCTTCTCCAGCTCACTCCCTCACAGTCTCTTCATCTTAGCTTCATTCAGCCTGCTTTCCATGCTCATTATCCATCCTTCCCTCCCTCTCTTCTTCCCTATCCTGTCCTCCTCACCCTTCTTTCCTTCAGTGTCCCCTCACCCTTCCTTTGCCTTTGTATTTAGCTAATTCCATGCAGTAGCCATTTACTGAACACCTGTTCCTGGTCAGAGGTCAATTTTCAGACAACTTGCCCTTACACAGTCTCTCTTATGGCTAACAGCATCCCCATCTAGGGTTGGTTTAATAACAGAAATGATTCAAGCTTTTATCAGGGTCCCCAAATGAAGTCTATATCCATAACACAGACATTCATATTCAGCCCTGGTTCTTCTGCCCCACTTGGAGTTCTTTCTCTGACCCAGTCTGGTCCACCCAGAACAACCAGTCCCCATCCTTTCTGGCTGGAGCTCTGGCCATAACTTCCTTTTCCTGTTGGTCACACCCTCCAGCTTCCAAATCTTTGATATCAGGGTCTTCCCTGCACGAGTCTTTCTTATATCCTGCCGTTTCCTGAGCTTCCCTCCTTCACTGCAGCTACCTGTTGCACTTTATAGGTAATTATCTGATCCAATCCAATAATCAAGGTTGGCTAATCCAGGCCCACCAGCACCTATGGGACAAGTCACTCCCAACAAAACCCAACCTAATTTTATTTTGCTTGGTTGGTTTGTTTTGTTATATTCCTTTCCTCTACTGCCTGCCTTGTCTGTGCATGTGGGGTTCCATTTTCACTCAGACCTCAGGTACTTATTCACTGTAATCAAAACATCTCTCAATCTTCTTTTTGATAATCTAAACAGGTTGAGCTCATTAAGCCTCTCACCATAAAGCATTTTCTCCCGCCCTCAAATGATATTTGTGGCTCTTTTCTGTACCCTCTTCAGCTTGTCAACATACTTTGTAAAATATGGCCATTGGAACTGTAAGCAAGATTCCAGTTTCAGACTTGCCACTGTCATATGTATAAGTAAAATCACCTCCCTGTTACTACTAACTAGTCCCCTGTTTATACATTCAAGGATTCCATTAGCCCTTTTTGCCACATTGCACTGGGAACTCATGTTGAGTTGCTAGTGTACTATGACCACAAAATCTTTTTCTAAATTATGTTTTCCAGGATACAGTCCCCCATTCTGTAGGTATTGCCTGCATTCCTTGTGCCTAGATATAACACTTTGCATGTGACTGTACTAAAACACATTTTGTTTGAATAGGCTCAGCTTGCCAACCATTCCAGATCGCTCTGCATGACTGCCATACCCTCATCATTATTTATTACCTTTCCAGTCTTTGTGCCATCTGCAAATTTTATCAGCGGTAATTTTACCAGCAGTGACTTCCAGATCATGGATGAAAATGTTGAATAGGATTGGGCCTAGTACCTGTGGAAGTCCAGAAACACCCCTGTTCAATGATGGTTCTGTATGGTCAGTTATTTTTTGAGATCTGTCAGGTAGACATTCCTTAACCTATTTACATTGCACTTTATTGATTTCGTATAATGCTAATTTTTAATCAGAATATTGTGCAGTACTAATTCAAGTGCCTTGCAAAAGTCTAAAAGGATGATATGGAGCTAAATGAGTAGAAATCAGAAGAATAAAAAGTTTCAGGAGCTGCTGTGCACAGAAATGTAGTGTGTCTTGGAAAGCAGAGGTTCTATCATTTTTTTGCTATGCTAAATAGAGATGGGAAAATAAAGTGAAGAGTGACTATAATATGAAACTCAGCCACTTCATTGAGTATCAAGGTGATTAGCACAACTGGAAAAGTGCCTCTCTTATTTACATGCTGTCTTCTTAATAAAATCTGTTAAGAGGTCAATAGTCAAACTGCAATTGCTACATAGGCCAGTTATGAAACGGTTTAGGTTCAAATTATGGGGATTCCATGAAGCAATGTCCCTCACATCACTTCACCTCACAATGAAATGATCCAGATCACAGCTTCAGAACAAGAATCCACCAGTTAAGATATATTTTTTGCAAGGTAACAGTCCTCCAAAGAAAGCTGAAATTTATTCATGGACTACTAGGGTTGTCAGAGCCTGCACCCACCAACCCCCTGAGCCAGCCCAATGAAAATGACCAAGTGAGAGGGGATGGGAGTGTGAGCGACAGAGGGAGGGATGGAAGGGGGGCTTATAGGAGAGATAGGGCAGGGGGCAGGGCAAGGGTGTTCGGTTTTGTGCGAGTAGAAAATTGGCAACCCTATGGACAGCTTGTGTGGAATGACATAGCCTAGCCAGCTTTCTGACTTGCCAACAAATGGTTAAGAAATAGGAGCATTAAAAATATCATATTAAGTTGATCAGTTGGACAAAGTTCAGGTTGTTTGCAGACCTGTTTTCAGCAAAACCCAAAGAAGCTGAGGCCAAAGTTCAGAGACAACTGATTTACTAGGAATTTTCAGATCCACTTTGTTCCAAGTTTCTTATGGGAAACTTATCAAAATTGTTTGTTTTGATAGATTTAAATCTGTTTTATTTGAAGTCCCCATTGTTAAAAGTGAGGCTGGTAGCGACAGCTAGGAGAGCTGGTAGTTAAGGTTGCCTAACACTTTCTGTTATTAGACCTGTTTTCAGTTGCTTATAACCTTACCTAACATGAACTGTTCAAGCTGAAATTAATCCTCCAACCCCCTGATCATCTGTTTGAGAAGCAGAGATTTGAAATTTGAGGGATAGTTCTAGGATTCAGGAGATGCCTTTTGCTGTCCTCATGAAACCCACCCAGATATGTCTATTATGAGTCTCTGAAAATTGCCATTTACACATGTTCAGTAGAACTTGTTTTAGGCTAGCTGTTAAATTCTCTGGGCATTCCATCTTCAGTGAATGTACTCTAGCCTCATGAAGCTTTTACTTTCCACCTGCACAGAGCATGCTCCCAGTTCCTACTGAGTCTCTTACATAACAGGCACATAACAGGAGCTAGCTCTCCAACTGGTGGGAAAAAAACTCCTATCCTCTTGGCCTAGAAAAAGGTGTACTCTCTTGGGAGGTAAGAGGAGACCATGTGTTCTTGCCTCTCCTCTTGTACTGACTGGTGTTAATTTTGTGCATTTCACAGTCCTTATTTCTGAAAGAGAAATTTATGAAGGTCTCATAAACAGTAATTTAGGTACAGGTAACATCATATTTTGTCCAGCACTGAATAACAATTGATAAATTGCTAGCATCTAATTAGATCAATAGACATGAAAACTCTTTGGTCTATAAAGACATTAAATTAGGAACTGATGTTATGCAGTCTTAAACATGATGGACAATCTACCTTAGCTGTAAACCATGAAAACTATCCAGTCACAGAATACATGCCTTGTCCATAACAGAAAATACTTAAAAGTAAAATATGTGTTATTCTGCTTCAGTGAATATTGGAAACCTACCTTTTTAGCTTTCCGTGCTCCCCAGGATGAAGTCCCCATCCTATAAGTGTGGCCTACATACATTGTTCCTAGATGCATATGTTTACATTTAACCGTATTAAAGCACACACAGTTTGCTTTTGCCCAGTTTACTAAGTGATCCACATTGCTCTAAGTCAGTCACCTGTCCTCTTTCTTATTTACTACTCCACAAAATGTTGGGTCATCTGTAACTTTATCAGTGCTGGTTTTATGTTTTCTTCCAAGTCATTAACAAAATGTTAAATAGCATAGGGCCAAGAGCTGATCCCACTGGACCTCACTGGAAACATACTTGCCTGGTGACAATTCTATGTTTACAATTACCTTTTGAGACCTATCAGTTAGCTAGTTTTAAACCACTTAATGTGTGACATGTTAATTTTATATCGTTCTAGATTTTTAATGAAAAAGTTGTGTGATACCAAGTTAAACACCTTACAGAAGTCTAAATACATTATGTCAACATGATTTGTAATCTCATAAAAAAATTAAGTTAGTTTGAGAGAATCTATTTTTCATAAACCCGTGTTGATTTCCCTCCTTTAATTCTTTATTAATCCTTTAATTCTTTATTAATTCTAAATTTACTCAGAACTGTCAAGCTTCTAAATGCTTTTTTTTAACCCATTTATATTCCACTGCCTGACCATGAAACTTGGACCTTCATACAAATAATTACTTCTGATATAGTCCATTTTTACAGTAGCATTGACTAGTTTTGGGAACCCAGGGCCAAAAGTCCCCAAATTCCTGGGGCTCTCTAATTTATGGGAGAGGCCTAACTTTTAGATGCAGCAGTGGAGTGAGCTGCCATCTGATCTGTAGTCACCTAGCTCATCTTTAGAAGAGTCTAGGTCAATGAGTTCTGATGGCCCACTATTGCAAATGTCTGTTCGCTCAGGCTTTCTACCATCTTACAATAAGGATGAGAAAGAACCATCCTCTGAATGATGGAACCGGACATATTCTGTAATAATTTATGACTGTTGTATGTTGACCTTGCTATTGGGATATTTATTGTGTGAATATATTGTTTTAGTTTAATAGAAGCTTTAGAGAAAAACAATCAGAAAAGAAAAAGAATGGCCCAAGATAAGCCAGTTGAAGATTGTTAAGAGACAAGAAATTCCATGCTTTTTGATCACTATATTCGCCACTGGTCAGACTCCCATTGAATGTAGTCAGACCAGCTGAGAAAGTATGGTTGATATACAGGGCACTACAGCCCAATGCCCTAGCTGGGAGGAACCGCTGAAGCATTCCACCCCAGAAGAGGTAAAGGCATGACGTCTAACACTTGTGGGGTGCACTCAGAGAGACTATCAAGGGGATGGAGGTGAGCTAGCCCTATTAAGTGTGACACCCTCATAACCTGGATGTGGGATATGTTTGAAACTTCATAGCTAGAAGAATTTAAAGCTAGTTTGGATGAAACACTGAAAAATATAATCCTTAAAAATCCTAAACACGTTGGCCATGGAATGGACCTAGCCCAGGGGTGGGCAAACTTTTTGGCCTGAGGGCCACATTGGGATTGCAAAATTATATGGAGGGCCAGGTAGGGAAGGCTGTGCCTCCTCAAACAGCCTGGTCTCGCCCCCTATACGGCCCCCTCCCACTTCCCACTCCACTCAGAATCCCCGACCCATCCGACCCCCCCTACCCTTTGTCCTCTGACCCCACCCCCTACCCAACTCCCCTGTCCCCTGACTGCCCCAACCCCTATTCACACTCTCCCCGCTCCCTGACAGATCCCCGGGACTCCCACGCCCCATCCAACCCCCTCTGCTCCCTGACTGCCCCCTCCAGAGACCCCCTGCCCCTAACCACCACCCCGGCACCCCGCCCCCTATCCAACCCACCCTGCTCTCTTTCCTCTGACTGCCCCTTATCCAACCCCCAATCCCCAGCTCCCTTACCATGAGGCTCCTAGCATTGTGTTTGGCTCCGCGTGGAGCCAAACACATTGCCTCACGGGAGCACACAGCCCCGCCCCCTAGAGCTCTGCCCACGTGGTGGTGTGGGTCTGGGGAAGGAGTTGAGGGCAGCCTCCGCAGCTGGGGGGCCAGATGGGACGGTCCCGCGGGCCATATGTAGCGCGCAGGCCGTAGTTTGCCCACTCCTGACCTAGTCCACCAAGTCTAACTCTTAAGATTCAGTCATAAAGTGTGCTTTGGAGCACAAAACTTTCCATTAAAAATGGACTTCTTTTTAAATCACTGCCTATACTATATGATCATTAACAAAAGGATGTCTGTTCCCAAGAGTTTTATTTTATTTTCCCTTCCCATATCTGATCTGGAATTGCTTTTGCATATTTGGGATTGCTGGTATTAGGTCTTAATATATTTCTAGCAGAGGTACGAAATGAAGCATGATTTTATTTTCTGCCCTCTTGTTTTGTTTTCCTTAGCTGATTATGTGCTATGCTGGACGGAAATAGCAGCGTAATACTAAGGTTTTCTGTTTGTAGTAAATGTCCATTAATATAGATAATACAGCCAAAAGGACATTAAAGCAGGTATGTATGGTATTCCTTACTAATGATAATATTATCAGCAGTGCTGTGGAATGGGGAGGGTTTGATTGTTTTCCTCAGAGGTTTTGTTTATTTTTGCTTCTTTTGCTGTGAAGATTTTTGTTGTTACTTTCAAGTGAAGGGGCGGGAAGTGTCTTTTTCGGTGGATTTTCTACTTAATGTTTACTGTTCTATTTTCAGTGGTTTGAAAGCCAATCTGATAGGTACCTCAGTATGCAGAACCAGTATTCAAACACTGTTTCCTATAGTAAACTGCAAATTTAAATACTAACAAATACCTGATGCATTATTGATTAGTAAAAGTAATACAATGCAAAGTTAATAAAAGTGTCAGCATTCCAGCAGTGGTTAACCAGAATACACTGAATTCTGGCCATTCCTCCTTTGGCCCTCCCAATCTTATGCCCAAGTATAGGAGTCAGGGAGGATATGTCTACACTACAATTAGACACACGCGGCTGGGTGTGCTAGAGCCTGAATGTCTATGTCGCAATTTAACAGTCCCTTAGCCCGAGCCCAAGTCAGCTAGCAACAGCCACAGTATTTTCATTGTGGTGCAGACATACCCCTATTGACTTGAGGGAGTTTCTGCTCCCGCTGTATTGCCTGAGCATTGGAAAATTTGTTGATCAGGGCAGAAAATGACTACATAAACAGTGAATTTTATAGGTTCTCATTTACAAATGGGAAAAAACCCCAATATATTTTAGGCTTATTAGAGCAGAGTAATTATGGCACTTTCACACTGTGTTCTGATTTGTACGCATCTATGGTAGTTTCTGTGAACTTCTAGAAAACTCCTGAAAACTGTCAGTTTCAATAGAAGCTACTCCATTGAATGAACCAACCAATACATATTTTCACTCCACTCCTCCCACCATCTCTCCCCTCTCCCCTTTTCTCTTAAATACATGGGACTAGATTCACAGCTAGAGTAAAACAACATAACAATTTCCCCTCACTGAGAATCTGGCCCTTTGCTGCCAATAATGGGGCTGATTCACCAGGTTTTCTTTTGCGTTTTAATTTCAATTTTATAAATGTTTGGGAACTTTTAAATATTTTCCCTTTTCTCACAGGGGGAAAAATATCATCTTCATTGTTAAACTATACCAATGTCCATCTTTCAACAGAATTGATGTGAACTACTGTGTAAACTCCTCCTTTTCAGTACGCCTTATGCTATATCATGCTAAATCCTTTGTCTTTGAGAATAATCTTATAGAAGTGGTAAACTGTATTTGTCAACTGACCTCAATGTATCTGTAATATATTTGAAGGTTCAGAGGATAAGGCAGACAAAACCAGAACTCATTTACTGCTATTTGTAGTCCTTATCCAGCAAGTACTTACATTTATAATAATAACTAGCTCTCATACAGCTTTTTTCACCCGTTGATGTCAAACATTAATAATCTTTACTCATGTGAGTGGGTACATTATCTTTGATGGGGCTACTTCTGTGACTAAAGATTACTCACACAAATAAGACTTCTGGATCAGTCCCAAAATGAATGTTTTCAGCCATCAGCGCTGATGTAATTAAAATTATCTTTCAATCGCATATTTCAAGTTCTACAATATGTGTTTTGTAAGATTTCAGTCAGGGACAAGGAACACCTTGAAAAGAGTAATTTAATTGGAAACAGCCAGTGTTGATTTAGGAGAGAGAAGTTTATCATGGTAATTTTCTAAAGTTCTTTGAAGATACTATTGTGTTAGTAGATGAAGGACCTGCTGTATGTATTATATACAGTATAGATTTTTAAGTTAACTTTCAGACTAGTTGTGATAAGGAACCATGGAATAAGGATAAAGTAACTTGTTAAACAGAAAACTAGATTCAAAACAAGAAACAAAGAGTGGCTGTAAATAATAAATTCTTTAGCTGGATTGGTTTTAGGATCTTGCAGTTATACTGTACATACTGTTTGGATGAGAATATCAAAACATCAAAGTTAGCAGATTATATCAAATTTAGAATTATAATAAGGAACAATGCAAGCTCACAAAAGATCACAGTCCCCTCTTAGGTTGTTGAACCAGTAACGGTAATGTTGGCAAATATAAAACGTGTCTGTGGGCAAAGGACCAAAATAGAGACATTACCAGGGGAAACTGCTGCCAGTAACAATTATATTCATTTAAAATAAATTAAAAAGAGATTTAGGGTTTTGTAGGTAAAACCTCGGAGCCATCATCCCAATTAGTCAAACAAGGCTACATAAAGGGCAAGCAGAATAATGGTCTATATCAACAAACAAAATACAACCAATGAAGTGATAGTTACTCTCTACACAACACTAGGGCAGAGCACAACTAGAGTTACTCTCTACACAACACTAGGGCAGAGCACAACTAGAATACTGTGTTAAGTTATGATCATCTTTTTGTAGGATATTATTGCTGTAGCACAAATCAGGATGGTTGTAGGGTTTAAGAATACTTGCCATGTGAAAAGGTTAGTGATGTTCATTGGTATTGAGGAAAGATTTCCAGCGATTCTCTGCTTACAGCAAAGCAGAAGTTTGTTTGGAGTTACTTACTGCCGATGTACTGAAAGGTTTGGTTAGATTATTCCCAGGCTTAACTGGTGTGGGTCAGCATGATAATGTTAGTCAAGACTATGAGCCAGGTCTAATCTCACTTCCACTAAGATAAATTCAGGGTAAATACACTGGTTTGAATTGACAATAAGACGAGGAAGACTTGTGGCACCTTAGAGACTAACGAGTTTATTTCAGCATAAGCTTTCGTGGGCTATATAGCTCACTTCATCGGATGCATAGAATGGAACAGAAGTAAGATGTATTTATATACACAGAAAGAAAAAAAAAGTTGTACATTAGCATACCAATTCTAAGAGGCTGTTTAATTTGGATGGGCCATTATCAGCAGGAGAAAAAAACCTTTTGAAGTGGATCTCTGTGTCTGACAGGAGATAAGAACTATTGAAGGTAAATGAACTAGGGAAATGCAATCAATTAGTGTAATGAGAAAACCATTCACAATCCCTGTTTAGGCCTTGGTTTATAGTGTCCAATTTGAAAATTAATTCCAGTTCCTCAGTTTCTCGTTGGAGTCTGTTTTGGAAGATTTACACTAACGTAAGAAGCAGCAGAATCTGGCTATAATTGATACTGAGAATGAACCTGCTAGGGGCTGGTGCATCTGACAGTATAAAGCAGGGGTTGGCAATCTATGGTACATGTCCCAAAGGTGACATGCAAACTGATTTTCAGTGGCACTCACACTGCCCAGGTCCTGGTCACTGGTCCGGGGGGCTTTGCATTTAATTTAATTTTAAATGAAGCTTCTTAAACATTGTTAAAACCTTATTTACTTTACATACAACGATAGTTTAGTTATATATTAAAGATGTATAGAAAGAGACCTTCTAAAAACGTTAAAATGTATTACTGGCACATAAAACTTTAAATTCGAGTGAATAAATGAAGACTCGGCACACCACTTCTGAAAGGTTGCTGACCCCTGGTATAGAGGTTCTTTGTCAAACTTGTCACTGACACAGTAACTACTAAATAGTATGTCCGATATTTGAGCTTCTAGGAGAAGCTTTAAAACTTACAAAATGAAAAGATTTAGGCTAATGCAAAGTTTTGAAAAAATTGCACAAAAGCTATTCATGCTGATGAAAGACTTAGGTGCCGGTTACGATAATTATATAAATGGAGAAATTAATATAAGCCAGAGATATGATATAAAACAGCTATTTTTCTAAAAGAGAGTACACCACTATGTAAGGCCTGTGAAGCCAGCAATGAAGAATGAGGGTGTCAGTCTAACAGATTTTTATAAAGCGAAAAATATAGTAAAAGACAGCATTAGAAAGCCGGTATGCTAAAGAGAGTAAGGATGTATTTAAAAATAGAAAGTGGGTGAAGGGCAGATATGCCAAACCTGCAAAAAAAATGCAGAAATTTGATTTGTTTTTGGCTTAATTGGCTTGCGAGTTGCTTGTTGGCTAGTTTTTAGCTTGTAGCTTGTTCCTTCTTTTTTTTAATCAGCTCCTGCAAGCAGGTGCAAGGAGGGGCAACCAGGGGCAAGGTGGGGAGAGAGTCAGAGGTGCACAGTGGGACCGCCATAGTCCCAGACTGCATGCTGAGGGGAATCTAGTCACATTGAGTGTTGGGGTTCTTAGGAAATGGCTTTTTTTTGGCCTTGTTTTGAGATGGGATTAGGTTGATTTTTGGCTTATTGTGAAAGTTGGGGTGCTTATTTACTGCGTGAAAGTTGGCAATCGTGGTGAAGGGGCCTGTGGAAGTCTTTGAAAAGTGAATTTTCTCTTTTATGAATTCAGTAGTAAGGTAGTTAATATAAATAGAAAATGTTAATAAACTCCTGCTCCCTGTTTACTGTTGTTAAATCCATTTGCCTTAGAGCATTAGATGTCATATTGTCCTCCAAGAAGCACTTACACATCAGCTGTAAATCATTCTCTCATCCTCAGTGACAATAAACACTCTTAAACTTCCAGTACAGTATGTATCAGCATCCCCACAACTCTGTCCTTCAACTCACACAAACATCACAAATTATACAAGGGATCTGATTCAGTGTTTTGGGGAATTGTGCAGATTAGAGAATATATTCACCTCCCAGTGCACTGGAATTTCTAAATGTATGACTTGGGTTAAATTTATTGGGACTTCAATTCATAAATCTGTGAAATGAAAATGTATCCCAAAGCAGATTCTAACAATAGGCCTCTAAGAAAGTTTTTAACAATTCTTTAAAAGTAGGGCATTGAAAATTCTGCTTAATCTTTTTTTAAGGTTTCAGAATAAATTTGTTAAATCTGGATATTATGGGTTCATTCTTGCAAACCCTTCCAAGCAAAGTGCTTACTACTGTAGTCAGTATGCATGATCATAAAGCATTGCATTTGTAAGTGTATTCACAATCTGGCCCGTCTAGTTCATGTCTGAATCCCAAATCATGTAGTGGATCAGGAGTTGAACACATAATAAATAATTGTTTTTATATATATTAAGATAATGTTTATAATTTTATATCCAGTAAAAGATTATAGAAGTTTTATATCCAGGAAAAGATTATAAAAGTCCTGCAACCTGATTCACACAGATATAATGGTCCTCC
>ML677341.1:18395323-18534876 GCA_007922305.1 Dermatemys mawii | reverse complement strand
ATTATAAAAGTCCTGCAACCTGATTCACACAGATATAATGGTCCTCCTCCGGTGGCTTCAGTTACTCTGTTTAGGCCCTGGTTTGTTTCTGGATACCAGAATGGTTAAAGATTTTACTTACAGAGTCAATTAAACTGTTGTCCACTTATTCATCACTTTCATAAAGTTCATGTTAGCTTATTGGCAATATTTTCCACATCACCACATGCACTGAAAAGCTTTATTGTTTAATAATGGAGAAGTAATAATAACAGTAAAATAATCCCAGGGCTTCAATGTAAAGTTTATATATTGATGGGTAGAAGACTGCATCTGCCAGAATTGCTAGTTTATTCCTTTTCCATAATATTTAATAATTTATCAAGTCATGCTGACCCTTAGCTGATTGCAAGAGCCAGGAAGTGCTTTAGAAGTCTGTTATATTCTATCAAACCGGATGTATGTTTTTCCCATGAAGCTGCATGTAACCATCCAGAAAAAATCAATCAACAGCAATGTATTTTAGGTATGATGGTGCAGTTCACTTAGGGCCGGATCCTGTAACCCTTATTTACTCTGAGTAGCACTTAAGTGAGTAGTTTCATTGATTTTAATGAGAGTTCTCAGAATGAGTAAGTATTGCAGAAGGAGGCCCTTACTGTATATTTGGATGTCGTTTTTAAAAAATAGTTTTTAATAGTTTAGTTTAATAGTTTTTTTAAAAAGGCAACTAAATGTTGATGTTTCCTTGCACACATCAATCCTTACAGTGAGAAACTTATTAACACCGAATTCTTACATTCTTTTTTAAAATGCATATTTATGTAACAAAAAATTACTTAAGAAGGATTTTCATTTCCTTCCTACTACTTTACAGAATTATAAAGCAAAGGTTTCTGAATCTTGAAAAATGGTTGATAATGATCCAAGGTAATGGGCTGAAATATTCTTCAATTGAAGTAATAAACTGGAAATAAAAAACATTACTTCTTCCATCATAGATAAACAGAGATCGTATTCAATGAAAAGACACATTTTACAATAAATACTGTTTCTATGCAATTTGTGTGTACATTTAAATCTACGTCTGATTTTCAATAAATAATTTCCAAAAGAGGCAGGAGAGATTTTGAAGAACAAGGTATGTACAGCATCATTTTTGATATTTTATAGAATTTTTCATTTTTGTGCCTTTGTCACTCCCAAACATATCACTGGGAAGGAGCACATATACCTGATGGCCAAGGTTCCCAGCTTAGAAGTAACAAAAACACCTAAAGTCTTTCATTTTACATTCTTATCTAATATCAACCTTTTCATTCATTGTCATATCTGATTTAAATAAAAACCAAGTTCTAAGCTTTCTGCTATCTGGTGTAGGATATAAAATGATATTATAATTTTGATTTAATCTTCAAAATGTTTGGGGAGTATGCCATGAATCAAGGTGTCCAAAAGAAATATTTGTTTTTAAATTTGCTTTTTAGAACTTCCTTTCCAGCTGCTCAGCGTTACATAGTTGACACACATGACTCATTACTAATACGAAGACTTTCCTATGACTTTGTAAATTATGGTAGAAGTGCATGTGAATCTCTGTGGGCTCATTAGTGCTCTTTAGGTACTCCACAAACTCCTCAGGGCACAAAGGCTATTCTTCTTTATAGAATGCAGCATCCTTGTGCATGTGGGTCACTCAAGAGATAAGGGCCCACGGCCCCACTTCCTGCCTTCCCTTCCCTGGTTTCCTATTCTTATTAGAATGCTATAGAGAGTAGATTGGAAAAGTTCACCAAGTTATATCAGAAAATGGCAAATCCCTGGAGCTAAATGCTTTGGCAAAACGCTCACTTTGGCAAAACAATCTCTTGGGGCTGCTCCTGGCCACTACTGGTGCTTTGGGCCCTGAGTGTCCTGCTGGCCAGACAGCTGTTAGCCCTTGTCCTGGCCATCACTACCACTTGCCCTGCGGCCATTGGTTCAACAATGAGGAGCTCATCCAGAAAGGTGTGGGAAGGAGGAGCACTGAGGTTTGATGGATGTTGGGGGCTGAGCAGTAGGGCTGGGCCGGGAGTATGAGGTGTGGGAAGCAGGCAGGCAGGGAGTGACTGGATGCCACTGTGATTGAGCTGAGTGGCTCCCTAGGAAGATTACCAGGGAAAATTGGGTGCAGGTCCCCAGCCCTAGGGGATGGAGGATAAGGCAGCTGGGTGGGGGAGGACCTCAACCTATTGGACCAGAGCCCTTTGAGGCCTTTTTCTGCCACTGCTGTTAAGCTCCCAGTCCTGTGGCACAGAACCTGCCAGTCTGTGGAGCCCAGACTGAAACTGGGGCTTTGTGGGCTGCTAGGCTACCTGCTTCATGGCAGGGGTTGAGCACCTGCTGCTCCTATTGATGTCAATGGCAGTGACAGGTGCTAAGCGGTGCTGGGATTTGTCCTATTATATATTGAAGGCAAACAAAACTCAGATCAATCTAGAGTGGGGAGAAGGGAACTGGATCGTGGTAGTGTATGAAAATCCTCAACATAAATGAGCACACACTGTTTCACAGAAGAGAAAGGGAGTTCAGAGAGATGCTAAGGACTCTCATGGAAGCAGTACATGTCTTAGAGCTGTGGATGCACAAGTGCCGCAATTTTTGAACATTCTTTGATAAAATAAAAAAAAACAAGGCGTCCTAGTGGTACCTTAGAGACTAACACATTTATCTGGTCATAAGCTTTTGTGGGCTAAAACCCACTTCATCAGATGCATGGAGTGGAAAATTCAGTAGAGAGGTATAAATTCCCAGCATATGAAAAGAAGGGAGTTGCCTCCCAAGTGGGAGGGTCGGTGCTAACGAGCCAATTCAATTAAGGTAGAAGTGGGCTATTCTCAACAGTTGACAGGAAGGGAGGAAAAATTATTTTTGTAGTGCTAATGAGTTCAATGTAATCAAGGTGGTCCATTTCAAACAGTTGACAAGAAGGGCTGAGTATCAGCAGGGGGAACAGTTAGTTTTTGTAGTGACCCATCCACTCCCAGTCATTTTTCAGGCCTAACTTGATGGCATCCAGTTTGCAAATTAATTCCAGTTCTGCAGTTTCTCATTGGAGTCTGTTTTTGAAGTTTTTCTGTTGAAGAAAAATGTGGTGTTGAGTATCCAGGAGATTGAAGTGTTCTCCTACTGGTTTTGCAATGTTATAATTCTTGATGTCAGATTTGTGTCCATTTATTCTTTTGCGTAGAGACTGTCCAGTTTGGCCAATGTACATGGCAGATGGGCATTGCTGGCACGCGATGGCATATATCACATTGGTAGATGTGCAGGTGAATGAGCCCCTGATGGTGTGGCAGATGTGGTTAGGTCCTATGATGGTGTCACTTGAATAAATATGTGGACAAATTACTACAAAAGTGCCTCTGATGAAGTGGGTTTTGGCCCACGAAAGGTTATGCCCAAATAAATTTGTTAGTCTCTAAGGCACCTCACTGTTTTTGCTGATGCAGGCTAACATGGCTACCACTCTGATAAACTAGTTTCCCAAGGAAACACGTGGTTATTTACAATTCTGGCTGTACAGATTTATACAAGGTAGGTGAGGTGACCCTAAGAACTCTGTGAAGCTTGGAAGCTTGTCTCTTCTACCACCAGAAGTTGGTCCTCATCCATCTTGTCTCTCTCATGTCCTGGAACCAATACAGCTACAACACTGCAAACAGATTTATACAGATGGACATACAGATCTCCAAATATTATCTGATGGCTTTTACCTTCTTTGACAATTTTTTTTGGATGAACGGATTTTTGCACCTCAGATACATTCTAGCTGGCCAATAGGACATGCTGAGAATATGATGAATACAAGGTGCTTTGGATCGGAGCCAAACATCTTAAAATATAGAGTGTTCTGTATCAGAAGTTGTTTGTGGGATGCATACAGCCATTCAGTGCTTTTTGAGAACTGTTGTATAATTAGTTATTTTTGTTTCTAATTTATTGTTTGCAGTGGAAACTTTATATTTGTGCTTTTTTATTTTCACCCACTGAGCCAGCATTCTGTTTGGGAAGAGAGATTCCCATCAGCAGGTGAAATGTTGTTGCTTTTCATAGCACAGGAGCACAAGAACATTGGAGGCAAGTGGGAAATATTCACTGTGCCTTTATTTTCATGAATTTTCAAAATATTTTTTTCAGTCCTTTCCACCTCATGTTCATTATTTTCACCACGATGATTGTTGTTGTGCTGCAGTAAGATATTTAAGGAAAGGGATTTATATATCATTTTGCTAAAGTTGCACCATAAAACTGTTTTTTTTAATGTTCTGAGGATACTGACCTCCCTAATGGAGTTAATCACAGAGAGCCCAGATACTGTAAATAAATAGAATTGGCGATTGATAGGAAGTAGTAGAAATGCTAAAGAATTAATACAAAATTTTCAGTGGAAAAATTGAATGAGTTGCTTTTTCACTGTTAAGAATTTTTCCAAGTCACTGCAAAGTGGTTCCTTTTAAAAAGAATAAAAATAAACTCTAAAGATGTTGTGTGTGCTTGGTGTACTATATGCTTTTTCTGACAGTCAAGTGCCTACAGCCCAGGGAAGCCCAGTCAAGTGCCTAAAGCCCAGCCCAGGAAGTGGCTACAGAAGGAAAGAAGGGACAGGAACGCATTCCCCAAGCTGCTGCTCCTCCCCATCTTGTTGAAGGATATGCGGTGGTAGATCTTCATCCTCTCCCACTTTCTCATTGGCTTTCGAAGAGAGTGGGGTTTCTGTCCATCTTCACTCTGAGTGCTATTACTCTTTTGATTGAGCCATTTAAAGTCTACAGCAGAGGGTTCTCAAACTGGGTTTTGTGACCCCCCTCGGGGGTTGCAAGTTTATTATATGGGGGGTCATGAGCTGTCAGCCTCCACGCCCAAACCCAGCTTTGCCTCCAGCATTTATAATACTGCTAAATATAAAAAAATAATTTCTAAGGGGAGTCAGACTCATAGGTTTGCTGAGTGAAAGGGGTTACCAGTATCAAAGTTTGAGAACCAGTGGTCTATAGCTTACTGCCAGTCAGCCAGTGGAGATCTGCTCCAATTCCAACTGTGCAGTCAGGGATCACTGTATATGTGTCCTACCAATTCCCTAACATCAGCTCTAAGGGCCTAATCCTGCACCACTGAAGTTAGTGGGAATTTGAACAGGGACTTCATGAGAACAGGAGCTGACTCAAAGTGTGTGGGAATGGGTCAGAGACATGAACTCCCACCCCTGAGCAGGAGGCAAGTAGTTGTATGTGCATAGCACAGCCACCCTAAGGGATGTTGCCTTTTCAGTGCACCTGTAGCACTCTGCCAGTACATATTCAAACTGGGGCCAGTGGCTGAAGCTGGAATTGAGTTAAGTCTAATGCCACTGAAAAACATGACGACTTATGTGGCACAGATCTTTTTTTAATTAAAAATTGAATTACTCTGGCGGCTGATTTCAGATTCACATATTAAATATATAGAGAGAGAGAAGAAAGGAAAAAACTCCACACAAGGGCCAGGTGCTTTTAATGAAGTTTAACCACAAATGTATAAGAGCAAGCATATGCAGAAAGCTATAACAGCCTGGATATCTCATCAGTAGTATAATTGTTCGAAAGAATGAGAGACAAGTTCAAAACTGCCAACCAGACATTCTTCGAAGCTGCCATCTAGCCAGGGGAAAATGTCTCTCACAGCTTGACATCTAGACTCCAAGAATGTCCACTAAGGCATGGTCTACATCTAAAACTTTGGTTGGCTTAGCTACATCGCTCAGGGGTGTGAAAAGTTCATCCCTCGATACAAGGATGATGTCTGCCAGAGAGGAAAAAGGTCATTGATGAGATTTAAGATGACTGAGGAGCCCAATCTGTGCTCTATAGGTTTTTCCTCATATATGTCAGGTGATTGCTTGGAGAAAGCACAATGCTGGCTAGGATACTGTATGCATTCCTTCCTCCTCTGCCATTTCTCAGCCTTTAGAGCAAGGCGATTCCCTTCAAGATGGGCTGAGGCTTCATGTATGATGTGATGCCATTGCAGTGTATTGCTGGCCAGCTATTTCCAATTTGTGGGATCAATGCCCCAAAAATCAGACCACTGAGTGACGTACTTAAGCCATCCTAAGCTCAATATAGATATCATGAGGTTGACAGAAGATTTCTTCCATCAACCTAGCTACCACCACTTGAGGGGTGGATTTACTACAGCAACAGAAAAATACCTACCATTGCTCTGTAGCAGGTGTATATGTCACAGCACTACAGGTGCATAGCTGCAGCAGTGCAGGTGTACCACTATCGTACCTGTGGTATAAACATAGCCTTGGAGGATAAGGAGGAAACTGAAATGGTGTAATTGGCACCTCACCAACTTTAAATTACTGGGAAAGAAGTCCAAAGATAACATTTTAAAGAAACCTTTGTTTTAAAAGATGCTTTTATCAAGGTCAGTATGGTGAGGGAGATTTAATGTAAACAGAAAAGGATTGGGGGAAGGGTAAGTGGGGGGGGGGAGTACAAGACCCCTCCAAAAGTGGATAAAACCATAAAGCCTTTGTATCAAAAAGTGTAATTAACACTTTAAAAAAATTGAGAAAATTGCTGAGGCGTCAAAGTGTGCATGTTGTATGTGTGTGCGCACGTGCGCGACAGTAATAGAATTCTACATTCATTATACCATTTAACTGAAGATGATTGGAAGTGAATTAAAACCAAGTTAGATCTCAAAAATAATTGTTGTAAATGGGAAATCATCCAATGGAGATTTTTCTAGTGGGATCTCAGAGATCTGTTAAATGTATTTAGCAATGATTTGGTAGAAAAATGTTGCTGGTAAAATCTGCAGATAACACAACAATTGGTGGAGTGTAAATAGTGATAAAAACAGGTCAGTCTTACAGTACAATGTGGGTCATTTGATAGAGCTCACTTGAACAAGATGCACTTTAATATAGTCAAAGACAAGCTCTTACTTCTAGGAACAAAGAAATTAGGTCACACTAGCAGGGTGGGAGACTGTATTTTGGAAAGCAATGGTTCTGAAAGAGACTTAGGGCTCATGGTGGATAAACCAACTGGATGTGAGCTGCCAATGCCATACGGTAGCTAAAAACTAATATGGTCCTTGTGTGTATAAGCAGGGATGGGAATAGGGAGGTGTTAGTATCACTGTATACAGCATTGGTAAGATCCATATTGGAATACCATGCCCAGTTCTGGTGTCAACACTGTAAAACGATGTTGACAAATTGGAAAGGGCTTAGAAAAGAGCTACAATAATAATTTGAGGTCTGGAAAATCTTTTGTTCAGTGAAAGACTAAAGAAGATCATTTATTTAATTTATGTAACAGGTGACCTGATGGTATATAAAGTACCTTTGTGGGGAGAAGATTTCTGATAGTTGAAGGTAGAGCTGGTTGAACAACAGATTTTTTTTGGATTGTTGGCAGTTCCAAAATATAAAAATAAAAATCTTTTTGAGTCAACCCAAAACCAGATTTTTCAAAATTGTTAGTGAATTGAAAAGTAAAAAAGAATTTTAAATATTTTGTTCAAATGAAAATGAAAACTTTCATTTAAATTTCAACTTTTATATTTTTAGATTAAAAAATAAAATGTAAACAAAATTTCAAAATAAAAAGCCTTTTCAAATAGACAAAAATGTTTTGTTTTGAAAATATCTAAATGAAAATTTTTTTGATTTGTTAGAATTTGTATTTGAAGGGCAGTTTGTAGGTTGTTTTTTTAAACTGAAATAACTCAGAGACACTGACACGAATTTGCAAAATGTTCTGATATCATTAAATCTTCATTTTTTTTTGCCAAAAAAAAGTTTTGGTTCAAAAATATCAACCAGCTCTAATTAGAAGGCTCTTTAACCTAGCAGACAATGGCACAACAAAACCCAGTGGCTAGAGGCTGAAGCTATGGAAGTTCAGGTTAGAAATAAGGTCACATTTTTAACTGAGGATAATTAACCAATGGAACAATTTATATAGGTGGATTTTCCATCATTTGACAACAGTATTGGATGTCTCTTTCTAAAAATATGCTCTAGTTCAACCAGAAGTTATAGGACTGGCTGGGATTTACTAGGTGAAATTCTGTGCCACTTAGGGGTAGCCTGGATGTCTTCTGGCCTTAAAATCTGTGACTCTATGATATGTCAAGGATAGTCTGTGCCGCTGTGATTGAGGGTGTGTGTTGAGTATTCAATACTCAAGTTCACAATATGGGAACCTGGTTGATTCCCTACTGCTTTTAGATATTGCAATAATGGCCTAAAATGTATCCCCCCCCCACCCCGTTTCTGGGTAGAAGGTTGTAATTATTTGTTACGGATATACTCTTCACTACGATCATCCATGCCTTAGTGTGACCCCTAGATTACTATTCATAGGTTTATTCCTTGAATTTATCTAGAATTTGAAGCTGGTGCTTAATTTTTCAGTCCATTTATTAAGCTGTGTATCTCACCCTGAGTCATTGTCCATCATCAGCACTAGCTGCCTGTTGCTTCTTGAGTGGATTTTAAGGAATTGGTTTTGATCTACAAAGCCCTAAATTATTTACATGAGAGACCACTTTTCTCTCTGAACAGTAGTTGCAATCTCTGAAGATAGTCAAGTTGGAGCTCCCTTGCTTTAATAAAAACAATGAGGAGTCCAGTGGCACCTTAAAGACTAACAGATTTATTTGGGCATAAGCATTCATGGGTAAAAAACCCACTTCTTCAGGTGCATGGATCTGAAGAAGTGGGGTTTTTACCCATGAAAGCTTATGCCCAAATAAATCTGTTAGTCTTTAAGGTGCCATTGGACTCCTTATTGTTTTTGAGGATACAGACTAACTTGGGTACCCCTCTGATACTTGGTTTAATAGAGAGGATGCCATTGGGTATTCTTCACCTAGGTCTCCAGCTTTAAAAATCACTCCATCACTGGTTCCACAGAGCTGGAATCGGTAGAGCATGTTGCAAAGGTCATCTGTTCACTTTTGAGGAAGACCTAGAATTTTCAGGAGACTGGCAAGGGGGATTTTTGTTTATTATCTATGGTTGGTCATTGTTGGTTGGGTGAATAAGAGGTTAAGCATAATTGCTAGAGTTGCTTTCATAAGAATTGTACTTCAAAACATTTGTCAAAGGAGCCTAAAGCCAGTGGTATCTATTCTTATCAGAACTGAAATAAATAGAACTGAGAATAAATACTAGCTCAGTATAAACATTTTGAAATATAATCACATAACATCTAACATGAACATTTTTATACATGTACTGCTGCCATTTGCCATTTTTAAATCAGATTCACAGTATGCTTAGTGAATGTGACTGTTTTCTGAGTTGAAGAGTCAATATTTGAAGAAAGTAATGAAAAACAAGATATTTAGTTTTGATAACCACATTATAAAGGATAGTTTAAACATTTACTGTTTAATAATATCTACATGGTACATTAAAGAGGTAGTACTTCAATTGAATAAGAATGGCTTCAGTTTTAGGGCACAATTCCAGTGACTTTGGATAGCAAGTCCAAAGATGTTAAAAATAATGGAATTGTGCACTAATTTGTAAGCAACAACAAAAGGGATCTGAGTAGAAAACAGGTCGCTGTCTGCTAGTGTTGCTTTATTTTAGTGATACAGTTCTTTTATCTAATGATGAACTACAGTGAATTCCAAAGAGTTGTTTATGTAAGACATCTACATTCAAAAATATATAAAAAGTTGTTGCAAGAAAATGCAAATGAATTTAAAGTGACAGAACACTTATAAAAAGTGTTAAATTTGTTGGTAGAGTATTTTGCTTTCTTTTAAAGATTAGGGACCAGATCCTTAATTTGTGCAGATCTGTGAAGATAATGGCGCAACATCAATTTATACCATCTGAAGATCTGGCCTCCTGCTTTTGTGGGCGGGAACCTGAAATTCAGATAGTGTTACCGTGTCATGAAAAATAATGATTGCAAATTGTTTGGGCCTTATTCAACATTGGTGCAAGCAGAAGGCAACTCCACTGTCAGCAGTGGAGTTAACTTTGACTATACCGTGGCCTTTTGCTTTTGATTTCCATACTGCCATTCATGAAAGCAAAATGTTGTAGATGTAGATACATTGCACAACACTATTAAAACATTGCAATGGGTCATTGAAATATGCTGCTTTGATTAATGCCTTTCTGTCTTTCTCTTAGGAATTATGTCTGATCGCCAATTTGGAAATCAGTTTATGTGCAGTGTGGTTGCATCTCATGTGAGTCATCTACCAACGACAAATCTCAGTTTCGTTTGGATTGCTCCACCTGCAGGAACAGGCTGTGTGAATTTCATGTAAGTTTGTGAAACAATTATCAAAAACAATAAGATTATTTTATTGTTGACTGGCTAAATAAATATAATAAATACTAGTTCAGTATAAACATTTTGAAGTATAATCACATAAATCTACCATGAACATTTTTGTACATGAATATACTATGCTGCCATTTGCTTTCTTTTTAATCAGACTAACAGTATATTTACCCAATGACTGTTGTTTGCAAATAGTTAAACTGTCTGTACTATAAACTTACAAATATAAGGATTATGGGCTCAGTCCTGCAAAGTGTTGAATTCAACAGGAATTAAGAGCACTCAGCATTGTGGAGTTGACCAGCACCTGGAAGAATCAGGCCCTTATACTTTAAGGATGGAAAGAATTAGGTAAACATTTTGTCACTTCACTTCTTGATGCCTTTTCCCATTTACACAGGGTTGGAGGTACCCACTATTCTTCACCTTTCCTTCCAGTCCATAATGGCTTCGTAGATCTTGTGGTTCTATTCCTTTTCTCTTCTAACTTCTCTTGACAGAGTCTTTCCATCATATCCTCAGTCTTCCACACCCTATTGTGTTGTTGTCTTCTCCCCACGCTTTCTTTATTTGTCATTCTTTCCCCATTCATATCACATATACAGCCTACCTCAAATGTTCACTGTCCAGCCTATCTGTCAATGAGAGTTCCAAGTCTATCTTCTCTCTAATTTTTTTCATGCACACTCTACCTTCCACTTGCCTGCCAGTCTCCTCAGTATATTACTCCTGGGAGAATTCTGTGTCACTGCACACATGCAGAATTTATTTTTTTTCTGCAGAAAATACACTCTGTCCAAGAAGTGTTGCAATTCTGTCTTTTGCCCACCAGAAGTTGCTATGGAATCAGAACAGCCAGCAGCATAAATACAGCTGGCTGTTCTGGCACCACAGCAGCCACTTGTGGGCAGAAGGTGGAACTGCAGCATTTCTGGGCCAAATACATTTTCTGTGGAGAAAAAAAAGTTCTGTGTATGTACAGGTGCAGAATTCTCCCAGGAGTTGAAGTTCATCACAGCACTCTGCCCACAGACCCAAGTTAAGACAGCCACAGTGGGGCACATGGGGCTGCTGGGCAGGGAGACCAGGAGATACAAAATCTATGTGGAAGGATGTTCCCTGCTGGATTTTTTCACCTGGGTATACTCACATGCAGGTTTTCTGTTGTTTCCTCCCATCCCCTTTCTGCTTGATGACTCTGTTTACTGCTTAAATACAAATTAATGCAAACACACACTTCTTTGTTAAGGACAGGCCTGTTTGACTAGTTTGGTGCTACATGAGTTTTGAACGTACACTTTTAACAACATATGGGGGAAGTTTATAATTTCACATGCAATGTTGCTATATATATTTCACCATAAGGTTGACTAGCAAGTTATGAGTTTTCAAATGATACCTCACAAGGCATACATTCTACGAAGATGAGTACAATAGTGTGTATATTACAAATACAAGGATGTATTCCGTCACAAGCAGATCATCAGCATACATCAGTTTTCTCTGACTCCACAGGCTCAGTTATCTTACTAATTAACTCCATAGGTAAGATGAAGAGAAGTGGACTCAGCACACTACCTTGTCTGAATCTCACTGTCACCTCAGAACTCTCCAAAATTCCATGTATTGTTAGCATCTTAGCTCTTGACCCTCAGTATAGCTCCTCCGTTATCTCCATTTCTTGTAGTCCCCATCCCATCCATTTTAGTACTCCAGACACCAACTCATGTAGAACCAAGTCATGCTTTCTCAAGAGCAGTTATGTGTGGTGTAGTTGTAGCCATGTTGGACCGTGGATATTAGTGAGACAAGGTGAGTGAGGTGATATCTTTCAGTGGACCAACTTCTGTTAGTGAGAGACAAGCTTTTGCGCCACACAGAGCTCTTCTTCAGATCCTGGAGAGATACTTCCAGCATCACAGCAAAATGCAAGGTGGAACAGATTGTTTAGCATAAGTAGTTAGCACATATTGTAAGGGGACCGTTCAAGGTAGAATGGCCTGTTAATACCTCTGCAGTCAAAGCACAAAAAGAGGGTTAGTGGATTATAGATTGTTGTAATAAGCCATAAATCCAGTGTCTCTGTCCAGGCCATGATTTTTAGAGTCTAGCAAAGTAATGAATTTAAGCTTCCAGGCTCATCTTTTGAAAGTGTGCAGATTTCCTTTCAGGATGAGGACTGATAGGTCAGATACAGAGTGATCGCTTTGTGCAAAGTGTTCATCTCTGGGTGTTATGCTCTCCATTCATCATTCTTTCAACCTTCTATCTCACTGTAAATATTGCATGTATAGTACCCTTCCATTCTTAAAGCCATGTTGTCTTTTCTTATATTTTCCTCCACCTTGCACCTTAACCCTTACCTCCAAAACTCTCTCAAGAACTTTAAGGGGCTGATTTAGCAGGATGATGCCCTGATAAGTTCTATGATTCTTTGTCCCTCTTTGAAAGGTTAAGGACTGTGCAATCAGTCCCGTTCTCCAATCATCTGGTGCCGTGATCATCCCACGATATGGGTAATCCTCTGCGAAGCCACTTTATTCTAGTATTTCTAACTGCCCTGATCATATCAGCAGTTATCTCATCTTCACCAATTGCTTTACCATTCTTCATCGTAAGTGCTTTTCCTACCTCCTATACAGAGACCAGTAGCCTCATTTGAGACTTCTCCATAATTGTCGGTGATGCTTGCACTCACAACTCGCTTCTTCAACAGCCTTTGGAAATACTTTTTCCATACCTCTACCATCTTTTTAGGGTTCATCACCACACAGTTCCCATCTTCCAGACCTAAAAATTTCTCCATATCTTGTGTTTTGTTGTTCTGTTTTTTTGTCTACCCAAAAACCAATATCCTATCATCTTTCTCCAGCTAACATTTTTCAGTGAAACAAAGATGGGGTGGGGTTCAATTTGTAGGTTCGTCCAGGTTTTTGAAAGCGTGGCATTTGAGTCGGAACTGAGTTCTTCTAGCCATGAATCGTATTGTGGATGTAAATGATCAACTGATAATTAGTTATTAATTGACTGTGTATCTCACTTTCATATTTCCACTCACTTTGTGTCCATTCTTAATCTTAGGGATTTAGTAATTGACAGCTCTATTTTGATATTGTCCAGATTATGTCTTAATATAAAACAGAATAAACCTGTCATACTGAGATATCAGAAATTCCTAATAGCCAACAACAATATATATTTTTTTCTTTTGGTTAATCCAGCTTGCTTACTACATGTAAAAATCCAGGATATTAATTCTCCAACCGATTCTCTCCAGTAATTTTGTTTTAAAAGCCTGAATCATCATTAGGTTATATTGTGCCATATTAAGTGTTGCCAGAGTTGCAAAGCATAACATATCCTTGTATTCTAACAATGTAATATAACTTTGTATGTCACCTAAAAAAAAATTAGAAAAAGCAATTTCCATTCATCCAGCCTAAAGTTTTGGTAAGTTAGGTCTCTGAAGGGAAGCACACCTACAGCAGGGTTGGAAATGGAAATATTTCAGGCCTGACTCATTCACAAGTCAGTTTAAAGCCAGACTATGCCATAATTATATAGGTGAACAATTCAAACAGCTTGAGGTTTCTAAGGCTTTCTACATGTATGTCTCTTGTCACTCAGAATACTGGCATCATTTTGACTAGAATAACAGAATTGTGCTGTCTGTGTTTTAGATGAGGATTTTTTTTCCTTTCCACCACCACTGATAAGCTGCGGGTATCAAAGTTCCACATACTCTTACTGAAATCTTAAGTTGTTCGTATATTTAAAAAAGTAGGTGGGCTGGTTGTTTGGGAACATACATGCAGGTGGGGAGTGTAATGACTACTGATAGGCTAATTTTTAAATTTTAGTCTTTAATACTATCCTGTACTAACAATGTGGCATTCTTTCTATTCTTAGGGCACAGCGACCATAGATTGGATTTAAATATATCACAAACTGCAGTGACAGTGAAGATATATGTCCCTATCCTATTTTTTAAAACCTCAGATGGTAAATTGGAATCAGAAAGTAATTAAGATGAATGATGGTGGCCTTTTCAGAATATATACATGCCTCTTTATTTTCATGATTCAATCAGAGATGTTTTCTATAGCACATAGCATTGCACAGCAGCTGTGAATAGTGACTCAAAGGAAATTTACTTTTACATCATTGCAAGTTATTATTATTTTATTTATTATTTGTATTATCATAGTTTTGAAGGTTCCCTTTATATAATGACCTCCTCCTCCTCCCAGCTAACTCACAGTATAGAAACTGTTAATCCGTCTCTAGTTCATACTGGTGTCTATACTTTGAGTTAGTTGGGAGGAGGAAAAGGTCATTATATAAAGAAATTATATAAAGAAATCCAGAGCATGGTAAGAAGACTTTTTTCTTCTTTCCACACCTATTTTCCTTCTTAGATGTTTGTTTCTCTTCTTTTAAAGGATTACTCATGAAGTAATTGTTGGTCCTACCCAAGTCTGGGATTTTCAGGTCATTTATAGGAGTAGTGACTTTCCAAAACATGTTTTTGTTAGCATTTTGCATTGAATTCCTTTATTCCTGAACCAGTATTTTGTATATTTTTCACTTTCAAGGAGAGCTGGAGGACATGTCTCTGAAAAACTAAAAGTTACTATAAACTGCAGTGTGGCAGGGCACTGGTAAATACCCTGAGAATGCCCTGCCACTGCAGGCTAAACCCTGCTTGTGGATAGCAGGGCCAGGGCCTGGTGCAGGGAGCAGCCTGCAAGAAGCCCAGCTGGAAGCCCTCATGAGGGCTAGCTCACAGCCCCAGGCTGGATTAATTGACCACAGCTGAGGCAGGGAGCAGGAAGGGCTAGAAAAGCCCTGACTCACGGTCAGTGAGGAGGCCAGGCAGGGAACAGGAGGTTACAACAGTCTCTCCTCACTGCTAGCAAAGTGCCTCAGGGGCCTGGAGACCCAGGAACCGCGACAGTGGGGTAACTGTTGGGTGATCGGGGGGTGGTAAGCACTGTTTGTTGCACTGGAGCCGGGGAATCAACACTGTAAATAAAGGACACTTGGGTGAAGCACTGAAAGTTAGTGTGAAAGCCTCTATTTCAGGCCTGCACAACATGCGGCCCGCACGGGCTCACTGTGCGGCCTGTGGGGGGTAAGTAGCGGTGGGGCAAGCCAAGTGGTGGGGTGGGGGGAAGCAGATGGGGGCGGGGTGAGGGCGGGTCTTTTTGGCCCACAGCTGGTTTTTTTGCAGTAACATGGCCTTCACTCCTTTCCGTGTTGTGCAGGCCTGCTCTATTTTCACCAGCCAGGACGCAGGGGTAAGACTCAGAGGCTTGTGCAGACCCTGTGACATGCAGATTTACATTTAAACAGATTTTAAGGTGGATTTTCAAAAGCTCTGAGTGCTTGCATAAAACTGTTCCCACTGAAACCAATGGGAGTTTTCCCATTGACTTTAATGGGAGCACAATTAGGCCATCAGTGATCACTACTGGAAACCCTACCTTTAATTGTTTGTATAAACAGTTAATGCATACACTAGGGAAGGCACCTGTCCAAGGAAAATTTGTTTCTGAATCATCATCAAACATCCAGCGTCTGCTGAGCGCTCCTGCACCAGCCAGAGTGACCACAATGACCTACATTGTGTAGTGAAGTTCCTGAATCTGGCTCAACTCTGTGAATCTATGAATCTGGAGCAGCCCTGTGGGCAGTAACAGATAGAAACAGCGCATGCACCCCTTTGCCTATAGATGGAAAGCTTGAGAGCCTGGTGTATTGGGCATTTTTGTCCATCCTTGTGACATGGTTGAAGAGTTTACAATGCTGCTTTTTGAATATGATGAGCAACTGAAAGAAGGCCAGATCTCTGCAAGATTATTACATTTTTCACAGAGTCAACCTTCTATATGCTCAGGATTTGGTGTTGACCACACGTATGGAATATCTCTAACCACTCCAAGTCTGCTTGTACAAGGGTCCTGGTTTTTGACCAGTATAATGATAGAGACAGTATATAAATTTGACAGATGCTGAACCTTGTCTCAGCATAAAGACATTTTTGCATCCACTAATGAGACATGGACTTCATGCAGGGGGTGATAAGATCTATTTGTCAAAGAAAGTCCAGTTTGCTGCATCTACTTGAGCTGTGCTTGGGTTCTGGTGGCCCAACTCTGAGGTTCTGGACCTTGATCGTCTGCCATGAGATGTTCAATCCCATAGTGAAGGCAATGTCTTAGAGACCTTGGAGGATGCAGCTGAAATTCTCTGACTTCTCCACAAGCAAGGTAGCATCACTGGCATAGTCTTGGTTGGTGACCACTTCTTGACCAACCTTGATTCCTAGGTGTGAAGCAGCAAATCCTTATATCCAGTCAATAGCTCAGCAGAATAGTGGCAGGATAAGAATGCAACTCTGCTGCACATGGGAGGCTGTGCAGAAATATGGCGAAAGCTGTGATCCAACACATATCTCACACCAATACCAGTGTGAAGATTACACACCATGTCACTGCTGAAACAATCAGCTTCAAGTGATCTCTCAAGAAATCTTGGCCTTCTGAAGAGTTCTTGCTATAATAGCAAAAAAGGCTGAAGCACACAAACAGGGAGTTGTACAAGAACATAAACAGCTGAAAGGCATCCATGGTAATATGTGACCATGAGATCTACATCAACTACCTGGCTGACAAAGCCTAAAGTACAACAATCTGCATCCTGCCCGAGTCATCATATACCTGCCTGGTAGCCATATACAGCCTTCTAGTATCCCCCTCACAAAACCAGACAGCTTTCTTTGCTCATTGATAGACGAGGTCTTGGACTGATAGGAAACACATTATGAAAGCTCACTGAACTACATACCTGCTGACAATTGTCCAGAGCTACATGACTCTCATGGCTGCGGACTCAGGGACAAGCACTGATCCTCTGTCACTGGAGGCATATGTAAGGCCATCTAAAAGTTATGAAATGGACATGCTGCTGAACCTTAGCTGCTCAAAGGTGTCTTGGAACCAATGAATAACTGCCTGCATCAACTCTTCTTAAAAGTGTGGGCTTTAGGCAAAATACCAGCATCGTATGTCCATGAACAAGGGCAATTACAGGCTGATCTCATTGCTCTTCATCATTGTTCTGCTTGTTAGGATGTACCTGCTCCTTAACAGACATCTGGACAAAATTAACTTTTAAACAACACATGCCACCACCTTTAACTGCTAATCTAGTTTAAAATTTAGTGTGAATTTTAATATTTATGAAAGGTGCCAGAATGAGTACCCAGGAGACTGTTTATCGACAGAACAGGAACAGCACAGACAGCAGTAATGCAAGCTTCTCCATGCTGTTGCCAGTATGTCTGTCTCAATTCAGCCTCTATAGCCATACAGTCCTTGACCTCTGCTGAGACTGATAACAAGGTTGCTAATGACTGCCAGTTATGGGTGTGGATTTTTTGTAATGTTGATACTTCTTCCCTGAGAACTTGACAGAAACCACCAAACCAATCTCTCTCAGGCCACCCAATAGCTGTCCTATAGTAACTTTTAAACACTGATGACCTGGGGTGGAGTTCACCAGACATATATGTGTAGGAGAACAAAAAATACAATGAATTAAAATTAGTAGCATCCACACTTAGGTTAATACATGATTTAAAATTTTAGAATGTATTTATTTAGAAGCAGAGAATTATGCCAGTTTAAAAGACTTCAGGAGTGGAATATAAAATTAAATTATTTCCAGTTTAAGATTGAGTTTCAACTCATAATTATGTTGTGAATTTTGATCAGTCTATTAGTCCTACACTCTATTATTCATGGGAGCATGGTCCCTCATTTACACTACCTAGCTTCACTATAAGGTCATCCTTTCAATTTAGGACCAATATTGTATCTCTTTGTATCTCTTAATCTTCTCCATTTCTTACAGTAACCATCATCCCTTAACCCCAGCCCAGCAGGTATGTGAGGAGTATCTTCATTACTTATTTGCTTAAATGCCAAGGGCTGGGGAATGGGAATACCAACGTCATTTCTGAATGTTTGAAACAGATCCACCTTTTTCTTAAACTCCTGTTAATCAGAAGTAACTTGATTGAAGACACTGGAGTTATACTATTGTAAAACCAGTGAGAGGAGACCCCAGGCCCTTATTGTGAAATCCTGTCCCTATTGAAGTCCATGGCAAAACTCACATGGACTTTAGTAGCACCAGGATTTCAGCCTTGGTTTCTCTCTGCTCTGTTAGAGCTCAATCCTAAAAGGGACTGAGCATACTCAACTCTCACTGAAGTCAATGCAAAATTAAGTTTATTTTCATCTTTTCTCAGCCAACTTCTCTTTATAATTGTATGTAGTCTGATATTCATATTATGTATAGGATCGTGTGAATACACAGACTTTTACTGCAAGTCACATAGGGCTAGATTCTGATACTTTTATTCATGCTCTCTCAACTCATGCTTTACTCTGTTAACATTTTACTCCATAGGTAGTCCCATTGAAGTCAGTGGGTACTATATATCATGAGTAAAGGTATCACAATCTGGGCCATAGTGATGATATGCATCAATTTTACAAGATCTGTTCTGTCTCTGTGCAATATCGGATAATGAACTATGCTTAGATTGGCATCATTTGAACTATTGTTTGTTCTTGTTGTCTAAAAATCTCAATCAATCAACAATAAATACATAGTGCCACCCTTTTACAAATGCATCGGTTATGAAAATGAAAAGTACGGATATTTCCAAGCAGTAGCAAGCTCCTGAATGCAGCTTAATAAGATACGTTTGAATATTTCTCTGTCTTCCCACCAGAGATATTTAAAGATGAACTCTGGCAATATACTCGATATTAAACATTTTTTAAATTTAGAGTAGTTTTGTTGGCAAAATCTTGTGACTGATCCTAACATGTGCTAAGCACCTGTGACTTCCAACCAATGGGAGCTGTAAATGCTGAGTACCTTTAAAAATCAGCCCTTCATTTGGCCAATAAGTCATTTCACTGTTTGTATGGAAATTTGTACAACATAATATCTTTCTATTAAAATTTGCTGTAACAATTTGTTCTTCGAGCTCACACTAACCTAGTTAAGCCCTTGCTTGTATTGGCTTGACTCCTTTGCAAGGTGATACATAACATTATAGCTTAGATTGTTAAAATGGATGCTTTAATAGAAAGCTTCACTTACCAGTTGTGAAAGTGATAAGGATGACCTCAAATGCAAAAGTAATTTGTGCTCTAATCTCTGGAATAATTTACTACAGAAGTCTCTAAGTACAATATTATAGAGAAATATTCGGTGTGTTATAGAGAAATATTCTTTTCTGTGTGTTTAGAAGTATATATGTGTCATACATTTCTATTTCTAATTAGTCACTGAAGAAAATATCATTTTGGTTGTTTCTATGAACACATTGCATGTAACTTGTATGCTAATCTGGAGATTAAACCAGTGTATTAAGCACCCATCATGTGGGCTTTTAGTGCCTATTTAAGTATTTTATCAAGCGTCCGTGACAGATTCTGATTGCAGCTGTTATTTAAAAAACCCATATTTTTAGATCTTGTGGTCATAAAAAATTCCTTTCAAATATGAACTGAATTTGTTAACTTATATAGTGATGTCTTCCTGAATCTGTAGGTAGCATATAACAACCGATCTAAGAGATCTGAAGTGCCCCATTCATCTTGATGCATTGTAAATTAACTCTAATGAAATACTAAAATACTCCTATTTTCTAATAGTTGTGTCACCTAATTCGCACAGTCAATGAAATTGTGTGTACGTACTGGGTACTTGCATGTGCAAATGTCCAAAAAGGGGCAGAAATAGCTGTGGTCCTACAAGTTCCTTACCTCATTTTTTCCCTAAGTGAAGCTGAATGTAACAGTAACTTTTAAGAGAGAGATTAGCATCTTTATATTCAACCCTGAAGTGCATATTGCCTGAGGCAGCATGTAGTAGCATTGCCCAACAAAAGTGGGGACTGAATAGTAGCGCAGACAACCATATTGTTGAAGGAGAGTAGAATATGACCCTAATTTTATAATAGGCCATAAATTAAAATGTAATTTGGCCCTCTCCAGAGAAGACGTTTGGCATCCCTGGTTTAAAGTGAGGTTACAGAAAATCAAATATGCTTTTTCCATATAGTCATGTTACTATAATCCCCAAATAATACAACTCCCTTCTGGGAAATTTTAACTACTCTCTTCCAGAAATGAAATTTGCATGTCTGTGTGTCTGGGACCATTGCTATTACTTGTCAACTATGTTAATACATGAACCTGAAATATCATATTGTACAAACAATATATAAAATAAAGGCTGGATTTAAAAGCCTGGTTACCTATTTAAAACCTTTATAGAAACCTCATGATTAGAATTGTGGAAATATTGAAGAAACGGCCAAGAAAATTACACAGTCTGCTATATTAGCCTTTAACCATGGTGGAAAAGTGACATACTGTCTGAGCAAACCACTTAGCTAAACTGTCATTTAAGACAGTCTGTTTACTAACTTTTTAGTTTGTAAAAAAAAATTGACTGAAAGAAATACAGGAAAATGCTTTCTAAGTTAAATATGTAATTGCATTTATTACACACACAAAGCAACAACAAAAGAACATTAAAGTAGAAAAGTCAAGTTCTCGAATGGTTGCCCAGGCAAGCTAAATTCAGCCCCCTGGGTATGTACATATGTATTATGATAGAGTCTTTAATTACATTTTCACATACTATTTTTTCCATAGGACCCCTGACTAATTCAATACACAGAATGGATGATATTTAAAGCTACATTTTAGTCACAGGTATTTTTAGTAAAAGTCATAGACAAGTCACAGGCAGTAAACAAAAATTCATGGCTGGTGACCTGTCCATGACTTGTAGTATATATCCCTAAGTCTTGGGTGCTGGGGGAGTGTCTTGGGGCACTGTGGGTGTTCTGCAGGAGGCCCGGGGGTGCAGAATGGGCTGGGGGGGCACACAGCCCTAGGGTGTTTGGGGTGGGGGGAGAACGGTGCACGGCCTGGGACCCCCCACCAGTGCTGGGGAGGAAGGGCCAGGCAGAGGTCGTGATAGCCTGAGACTGCTCCAGAAGCGGCTGGTGCAGCTAGCACAGGGACTGTCCGAGCTGCTCAGGCAGCCCTGGAGCCAGTTGCACTAGCCCCTGCAGAAGTCACAGAGATCCCAGAAAGTCATGGACTCTGTGACTTCCACGCCCTCAATGACAGACTCACAGCCTTAATGATACTTTGGTGGGGAATCACAGTTGTGTGTAAAAAAGGGCTGTTGTTTGGTGGTCCCCTGCCTCAGTTTTTGTTGTGATGTGTGATCATATAATAATATACTGTATCATAATGCACATGCATAACCTTAAATCACATACAATCTTAATTCTGGCATATTTTAACTTTTTGTGCTTGACTTTACAACTTTTAATGTATTTTTGTGGGTTATTATTTTCTAAGTTTTAAAAAAGCAAACTGGAAACACAGAAATTCAATCACGTGGAATCATTTTGACATGTACATAGAAACTTTAGATTCATTAAACCTTTAGATTCAGAGCACAGATGAGCTAATGGACTAATGGATAGTGGTAGTAGTAGGTTGTCATCCTTTCTGTGAATCGAAACGGGATGAAACGAGAATGTTGCCAATGGTTTCACAACGATTTGCTGATGGCAGAGGAATTCTGAGATTCAGGAATCTTGAGTTCATAGTTTCATAGAATTCAAAGGCAGAAAGAACCATTAGATCAGCGGTTCTCAAACCGGGGGTCGCGACCTCCTGAGGGGTCACCGTCCGCTTCTAGGGAGGTCGCGAGCTGCTTGCGCCATTGAAAAGCCATGAAATGAATTACTTCTGCATTCGGCGGCAGAAAAGGAAGGAAAAAAGAAAAGAAAAGAAAGGAAAAATGGGTTGCAGCGGCGGATAATTTGAGAAAAAAGAAAAGAAAAGAAAGGAAAAATGGGTTGCAGCGGCGGATAATTTGAGAACCGCTGCATTAGATCATGTAATCTGACCTCTTGTGGATCACAAGCCATTGAATTTCATCCAGTTTACCTCTATGTTAAGCCCAGTAACATAGGTTAGATTAAAGCATTTCAGTCCTCAGGAGACTAAACTGTTGTGTGCCACAGGCAGAGAATAGAAGAGACTGCCACTTGTCACAGTTCAGGGCAACTGTGACTAGTATTCTCCCTCCATGGTCGCATTTGCTTTTACATTCTTGAAATAAAAGAAGAGAAGAACTCAGCTTGATTCCAGAGCCCAGAGTGAGTTTCCAGGACTGGCAGTTAGAATAACAGCATTTGACTTATAAACTGAGACTACATTTGGTCTGAAATCATTTGGATATAATGAACATGGCACCCCATGATTCCATTTTTACAGCATCACCATTCAGAGTACAATTACACATCCTTTAGCAGGTCTGCTGTACATCTACTGGCATAGTTAGATGTTTTTCTCCATGGTTGCCACTAGTCAAACAACCAAGCCGGATAATTCTTATGATCAAACAGCAGGATATTGGCAAAGCTGGAAAGAGAATTCAGGTTTCCTCTGTCCTACCACATTTCCCTATCCACTGGAGGGGTGCCACATTGCCTCCTGGAAAAACAAAAGGTTATCAGTTCTGGAAATTCTCAACAGCCTTAATTTATATGAGATGAAAAAGTGCCACTCAGAGTTGGGAGTTTTCACGTGTTTTCTCTAGTTTGTTTTTCAACTGCTGGGTACATGTTATTACTTGGACTAAGGATACATTTTGAGCACTCACTTTTTTGTTAGAAATTATACAAGGTTTCAGGATTGGAAGGTGTGTTCCACTATTGTCCACAGAAAAGTACCCTTTCCACCATTGTTGTGCCGGTTGTATGCAACAATATCTGCTTTCTGATCAACATTATATTAAATCATGTAGTACATAGAATTCTGATTCTTTATATCTAGAATGAGCTACTGCAGCTTGCATTTTTTCAAGGAATAGTCTCATGGTCTTTCAGTAAATAGATAAATTTGATACAAACTTTGTGTGGTACACTGTGTAGCTAACACAATCCTTGCCCACAGTTGTTCACACTGACAAAATGCAGCATGATAACTGCAGAATTACATTTAAAACATTGGGTGAAACACCAGATATGAATGAACCCAGAACACCTTTCCTTCTACTGCAGTTTGCAATTAAGAACCACGTGCTAGATCCTGAAGAGTCAAATATTATCCCAATATTCTGCCTGTTCTATTTTTCAGTGTTCTTGATAACATGCTTATTTTTTTTTAAAAAAAAATATCATGACTGTTTGGTCCTTCTGGTGTTTCAGTTTAGTGGAACTGTAATGAGTCTGATACAAAGCATTCCTCTTCCCTAGACTCTTCTCTTGAAACAAACTTTGTTATGCTGCCAATCAACATTATGTGAAGTATTTCTGAAAAAAGCCAAGGCCAATGGTTCATTAGGAACTTGGCTCTAAATGGGTATCTTTATGATGTGGTGCCCAGATTATTTCCTTTATCTTCAGTGTTTGTGCATTTTTCAGTGAACAGTAACTGCTAACTACCCACATGGTATCATTATGGCTCTGTTGAATATGATCCCCAAACAGCTTAAACCTCACTGATTCTGCAGAAATTAATCTTGTGTGTCTGGTCCACCAAGGATGCTTATTTTACGCTGCCTGAAAGCAGCTGGAAATGACCAATGGAGAATTCCCACAGTCTAGGGCAGTGGTGGTGTTCAAACTTTTCTTGTTGTGCCCCCCTTACCAGTAATGGAATCTGTCCATGTCCCTCATTCATTACTGCACAGTTGACTCAGCAGGTTAGCTTGGGCTGAAGGTGGAACTGGAGACTGACCTGGGCATGGAGGGAGGAGCTGGGGCTAGAGGCAGAGCTGGCCTGGGGGCAAAAAAGGAATGAGGGAAGAGCTAGGGTGGGAGGCAGAGCAGGGGGTGGAGTGGAGCTGTGGCTGGGGGCGGAGTGGAGCTGTGTCAGGGGCCAGAATTGGGTTGGGGGCAGAGCGGGGCTGGCTGGTACTCTGACTGCTCCCATGGGGGCTGACCCATGCCCTGCTGCACACACCCCTGATTGTTCCTCTGTGCCCCCCTGTGGGGGGCGTGCCCCACAATTTGGGGACCACTGGGGAACTCTGCTAGTGGACCTTTTGCATATGAGGAGGGAAGAGGCATGTTGGGGTGTTCTGAGTGTGCGGTGTGGATGGGACAAGGGTGGGAGGGAACATGGCAAAGCTCCACTACACGTGATCTTCCACTAGCATAAAGACCTTATGCCAGTGATGAGAGTTAGGGCTGCTGAGTAGAGGCAAGGTGGCTCAGAATAATGGGAGCTGGCACAGGCTGTGTTCAGCACACCTCCTCAGATGGAGTGGTGAATCAAGCCCATAGACTATGACAATCTAATTTGTGTCTAGTCCTGTAAGGTGATAGCAGTTCTGGTGCTGACAGAACCTGTGGAAGGGATCGACATGTTTGAATTTTGAGAATAAAATCTTTGGCTTTGATTCGATCCCTTTTTCTAGATGGTTTTAGCTGTTTGTTTTGCTGACTTGTGGAGCTATTAGGCAACATCAGTATGGAATTCACCACCACTACAGGGCTATTATACAGGCCACATTGTCGTCCAGGGCCAAGTGCTTTTAAATGAGCAGAGCAGTTGGCAGTTGTGAGCAATAAAGTAGGGCTGGCTGGGAAAACAAGGGTTCCATTTTGTGAAAAATGATGAGGTTTTGCCATTTCGTTTCAGTCACACTGGGATGAAACCGAGACCTTCTGCAATGTTTCATGAAAAAATAGAGAGACCCAGTGGCGCTGGAACAGTTTTTAGAGTGGGGGTGCTAAGAGCCATTGAACAAAACTGTAAATCCTGTATATGATGGAAGCCACTTTAAGTCAGGGAGTGCGGGAGCACTCCCGGCACCCTTGTTCCAGCACCCCTGGAGAGATCCCAGAATAGCCTGGGATGTGGGAGACCAAGTTTCAGGTGAGTGAGAGACAGACAAAAGAGTAACTGATGCTTTTCTGACTTGTATGAGAGAGAGAGAGATACCATGAAAAGAAGGAGAGTATTGAATAGCTGGATGGGGTCAGCAGAAACATAAGCTACTGTGCCCTAACCACTGAGCTATAGTCAGAATCCCTCTGGCCCAATGACTTTTTCATTACAGTGGATTCCGGTTAATTGGGCCACCGGTTAGTTGGGGCAGCCGCTTAATCGGGCCAAATTGTTCTGGTCCCGATGTGTCCCAATTAACTGGAATCCACTGTGTTTATAAAGTGTAACAGTTTCAACAGAAGAGACTGAGAACAACCTACCCCAGAATAGCCCAGTGGTCAGGGGACTTGCTGGGGGTGTTGAAGAGTCAGGTTCAAATCTCCAAAACAAGCAGAGCAGAGACTTGAATCCGAGATGTCACACACATGCCAGTTGACAGCTCTAATCACTGAGCTATTGGCTGTTTTTCTCTCACTCTGATGTTTTGACCAACTCTTCCGCTCTGGACCTGAGAAATCTTTCCTAATGAAAGAGTAATCAAAATCGATACATTTATGCGAAAACTTTCAGTTTGGATGAATCCTCATTTTCCAACCAAAAAATTTCATAAAAAAATTCCTGATTAGCTCTGTGATAAAGGACTGCAAATAAAGGGAAGAGTTGCATGACATCTTACAGCTTATTGTGCCCTTTCTCCTGAGGAAGGAAGCTATTCATTTAAGAGTTCCCTCTGAGGAGAGGAGGATTGTCCAGTCATTTAATGCTTTCTCAAAGATCTCACAAAAAAAAGACCATTTCATACCATAAAGTCCATGGTGCTGTTTCAGGGGATGCAGAGTCTGCCAAGCACCTGACGTGACCCAACATGCTCACATCAGCACAAATCAGGAAGAGTGAGAATGTGAAAAATGATTTAAAAGAAAAGGACATACCAGTTCTGCCAAAAGGTTGTTTGGACTCAGCTCAAATGATAGGCATAGGTTTTCCCTGTCTCTACTGGTTGTAAAGCATAAATTCCTCCTTTCAATTGAATCATGCAATGCCAAAAACAGTAACTGCAAAAATGTCATAACAATCTTAGTATTACTCTGTTTCCCTCCTCTCTCCTTTGTACAGCTCCAACTTTTGTATATCACATACTGGTACTGTACTGTAGCAGGAAGCTGTTGTTTAGTGTTGCCTTTGGATGTTTTGTTAAAATTTTTGGATATTTCCATATTGGACCTTGGCACCTTCTGCATGAGACAAAATGGAAGCTGATCATCTTCTGCTAGTACAGTCTAAAAAATAAGACACTTGCAATGAGAATACTTCCCTTCTCATGAATGTTCATTTGGGAATTTTAGAAGCTGAGATTAGATTTTAATTTATTCCTCGTTGAGAAATGTACCCATTACTTGGGTGGGATATATTTTGATTGATAATTCGGCTTTGAAGATGAACTCCTGGAAGAATTATGCTCATTGAGATGGACATGAAGTGGAAATTGCTTGAAGTGTTGTGGAAATGCTTGGTGTCTAAACAGTGAGGTTTGAACATTGAGTGAGTCACACTGTGAAATCATAGAGATGAATAATATATAAAACTATGGTCTATTCTCTTCCTTCCCCATGACACACACAAATACAAACACACATCCCAGATATACTAGGAAGGTAGGCCCCAGTCCTACAAAATACATTCCCACAGCCAGACAGAATGTCAGCACAGAGCTCTTTTATAAGGTCTCGACTTTGAGATGCACCTACATAGTGAGTCAGATAATTTTAATGCAATCTCTGGAATGGAGAATATAGTAAATGTTTAATGCATGGATGCTCTGTCCCTATTCCTGATGTACACCAGCAAAACTGAATGATATTTCCCTCTCCCTTCTTCTTTGGATGAAGTACAGCAGAAACTAATGTCAAATGTAGTATTCAGCAGGACTTCTCATGTGTGTCTGAGGGCTTGGGACTTTGTGGGAAGCAAGTAATGTTAGTCCAACAGAAACAAGAAAATTGGTTGTTTCACCTACATCTCTGTTAAAAGGGCATTTCTTTGAAGTTTATGTCCTCCAGAAGTCAATGAATTAAATATGGGCCCCATTGAAGTTAGTGGCAAAACTTAAATTAGCACCAGCTGCATTGGTTCTCCAATCATTGAACCTCTGCCATGTTTCCTATCCTCCTCCCCTGAAAAATTGGCTTTGACCATCCCCTGGGTGACCCTAAAGTAGCTCAGGGTGGGCATGTCAAGAAAAATATGGGAAGTCTATCCCATCACATGCTTTCTAATTGTTTTTCAAACTGTATGAAGCTCTGAGATCTGTTCTTCCCATCTCAATTAAGTTTATTTTTAAAAACCAAATCTATTATTATTTTAAATTATTCCAGCCAATAAAAAATGAAATGTTAGCTAATCTGTTTTGCTTCCTTCTAGGTAGTTACATTCTGCTACAATCTACATTCTGCTACTATTAATATGTCACCAAAATGGTGTGGTTTCATAATCAAAATAGCCTACTGGAGGATTAATTTCAGAGAAAATCATAAAGTTGTATTGTTAATACTTCTAGCAGAGTGCCAAATCCTAGAGTCCTTAATCAGGGCTTGTCTACATGGAAATTGGAACTCAAATAACTAAATTGGTGGTTAATCACATCTTTCGCTATTTCAGTGCAAGTCTGTATGTGAACACTCTCTGTTCTGGAATTTCTGTGCTCTATTTCCATATAACTTAAGCTGGTCAATGAGCTATTTCAATATATGACTTAAAGTTATATCTAAATAGGGCAATATTATTCCAAAACAAAGAGTGTTCACACCCAGACTTGCATCAAAACAACTAACAGTGTGAATTGCAACTCTTTTAGTTTTTTCTTTCTTATTTCCGTGTACACAGTTCCTTTACTCTGACCTTATTTTGACCAAACCTTCTAATTACTTCAATGGAATTTCTGACTGAGAAAGATCTGTATAGAATATGAGCAAAATCTTTGAGACTTGTCCCAGGATGAACATTATTATTGATATTTGTCATTCACTTGACTATTTTTCAGCCACCAATAATATTAATTATTTTAGATCATTTAGAATGCCTTTTTTCATGTATTTCTTCTAGCCAGTTTGTGACATGTATATCCCCACAAATGCTATGGTCCTGATTCATAAAGCACTGAAATCAATAGAAAAGAGTCCATTCTATTAACTTGGCTTTGGATCAGGTCCTAGAAAATGGTTCTAATCTTGCCTACAATGGTGACTATAAAAAAAAATTAATCATTTACCAAGAGTGACCATATATCTTAGCACCTTGCACAATGGGATCTTGGTCCATGACTAAGCTCAGACATGCTATCGTGATACAAATAATAATATTTATAAGAAAATATAAATGAAGTGTCTCAAACACCACTTTGTAGTTACTGTTGATAAGTGCTGACCTCCTAATGGCAACTCCTGTAACAAGTATTTTACAGATACTGTAACAGTGTAAGATAATTTTTTCAAACATACTATTACTGTTGTCTGACTTGGATCCTCTACTCCTTAGTAATGCAAAAATCTAACATATTATATATAGTCTTCTAAATAGCCTCCTTAACTCAGCATAATTCAGTTGAACCAAGTTATAAAATGCACATTATTTAATATATTTTTGTGAAATATATTTATAATCTCTTGAAAACAAGCAGGTCTCTATTAATCTGTTATTTCCCGCACAGGCAGGGGATGTTTTAAAACAATAAGTAAGAAGACATGAATAATACAAGACAGTCAGTCTTCCTTTTCACTGTTTTACTAATTTGAGGTCAAATTTTGGCTACATACAAGCCGGGAGTCTTAATCTGGAACCAAAAATGTGCTTCATAAAGCTCACCCAGCACTTATCAGCATTAGTGTTTATGGAAAGGATTATAAGTGATGTGAACAAATTACTTAGCAGAACCTATTCACAGATTTCAAAGAGCAATGTCCTAAGTGTCCTAAAATAGTATACAAAAGATTAACTGGAAACATTTTTCCAGTTAATGTTGCAGACTATTTTGCAAAGCAATGAAGATGTTAGGACCATAATTTGAACTATGGCTTTAATTTAAGCAAATATATAGAAAATATGAATGACAACTTAAGCTGTATAAAGCCTTTCTTCCAAATCCACACGTAGGCATTAACTCTCAT
Source organism: Dermatemys mawii (assembly GCA_007922305.1). Taxonomy (NCBI): domain Eukaryota; kingdom Metazoa; phylum Chordata; order Testudines; family Dermatemydidae; genus Dermatemys; species Dermatemys mawii. The sequence continues at coordinate 18,505,362 of ML677341.1, read as the reverse complement.
ATTTGAGATGGTGTGCTTATTTGCTAAGCGCAAAGATGGTTACGAAAAAGCTTTCCTGACTGAGGATAAAAGCTGAAGTACTCTTTAATTTTGGTTACTGCCAGGCTCATTTCAGCAACCACAATAGTTATTTGGCTCCATACCAAGAAGTGGCAATGCAGTACTTACATGTCTATGGATCAAAATTAGATGAAAAATTGCTGTTTCTCATCTCCAAAGCCATTTGCTGCATATTTTATAGGCCTCAAGATGCCTTTTGTAATATGTGATAACAGAGCCAACTGAAGCATCTGCCTGGAAAGAGATTACTTTAATTATGGACTCAATGTCCTATTTTCTGCAAGTGATCCCCAGAGAGTATCTTACTGCAGGATGAGAGGTGTTATGATGCACATTAAAACCTACAAGTCAAAAACAAAGAGGTTGTAAAAGTGAGACAAGGACACCTATAAACTCTCCATTCTTTTAGTTGGTTGCTAAAAAACAAACAAATCCCTTAATCCTACACTTTTTAATTATTCTAACACCTGTTATAATGAATGTCTATTTATAAAAGGAAAAATAAACCTTTAAAAAGAATAAAATCTTACAGTTGTTCCTGACTGTTACATATATTGTGAAAGGGCTTATTTTTAAAACACGCATGTTTTGCTTTGAAGTGTTTGAATGTATTAATTGTTAGCAACGTGGTAGAATAAGGAAGGTGTATCTAAGTGTCTTTCTTGTCAGTTCCTGTTCTTGGTAACAAGTAAAGTTTCTCATCATTAAGAATTCATTTGTGATTCACTGTAATAGCACTGATCATAATGACTTCATAATGACTATCATGTATGTTTCCATTAAAATTCTGTATAAATCAGGATTGATTTAGCATTATTTAATGGATACTTAAAATAAAGTTTTACCCTGTCTTTATTCATTAAAAAACTAGAGTTGTTGAGCTGATGAGCTAGAAATTGTTTATCTTAAAATATGGAGCATTTTTAAATAATGGCTTAAAATGAGAATTTCCCCAAAATGTGCAAGATCACGTACATCAAGAAAGAATATTAATAATCAGTGAGTTATTAATTTTCCAGTGATATATTGCATGCCACCTTTTGGGTACATATCATGACAACAGTGTGCCAGTTGGCAATGAATTGTTCTTAGAGTTACACACTGTACAGATATATAGAAAGACAAATTGCTCCTACTCAGAAGTTGAACCTACAGCCTAAGGTTGAACTAGCCTGATTTCAAGGGCAGCCACTGAAACTCTTTTAGGGCCCAATTCTGAGATGTGCGAAGCACCTTCAACTTCCATTTAAGCACTAGATTGTTGTATTTGTGCCTGTATGGGAGGTTGAATAAGTCAACTGGAATAACTAATTGAACCAAAAGCACACCCAAAGCTTTGCCCAAATACTTTAAATGGCCAGAACTCCATCTTTTTAAGAGGCCATGAATCCCATTGGCAAATGCAGTTGAATTCTTGTTTCCCCTCCCATAGAAAGGTGGAGGAAGGTGGACTACCCAAAGAGAGATTGTGCCTTGGTGAGGCACTATTTCTCACAGGACTCATTGAGCATAGGGATATGTTCCCTGCTCCATCCCTTAAGATAGAACAGATTGTCTCTCTTGGAGAACCATTCTTTTCCTCCCCACCGCTACTCAGGTGAGCGGGTTCCTCGGCTGGAGCAGAAGCAAGCAGTGTTTTCCAAAGCAACAGAACTGCTATGGCAGAAGGCCTTTCTGTAGCAATGCAAATGGAAGAGCTGCTTTGGCAAGCGTTCCTCCACATACACCTCCTCCTTGCCACAGTTTGCCTGGCTGCTCAAGAGCCATCACAATCTGGTCCTAAGTCAATGGGAGTTGCAATACTCAACACCTCTCAAAAGGCATTCATCGCCTCAAAGAATCAGACCCTTAGAGTCAGCTGTTACAGGAAGTGTTAGAAGTATGCGAAGAGCAACAAAAGCATTTGGAAAGAGGGTGGTCATCTTATTTGTGAACGTATATTCCAGAACAGCCTTTGGAGTTGATCCTACTGAAATGTATTTTGAAAGGGCTTTCAGTTCATCACCTAAATCACTCGCATCAATGTCGCATATGTCATCATGTGTCAACACTGTCTCTAGTGCCCTACATTGCTGGTGTAAGTCTTCTTCAGGTATAGTGAGGAGTTTTGGAATATCATACAACATCCCAAATATACTGCTGTATTCCTTGAACTGCATGAAACTTTCTTCAGCTGACCGTACTGCACAATCTAGCACTTGGTTAAAGAATTCAACTTTGAATTGTTGTTTGGGGTCTCTTATGGGATTATCCTGTGTCGCGTAATCAAAATATCTTCTTCGGTCACTCTTGTATTCTTGAATAAGTGGGAAAATAGCTTCAGTATGAAGTTCCTGTACCAACTTCTGTGCGCTCTTCAGAGCATTTTGAAATCCCTCACCTGACCGGTAAGACTGTAGGTATGACTTTATTTTGTCCAGTTGTTCCTTGCTCCAGATATATCAAGGTCAACACCTTGGAGTCTCTTGCTTACAACATTTATTTCAAACAGTATGTCACGCAACAACACTAAGCCACACAGAATTTGAAGTTATGTATATTTCTGGTGATTCCATTTCCCTCTGCCACTGTTCTCCCACAAACAGTTCTTGTCATAGCATTATCCTCCATTATGGCAACTATGGCATCATCTATCTTCCCAATTTGGTGGTTGATAGGATTTATCGCCTCCACTTGACTTTCCCATCATGTGGCATTCAGTGGTTTCAGTGTCAGAGGGGATGTTCCCAGATGTTGCTTCAAAATTTGCCAGAGAAAAGTACATAAATGCTTTGAATTACATTAAAAAATTGAGTATCCTCACTCGAAACTGATGCTGCGTCACTGACCACCAGGCTCAATGAATGAGAACTGCATGGGACAAAAAAAGCTTGAGGGTTTAACGCTCGGATCTGTGTCTGCACACCTCTGTTCTTTTCTCTCATGTTGGCACCATTATCGTAGCCGTGACCTCTCATGTCAGCTATCACAATTCCCATATCTTCCAGCTTTTTAAGAAGCACATTTATCATACCAGCTCCTGTAGTATCATCAATGCCAGTAAATTCTAGAAAACGCTCTCTGATGGTCACCATTGCAGGGCCATTTTCGCTACGTTCTGTTGTTGTTACGAAACGCAGCATTAAAATAATTTATTCCGTATGGCTGATCTCAGGTGTACAGTCCAGAATAACAGAATAATAGCTTGCTAAAGTCAGATCTGCAACAATCTTCTGTTTGACTTTTGTTGACAGTAACTATATGATCTCATTTTGAATTGATTTTCCAAGGTAGTGAGGTATGTACATTTCTTGGGTGGTAACTCTTCCTAGATGCTCCCGGAATACAGCATCAAACTCGGCCATCAGCTCCACAGTTTTAAGGAAGTTTCTATTGTTTGGCATATGCAGCTGACCTGAAGTGCCACACAGTGCTAGGTTTTGGGTAGCTCACAATGGCAATGAGCCTGTTCAGAACATTTTGCCAGTAAAGAGACTTTGATGCAATCTTCTCTTGATGCTGGTCATCTATGATGGCCTTTAACCTTAGTCTCATCTCAAGCTCTTTCTACCTATCAATGCTCTCTGGTGATTTGCTGCCTTCTCATGGCATGCTAGATTTCTAGCCCGATTTTTCCCATCCTTTGTTCCTGTAGAACCCAATGTGTCTGGAACATTAGACTGGAAGAGTTTACAACAAAAACAGTATGCAGTATTCTGGATTTTTGCGTACATAAGCCATGGCCTCTTCACTTTGTCACCATTGGGGATTTCACACCAGTAAAGAGTTGGATGGAAACGTCTATTTTCATTGTCTTTGGGGAACATGAAGTTTTTCACTTGCTGTGACTCATGCAGTACCAGGAAGTCCCTCAAGCTACTGCTCAAGTGGTTCCACAGTCCTGGATCATCTAGACTTAAGGAACTAAACTCAGTAGCAGCTGTTTCTTGTGCCTCCACCACACTCTTCTCTGATCTACACTTTTCTTCAGGAATGTGCATGGTTACATCCATTTGAGATGGAGATATGGATGCTGCAGTAGCTGTCAGGTCATCTGCACTCTGACTAACTGGAAGATCAGGCATCTCCCCACCACTCTCATCCTCACTGGGGCCGGAAATCTCACCGTGAACATTTGTGTCTATGTATCTCAGGAGAACCCCTTCCTGCTTAGATAGAAAAGCTTCCTTTGCTTGCTTTCTTTTTCTGAATGCTGCCCCAGAGGGGCTTTTTTTTCTCTCACTCATGACTGCTGTTCTGTGGTAGCTATAGTGTCTCTCAACATTCAGCTGAAGGGGACAAATAAGCACGCTGGTAGCAGGGCCTGAGTGAGGGAAGATATTAGTGTCTTAAGGGTCTAACTGGCTCCTACTACTTCAGTTGACTGCCTGTTCTCCTCAAGTGGATTCAGGGAAGCAGCAGGAAACTCCCAGAAGCTGGTGTTAATTAGTCCAGGCCCCTGGGGGTGATAGAGAGGTACGTAATAGGCTCCTTCTCCTCTCTCTCCCTGCAGCTCCTGCTGCTTTCGGTTATTCATTTTCATCTTTTCTCCTGCCTGCCTGTTATGTCTCTTGTGTCCTTCCTCCTCCAGCGCAGCACCCCACCATCTCTGTGCATCTAGAGCAGGGAGAATACACATGCACCAGCAGCAGAAACAATTTTCTACACTCTGGGTCCTAGTGCTGTCCCCCATAGTCTGGAACCTGTGGCAGCCACCTCAATTCACCTCATGGTAAAGCTAGCCCTGCTAATTCCCTTTCCTCTCCTGCACAAGTGCATAGAGCATTTATTGATTAAGTCCCAAGTTTTTAACACAATAAACATTTGTCCCTGTTGAAAGAAGCCCATGAGTCCCAAGGGATTTCTGTGTCCCTTTTGTTTTCTTCTGAAGACAAAGATGACATTTTATCTTGGTTCTAAAGAAAAGATGCAGCTAGCTTTCACATTTCTGGCCCAGTCAAGGACTTCATGGAATGTTTTCAGGATACAACAGTATGTTTTTGCAAACATATTTTTCTTTACAGATAAACAGAGTTTTTCCTAATGTTTCTCCATTTTATGTTCCTTTAATAATGCTGTTACAACAGTTTCTGTGCTGGAACTTTCACCACATTTTGTTAAGGAGTTCAATTGTGGCTCTCAAGCAAAAGCCACACATTGGGAATGATGAGGAATTTCACAGTTCTGGCTGGATTGCAGGAGGCCAGAGGCACAATGCCTCTTGGAGCTTTAGGAACACAGCCATTGTACCAAACTTTCAAAAGGTGCAACATTCACACCCTAATCAAACATACTGGGCAAGGTCTCCTGACTATTGGTTAGGACTTGGTTCTCTGTATTTTCCATCTCCATAGCGCTCACAAAAGGGGTGAGGGAGGAGGTTCTCTCTGCTTCCTCTGCTCTGCTCCAGCGTTTCACATCCACACAAACTGAATGCAATTGAGTCTGAATGTTTAGCATGCAAAAGTTTACTTCTGCATTCACTGGTTTTTGTCTCTAAATATTTCCTGTTTAATATAATTTAGACATATGTATTCCTGTTTTCAGATCTGATTCCTCAGGTCTAATTGTGGTAGCAAATGTATGTGATTTACTTCTTTCTCCTTTTACGTTCCTGTTATAATACAGAGCCTACTTCAGCTACCTGCCCAAGAAATTGATGTATTCACTATAAATAAGATACATTTTAGAAATTAATTTTCTATTTTTTTCTGATTTTATCCTTGAAAGTGAATACAGTACTAGCATATTTACTGAACAAATTGTACATTTTTTTGTTTATATAATACCTTTAAGGAGATCATTAATACCTTAACATGATATCGAGGCTACTGGTCAAATATAAGGACTTAGGGGAAATTATACTTTGCAGTAACATAGGACATGACTTTCAGCCTATAAGAGTCTAGGAGTTTGTATTTTAGTTTGTTAGACTTATACAGAAGATATGCAGAACTGCATGAAACTCATTAGTTTTAGTAGTTGCAAATTGCATTTGGCCTTTTTTTAGTATTAAGCTTTTAGAGGTTTATTTTTAGTACTTTGTAATGATTTACAGACCTTAAGCATTTTGGGAGATTGCTTGCTTGCTATTGTTGAGTTTGAATGAACCCAAAATTCCAGCAAGGTCCATTCTCTTTGCCTTTTGGGACACCACAAAAATTTTTATGAGCGTATGTAGAGTCATTTTGGGCTTTCCTTGGCTACCAATCTGAAGCTTGACTAATAGCAAAGTAAAACTCTTGCCACTACAGTCAAAGGATTCTGGGATGTTTTTGACCAAAGAGCACAATGAACTGGAAAGGAAAAGTGAGAACAAGTTGTTTCCTATTACTGTGTCTGCAGGATTTTTTAAAAATTTTATTTATTTTTTTGCTTTGGCGGCCTTCCGGACGCCCTTTTTTTTGTAGGGGGGGCAGTTGTGCTCTTCGTGCTTGGGGCGGCAAAAAAGCTAGAGCCGGCTGGCCCTGGTTCCAGGATATATGTGGAGAGGAGAGAGCTAATAGAGGGAGTGGAGGAGGCTTTCAATGCAGTATGAAACCCAAAGCTTAGGCCAAGTTAGTGACATTTTGTTGATCTTCATTCGAGTTTCAGGTTTAGTAACAAAACCCTAAGGTGAGTGAAATTCAGGCTTTGCCTGGCTCTGGAAGTTTTGCAGTGCTCTAAGGAATAGTGTTTTGCAAATTCCTTTAAATTTTCTTTGAAAAATGAATAAATATAATTTTAATGAGCCTTGTTGCTTTTTTGTTTTGAACTGGCAAAATAATAATGTTATTAGGACTTCTTTTCTGTGTAAGAAGTCCTCCCCCTCCCCGAATACATTTCACGGTTGATTTATGAATCCCTTGAAAATAAGATTTATAATGAAATTCTGACAGATCCTTAACTAAATTAGCATAATAAGTGGCAACGTAATAATACCTTTCAAGCTTGTGCATTCCTGCAGACATACTGTCACTAAGAGAGCATTTGCCAAAGGTGGAAGTACTTTTTAACCACAGCTGGGCAGCACACTATAGAGAATTCACCAGCTGAAAGTTGACTGCCTGCTGCAAATTCTGAAGCTATGCATTTATAGAGTCTATATGAATGGAGTTAAAACAGCAGTAGCATTACCACAACAGCATCAAACTAAGAATAAAGAATAAATAAACTTTTCAGTTATTGACTATTAACCCCTGTATGAAAGTATGAAAAGTATGACATTTGCTATGGTGAGTTCTGAATTTCAGCATTTTATTAGAATTTAAAGTCAAAACTAGAGTAGCAGCTAGGTAAGTGACTTTATGTTTTGAAAGTTCTAAATTTAGCTTCTTTATATGCTAATGCTTTATTTTGACCAGTTTTACATAAGCCAAAGTTTTGGCCGTATTCATTATTTGCATACTTCGGAGCAGATTCTGCTCTCAGTCAGGCTGTGAGTGTATCCATTAAAAGCAATGGAATGACAGTGATGTCAAACCTATTTAGCAATATCAGAATCTGAGTCTTTATTTGGAAAAGTCGTGTTTCTATCTCCAATCTAGTATACATAAAATCAGTGGCTTGCCATTTAGATATTTTTATTTGATATATTTAAAAGATATTACAGTTGGAGCTGAGTGAAATTTGTCATCCAAAACTTTATTTCAGTGAAAAATTCCGATTAGGCAACACTGAAATGTTTTGCGAATTCATGTTGGTTTTGCTGAATCGTTCATCTCAAACAAAAAAAGAAAAAATCTGAAATGGTCTAAATATTTTGTTTTGACATTTTCATAGTGGTGTTCATTCATGTGGGACATAATTATATTGATATACTAACAGCATATTTTAAATGGTGTGAAACTTAATATTTGTTCAAAGGGGAAGTTAAATTGGGAGAAATATATGTCCTTTCTGGACCATTAAAGCAAGCTGTTAATTCTGTTTTCCATCTTGTAGATTAGTAGGTTTATTTCGGAAAACATGAAGATTGGTGGGGGAAGGAAACTTGATCTAGGAAATTTTAAAAAGGGGTGAAGTAGCAGGACATTTAGGTCCTTCAACAAGGCCCAGGGACCTTTTAGCTTTATTGGGTAATCTGTTGCAGTCCGAGAGAAGTCCAAACACTAGGTGCTTCAGAGTAAATAAGGGTTTAGAAAAGCTCTAAATGGAAAATTAGATCCCTGCCCAGGGACGTTAGGGATATAGTAGGAGAAGTTATGGAAAGTTACTTTAATTTTTGTTTCAGTAAGGTTCTATTCAGCTTCTCAAGTATTTATATACCAGTCTCAAATTCCCAAACTTTCATTCTCTTCAACGTGCACCAAATGAACATATTAAAGGATAATTCCTGCAAAAGAAGGTCAGTTCTTGAATGCTTTCTGTAGTGTAATTGGCATGAAGTTGCTTTTTTTTTTTTCAGCATCAGGAACAGGTGATCTTTTACATTGTTTTTGATTTTAATGTTATGTCCACTGAAAGAAGCAACTCATGTGAATTTGTGTTTTCTTGCTCATTTGACTTTAAATAACCTAAGGGCAGTGTATCATTGAAAGCTCTTTTTCCAAACTCATTTGGGATTTTTATTTTTTTAGATTCTATCAACATAGAAGCACATTAATAATCATCACTGAGCTTCATTAACTGTTTTACCTTTTTTGACTGAGTAGATATTCTGGCATTTTCTCAAGTAGATATCCAGGCTTTTATGTGCTTCTGACCCACATCACTCCAGAGTGCACCAACACCAAAGGGCCAGTCTAACTCCTCTAAAAGTCAATGGAAAAATACCACTGACCAATGGGATTTGGATCAAGCCTCAATAGCAAAAGATCTATAAGCTGTAGCTTAAGAATAAGGAGTGGAAGCATTAACAAAGCAGATGGTGCAGACACAAACTAAATTTTCAAGCTTAGGTCCTTAAAATTAGGTTCTAAATCCATATTTATGCACCTTATGACTGGCCTGATTTTCAGAGGTGTGGAAAATCTACAGGTCCCTAACATATCTGAAAATCAGGCCAATCATTAGGTGCCTAACTATAAGAAATGGTTGGGAATTTTTAATTGGAATGATTTTCTGATGGAAAATATTGTTTGATCTGAACTGGAATATTTTGGGTTTTGAACTGATGTGAAATATTTTGTTTCAAATGAGCTCAATAAAACATTAAACTGTATTTCCCTATTGTATTGCCTTATGGGAGTTGTAATTCAGGCTTCTGTTCTCTCCCACGGTCTGAACTCCTTGAAGGACTACATCTCCCATGATGCAATAATTTTTTTCCTCTGATTGAACTGCATGGGTCATCAGGGAGTCACATGATTCTAGATGCATTCCAGGAGAAGTAGGTCTGACAGAGATCCTGGATCATAAGGAAGAGAATAGCATCAGGCTCCAAAACTACAACTCTCATAGGGAAACACACCACTGTGGGAAAGTGCAGGTTAAGAGTGAGCTGACTTGAAACAAAGCATTTCAGGTCAGTTCAGTAAACTGAAACAAAGCATTTTGATTTTGGGAATATGTAAATATTTCATTTAAATCAGAAATATTTCAATATTTTTGATTTAAATGAAATATTTACAACTAAAATTTTTCAGAATTTTTCCAGATCTTCCATTCTGTGAAGAAATTTGAAATGTCAACTTTTTGTCCCAATTTGGGATGAAAACAAATGTTGAAATGGCAAAATTTCCCAAGTTTTAAAATTTGGGCCACAACTCTCCTAACATATACTATTACGAAATTTTCAGCATCTAAAAACATAACATTAAGGTTCATAGTTAAGTATTCAAAAGTGAGGAAGTATGAAAGTTACAAGTGAATATACAACTTTAACTCTGTCCTTTCATGTGTAGACATTATAATAATGTAGTGATCACATACTAATTCTCAGATAATATTTATGTTTGTATCTTTTGCAGCATTAGATAAAATGGGTGTCAGAGATAATATGATTGAGTAATGACTGCTTGATAATCTACACGGACAAAGGGACAGAATTAATGTGTATTCAACCTTAATTTTTATGCTTCCTCACTTTCAGTTGCTTACCTATTGTGACAAAGCTCCAAGTTTGTACTTGTGGGTCCTGCGCTTCCTGGCAGATTTAGGGGCCTCAGAAACTCATCTAGGCCCCAGAGTGACCTCCCTTTCTCAGTATAACTGGCAAGAGTCATCACCTAGTGAGTTACCTTCATCACAGGCCAGTATGCAAAGTGGAAAAAGGGGAGGGAGCCCGGGCCCGCCCTCTACTCCGGGCTCCAGCCCAGGGACCCTAATAGTATCAGCTAAGATGGCTGACCTTTTATCCACAAAACACAATTCAATTCCCTGGGCTATTTCCCCACAGCAGTCCCTGCTTCTTCAAACTCCACTTCACCCTTACCTCAGGGCCTCCTTCCTTCTGGATGATATGTTGTCCACCACTCAGTCTCACCAACAGCACAACCTCCTTCCACAGCTCCTGACACCCACAGCCCACCTGACTAACTGGGAGGTTTTTATCTGGATTCAGCCAGTCCCTGATTGGCTTCAGGTGTCCCAATTAGGCTAGCTGTTTCTACTCCTTTCTAGAAGGTTCTTAATTGGCCCCAGGTGTTTTGATTGGTCTGGAGTAGCCTTTGTTTGGCTATCCAGAGAACAGGGACCTGCACATCCTGAGACTAATATACCTGCCTTCCAGCACTCTCCTATATCCTTCTGGTCTGACTCTGTCACACTATGCAATATGTGCTTTGCCTTGACATAGTTAAGAATGCAACAGATTGTTGCTTATTACCATTTTCTAATGAGGAAGTGTGTACCTGGGTGGGATCATGAGACAACAGATTAGGGGGCAATGTATCAGTTTCACCCAATTGTAAAGCATTTGAAAATATCAGACTGCTGTGTATTACTAAATATTGTTATAACTGTCCTACAAACACACACACAGAGATTTAACCTGGATCACATTTTTGGCCAAGTACCAAAACACTCAAGCTGAACAGGCATTGGGCTATTAAACAATTATTGTCATGGTTTCCCAAACAGAGTTAATCATATTTTTCAATCAAATTGTAAATTCACTGGAAAATGCAGTTTCCAGGTAACTGTTCATGAATATGGTGAATAGTTTTGGCAAATTAAAAATTGAGGATTTTTTTAAAAATCAAAAAGTTCATTTTGATATTAAATAAACCATTTCGACATTTTGTTTAAAAAGAAACCTTAAGAGTTTCAAGTCAACATTTTCAAAAAATCTTGATTTGAAAAGACATTTTCAAAGCAAATTGCCATTTTATTTAGAAAATGTCATTCTGAACCAGCATTCAAAATGTTTCATTCAACTCAAAACAACATTTTTTTGGTTTTTGTTTCAGTGAGAAAAAAGGGAAAAACAGTTTCAGTTTGAAACTAATTGGTATTTTGGGGTTTTGCCCACCGAACCAAAAAAATCAATTATTCGCCCATCTTCTCTTGAGTGCAATTAATGGTCTCTGATTGTGTCTCCTTGGCTTCTAGCTTTGCCAAAACAAAGGAAAGGAAGGAGCTGGCTAACCATGGAGGGGAAAGATGCTTGTGCACTATACACTGAGGGAGGCTTCCCACATTGTGATCAAATATTGCAAATATGTTACAGCCAGCCTTAGGGAGAAAATAAATTACCATGCAAGTCTAAATAAAATAGAAAGTCCCTTAAACAGAATTCTTTTTAAATTATTTATACTGAGAGTCATTATGTGTTACTGGATTGACTGAGAGAAACTCCTGAGTTGTAATTCCAGTTCTTTCACTAACTTGCTCTGTGACCTTGATCAGTTTATTTAGGCCACAAGTTTTAAGTGTCCACCAATTTTCGGTGCCTCCGTTTATGACTGCCCAATTTAAGACACTTTTGACCCATTTTTTGAGATTCCGAGCACCCGCAATGCCAGTTAACAAGTTTAGGCCCTTCCCACACAATCTGTAAAATGGGGATAATATTCTTGATTTACATAGGATTGTGAGAGATTTACTTCATGCCTGTAAAGTATTTGATAATATAAAACTGCTAAGTATTATTAAATATCTTTATAACTGTCCCCAAAACACAGATAAAGAGAGACATTTAATCTGTACCATATAATTATGGAAAACCCAACATTGAAACTAAACTTCTCAAAGTACTAGAAATTATACTGTATGTAACAAATTAAACTGCACATAACAAATCCCCTGGCAGAGAGATCAACTATATGACTTTAACACCTGTCAAATATCTTTAATGTCAGTGATTCTTTGTGTAAGCGAATTTCCTCTATGGTCCCCTGCTGCTTAACTTTAATGTAGTGCAATGTTTACTATGGATCATATTCTACTATCCTCATTCCAGCAGTAGTCCCACTAAGGTCAGTTGGAACCATTGTGGAGTGAAGTGCTAGTCATGTGACATGGAACCTCTTGTGGAGTAAGGTACTGTTACTCAGCATGAGTAAGGGTATCAGAATCTGACCCATTTGGCAAAGTAAAAAGGCTAAAGTAGCTAGCCTAATCCTGATTATTTAGATACTTTCCAAAATATAAATCTATCTGCAATTTAACTTGTTCTTTATGGAATGAAAAGAATAACTCAGTAATTCAAGCACTGAATAATGGTCTAGTGCAGCTTATTATTTAATAATTTGAATAACATCAAGGATAGAATTTTTCCACTTTTTCTTTGAGATCTTCGTCTTGTTTTAAGGAGGAAATGAGGAAGAATCCAAAACAGATTAATTGTGAAGTCTGGTCTACACAATTTAATATGATAGAATTTCTTTAGGTCTGATGTTGCCTATTTCCATCATTGTACCAGAAATGACAGCTGTTTACAATCTGATACACACATAGTTTAAGGATCTTAGTATAATTTTGAGTGAATGAATGACTTGTTATTTTTTGCCTAACTACTATACAGGAGTGATTTATAAAACCATGCTACGTGCTGCTTGTTACTTTGCATTCTCCAGGCTAGATGTGACATCAATATCATTAAATGAATTCACAGTGACACTGCTCTGCAACTATAGCTTTTGATATAAGGGTAACTGAACATAAATCAGAAATTATGTTTAATTCATAAGATGCACCAATCTCTCACTTTGGTGTGGGTTAGGTTAGGAGGTGTCACAAATATGTTTTACTGTACCTCTTTGATTATATTCAGGCTCTATCTGCGTGTCTTTATGCTCGATGTGAAAATAATATATGGCTATGCAGTGCAGTGTTTCAGTGAATAACATTTGTTTTTTATTTATTTGGGTACAATTGGTTATTGTTTTACCACAGCAGAAAAAAAGGAATGTATTTACATGAATATACTTAAAGTGATACTTTAGGAATATGTATATTTTGAAAAATAAACTTCCTTGCCCATCTTACAAACAGCATCTTTGATTATTAAAATTATTTTTAAAAACATAATATTTTTCTCTATTTTATTGTTACACTTTTTCATTTCTCTCACTATAGACAATTAAAAATAGACCTTTTCATTACATTTTTTTTCTACTCCATATCGCTTTAAAGTCCTCAGGAACTAGCACAAATCTGCAATACTTTGGTTTGTAAATAATATAGGTGATTTTTTAAAACTCTTTTCAATGTATCTTTTCCTTCTTTTGTTAATATTTTATACATTCTACGTTTTGTAAAAGAATATTCTTATAATACCTAAATTTTGCATGAAATTTGACCTGACAGTGTATCTCAGAAGTGTGTGTAAATTCTAATCATAAGCATCAACTCCGGGGGCGCTCCAGGGTGGGAGTACCCACAGAAAAAAAATAGTGGGTGCTCAGCACCCACCAGCCACAGCTGTTTGGCTGTTTGGGATTTTGTGGAGAGAGGGCAGAAGGAAGCAGGGGGAGAACAGGGCCTTGGGAGAAGAGGGTGGAATGGGGAAGGGGTCTTGGGGTGGAGCACCAATGGAAGACTAGAAGTCAGCACCTATGGTTCTAATAGGCAGTGTTGTTGTAGCCATGTCAGTCCCAGGTCTATATCTGACCTATCAGTTCTTGTCCTCAAAGGAAACCTGCACAACACATTCAAAAGATGAACCTGGGTGCTTAAATTCATAACTTTCCTAGACACTAAAAATCATGGTCTTAGTAAAGACACTGGATTTGTGATTGATTACAAAAGTATGTAGCCCACTAACCCTCCTTTTTGTCCAATGATATCTGTTCAATCTTGTAGTTAGCTGTGACACTGAGTACCTTTCCAGACCTGAAGAAGTCTGTGTAGCTTGAAAGCTTGTCTCTCTCACCAACAGACGTTGGTCCAAGAACCTTGTCTCTATAAATTCAAAACTACAATATATATATGAATGATATCAGAATCAACGAGGTTTAACTATTCATGCTATAACTATGGCTTACTAAAATAAAATATCAGGTTTGTGATAATTATGAAAGAGACTGAGGTTTTTACTCATGTGCATCATTTATTATGCGTTTGTCCATTGCTTAGCTGCAGAACTGGGCCACAGTCTGTTTGATACTTCTAAGCGCTACCGTAACATAAATTTGTTCTAGATGACTATCAAGAGTTTCATTCACAGAAGAATGTTAATATTTTCACACAAATAAAAATCAACAAAATTGTCTTTTTTTTAAAAAAAATATTTTTATGCTATTTTAAACTTTATAGTTTAGTGAACTGTTATTATGGCAGTGGAAACAGGATATTTTAAAAAATGAAATCAAAATAGAATGTCAGAATTCAGAGTCCTTATGTTATGATGTGATACATCCCCCTTCCAATGAACAAAGCTGATTAACCTTCTGAGGAGGCGGCAACATGGCCTTCAGGAAAATAATATGGAGAATATGAACACAGGATTCCCAACAAATGAGAATAATCTGCCTGTTTCAATTTATAAATTTGATAATTCTAATGAGTGTTCTGGGTTTTTTTCACTTTTGCATTGCAAAACTGTACACCCAAAGAAACAGCCCATGGGGACAACTACTGGAAGGGGCTTGGGGTCCTAGAAACTCCAGGAAGGCTATCTGGTGGAATTTCCTGGAAATTCTTCCCACAGGTTGGAGAGGAGCTTGGGAATACACAGGGGAGGCATTGGCAAGGAAGGAAATCCCTTTTTCCCCTCCTGCTTCTACTTCTTCCTGCTCACCCATATCAGGTATCATGGCTCCTTTGTGAGCCGTGATGTAACTGACAGGATTATTGCAGCTGCACAAAATCCTCCCGGAGAGGCAGATACAGGCTTAGGGCTTGAGTTAGTACTGCTTTAAGACCTGACCCAGGTCCACAGAAGTCAATGGGATTCTTTCATTGACTTTTAAGGGAAGTTTGATCAAGTCCTAAGCTAATTTCACCAGAGACACAGATATCCACTGCTTAGGGAGGGGGAGAATATCATACAGCTCTTCTCCTCCTCAGTCAGAACCACCTTCAAAACTGCAGAGCACTCACAGAAGGGATTTGGTAAAACCTGAGGGAAGAGGGAACCTGCTGGAGACCTTGCACTCCCATCTTCCAAACCCCACCAGCCAGCATCCTCGGGGTTCTGCCCATGGAACTGGAGGCACCATGCATCCTATCGTTTTTTCTAAAAGGCAAGGGTGATGGGTTGGGATCACAGAAACCCCCTCAGAAGCTGCCAACTGATGTGCCATGGCTACTCTTGCCCCAGATTTCCTGCCCAAACAGCTTAGGACATCAGTACCCTGCCTGGTTTGAGTCAGACCCGCTAGGCTGCTGCAAACCCAGACTCAGGTCTGAGCCATGTCTCCCAACAGCTGTGGGCTGGCCTGGAAACAGGTTAAGAAGTGTTCCTGCCCTTAGCACTCAGATCCTCAACTCCCAATGGGGTCCAAACCCTGAATAAAACCGTTTTACCCTGTATAAAACTTATACAGGGTAACCTCATAGATTGTTCACCCTCTATAACACTGATAGATACGCACAGCTGTTCCCCCCAGTCCGTACTAACAGGTTAATTAATACGTAAAAAGTGATTTTAATAGAGACAGGAAGTAGGATTTAAGTGGTTCCAAGTAGTAACAGACAGAACAAAGTAAATTACCAAATAAAATAGAACATGCAGATTTATCACTAATACAGTAAAAAGCCTCACCCTCAGAACTGTTTCTTCTTACAGGCTAATCTGCCTTTAGCCTGGGTCCAGCGATCACTCTCAAGCCAGCCGAAGACCAAAATGGAGGGGTCTCCCAGGGGTTTAAATAGACTTTCCCTTGTGGGTGGAGACCTCCCACTCCTTCCTATGCAGAATCCAGTTGCAATATGGAGTTTCAGAGCGACATGGACAAGTCACATGTCTGTGCCAGACTGAGTTTCTTACCAGCCGAGCCACATTCCCGAGGAAGCCTAGATGTGGATTGGTGTCTCCAAAAATTCATTGTTAACTTGATTGTTTCTTGATTGGGCATTTACCGAGAATAGTTCCTTCTCAGAAAGCTGCCCAGCTGCTTCCCTCAGGCAATTTAAAACTAACCAAGTACATAGCCAGTATTCCTAACTTTGAGTACAAAAATGACATACATACAATAGGATGAACAGATCCAGTAGACCATTACCTTTACATAGATAAGTTACATGGCATATGTAACAAAAGCATATTCCAGTTGTATCATACATACACCTCCCCTCTCCCCTTATAAAGCCTTATGGGGTACACTGTCACAGCAGGTTTGGAAACATTTAAAGCGAACAGCTTTAAAAATTCAGGGCCTAAAGAAGAATAAGATAATAGGGAACAAAAGACAAAAATGGCTACAGGGAGAAAGTAAAGGTTATATACCCAAGAGGGAGCAAAGTCGTATGAGGCAGGATGTGCAAGCAGCAGCAACAACAACAAAACTGGTGTATGAGGCAAGTGAGACAAGGATACATGCAGATATAGCATCAGTTTAAAAAAAGTTGTATTAACAAAGCGTTCTCAGACTGGGAGGTTGTGACCCCCTGGGGGGGTCGCGAGGCGATTCCCGGGGCGTCGCGAGCTCTGTGCGCCGCCGAGTTGCCGCCGAGGGGAATGCTTCCGCCTTTGGCGGCTTTCCGGTAGACACGCTGTGCCCTTCAGTGTGTTCTCCGAAAAGCTGATGAAGTGAAAGTTTCCAGTTTCGGTGGCGTTTCTGCGGACACTGTGAAATGCACAGCGTGTCCGCCAGAAAGCCGCTGAAAGTGGAAACTTTCACTTCAGCAGCTTTTCGGCGGATATACATGGTTGCGGCCGCCCGCAGGGAGTGAGAAAAGGGTCGCGGACCCATTAAGTTTAAGAACCAATGTATTAAACAGACATCAAAGATAATTTATGGGGGCAGCATTGCCAGAAGTATGCATGATGAGACATTGGACTGCGTACCTTCAATATCCTGGTTTATTAAGAGAATGAATGCATGTCTCATTAGAACATTTTATCCAACCAGAGATATTAAGAATATGAGGCCTTTATTTAAGCATAAATTTAGTATAATTAATATTAATTCTGTTTAAAAATGTTTGTGCTGTAATTCTTCAGGATTATTTCCTTTGGTTTTGCTGACGTATGTATATTGTTTGATATTTGTATATAGGTATGTTCTAAGGCATATTTTGCACAATAAGAAAAACATTAATTAACCAAAAGAATAAAATTGCACCCCATAAAGAATGTCAGTTCAGAAATGGTACCACAATACAAGCAAGAGTGTGATGAAAAAGGAAACCATAATCCATCTATCTACTATGCAGCTCTACTTCACTCATTGTATAATAGATCTGATACTATGGCAGAGGAAGAAACTAGAAATACAGAAATAGCCACAAAGTATTTTGGGTTAGATGCCCACTGGCTGCACTTAGCACCTTTAGTATACACCTCTTATATTTAGGGGTGAACCCTTCCCCAATATAGGAGCAGCCATGGAGCCATCAAGACCAGTCTCCTCATTCCAAAAGTCGAGTGAATGATTCCATCCCTCTGCTACCATACAGACAAACAATGAGATGCAAGGGAGAGATGTCAGTGAGACCTAGTGTCTCTGGTGACATCCTTGAATAATGAACAGTCTTTCCCCAGCTAACACAGACGCTGGAGTTGTCATACATCTGCATTTTGGAGTAGTAGCCCAACGCCATGAAATGAAGGAAACAGAGAAATAGAAAAAAGCACAGAAGATTCCACCAGCTTTTCTCCACCTCCACTGATTCACAACTCCTTGTGCTTGAGCAATAGGCTGGTGCCACTGTGTTGAATATCACCATTACCACCTCTAATGCATCGCTGCTAGGAACATCACAATAAACAATGCCCTTGCATGATTGAATGTATAATTTAATTTCTAAAACCCCACCTCTTCCTGAATTGAAACAAAACATGGCCAAAGTTTTAAAAAGTGGCCATTAATTTTGAAAATGTGCAATTTTTGCTTGCCCATGTTTCGATACCTTGACCCTTCTTTGGGAGTAATGATTGCTCAGAGCCTCTGAAAATCAGAATTCGTGATGTCTCGAGTTGGGCACATAAAATCACTGTTCACTTGTGAAAAATTGTATCTAAATGACTTGTGTCTTGGGCACACAAAGCAGATTGATATCATGTTAGCCAGGGAATCCTATTCACCTACATGTGGATGTAAATATGCACAGCAGGGGTGTGTACAAGAGGGGGCAAGCAGGTGCATGCCCCCCCAGTAATTGGCACCAGGACAGGGAGTGTGAGCTCCTCTGGCTCCAGGGCCGTGGTCGGGGGAGGAGAGAGGTTGGCCCTGAGGCTGTAGCGGGAACTGACAGCTCCTCCAGCCTAGGGCTGTGGCAGGGGCACAAAATGTGCCCCTCTAAAAGCTGTGAAATTTAAATTCCTGCACACACCCCTGAGTAAAGGGTTTTATGCTCCTATTTCATTTCATTGTGTGTTCATCTCCATAATTTCTGTTTCATCCTTGAAGATGAGAGGGTAACAGGATAATGATTACTTTCAAACTCAAAAGTTCACCTTTTATTACATCTAAAATATCTATTCATAGAGTAATTTCTCTTCATAACTTCACATGTCATCTGTTTAGGAGAATTATGTTTTAAAATGGGAAAGTACTGTGCATGATGCAGTGGTGATTGAATTCAAATTACCGGGCTACTGTCCAAGTTCTCACTCAGCTGTTATGCTGAAGACAAGTTTGTTATTACCGGCACCAAAAGGTGTTTATATCCATAAAAATAGGAAGATATAAATATACTGTGAAAATTTACACATTTCTAGGGCTTTTTCTGCTTTGAAATTCTACTCATTCATTCTGATGTGAATAAGAAGAAGCAGAAGTTATATGCAACATCTTTGAACTGTTAAAGAGGATGCTGTTCTCCATTTAATCAATCCTATTGGGTTAATTTCTGAAGCAGCTAGGTCCATCATAAACACATATAATTCAACATATTAATACATGCATTTTGTATGCATATTCATCCATAAATTGTATCTGAATTTGAGAAATCTAAATGCAAGAAGCTAGTTTTACTATTAACACATCATGTTGTGTGAACATATCTGACATCAGGAATATAGGAATTGATTACCAAAAATTGTAAAGTGGATTTCTGTTCTTTATTCTGATTTGCAGTTTTGCTATCCATATTGGTCCTAGCGTATTAGAGAGACAAGGTGTGCGAGGGTAAGATGTTTCATTGAATCAATCTCTATTGGAGAAAGAGACAAGCTTCCAAGATTACACAGAGCTCTTCCTCAGGTCTGGAAAAAGTACTCAGCATGTCACAGCTAAATACAAGATGAGATTGTTTAGCATAAGGAGTTAACATGCTGAAAGAGACCATTCAAGGAAATGAAGCAGCCAACACCTCTGCAGTCATAGGACAAAGGAGGGCTAATGGGTTATAGATTGTTGTAGTGAGCCATAAATGCGGTGTCTGTATTGGGTGGCCGGTTCCATGAGAAGATCTGCTTCTCTAGTAGAGTGTCCTTGTTTGGTGGTTTTAAGTGTGTTAGGGTGTGTATCCTGGACTTTATGCTGATAAGAGTTTAAGCGCTGGCTTCTATAATAGCTTTTTGAACATGAGTAGTGTTTTAAAAAAGAACACACACTACAATATATTAGTGTGTGTGTTTTGTGTGTGCATGTCCTTTAAAATCAACATTCAGTACCTTAGTCATAGGAGAATTATCTTCAATGTTTGAAAAAGAAATTTGTTCTGTAATTTGGGGTGTGCTTAATGTGATGGATGAATTACTCTGCAATAAGAACAATCTTGATAGCCATTTCAGACATCAACTGAACAAAAAAAATGTTAATGTTCATATTGATTGGACAGTAAATACCCATTTCTAATCTTCAACAGCAACTCCCCAGATCATTGCTGACATTTACAAAATACAATACAAGAAATGGACAGTTTCCCTTTTAACTAGACAATATGAGATTTTTTGGTAACAAGCATGGATGAGAAGAGTCTAGAGTGGAAACTGGGATGAGATCCATCCTGTAGTCAACAGACAGAAAGAAGCTAGTAATAACTATGATGCTTTTATTTTCCTTTATGTAAGGAGCTCGAAGTTGATTTTTCTATGTCATTTTATATATAGTGTCATACTGTAAGCACTTGACAGCTTGAGTGCAGGCTATATATTTGTTAAAAAAAGAAGTTTCTGGTGCCATTGTTGCCCCTTTTTGACCCAACAGGACATAAAGTTTGAGGCTCTGAGAGCGTTCCCGTTGGGAGTAGAAAATGAGTCTGGTATTTCTTTTGATGCAGTCTTGTTTATTTACAGGGAACATATAAAGTCCTGTGTCTCTGAATGAAGAAGAAACCAAGAACAAAATAAGAGCAGTTTCTTAGCTTACCAGCCCACCAAGCTCCTTTAGCCAACACCTGACCGCAAAGCGCTTTCTCTAGTGTTTTCCAGTCCCATTGTGTCCACAGGCTACTGCCTGGATTTGCCTCTTTTTCTCTGCCTCTCTCTGTTCTTGTCTGTCACCTCAGTATCTGTGTGTTCCCTCACACTCCCACACACACTTACGCAAAACAATGCTCAGCCCAAACCCCACTGGACTGGTTCATACACACCTTTACTCTTATGTGTGTATGAACCAGTACAGTTATGTTGATTGAAAGATGAGCTCACTCCTGTTAATCTCATAACAAGGTTTCACACAGCTCATTATATAATTATTTCCTATGTTAGTTTTGGTAAATTCTGAAGTTAAAAAATGTCCTTTTAATATTATACATACATAATATATGTATCAGGTCTGCAGTTTCAAATGCACAGGGTTAGCCTGAGGTCATAACAAAACAACAGCAACAAAAATAGAAGGAGTAGATCAGGGGTAGGCAACGTATTGCACGGGTGTCAAAGGCAGCACGTAAGCTGATTTTCAGTGGCACTGACACACCCCGGGTCCTGGCCACTGGTCTGGGGGGCTCTGCATTTTAATTTAATTTTAAATGAAGCTTCTTAAACATTTTAAAAACCTTATTTACTTTAAAACAAAACTACTTTAGTTATATATTATAGATGTATAGATAGAGACCTTCTAAAAACGTTAACATGTATTACTGGCACCTAAAATCTTAAATTAGAGTGAATAAACGAAGACTTGGCACACCACTTCTGAAAGGTTGCCGAGCCCTGGAGTAGAATGTTTCAAACACTGCATAGGGACATCAGACTAATACATATTATAAGCTTTTGCTGTTGAGGGATCCCTGGAAACTGGGTGACTCCTGAGGCTGCAGGGTTCACAGGTCAACAGCTGTGTATTAAGGTGCTGCTTCACTTTTTTTTGTTGACAGATTGTTTTACACGCTCCCTCTGATTGTACAGTATATCACGGTTAATACTTGCTACTGACGAAATCTGGCTTTTTTTCTTGGCATATCCTAAACAAGTGTGTAGTCATTGCTGTTTTTGCAGCTTTGGTGTTAGATGGCATTCACAGATTTTTCTTGTCTACTTCTAAACTGGTAATTGTATCTAGATGCCATATGCTTGGGCCATTTAAGAGCTGGCTGGTATTCATTCCATTTGTTTCAAGGCTCTTGTTCAAACTTTGTGATTCTTAATTATATAAAATCTTAATTGGGTAAGGTGCCTTGTTGCATGGAATGTCATGTGTGCTCTGTAATTTTTCAAGACTTCAGAACAAGTGTCAGGCAAACATGTCAGTTTATTTATAGAAGGACATTGGATGTGCAAGTATTTCAATCAGAAAATATTGGTGATGCCCTCTTTGGGCAGCCTCCTGGAATTTTATGTAAGTCAAGATTCAGTTTTTGAGTCCTTCCATAAGATGATATGTGGCTATCAAGCTGTCTAGAGACAGCAGCTTTAAAATCCAGTCAGGGCTCTAGAGAAGTGTTTCCCAATGATTGGTCCAGGGACCAATGCTAGCCCCTGAGATCTCCATGGCACAGTTTAGGCAGGTAGAAAACCGATCCCTATATCAGAAAGGTTGGGAAATATGCTCTGGAGTTCCCATTGCAAAGGGAAGTGCCTATGAGCTCCACTGAGTCAGAATATCTTCAGGCCAGCCAGCTTCTGCCCTCTCATTCCTGAACTTGCCCAGCTGGTTGTAAGCTCTGATGGCATAGGGGCTGTGAGCAGCTGGTGCTTTTGCACTCCCACTACCAGGATGATGGAACTAGGTTCCATCAGTTCATGATGGCAGAACACCAGGATGAATCCAGCCCGCTTTCTCTGGTGTTTCTTTAGTGCATTCTTGTATCTACAGTCCTGAAAGTAAGTAACAACCTGCAAAGTGCATCAGACTTTGAGTGCAAAGCAAAAATCAGAGTTTATCATAAAAGTTACCTAGAGTTTATTTTATAACGTAAATCATTACTGTTAGAAATGTAATTACACAGATTTCTATGAAGAAAATCAGGCAGCTCTTGTATACAGCAACAGATATATACATCTTCCTGTACAATATGTCTCTGATAGATGTCCTCTTTAGAGTACTTAGTATTTGAGGATTTTCAAACAAATTAATTTATGATCCTCGACAATATTTCAGGTTTAACAGGATGATATTTTTTGTATGTATGTGAAAAGTTCACCTTTCTTGAAGCTTTACTGGACCCAGATTCCCAGTGCATACCTTATAGT
Source organism: Dermatemys mawii (assembly GCA_007922305.1). Lineage (NCBI taxonomy): Eukaryota > Metazoa > Chordata > Testudines > Dermatemydidae > Dermatemys > Dermatemys mawii. The sequence goes on along the minus strand of ML677341.1, from coordinate 18,482,273 downwards.
TAGACTCTGTCATTAGGAAATAAATGGAGAGTGGGAGGCTGACTGCATATTTGCTAATATTGCCAGTTTCTGCTGTACTGGAAAACAGGATTATGTTGGGTCTGTAATATAGAATCTCTTAGCACTACTAACAGGTTTTTCTACAAATATTTTTTCCAGAATTGTGATCACTCTACCAAAATATTTTAAAAACAAATCTATGCTCAACTAAAATATAAATTCATAGTAATGAGCTGAAACCAACCATCTATTCTATATGTACATATAATCAGTGTGTTCCTTATCACTTTAATCTTATGTGATTTCTTTCAAGGATAGACTGTGCTTGTTGAATCTATCCATTAATATTCTATTATATGCTTAAAAACAGACCTGACTATTTTGGAGAGAGCTTTTTTTTTATAGCCCCAGTAAACAGTTAAAACACAGAATACTGTCAGTGTAGCTCATTTGGTAGCTCTCATTTCTGGGTCAGATAGTCATGGGCTCATGTCTCATGGCAGAACTTGGGGTCAAACGCAGTATTGGCAGAACAGTGCAGTGTTGATAGGGAAAGGTGCTGTCCAAATGACTTGTGAAATTGTGGCCCTCTCTGCCTCTCTCTGATGGATGTCCACATGGAAATCACAGACGACATGGCATTTTTAGTCTAAAATAATGCTGGGTATCCTTGCTAACATTTTAATACCAAGTAAACACATTCTAGTACCCAAATTCCTGCCTGCATGGAAGTGTTGTTGAGCGCACCAGGCTACATTTTCAAAACCCAGCCTCCTTTTTTGCATGTGAAAACACTTGTAGATGAAATTTAGATAAATTTAGGCATCTGAATGAACAAAACTGTGGGTACAGAAAAGAAGATCCAATTACTGCTAGGCTGGAAATCATTTCTACAATATTCTTACTATTTGCCAGCAGTCAGCGAGGTAAAGTTTTTATAAAGTGTGCAGTAATTTGGGACACAGGTCCTGAGTTTCAGAAGTGCTGAAAATTGTCAGCTTCCATTGACTTTTTTTTGGAGTTGTGAATCCATACTGACAGTGAAAGTCATGTCCAGGGGTGGCTGCGCGGGTTGTAAGTGTCTCAAGTTGAACACTTAAAACTTGACTCACCTAAAATTAGTGGTCACTTCTGAAAATTTAAACTTCAATGTCTCTTTCCCTCAGTTTTTCCATCTTTTAAAATGAGGGTATAAGTTACCTCCAATGGTGTACTAATATATAAATTAAGGGTTCATTAATATAGAAAAAACATCCCCAGACGAATGTGTATATTAATAGTTATATATTTTACGTTACTTGTTCCTGAAACTAGGATTACACTTCAAACAAATTGGTAATATATCATATAAGGAGACAAATAATGACACTAGCATTTTTAGTACCTGATCCAAAGTCCGCTGAAGCTAATGAAAAGACTTCCACTGGCATCAATGGACTGTGGATCAGGTTCTTAAACACTAATATATCCGCTAAGTGTTATTGTGCTGTTTTATACAGTACAGCCCCTTATTTTAAAAGTTTTCAGGCTCATTGCTTCCTTAGGATCCTGCCCCATAGAGCTACATGATGTCCTGCCACTGGAGTCACTGTACTCAGGTGCAAGTTCTGCACTCTTTTTGAAACTTTCAGAAGTTCATTACTGGTATTGAAATGTATCTGAGGCAAGGCAATATTCATATCAGCCTTTTATCACATAAACCAAGTTTGAAAGCTTCAAGAACAGTTCCGGACTACTCTCTGACCAGATGGATGAAATTCAAGTAATGGCTGAGTGCAAATCTTTGAGGCTGACTGTAAAGTTTTATAAATTGTTTTGTCTTCATTAAATATTTTGCCATTATTTGCAAACTCAGGTATTCCTCATGAATTAAAAAAACTTACAATGTTTTAAAAACAGCCATGGAGATTCTCTGCCATCTGCTATGATATGTGAGTTGTCCTGGCCATTTTCACCATTGTCTGGGGATTTAATTGCTTGTTTGAGCATGGAATATGCTTCAAAGCAGTCATGGAAAAGTCACTTCTCCACAGAGTTTGTACAAGATGATTGCTACAGGTTTTACATTCTGGACTTTGTAAATTCTGCAGTGCAAAATATCGCTTCTGAAGGAACAGTGTCCTATAGCATATGAATACTTCAGAGCAATATAATACTTAACAAATTTGTTATTCTTTCATTGGCTAATGTAATTATTTTTTCTCCTTGTACAATATGTCACCTCAGCAATTCTGTTCTTCAGAGTTGTATATTTTTCTTCCAGCATATAAGCCCATCTGAAATATTAAAAATGGACAAGAAATAACTAACCTTTCTATGATTAGTAACCCTTCATGTTGTCAAAAAATCCACCATGTTTTTAATATGCTGGAGGCAAATAGGAACTGTAATTTCTTCTTGGAAAAGCAGAGAGTAAAATTTCATCAATAACAACTGTCAGAAGCAGATTTTCCCCTAAATTTCTTTTATTGAATTGTATAAATTTTACAGAACCCAGATTTACAGTTTTAAATGTAGCTAAGCTATATAGAAAGAAGGAAGGAGATCAAAGAAATCTCATACTACAAATATCAATATTGTAATGTTCAGTGAAGTCTTAGAAAGCTGAGAGCTGGTACTGTATATGGGGGTGGGCTGAGGGGCTGTCTGAATAGGATTTCATGTTTGGTGTATAATTTTCTGATTTTAGACTGAACAGAAGCTGCTGGTTTTATTTTTCTTTGTATGCTTGTGGTTTTAGTATTATGCAGACACCAGCTGCATAATGCATAGCTAATATTCAAATGAGTTTCATGTAAAAAGCATGATTAACTTGGATACTGGAGGATTTCTCTATGGGTGATGTAGAGCTAGTGCAAGAGGTGTGGTTCAAGCTTTCATCTGGTTCAGCTGATCCATAGCTGCTGGAACAGTCCTTTGAGGGCTGTCGGCAGCTAGTATAAATTATACATGGCTGTTCTAATCTGAGCTGGGAAGCTGACTAGAGAACAGAGAGCTCAGGAGCAGTGGACTGCAAAGATGGCATTAATCACCTTTGCCCCCATCATTCAGTATTTCACTAAGCCCAATTTGGCTTAACCATAGGATCTGGCACAGTGTTTCAGATTTTGCTTTAAGTCACATTGGGGTTGCCAATTTTGGTTGGACATATTCCTAGAGATTTCATCACATAACATAGTTTTAATTAAAGATTACTCTTTAAATCCTGGAGACTCCAGGACAAGCCTGGAGAGTTGGCAACCATAATTAACATGCATTTTATGTGTTATTTGAAAACCCATAAAACCTTTTCATTTAAATGATCCCTTACTCGTATGTCATGTGTGTGCTTGCAGATTTTTGTAAGCAGTAGTGTATGTAGAAATGTGTCATCAGTTTGAAACAACCTGAGTGGAATTATGGAGAGGTTCTTAATCCTCCAAACTCTCTCTCAGTCATGATGGACAGCACTATGATAGAATGTATTGGCATAATCTCAACTACATAGCAAAACCATGTTACAAACAACTACACAACTACAGTATGTCTGCAGAGTGTCACATTTAATGAAGTGGTGGATTCTTATGTATTACATAAAAAGCAGTTGTCAGAATAAGTGTTGATTAACCTAATTAGACACAATTGTATAAGACTTTCTTTCATATATTAATCTGATCTGACACCTAAAATCTTACCAGTTTTGCAAACTTCAGATCACATTATTGGTACACCATTTTAAGTAAAATGTTTTATTTACAGTACAAGCAAATAAAATAGTTATAATGACAAATCTGTTTAGTTAATGCTTGTACATTGCTTTGAAGATGTCAGGCATTAAGTAAGTGCTTAGTAAATAGTAATATGCTTATTGGTATGACAGGAAATGCCAAAGATTTTTTCCTGAATGCTATGAAAGTATAATCTAAGTATTTGAATGAGATCTTAAATGTAGGCTTTGGGAGACTGTCAATGGAGTACCCAAACTCACAATTTAATAAGTATGTTTTTGCTTTTTTAAATATCAAAGAAGTGCAACAGACTCATTAGATTATAATAATTATAGGTTTTTAATACTCACTAAATTAGAAATCTAAACTCTCTACTGTATATAACTTTATATGCGATCGGTATTCAAGATACAACTCAAAGAGTAATAGGACAGACTACAGAGCCTACAAATATGATTTCCCTGCTGGAAAAGGTAGACCTAGTTATTGGCACTGTTTCAGGAGAGAGACAATGTATGTTTGTTCTATTATTAATATGAATTGACTCACTTGGCAGATGCCATTATAATAACCCTTTATTTAAAGTATAAAAATGTTAGAATTTGCTTTTCTTTAGTCAGACTTACAGTAAAATACTCAAAAATACTAGAATTCCTGTAATTGGGGGCCAAAATTTATCAAAAATTGTCTCTTATAATCTGTTTACAGAAAACAGAAAAGTAGTTTCTAATCAGTTTATTTACATATGATTGTATAGCAGAGAAAAATCAACTTGATGTTATAGGGGATATTGGGGAGAAGGGATATAAGCACCTATGTACAACTTACATTGTCTGATTTCCACTTCCTTCCTTCCCCCTATTACTCTACATATTTACTATTCTATCAAACCTCTCCTTTCTGCTCCCACCTCCTAAACCCCGCCCCCCAACCTATATGTTAAAAGAACGTAGTAAAGTTTGCAAATTCAAGCACTCATAAATTAGGAACTATCAGAATTAAAGTTGCCTGTGCAACCTTTATTCTATCCGCATCTCTGTATCCATTATGAGGCAGTCTTTAATTACATATCACTTTTTGGGGTTTTTTTAGTTTAGGACTCTTGCCTCTTTCAAACCTTGACTTAGGAAAGCTCTTAAACATGTACGTAAATACATCCCTATTCAGGATAGTACTTGAACATGCATGGGATCTCACTGTAACTTTCTACACCAAACCACAGAAAAACTAGAGCCACTAAACAGAAGATAGAATGTACTTACAATTAGCAAACCTATATGTTTTTCACTGACCTTACTCTTAGAAATGGCTGTACCATTTTGGTTTAAACTTTCCAAATAATTAAAACTGAGGCAGAGATAAAATAGGGAAAATGTCAGCCAACATGGTTAAAGTTAGTCAGAGTCAACAACTGAAAACTAAGGGCTATAATGGAAAGGGTTGGGCAACCTTAACTATATACTTTAATGACAGCGTTTCATACACTAACAAACTTTTGTTAGTATTGCTGGTGGAGCAGTAGCTGTACCCATACTTAAAAGTTTCCAAGGTATTTCCTTTCTAAGCCTATATTTTCAGTTGCTCGTAACTTTCTAAAACCATTACCTGTTGGACTGACATTTTGTCTTTCTCCAGAGTGGAAAGTTTGAGGAATGCTTTTGCCATTTGAGGCTAGGAACAAAAAACCCCAACAACCAAATTTCCTCATTAAAAAAATGAGCCCTTTTGAACAACTCCAGTTCCAAAATGGCAGGAGTTGAAAGTTGAAATTAGACAAGGAAATAGTTGTCATGGAGGAAAAGTACTTTGTAACAGAGTGGTGAAAATTGGATTTGATTTAACTCAGTTATGAAAAATCACACTTTGCACCTCCACAATAAATGTTTATTTATATCACTATTTTTAACAATGGCTGCCCAACAGTCTGAAGAAATATATTTTTGTTACACATCTGTGCATGATAATTTATTTTACACCATTAAAAATTTACTGAAGATTTGTGAGGAATGAGATTGAGGCCCACAGGAACATTGCCCTATTCTCTACACATCTTGTAAGTGTGCGCTGAACCATGTACACATTCTAAAATGTACAAATCAGTCCAATGCACAGAAGTGTGCATGGACCAATCCACACTTTAAAAGTGCCTCATTCAGAATGTATTTTAAAGATGTCTGTTTTAAAAATGCATGTTTCCATGTGAGTGCACTGAATAAGACAAGACTCTGTCTGTGTTTGCCCATTCAGGTCCTACCTTGTAAGGTATGTAGACTTATGGCCATCTTGTACTCAGTTAACGGCGGGGAGGAAGGGGAGTTGTCTCAATCACTCTACCAATAGCTCCTTAATCCCAAACACAATGGAGATATTTGCAATAGAGATCACCATACTGATGCATATTTTGTTGATGCCAACCTAGTCTTGGCTAAAGAAGTCTCTAATTCAGTCTCTATTGGTCTCACCCACACCCAGTCACCCACAACAAGCTTTAGAGGTAGTTAAAAAAAATCAAAGCAATTGGATTGGCATCTGTTTTCCATAGCAATGTCTAGGCTTTAAAAAAAAAGAGTATGTTTTTCTTCTTTGCAACTGGTAAACACCTTTAGATCCATCCCTAAATAGAAAACAACTGTTTTTAACTTAACCTTTTACAGTAAGAGTTTGATTTAAAGTGGAACAGAGCTCTATATAGATCAAGTTTCTGACACTGAACCATTTTGATTTTTTTTCTATTGAATATATAGAAAATAAAAATATGAATTTATTTGCATATGAGGCCTGATCCAAAGCCCATTGAACTCAGTGGGAATCTATTGACTCCAGTGAGTTTCAGATTAGGCCCATGGTTCAGCTAGCAGCAGCACACGTGTTTGATAAATTGTTAGGATAGTAGGCTGGAGGGCATCTTATCCTGTATGACTGAGAACAGTTTTGGAAGATTTATTACTATTTGCTTGCTGACAGGGCCGGCGCTACCCATTAGGCAACCTTGGCGGTTGCCTCGGGCACCAGAATTTGGAGGGCAGCTTTTTGCCCCCCTCGGCAGCAATTTGGCAGCAGCTCAATGGACTGTCAGGCATCCTAGTGTCTGCTAAATTGCCACCAAAATGCATGCGGTGTCTTGAAGTGCCGCCGTACTGCCGCGGAGAATTCGGTGGCAGCTCAACAGGTCAACTACTTGTCAGCAGCAATTCGGCTGACTCTACAACTGTGGACACTGGCGCCCCTCTCTAGGGCGGAACAATACCTTGTGCCAGCCCTATTTGCTGACATGCTGTGCTTAGCTAAGCATTGTGTGAGAAACATGTAGCTGTGTTACAACATTTATTATGGTTAATTTAACTATCAACAAAATATTTTCATTACTTTCCCTGATCAGTTAGAGATTTGAAAATATCTTCCTTAATGGATCAATGTGCATTTAAGACTTGATTCCAATAGAACTTAAGGGTTCTCAGTAGAGCCCGATGAACATTTTTGTGGATTTTTTTTTTTTGCTGAAAAATGCCGATTTGGGTTGACGAAAATAATTCTTGAATTTAGGTCAATTTTGGCAAATTATTTCAATCATGTAAAATTTTTAAAAAATTGGAAAGAAATATCAAAATGGTTCATTTCAGCATTTTCAAAAAAAACACATTTTGACTTTTCATTTCAGAAAGGCATTTCAGAATTTCACTCAATTTAATTTTTAAAAGCTTATAAAACCTGGAAAAAAAATAAATGAAACACTTCATTTTGGAGCAAAGAAAACATTTTGTTTGGCCCAAAGAATTTTTTTAAAACTTTTTGTCAGAAAAAAAAATCCAAACCTATTTTTGTTCTTGTTGTATATATTTCAATTTAGCCACCAAAGAGAAAAATCAGTTATTCACACAGGTCAAATTTTCAGCACATTGCAGGATCAAGGCCCCAGTGCAGATATGTAGGAAAGTGTAAGTATTGTGATGATTCAAGTAACATATCAGATGATTTATTAGTGATGAATACATACCTCCCAACATTCCCAGTGTCAGGATGGATCCCGCTCTGCAGGCGGAGGGGAATTGCAGAGAAAGCCCACCCTGCACTCACCCCTCAGGAGTGGCTCCTGTGGCTTCTGTCCTGCCAGACTGGCTGGGCTCAGTTCCAATATTCTGAGCATGTGCCAGGCTCAAGAAGGAGCCAGGAAAGGCTCTCAGGGAGGCAGGGCTGGGAGGAAGGAATGAATGGAAGAGGGCTGGGACTGGGAGAGGGGCGGGGCTGGGAACAAGGAGGCAGGGGAGCAGGACACAAAGCCTGGAGCAGGAAGCTGAGCCCAACCAGCCTTGCAGGACAGGAGCTGCTTCAATCAGGACAGTGGGCTTTGTAGGTCAAAGCAGGACAAAAACCCAGGACTGTTTGGAGGTCTGTGAATATGATTCTCTAACTTTGAATACCACCCAATCATCATCTCCTTAATTCTTCTTCTTTCTTAGTTGTAATTTAGGTAAAAGAGTGTTGTGTGTAATTATTTCTAAAGCTAATGATTAAAAATAAATTTACCAGCATAACTAGTGAACGTTGGGATACCTCCATATCTCAGTTGTGCACTCCAGCACAAAAACTGGACAAGGAAGAAAACATAAGTGCTTCAGACAATGTAGCTGAGGATTCAGTAGGTGGTGCACTTTCCTCTGCTGTATTGTTCAACCAATGCCACAGCATGAGACTTCGGCACACAGCTACTAAAGGTAGCACCTGTTAGATGAGACATAAAAGAAAGCTCCTATGCTACTTTCATAGGAATATCTTATAAATATAGAGGTTAGATCTAAAAAAGACCTATTAGGTCATTCAGTCAACCTACCTGGCATTATTGGATTGGTCCCTACAGTCCATTTTTAGAGTTTTGTCTAATTTTGTTTTATATTTCTCCAATAAAGGGTCTTTTACCACTTCCTATCAAGTTTTTCTTGATATTCAGCCTACATTTTCCCTTTCTCAACTTCCTCTCAGTTACTCCAAGTTATACGTCTGTGAATCACACCAAATAAATCTCTCTATCCCTGAGTTCAAATTATAGTAACTTTACTCAAGTCATCCCACTCAGACAAATTCAGAAGTAATATTTAAAGTGGTGTAGCTCAGATTCACTCTTACATTCACTTGGACCCACTCTACTTATGTGTAAAGAAGTCTAAGGAAATGCAAGGGACTCACACCATCTTACATCTTATTTGTAATTTGGCGCATGCGTGAGTTGGTTCTTGGTGTCACAATTTGGTCCTTGGAGTTTGCAGATATCAGATATTTATAGACCACTTTAATGCCTACCCAAATCCATTTTCATCTTTTAGACAAGCTTTTGAGTAGGGGGTTAATCCCAGCTTCCTAGCCAAATTCCCCTATGGGGTAATCACATTTTGCCTGCCAAAATTTCCTTTTGCAATTTCAGCTGAATGTTGTTAGCACTGACGGTTTTTCATGATAAATCATATGAAAAAGACACAGTCATGGGGGGAGGAGGAGTGGAAAGGCCAAAGTCACAAATTGCTTTTTAAAATGCCTGAAGTTTATCTTCAAGTAGAAACTGATTAGAACAATTTAAGTAAGTTATAGTTTAAAAACACTGCTGCTTATTCTTCAGAGCTGCTTTCCTGCGTCAGCCTCTGCCAGAGCTACAAGAGCAACAGCTCTGCACACATGCCTTTTTTACCCTGACAATGGCCACAAATATCACAGAATCCATTACCCCCTCTTCCCTCACCAAATACCACTAGCCCTAATTATGAAGTTTTAAGTGTTCCTTCTCTCTCTTATCTACCATGCAGCACAGGTTTTAACTTGGCAACTCTCCATGAGCCAATTTCATTTCGAACATTTCGCAGAAATGTGGTCTTTTTTAAACATGAAAAATCTGGGAACCTGTCATTTTTCTCACAAACATACACCGTTAGATATGGTATTCATCTTTGTTTTCTGCTCCAAATTGTTGTGTAGTGCTGATATGTGATCATTCCTTTACTTTGGAGGCAGAAATGATACTTGTGTGTCCCTTTAAGACTGACATCCTGCAAATACGTGTGAGTAACTTTATGCATATGAATTGTGTCCTAAGGCTGTACGTTTATACCGCTCATGGGATACTCATGCATATAAAGATTCTCGTGTGTGCGGTTTCAGGATTGAGGCCTTAGATTGTTCTTGAATTCTTTGGAATTCCTCAGTATATTATCTATCCCTTTCTTAATGATTCCCAAGATTGAGTTCACTTTTTTGACTGCTGCTGCTCCAAACATAGTGAGTGGATGTTTTCAGCAAACTATCCACAATGACTCCCAGATCTCTTTCTTGAGTGGTAACAACTAAATTAGACCCCATCATTTTATGTGCATAGTTGGGATTATATTTTCCAGTGTGCATTACTTTACATTTATCAACATAAATTTCATCTTCCGTTTTGTTGCCCAGTCACCCAGTTTTCAGATCTTTTTGTAGCTCTTCACAATCTGCCTGAGACTTAACTATCTTGTGTAGTTTTGTATCATCTGCAAATTTTGCTATCTCACATTTTTTCAGATCATTTATTAATATGTTGAATAAAATTGGACTAAGTACAGACCCTTGGGGACACCACTATTTAACTCTCGCCATTCTGAAAACTGACCATTTATACCTACCCTTTGTTTCCTATCTTTTAACCAGTTACCAATCCATGAGAAGTCCTTCCCTCTTATCCCAGGACAGTTTACTTTGCTTAATAGCCTTTGGTGTGGGATCTTCTCAAAGGCTTTCTGAAAATCTACCCCAGAATGTCCCAGTGGCAGGGCAGGGGTAAAAACCCCTAGAATGCCCTGCCTCTGCAAGTAAAACCCTGCTGCCTGGCAGGAGGCCCAGGGGCAGGGGCCAGGAGTAGCTGGCAGGAGAACCCAGCTGGAAGCCCTGACTAGCATGGGCTCACAGAGTTAGTTGGGGCTGATTGTGCACAGCTGAGGCAGGAGGCCTAGAAAAATGCTGACTCATGGTCAGAAGGGGGAAGGCCAGGCAAGGAACAGGAGACTGAAGCTCTGTCTCCTGGCTATGAGCAGGGTGCCTCGGGGGCCTGGAAGCCCAGGAACCAGGACAGTGAGATAACTGTCAGGGGATTAGGGGAGCATTGTTTGTCACTTGAAAGCCACGCACAAAGACTGTAAATAAAGGACACTTGGTGAAACACCGTAGGTTGGTGTTAAGACCTTTATTGGGAAGCAGAGAGAACACAGGGCGGGCCGGGCCCTGTGACAGTCCCCCAGTGGTTCTGTTACCCCTTTTGAGCTGCGCACTTAGCCAATTTTCAGGGTCTTGTGGGTTGTTTCCATTAAGGAAGTAAATAAATGATGGCGTCAGGTATTTCTTTGATGCAATCCTGTTTATTTACAAAGAAAGTAGATAAAGTCCTGTTTCCGTGAACACAGTAAGAATTAGACAATAGGAGACATTTTCTTTGCTCACAGTTTCAAGATTCATTTAGCGATTGTGCTACCCAAAAAGTCTCTTAGCTTTTTCATAGGGAGACACTACTAGTGTTCCTTTGGCAGTCTCTTGGGCTTCCTTGCTGTTTTGTCTGTCTGTGTCTGTGATGTTTCAGCAGCTTCTCTCTGTCTTGCATCCATGATGATGCATCCATCACTACCTCCATTATCCAGCCCTCTGTGTTTGCAGTCAAATGTTAGGGAAAATCCCTCAAACAGTATAGCTGAACTCCTACTTCAACCTTGTGTGTGTGTTTTGGTTGTCATCTCCTATTGTTTCAATTACCTGATCCTTAAAGGAGCTGAATTATGATTTAAATTTATCCTGCATGAAGGCAGCTGTTGTGCCCACCAGCTTAACAGAGGTTTCATCCTCCAACATACCCATTTTTCACTGTGACCATAAGTTTATAAATGTAATAGAAATAATAAATAACCCCCTGAATATTAATAAGCTCAGAACCATGAGCACTTAAAAACAATGTGTGAGTTCTGTACACAGGTGGTGCTTTAAGAATTTTGAAAGCTTACTGTATTTTAGATCAAGTTTTTAAAGGGGTCTGTAAAGTTTTCAGAATTCTTTGCTGTCTTCATGTGCCAAAATAATGTATTATTTCTTCTTCATCTTCATCTTCACCTTCATGTCCTCCTCCTCTTTTATACTATATGGCCACTGGGCCACAATAACACAGACAGCATGTGCTAATAAAGAAATGTTATAAGTTATGCCATATTTCACACAACTGTAAAAAGTGTTTGAAATCCTAAAAAAGAATCCACATGAAGGTTTCTTGGGACTTATTTTTTTTCATTGCATTTGCATTTTAAAATGTATTGTACAGCTCACACTTATTGTTCCAGAGACTGCAGGAAGACAGACAAGATACCAGGAATGTGATTTCATTAAGGTGCAGCTTTATTAACACATCTGTGAACTATTCAGCCATAACGCTCATCCAGTGCAGATCATCTCTCTCTTGTAATCTCTTCCACCTGGTGAAGAGCTGCCCTCAGCCCCCCATCCCATTAGCCTGGTCCTAGTACCAGTGCTGAGACCCCACCGCTCTCCCCTCACAAAGGGCTAAAGGGGATGGAAAAGGGGGTTTTCTCCTCACTGTACCAGATATTCAGATACAGATACAGATTCACTGATATTCAGATAGATACAGATTCACTGTACCAGATATTCCCCACCTTTTTTAGGTGATGTCTTCTCCTAATCCGCTTCCAGCTCTGGTTTATCAGGGAATTGGACCCCCTAATGAACAATTAACAAACGACAAGTTGTGACAAAATGAATTTTACAACCTAAGCTACCCATTGGCTCCCTGGGCTGCTGAGGGGAAGATGAAAAAATGTACCTGGCCTGACCAGTTGGTAGTGAAGGAAACACTCCTTCCCAGCCCAAAAGGCAACCAGCAGGAAACTCACAGAAAGGCCTGAAAACTCAGCCTTGCTCTAATTCAAAGGGAAGAAGTGCTGGGGAGGGGCTCTTCTTCCCAGCGCACAATGGTGCACTTGGGCAGGAGGAAGGGTTTATAATTGGTGCCTGGAAGTCTATAGGCTTATGTTGCACTCTTCTGTCCAACCAATCAGAGTCAGCCACATAGCTCCTCTCCTACCTTCTTCGAGCCCATAAGTTGAGAAGGGAGGTTGCATTCCTTAAAAGAGCCAAGGATTTTCTTTCCCTGGCTGGTCTAGACAAAGACACTGAGGGTGCTATTCAGTTTTTCTAATGATCAAAACGTGATGTCTACTAACTAATTTGACTTTTTAGTGATCAAATACTGTGTCCAGTCCTCTTCAAAACTTGATGAAAACAATTTAGTCTATTAATTAAATTTAGTTTTTTAAATTCTATTTATCAGTTCACTTCATAAACATGCCATTGTGACTAAGATGAACACAATGAAATGCAGTTGTCCTAAATACAATATGTGTTGCATTTGTGGGGGGAAAGCACATTTTAGATATTGTTTTTCAAAACAAATAAAATTATACACTCTAGCCCCAGTTCTGCAAACCTGGCCTTTCAGATGCAGAGATGGAGTTCCAGCCCAAGCCCCAATTTGTGCACAGCTATATTTAGCACACTAGCATGAGCCACACTAGCACATGTCTGTGGACCCAGGCTGGAAAGTTCAAACACAGATGCAGTGTAGACATGCCCTCAGAGCACATTATCAAAATTAACTGGAATTTTTCCGTTGAAGTCAATGAGAGCATTATGTAGCCCCAGATATGCAACATTGATATAAAATCCCTAATATCTGCAACTTATATGGACATTTTCTCTTATCTACTGAGATGACAAGCTTGATACGCATGTGTAACTCCAGTTAGTGTCAATGGGACTTACATGTATGATCAAAAGGCAAATTAAAGCTCTGTGCTGGTCAATAGCATATCATGGTGAGTTTTTTCTACTAGATAAATCATTTTGGCTCAGGTAAAGCAAAATAAAGTAAATAAAATTAAGTAAAACAAAATAAAAATAAACAAGTTATTCTTCCAAAAGCAGGACTGGGGAAGAGAAAAACAGAAGCTCATCTTTGATTTGAGCATCCATTTATGTAAATAAGTTTGCCACATTATTTATTGTTGTCTCTTTATATTTCCAGGGTTACAGCAACTCACAGAGGTCAAGTTATATTCAAGGATGCCTTAGCACAGCAGTTGTGTGAACAGGGAGGTGAGCGCTACTGCATTTTAAAATTTAATGCCAAATGTACTTTCTAAACTTTTTTTTCATATCAGTGTAATTCATCATGGAAGGAAGCTTTTTCATTGATCAGAGAAAATCCAGAGTTAGGATCTTTTTGTATCCTCAAGCCAGTTACCCTTTTACATTTGCACCCTCTAATGAGTAATCAGGATTTCATATGTAGGTCCCAAATTTTAAACAAGAAGAAACATACAAAAATTAAAAATAAATCATATTCTAAAATACTCTGAAACTTTTTAAAATGCTAACCTCTATTTTTGTCAGAAGCACAGGTTGAATAACTATGAATGTATTAACTATAAAAGAAATGCAATAGGCCTACAGCTAAAGTTTCATTTACCATTGATCTGGATGGTATTCTGTAGAGAACCTGCTTTCCCATTTTGCAAAAGTAGGCCATCAGATTTCTGCTAGTCAGCTACAACATTTGATCATTTTTAAAGCTGAACAGGAGTGTTTGAAGTGTACTAACTTCTTCAAAAAGCAGATTGTTTCTGCAGGTTATCATATAAATCCTTTTGATGAATGATTTGAAATTAAATCTTATATTGTGAAAGTATGTCTACAAACAGGACATACTACACTGAACATCCTTCATTAAAACACTTGGTGCTGAAGTGGGTATTCATCACTTATGGTGGAAAAGCAAAGGAATTTCTGCATTTACACTGATTTGGTTTTATGTAGTTTTATGTATACAGTCCCAACAATCCCATTTCCATGCTAGAAGACACAGTGGAAAACTGGCCAAAAAGTAGGTCTGTGGTCAATCCAAAAGAAATATTCCAAAATCAGAGATGCAGATTCATAAATAAGGGGAAATCCCACAAGATAAGCCGCTTTAAGCATCAGACAGAACTGCGGGTATTTTTGATGAGTATGGGAATGTTTTTATGTTCAGCTTTTTATAGGAAGATGCAGCTGAATATTTGGTCAAGAGAATGAAACTAACAGAACTGAGTTGTGAATGGTAGAGTTATATAGAGCCTTGAAGGTGAGGAGAAGAAACTTTAATTTGATGGGGGAGTGGAAAATGGGAAGCAACTAGAAGGATTCAAAGAGGCGTCTGATATTGTCAGAATGATGAGCTGGGAAGATGGTATTAGCAGCTGTGTTTGAATGAACTAGAAGAACATGATTGGAGATGTTGGGGAAGCCATGATGAATTTATTATTATTATTATTATTATTATTGTTATTATTGTAACACCTAGGAGCCCTAGTCATGAACCAGAAGCCTGTTATACTAGACACTACAGAAAAGGTTACAGTATTCAAAATGGGAGATGATGAAAGCCTGGATCAGTGTTTTCACTGTGTGAACAGAAAGGAAAGGTTGGATTTTGGAAATGTGGGGAAGAATTGACAAGAACTAGACACGGCCTTCATGTGCAGGGCAAGAAAGAGTGGGAGTTGCCGAGGCTTGGGAAGATGTTATTGCTGTGAACAGTGACAGAATTTCAAGAGTGTCGCACTGGAGTACAGTTCTGGATACGTTAAGTTTGCGCTGACAGTGCAACTCCTAGGTGAAGACTCAGAGATGTGGGCTGAGAGAGGAGATTGGATGGTGTCACCAAGCCTAGCTTCTCCCCAGCTCCAAAGCATTTGCCGCCACACACTGTCTTTTGTGGGAGGTTTATTTCTTTAACATAAGTTAGCCAAAAAACCCCCAGAAAACTGCCTTAACTCATTCCTTAGCCTCAGGCTTCAGGGCCAGCCCTCCCAGGGGTCTCTGGCACGCCTAACCCTGGCAGTTTTCCAGTCTCCATCAGCTCTCTGCCCTCCTTGGAGCAACCACCCCAAAGCTGCTTCCCTGACCCCCTTGCTAGCAGGACCCACCACAGGAGCTAGCTCTACTCTGGTGTGGCTTGCCCTCCGCAGGGCACAGCCTGTCTAAATCCATCTTCCGCTCCCCATTAGCAGCCCTTTATAGGCCCAGGTGCAACCCAGCCTGCTTTAATTAGCTGAATTGGACTCACCTGTTGTGGTCTAGGGGAGCTGAGCTTAATCTATCCATGGGGACCAGCTACCCTGTGACCAATGGATGGAAACCATCTGGGAGTTTAAAGGTAGACTCGCAGAGCCAATAACATAAGGATGGCAATCAAAGCTGTGTGAGCAGATGAGATCTGCAAAGAAAGAGCAAGAATGCTATGTAAAGCTGGTCAAGGACAAAGCGCCGCGAGAACCACATGAAGAGTAGGAGGGGGAATGAGGAGCCTCTAAAAGTGATACTAAAGAAATGACTGGAGAGGTAGGAGAGCCAGGAGAAATAAACATAATGAAAGCTAAGGAGTGACAAGTTGTTGAGAAAGAGCACATAACTGGCAGCAGTAGGGTAGTCCAGGAGAATATAGTCAAAACAATGAGATTTGTCTGTGTTGTCAGAGACTTTGGTCAGAGGAGCTGCAGTGGACAGATGGCAACGTGTACTGACTTTAACAGTGGTTTCCCAAGATTCTTTCACAGCAATATTGACAGCAAGGAATTTTATTTCTTTCATTCTACATTGCAGCAATCTTGTGTGAAGTCTGAGACTTACTGGTAATTTGAAAAGTGTGTGGTGCCTTAGAAAATGATCAGTTGTTATACTGCTCAAAGTCCTCTGAATTCATGGCAATTAAGAGGGTCAGCTTTTAGTTGGCTCTGCGAGTTGTATGTTAGGACCCCTCCCAGTTTTGTTTATTTGCTCAATAACTGTTTTCTCAACCAGTAAAATCTCCTTACGAATTGCTTAGCATGGTTTAGCACTCACTGCATTCCCTTCCCTCCACACACGCATGCTCCATTCTGCCATCTCTCACTGTCTCTACAAGGGACAATGATAGTTTTGTTTTCATTTTCTTCTACAGACAGTTTGAATTCTTCTTTTATTCTTTCAATCCAACCCATAGTATTATAACTGCAACTGTAAATACACTATTTCAGTATGTTTTTAAAATATGTATTTATGTATTTATAGGACAGACATAATAATAAGGCCATGTCTGCACTACCGGCTAAATCAGTCCTGCTGCAATGGATGCAGCAATGTCAATTTAGTGGGTCTGGTGAAGAAGCGCTAAGTCGATGGGAGAGCGCTCTCCCATCGATGTCTGTGCTCCACCTCCCCAAGAGGCACAAACTATGTCAACAGGAGAGTGTCTCCCATTGGCATAGCATGGTGTACACACCGCTGTGAGTCGACTTAAGTTACATCTGTTTAAGTTATGTAACTTAAGTAACTGAAGTAGCATAACTTAGATCAACTTACAGTGTTAGTGTAGACCAGCTCTTTGAGACAGATTGGCAAATGGATTGAAATGGGTTTCATGGCCCCCTTTTGTCCCGAAATATTACTATGTTAAAGGGCTATAATGAAAGTAATGAGACAAATTTATTTAGACATAAACTATAGTACATTAAGCAGAGAGAAATAAGATGATAGGGCAGTTTTGTGGATTTGCTACAACTGCTTTTTAAAAAATAAATTCACTAGACGTGTTATTTGACTTGGTATCTAATAGAATAGAGGATATAAATGAAGACAAGAAAGTAATGGAGAATATCTTAACATTAATCATTATGTCTGTTCTCTTTGAATAAGCATTGGTAGTCCTAATATATTTAATAGAAATTAATGTTTGTGCAATGAAGAGAGAGACCAGACTCCTTTACTTGTTAGGGTTAAAAAAAATTTAAGTTTGAAGAATAAAAGAGAAAAGTATTAAGGGAAGTTCTCCACTGACATTAAACAGAATACACACAGCAAATAAGGGAAAATATGATGCCATAAGGAAAGAACACAGAAGAAATTTAGGGTAGACACTTATATTTTATGCTTACAAAATGATCTGTGTGAACCAATGTAAGCTTTGGTGTTTGAGTCTTATTAAAGCTTAAAGAAGAAGAATGGAGATATACAAATTTATTGCCAAAATTCAAAGGAGTGTAAATGTCAAAATATGCATAAAGAAATGAATGTATATCAAGAATGCTAAATCATATAATATAATCAATAAGAAAATGAATAATATATAAGCAAAAAAAGACAGAAAAGTAAGGAGATTGCAGGTTCACGTTGGGACGGTAGGGAAGTTAGTGATAAATAAGGTTCTTATCCTTGAAGACTTACATTAATTTTTCACTTTAATAACCAAAAGAAGTGGGAGAGAAGATTGTTTCCTTGATTAGGGTGGAGTAAAACTAATACATTAATAAACACTTTCCAAAGTAAAATCCTGCTGGCAAAGCATCAGACCTGCTGAATTACATTACATAGCTCTAGAGGGGGTACGATAGTATAGAAATAGTAAGGCTTTTGGTAAAGATAGCTAACAGTATACTACTCTGGAATAAGGAGAGTATCAGTGGATTAGAGGGGGGGCTAATGTACTTACAGCTCACTAGAGAAGTGTCATAGGTAAGGCTATGTTTTTGTCAGGGGTATTTTTAGTAAAAGTCATGGACAGGTTGCAGGCAGTAAACAAAAATTCACAGCCAGTGACCTGTCCATGACTTGTACTATATACCCTTGACTAAATTTTGAGGCGGGGAGGTGACCTAGGGGTGCTGTGGGTGCTCAGGGGGTTGAAGCCTGGGGGATGCCGCAGGTGTTGGGGGGAGTAAGGGTTGGCACAGCTGGCAGGCTCCCTACCAGGTTCCACACCTCCCTGGAAGCGGTTACATCCCTCAGCTCCTAGGTGGAGGTGCAGCCAAGCAGCTCTGTGCACTGCCTCCACCCCAAGTGCCAGCTCCGCAGCTCTCATTGGCCAGGAACTGTGGCCAATGGGAACTGGAGGGATGGTGCCTGCAGGCAAAGGCAGCGTGTAGAGTCCCCTGGCCGCACCTCTGCCTAGGAGCCAAGGAATGTTGCTGTTTCCAATGAGCCCCTTCAGGTAAGCGCTGCCCAGAGCCCTCATTCCGTCCCATGCCCCAATCCCCAGACCTCAAATCTCCACCCCAACTCCTGCTGCTGCTGTGGGAAGAGGGCACAGTGGCCCAAGACTGCCCCAGGCTTGGTCAGTGTGGCTGTCCCAGGGGTTGCCTGAACTGGTTCCCCTCGGCCAGCTACACTGGCCACTGCAGAAGTCATGGGGGTCACAGAGAGTCACAAAACGCATGATTTCAGTGATCTCCATGACAAACTTGCAGCCTTAGTCTTAGGACCATAGAAATTAGAGATGGAAACAGATTATTCCCTGCCAGTGCGGAGTTGTCCTTTGGATGCGTAATTTCTAGCGCTTTGTCCAAGCTAGTGTTAAATGACACACGTTATGGATTTCCACTGATTCCTTAAGGAGACTAGTCCACAGTCTTACGGATGTCACTGTAGAGAAGTTTATCCTGAGATTCAGCCCAAATTCTCATTTTTCTATTTTCTTCCAGTCACTTTCTACAATATTTACGTGAGAAGTGCTTGATAGGCTGATTTTTTTCATGCATTGAAACATAAATTGGAGATTTTTTTAGGTACAATTTGAACAACAAATAAAAAAAGAATATAGGCTCTGAGGCTTAACCACAATAGTATTTTATAAAACTACACAGAGGGCTCGAGTTCAGAAATGACATAGAGTTCCTTGACTTGTGTGTCCATGCAAGTAATGCAATCCTAAGGCAACATACTTTGGAGGGAAAGTTCAACCTCAGTGTTTCAACAGTTGTTTATAGTAAATAGAAAGTATTGGCTGCAGTCTGAAAAAATAAATTATTTTTCATTTTGTTCTTCCTTGGGCTGCTAGGGAAAAATAGAGGGAGATTAGCATCTTGCATATTCTTCACATGAGCATCTATTCATATGCCCCTTTGTGAGGAACTGATGTGCTGCCGATAACAGTCCCTGGATTTGAAATTCTGGGCAAGACTTTTTCCTAGGAGAGCTGATGACCCAGTAACTCACTTCCCCTGTTAGTCTAACACAGCCCAAATTTGTTAGCTAGCAGAGCTCAGCACAAAGTCCATTTGTTTACTAAGGATTTTGCTTGTAAAAGCAAGGATTATGGGTGGCTCCTTATGGTAGGCTTTGCCTAGCCTGTTTTAAGTTATATACACGATGATGTTTACCTGCTGCTGTAGACAGACTCTGAACTCTCCTGTACATGTCATTTTTGCCTACCCACTTTCACTGGCATTTTTGGGACATAGTCACATTTAATTTGTGCTATGTTAGCAATTCAGTTCTGGGTACAGCTGACTTTTATTTAGCTAACATATCAGCTACTGCAGTTTCTCACTATCTTATCTCCCCTTCCCATTTTTGTCCTCTCTCATCATCCAAAACACTGCTTCCTTTCATGAAGATGTAATAACTTCTTCCCCTTAATTGTGTCTTTATGCTGGCTTCCACTTGTTGTCCACATAAAATTCAAATGGTTAATTCAAAGGACTCTGTAATTCTGTCCTCTCTTATATATTTGACTTCACTGGCTCCACCACTCCCTTTTATTCCTTTCGTGTTGCTCATGATTCCAGCACAGCTTCCTTTCTCTCCTTCAATCACTCCTTACTGTGTGCCTTCTGCAATGCTGCCCCCTACACTTGGAAAAGATTACCAATCGTATGGCAAGCCTCCTCTTCCTTGTATTGTTCTGTATTGTACCTGCTCATGCCTGAGCACTGTAGGGCAGTGACTCTATTCTTTGCATGGCACAATTCTTGTGTGCTAAAGTGCTGTCTATGCACCTTAACTATTTATTATTTATATTAATTGCTATTTAAATAACGTATAATCAACTCGTTTGCATAGTTTTTTAAAAAGAAAATGTTATCCACATCAAGGCTATATGCATTTTTAATCCACACACATATGCCATATACATTTTAAGCTACCCACATGCATTTCTGAGGGAGATTTGTTAACTGAGAATCACAGTTTTAAATAAATATTAAAATACTCTTTTACCCTCTCATTTGTCAAGTTTTTAAATAAAGTTTATGATGCTTTTAAAAATAAGTAGGAATTTTTCATGGTTCTACATTACTACTTTGTTTTGGAGCATATACTATTTTGTTGAACTTTAGTGAAATAACTTGAGGAGACTTAATTTGCCTCTCAGCTGTGCAGTATTGGTCTGTATATAATTTAAGTTGCTTTAAAATAAGTAATCCTTTGGACTGATAAAAAGGAAGACTTGAGAATAGTTAGAAAACCACTACAATCAATTTTGTGTTATGCTCCAAATTTATAACATTTTGGGACCTTAATTATAATACCCGAAGGTCAAAACAGTGCTGTATTGCAATAAAATATAAAAGGTAATAAAGAAATTATTCCTGGGGAGATGAAAGTCTAGGTTCATCACTCAGTAAATGGTAAATTCATAGCCCTTGTATAATTTGTCATTTTTAGCTGAGGAATTTGAATGACAAATTAGGTGAAGGAATACCTGAGGCAAAAATACATCAGCATTTGGATACAGTAGAGATTTGGGAAATGTAGTCCCCCTCAACAATGTTTATTTGCCAGAAAAGTATTTTGTTCTACATTTAGTGTTTGTCTAACTCCACATTTTGGTTTTGAAGTGAATAATTAGTTGTGCTAATATAAATATGCATAATTATCATCAGTTTGGTTTGATGGGCAGTCCATTGTTACAACTAGATTTGTTTAGCAGTGTTTTGTGTATATAATTGAAAAGCCTGTGCTTTTATTTTATGGAGCCTCTTAGGAACCTAATCCTGAATTCTTTGTCCACACCCAAAGAGACACACCAAAGTCAATGGGATTTATGTGTTTAAGGCTATGTCTATACTTGGAACTTGGGGTATGATTCCAAGTTTGAGTAGACATACTTGTGATAGCTATAATTGAGCTAGTGCGCTAAGAGCAGTAATGTAGCTGCAGGTAACGCAGGCACCAGCAAGCAGTGGCATAGACTAGCTCCCCTCTGTATGTACCAGTGGGGTCCAGTTAACTAGCCCATGACACCACTCACTGCTGCCCATGCTACCTTGACTACATTACTATCTTCAGACACTAACTTAGTGAGAGATTGCACAAGTGTGGGCATTTGAGCTGGGAATCACACTCCTAGCTTCAAGTGTAGACGTAGCCTTAGGGTTGCAGCACTGAGCCCTAGGCTACCTATTTACAATTTACACAGTAATTTAAGATAGCATCAGTTTTGTTTTGTTTTTAATACATTTTTCAAGATATAATGAGCTACATTCTCATTTACAATAAGGCTTGTTAACAGGACCTTTAGAGTATGTCTACACTGCAAGGGGTCCCTGGAGAGTTTGTTAGTCTGGTTTTTAGCTTATGCCGAAGCCTGTCTCACCACATCCACACTGTTGTTATTACCCATGCTAGATAGATTAAAGTGAACATGTTACAGTCACACCTTCACTTTGCAGTATAGATATAGCCTAAGACTGAATGAGAATTAGGCCTCCTGTCTTCATTTCAGTTCAGGGTATATCTCTCTGCTCGTAGCACAGGACCTATGTTATTGGTTTGCTTTCAAAAGCTAATGACCTGTTTCAATTCAGATGACACTGGGGAGAAATCCTGCTCAGCCAATATATTGCTGCATCAATGGCCTAAATTCTCATAATCTTGTGTCAATGACCAGCAATGCAGTGGCTTCTAAACATCCTCTTCCCCAGCTCTGTCCTCATGGGTCTCTATGATCTACTGATGATCTAGTAATGTGGGAAAGAAAATGGCTACAATGTCAGTGACAGAAGTCTTGTTCTGAGTCTGACCATATATAGCACATAGTGTTTTTTTATCCTATACCATCTCTGTACAGAAAATGAAGACAGACTGATTTTTCTCTACCATCATGTCAGCAAAGCCACGATCCACAAATTTTTTCCATGTGGTGAATAACTTGATTAACTCGGGATATTCCTATCTAGTAAGAGTCAAGCTCTTCCTCTCTGCAAAGAGTTCTCTATATGCTTTCTGGATAAGATTGCTCAGATTCAGCTGCCCAGTCTGTCTCTGTGGTAGGAGGAGCAAATGCAGAATCTTCTCTGGTTTACATAGTGTTAGTAAAATATCAAAATCTCATAAGATTTTTAAATTTCACACAGGCCACACCATGCACTGAATTTTTACATATATTTTATTGGATCATGGAATTCTGGAAATCATAGATGGAAAAGGCCCATCAAAGAACTAATTCTGCAAAGCACTTAAATACTTGCTTAAAGCTAAACATATGATTACATGTTTTGCTGAATCAGGGACTAAGTCAGTTAGCCCATGCCCCTTGGAACACAAGATTTTCCTTATACAGGAACTCCTCACTTAACGTTGTAGTTATGTTCCTGAAAAATGCCACTTTAAGTGAAACAATGTTAAGCGAATCCAATTTCCGCATAAGAATTAATGTAAATGAGGGGGTTAGGTTATAGGGATTTTTTTTCACCAGACAAAAGACTAGATAGGTAGGTAGATAGATAGATACACACGCACACACAAAACACACACACATAGTATAAATTTTAAACAAACAATTTAATACTGGTACACAGTGATGATGATTCTGAAGCTTGGTTGAGGTGGAAGAGTCAGAGGGTGGGATATTTTCCAGGGAATGCCTTACTGCTAAATGATGAACTAGCAATTGACTGAACCCTCAAGGGTTAACTCTCATACTGTACAAGGCAGCAGGGAAGGAGGGAGGACAGACAGAGACACACACCCTGTGTGTGTGTGAGACAGCGAGCTGCACATTTCCCCTTTAAGTATGAAGAGTGGGATCAGAAGTACACTGCCTTGTTAATTAGATCAGCAAGCTGAGACTGGACCGCAGCTGCTGCCTAGGTCCGTGTGGTTCCCCTGCTCTATGGAAGATAGAGTAAGCAGGATTCAGGAGCAGGGGAGAGGGGGACACCCTAACATTAGTCCCCCTCTTCTTACCCCCCCCCCCCCGGCAGGCGGGGGTCTCGGGGAGCAGCTCCAAGGCACAGGGCAGGAGCAGCACATGACAGTGTGGGGAGGGACATCTGAACTGCCAGCAATTGATAGCCTGTTGGGCAGCTGCTGCACAGAGAACTTAGGGGAGCAGGGAACTGATTGGGGGCTGCCAATCCACCCTGGTTCCAACAACCCACAAGCTAGCTGCAGTGGGCTGCACTTCTTGCAAGTAGTGGACAAAGCAGGCGGTTGTCAAACAACGGCTTTGCACAACTTTAAAGGAGCATGTTCCCTAACTGATCAGCAACGAAACAACGTTAACTGGGATGATTTTAAGTGAGGAGTTCCTGTAGTATTATTTTGCAATTCTTTGCATAGTGCAGTTTAAATGACTCAAGTGTACGTTCTTTTGCTTCTTATCTTGAGCAACTATTCCATAGTTTACCAGATCTCAATCTCAGGAATTTTTTTCTGATATTCAACTTAATTTTTTCCTATATTAATATCTTCCAATTATTTTTAGTTATGTCTCCTGGTCCCACTTTAAAAATGCTCTCTCTCTGTCTACAAGTGAAAATGCTTGTAATTGTTATTTAGCGTACTTATTGACTTTTCTTTTAAGTAGAGAACAATTCTACCATCATTTTCTAGATGTTTGTTTTTATCATATTATTTAATTTATACCCTGTTCTTCATAAATTAAAACTTCTGTATAATTGACATAATAACATGGATGCTATTACAAGTTATTTTACATTGAACAGAATTTTAATACAGTATTTAATTCCTATTTTAGTCAAAATTCACATATTATCTGTCTTTATTTTCCACAGCTCCGACAGAAGCTTCTTTGCATCCTCACCTAGGTATGTGGTAAAAGTGTTTACTCTTATTGTAATTACTTGAAATCACTAGTTTTTAACACACAAATAACTTGTAAAGTCATATAGAAATTATTGCTTTGGGGAAATACAAATAAATATGAGATTTATTTGAAAGGGATCAAATTAAATCTAGTTCTGGTTGGTTTGCTTTTTATCATGATTTTTTCACTGCTACTTGCTTATTTGTCTGAGTTCTTGCAGCATGAACACATTGTGTCTCATAACTTTCCTCTCTAATTATAGGCTAGATCATCAGTTTGTGATTTAGCCTGTAGTAAAAGAGACTGCTCTCATGTATCATCCCTGGAGCAGCTCAGCAGGAAGATTGTGTACCTCCTCTTCCTGCTGCTTCATACCAGAGTCAAATCGAAGAACATTGGAGATGTATAACAACTGTTAGATCATCTAGTCCATCTCTCTGTCAGTGCAGAAATTTTTCCAACTCTGTATTTAGAAACAAGATTCAGTGCAAAGGGGAGTTTGGAGCACAGTCCCACATTTGTTTTGAATCCTATGAAATGTGTGTGTTTGTTACATCCAGAGTGAATGAATTGAGACCAGACCACTAACATAAGAAACTTCTCCCCAGAAAATCTTGCATTACAACACTTATGTGCTTAAAGCTGATGTTTGCTTTATTAGGTTTGTTCTTTTTATATTACAGTTTTGAAATACTTTTACTCTAGGTAAGACACCACATTGTTAGGGTTGGTTAGCAAAATGGACCATTACACTGGAATTCTTTCCTATAGTGTTTTATTTCTTTTTTTTTAGCTGAAATGCATAGAGACAGCATTATCTTACGAGATGACTTTGACTCTTATCATCAGCTAGAATTGAATCCCAGTATGTGGTAAGTTTCAGATCTCTCCTTCCCTTTACATTTGTTTTTGGAAGTGAATATGTTTTGATTATTATTATGTTTATGTATTTGTATTATGGTAGCATCTAGATGCCCTTGGTGGCTCAAAGTTAAATAAGTGTGTTGGTCTTTGCAGGATCACAACCTATAAACTACACAGTCAAAAGATGAAATCCTAACCCACAGAAATCAATGGCTAATTAACATTGATTCAACAGAGCCAGGATTTCACCCAAACGGTGAAAGAAAGGCTGTACACTCTTCATTATGGGGATGTGGAACTCAAGCATTAGAGATTAAGTGACTTACCAAGGACATCTGTGGCAGAGCTGCAAACTGAACCCTGCTCTCCTGAGTTACAGCCCAGTGCCTTAGCCACCAAATCATTCTTCCTTTGAGTGGTGTCACTGTATCCTTAGCAATGTAAAGTTCAGTTTATATTTTGCATGAAATAAAAAACATTATTTTAAACATATGCAACATCATTACCCATCGTGGACTAAATCCTTCTCCCACTGAAGTCAACGGAAGTTTTTTCTTTTACCTCCAGTAGGCCCAGAATTTGTCTAGATGTGCATGCATAATGTTATGCAGCATAGCTGTAGCCATATCGATCCCAGGATATTAGAGAGGCAAGGTGGGTGAGGTAATATATTTTTTGGACCAACTTCTGAGGGAGTGGCTAAGTGTGTAACTTCTGTTAGTCCAGTAGAAGATGTTATCTCACCCGCCTTGTCTCTCTATACATAATGATGACATTTATGCCAAGATAAATGTGAGATGAATGACATTGAGATGATTCATACTGTAACTTCAAATGAGGTAGGTAATTATAACAATTGTGTACTACCTTATAACTGGGAACAAATCAGCAATTATTAATAAAGCTCTCTTGTACAAGTATAACCCAGAGATACTGCTACAATACTGCATGTTGGCTCTTAAAGCCACAAGACTCCATTCCCATTTTACAGTACCTTAGGCACTAACATGCAAATGTTCTTAGATTGCAAGATCACTCTTGACAAGGACAAGTTACTGTATGGATATATAACAAAGCTATATATCTATATCTCTATATCTCTATATATATTCATCTATATAAAATAGCCTCATGTGTCCCTCATCCCCCAACCTCTACAGGTACAAACATAGCTCCACCAAGCCATTGTGATGTCATAATTCTGTCACTTAATAATGACTTGTTAAAGGGATGTCTTTCATGTAATGTCACAAACCCACTATCTGGTAAACAGGTATTTATATGGAACTAGGAGAGGAAGTTTGGGAGCAGCATTACCACACTATCAGACCCACACTATGATACCAAAGGGAATCATGGCACTAGCATAACTCAGTAAACTATATTTCTCCTGGGTACCAGCTAATACCCTATATTATAATATCAGTCCTAGGAGAAAGATTTTAAGTGAGAACATTGTCCAGCTATACTGGAATAAAGACAGGAGACACTGGATGCGCTTTAATAAGGCCGCAACTTTATTATTAAATATCTGCGACTACCTGGCAGATAAAAGTGTACAGTGCGGGTAATTCCATGATCATTTCAATAGCTACTTGAGGGCTTCTGTCAGCCTCCCTCCCTCTTTTCCATCATGGTCCCCAGCCAACCCACTGCTGGGATCTTACTGTCCCCCCTCAAATGAGGGTTAAATTGGGCTATAAAGGGAGGGGGTGGGTTAGTTCCCAGCCCTACCAGTCATAAGTGCCCCAACCCCCAAACCACCCACCCATTCTTTAACAAACACTCCTTTAAATCCTTTATCAAACCAGTTATCTGATCGCTGTATCCCCTCCCTATGGAGTATCTGCATTGGACATCTGCCACAAAGGGGCTCCAGGAATTAGCTTGGCTACTTCCTCCACCCAGAGCTTTTTTTGAATGTGTTTATTAATAGTGGTCCCTTCCATTTGCTGCCCCATTCAATTAATACAGCTTGCCTTATAGGTTGTGTTTCCTTCAAGACAGAGAAATATTTTGGTGGGTTAACTTGTTCTGTTGACTGAAACTCTTGACAAATGCAAAGCTTCTTTCATGCAGTTCAAATTCTGCTTTTTATCAGATGAACAGTGATTGCTTTAGTTCTATTTGTGTTTATGGCTGGATTTGAAATATATTTTCCCTGTTGGAGATCTGACTTAATTTTTCTCTTTTATTACAGTCTGCTATGTGTTATTTTCCTCCTGTTGACATCTTTCAGAGTTTCACCTTTTTATGTATCCAGATTGTAGTTTATAAGAATTTCACAGATATTTGTCTATTGTATATATTTTTTCTAATGCTGTCTTTTTTTTCTTTTTGTTACATTTTGTATGTTCTCCTTAAGAATTCTGGGCAGATGTAATGAGAATCTAGAATCTCAAAATATAAATATCTCATTTTTCATAGGAATGGATAGATCAAGGGCTTTATAATGGGATACAGAGTAGCAGGCAATGAAGATAATTTTAGCTTCAGTGTGTTAAATAGACTTAAAGGAAAGAAACGAAAGAAGGCATTATTTCCCCAACAGATGTTTCATCACTCACAAAGGGCCTAGCTAGTGCGAGCCTCCATAGCTTATTTATTCACTGGGACCCATTCATAAGTCCATCCTTGATTCTTAGAAGTCTCAACAGAGAGGCCATGGACTGAACTCTTGTCCTCTAGATTTGGTCCCTCTAATAACCTTGAGACATATTGGTGTGGCAGTATGTAGGGACTTTGCGCTAGTGTCATACCTGCTATTTGGATAAAGGACTCTACTCTTAATTGTGATGTCTATCTCGTACTGTACAGCTATCCAGTGGGACACACTGATCTTCACAGGACTTTTGGTACCCCTAAAAATAATAATAATAAGCCTGACACCTTTCAGCAACAATAAATTAAGTTAGAAAACATTTAAGGGGAAAAGAGTAATTCTTGTATGATATCCAGCACTTTGCTACACAGAGGATTTCTCCAGAGACACTCCCTTCAGTGAAGACCTGCTTAATTCAGAAAGCTCATTCTTCTTTGACTGTGTAGCTGGAGTTAAGTCAGGGATTACTAACCGTTTATGTCAACTACTCTAAAATCGCATTTTTCCCCTGGCAGCTGTTGAGATCTTCTCTTTATCACAAGCAATTGCTGTAACTGCAACTGCAGTATTTCCAGTCCCATTCTTTCCCTGATTTGCTCTGCTCAGAATGTAGTAGCAGCTGCCTTGCATGTACAGGATCCTCTAGTGGGGGCTGGTCACTAGGGACTAGTGAGACTAAGCCTCAGTAATAATTAGTTCTAGCCATTATTTGTATAAAGATGAAAAGAGGTTTATCATGTTTTCTATTGTCTATCCTTCCCAATCCCTAAATAGCAACTCTGACTTGTCTGTGCGTGATGTTGCCCCAGCCATCCAGAGAGCCTTCATGGCGTGTACAACTGCAGCCAGGCATGCACAGTGCAAGTGCACAGACAAGCCATTTCATGGTTATATGTGTCTAATTTTATGAGACCCTGTGGAGACTGAGCATGTCACTTCCTCACTTGTAGAAGCCTCATGTGAAATCACTGTATTCTGTAGTAGAACATTGTACTGATCTCCTTGTTACTGCCTATTGATGTATAACTCCACACATGTGTTGGAAAGGGACAATGCAAGTAAGAGTAATTTCTCTATGCACAGCAAGACTAAATAAGGGACGTTCCAGATAGTATTTCTGTACACTTTACAGCAGTGATAGTGACCCTATGGCACAACATTCCAACTTTCCCCGAGGAGAAAGCTATAGCAAAGTGCTAAATAACCAGAACAGGCTACCAACTTAGAAAGCAGATCCAGGAAAACAATTTTTGTTAACTTAAGAGCAATGCTTTAACTTCAACACGAAAAAACTGGAGAGAGGAAAAACCTCAAAGATCTATAAATTAGTGAAGAACATCTGCTGTCAGTGATCTATCCTGTGCTGTGCAGAAGTTCTCATTCAAACAGTAGGCTGCTCAAGGTAAGCAGCATACTTATGGGTACATTCCATAAATTCAAAAAAATGATTTAAAATAAAAGCTGCTACTGGCTCAAGTCCAGCCACTCTCATTACCAGCACGCAACTGGGTTTCATCTCAAATCCCATCAGCACTCATAACAGCAATCACTTACCAAAAAACCCCACACCTCTTAGACGATGACATAAAGAAAAGCAGAGCATATGAAATCAATCACTAAGAAACAGACTTCAACCCTTATTCATAGCCTATGAGAAACAAAGATTTCAGATATATAGTGATATTTCCAGTGGCAAAAAGGTGGATGAAAGTTCTGTGAAAAGAGACAAAGGTCCTAAAACGGTCTCCAAATTGCTGCATAGCCAAAAATGAAACTTCACAAAGATTTATGTGGCTGTTTGAGATGTTTATCCCCATTACATTTCTAGGATCATAGAAGACATCAGGCAATATAATGTCAGAAATCTAGTGTATTCTAGAGGGAAACAAGGAGCTGGCAGAAAATAAGATGACAAATGGAGACAAGATAACAACAGATATTTGTCCTTCAGCACAACGAGAAAAGAGTGGAAATGGACAGAAGTGGCATTTGTAGAGAGCAGAGGAGAGCAATGGGAGCTCTGCAGAAAAGACATCTAGATGGACATATATCAATAGTGACACCAAAAGAAATGAAGAGATAGTTAAATGAAGACATAAGATAAGGAAGTGACAAAGACTATGCAAAGGGACTGTCCTAGCCTGGACAGTTAATGCTGCTTTCCTGCAGTAGAAATGGCATAAGGAATTAGCATTACTGTTTGAACCAAGAGGAAGTCAAGCAAATCGAATTGGAGTGTTCTTATTTCTATACATGCAAGAGGATCATGATCTAGGGAAATACACATAAATTATTTTACTGTCCATATATTTCTGTCAAGCTACTGAGCAATTAACTCTGGTGCAATACATTTCAAATGGAACATGAAGATTTGAGAGCAGGATTACTCATACTTCTTATGATAAAATAATCCTAAAGAGGATGAATGATCAGATTATTAGAAGGACAGCTATCCAGAGCTCTTCACAATATATTTCACAGATGAGATTATGGAAGAAAAGTATCTGAGCAGCTGAACCAATTTATATTCATAGTATCTTAGAAATTAGAGAGAGAAAAGACCTATTAGGTCATCTGGTTTATCCCCTGACTAGTGCATGAGCATTTCTTACACTATATTTATAGACAATGCTACTCTGCTCAGAGAGAGCACATATATAAACAGCAAGGGTTCATGCAGCATCTGAGCTATGAAAAACAAAAATCTGGGGTCAGAAAATAAAAATAATGCTTATAATCAAGCGGAACAATTATATCAGCCACATAGCTGTGCAAAAATGGAATCATACATCTACTTTGCTCAGGTTACATGAAGTCAATATAGAAGAACTTGAAATGATTTAGTTATTTAAAACGAGTTGTCTGTAGAAAGAACTTTGTGTCACAATATCTCTGTCAGTTTGTCAGAACTGTACATAAATATATCTAGTATGTGATCAGCAGTAACTGACTGAGTGATGGCTTTTCTTGATAATCTGGATGCAGTCAGAAACCAAGTGACTTTAACTGAGAAGAGTAACATTACTTTTCTCTTTTATAGTAAATCTCTTCTGAGAATTTTGATTAATATTCATTAAGGCTCAAGATAACCCTCTGAGTCAAGTTAGTTTTATCCAAGTCTTAGAAATGTGTGAAACTGAGTCACAAGAGATGTTTGGCCAATTTTTTCAGACGTGTCTGCTAATTCTGGGTGCACTAATTTTGGGAACTTAAACTTGAAACACTTAGAATCTGATTTCTAGAGATACTGGGCGCTTAGTTTTCACTGACTTCAAATGGAGCTGTGGGTGCTTAGCACCCAGTTAATGAGCTCCTATACATTTTAAATTGGGCACCCAGAAATCAACAAACTCAACATTAGTGGACACTTGGGGGGAATGTTGGCTTTAGTGATTTAGCCAAGGTCATACAACAGTGAAGACTAAGGAAAACTTCTTAGGATTCCTGCCTCCTAGTCTGGCTTCTATTAATTTCCTGAATATACAGGTAGCTTCTGGACAGTCTTATTTTTATTATGGAATGGAATAATGAAACTCACAAAGAAAACAGTTTGATCTATGTGTTTTCTGGACACTGATATACCATTATTATATATATGATACCACTCCAAGCTGGTCAGAAATGTCCAAAAGTGCCCTGAAACTGATTTTTTCTTATTTCTATCTTTTCCATAGACATGATACATTCTTTTTCAGAAGAATCATTGGAAAGACACAAACCAAATATTCTCTACCTTCCCTTCCTATGCCTTTCTCCTGATAATCCTCTGTCTTTGCTTCTTACACTCTCTCCCTGCATTATAAAGAAAAATAAAATTATGGGCCAAATTCAGCCCTGGTGTACGTGAACAGAAATCATAATGAAGACAATAGGAGTTGCACCATCTTACATAACTATTCCTTCATAATGATTTACTAAGCTGCCGCAATATGAATCGCTAAAAGTACCTTAATGTGATTGTATAGAGGAAAAAGTACTTTCTTGTATAAAATCTCACGTTGTTTTGGAAAATAGAACTGAACCTGACCTTAAGGAGAAATGGGGTCCTCTTTGAACGACAATCACGGACAAGTAATTGAGGATGAACAAGAAAAGAATGAGCAATGGAAAGAATATTTTGAACAGCTGTACAGTGTGCAGAACCAGAGTAGATTGAAATGGTCTTGGAGAAACTTCCCAGCACAAATGAGGGATAGCAGATATCAAAATTCTTAGAAGAAATAAAGATCCTGATAGAAAGTTTGAAAAAGAAAAAGGTGCTGGGAATTGACAACCACAGAGCTGCTGCGAGCAGGTGAGGAACACATAGTAAAGGTGATGCACAAGCTGTCCAGCAAGGTTTATGAACAAGAGCAAATGCTGAATGAATCGGGGAAAATTATAATAGAACCAGTCTATAAAAAGGAGATAAAAGTGAATGCAAGAACTACAAAGGAATCAGATTATTGCGTGTGCTGGGTGAAGTGTTCACCAAGACATTGCTGAGGAGAATGAAGAGATATGTAGATGTGGCACTTACAGAGGAACAGGGAGGATATAGACCAAGATGAAGTACAGCAGATCAGTATTCATGATAATACAGATATTGGAGAAGTACATGGAACACAAATGAATCTGTTGCAACTATTTTATGGACTTCAAGATGGCTTTCAATAGCATTTATCAGAAAGAGTTGTAGCAAGTTATAAGAATGTGTAGCAAGCCCAAAAAACTGATCAAGCTGACAGAAAACATCTACAAGAAGACAGTGTGTAAGGTGAGAGTACACAAGGAACTGATGGAATGGTTCAGGATGACCATAGGTGTTAAACAAGGATGCATGCTATCACCATATTTGTTTAACTGAGTACTGGAAGCAGTAATAGCTGTAGCATTGATTGATGAAACAGGAAGACTTATTTTATGTGGTAGGACTGTGCATAACTTTAGATTCATAGGTAATATTGACCTCACTGCATTGACCAAGAAGGATTTAGAGAGAATAAATCACTATAAGGTAGATCAGGAAAGCATAAAATTTGGACTGAAGGTAAAAAGAGAGAAGAAAAAATATGATAACTGGAAGACAAGAGAAAGAGATAAAGATCAAACTCTGAGACAAAGAATTAGTATTTGGCAGAAGAAAATAGTTGAGAGTTTAAAGATTACAAAAATTAAAAATGAAGAGAGAAAAATGGCTAAGGCAAGAAATAAAGATGCTTCAGAAGAATCAAGAAAGACGACTGTGATGGTTTGGACACATGTCAAGAATGGACCCAGAAAGGATACCGTAAATGGTGATATAGGGGAAGGCCAAGGATGTTTTGGATAGACATGGAGAAGAATTACATGATACAAAAAGGTTTAAAGGTAAAAGAAGCTATGAAGCTGGTATATGATAAAGTGATGGAAAGACTTCTTTTGGCCTCTTCTGTGCTGTTGAGCTGACAGACAGGAATCAAAGAAGACGACAACGATGATAAGTTGATCAGATGATTTTGTAATGTCATAGGACCCAGTAACTGTGGTTGCATCACTTGAGCAGGAATATATTATTATTACTACTTTATTGATTTGTTCATGCTAGCACTCATAATGTCTGCTTTTCAGACATTCAAGAAGTGGACAGCCCAGTCCTGAGGAGTTCATATAAAATCTTAGAGGAGACTAAGGAAAGATAGGCAAGTAACATAAGCTAGGAAAAGGCGGGAAATAAACAGGGATTTATATACAAATCAATTATGAGCTCTTCTGAAGTCCATCTTTTGTGCCAGTAGTGAATCACTGACTTCTCATGTCTCTTTACCTTTACCAAAATTAGACCAAAGTATTATAATCCTGAGGAAATTAAGCTGTTGTGTGCCACAAACAGAGAACTGGATGGGGCCAAGGTGCACCAATGTCTAAGGCCCTTCCCCTCATACACTCCTTCCCTGCATCATAAAGAAAAATAAAATTATGGGCCAAATTCAGCCCTGGTGTACGTGAACAGAAATCATAATGAAGACAATAGGAGACAATAGGAGTTGCACCAGCTTACTTACATTAATTGAGATATACCTAGATGATCCCAGCAAGCAACTCGTGTCCCATGCTGCAGAGGGAGATGAAAAATTCTTATGGTCACTGCCAATCTGATCCTGGGAAAATATATTTATGCATCCATGAGTTTTATAAAGATGCATTATAGCATAAGAGGGAGATACAACTTTGAACACTTAGTCATCCTTTAGGGCAGGGATCGACAACCTTGGCACATAACACCGCAGAGTAAGCACCCTTAGCGGGCTGTCTTCACTTGTGCTGTCAATTTAGGGACAGCTCACTGACCAAAATGGTCCTATAAGGATCTAACTCAAATTGTGCACAAGTTTCCATTATCTTAACAATATTAATACAGTGTACAAATTCAATAACAATATTCAACAACACTACATTCTTTCATAAGTAACTGCTGCAGTATTCCTCAGAAAGAAATCAGGGGTGAGCTCTGAGCAATTCTCAAGTTCCTGTCTGTTCAGGTGTCAATTTGTAACCTTTGGGTGGACTAGAGTTTACTTCACTGCCCTTCTCCTATGGCCTAAAACCAGCTCCCTTAGTAATGCACCTGGAGACCCAGAATTCAGTCACTGAGGATTTCAGCAAGAATTGCACAGGGTCAACCTCCCCACAATCAAGTCCAAAAAGAACAAAAGGAATTAACTTAATTCTTAAGTACCAACTTCATAAAATCGTATCATGACAAAGAAATAGAATAATAATAACAACTTAATTTCTGCCACATAAGGCTACTTTATAGTCCACATACATTTTCTCATCAGTTATACATAAACATTAAAAAAATACCAAATTAAATCTAATCATTTCAGTTGCTAGAGAAGTACAGTGAGAAGTAACTCAGTGTTCCCAAAAGCTTAGATAGATAGAGTTCACCTGAGTCTCAGTTACAGTCTTGGATTGCCAAAATCTATACAGTCTGTTCAGTCACAAGTACTGCAACAATCTCTTCTCTTCTCTTCTCTTCTCTTCTCTTCTAGAAACTTCCAGCTGGAATCCATGTAGACTCTTCCTCTTCCTATGCTGAAATCACTCAGTTAACTAGTCAGCTAACTAATTAACCAACCACTCAATTGAAGTATATAGGGGAAAAAAAACTGTTATAAGAAAAATACAAACTGAGAATAGTAAAGTGATTCTTTCTCCATTATCATATTTAAATAAGAGAAGACTTGGTGAATCTCACTGAGACAATTTAACTAAATTAGTTTGGCTAAAATCAAATCACATTCCAAGTATAAAAGTAAAATAAAAGAAATTAGTTTCCCTTCCCAATTTTCCTTTTCCATAATTACCACTGCCAGGGCTTCCTTTTTATAGGGTTACTATCATTAACCAGCTGCAAAATGCTTGAGAGTTAGGGAAAAAACAGCCTGCTTTCTGCTTCTGTGGTCCAGCTTCTCCCAGCTCACACAGT
Organism: Dermatemys mawii; assembly: GCA_007922305.1. NCBI lineage: Eukaryota > Metazoa > Chordata > Testudines > Dermatemydidae > Dermatemys > Dermatemys mawii. Next base: position 18,446,736 of record ML677341.1, on the reverse strand, counting down.
GAATGTGACCTTTTCCAAAGCATCTGCCCTGACTGCTTGCCTCATGGAATTTGAGTCCAGCAACAGGAAACCTATGAGCATACCCAAAACTACCTCACCCAGTTCCAGAAACTTCTGATTATGGACTGCTAATTGTGCATCTGCCTAGCAACAATGATCCAGACACAACTCATTCCCACCATCTCCCATAGTTCTCTTCAAGACATATCTTCCTATTAGGCATGTAGGTTGCACTAGCACTCCAGATCCTCAAAGCTAAGGACAATCAGCACCTCCCAGAAGGAGCTCAGAGTCTCGTAGGATCAGGCCTAATTTGAAATTCTAGGATTAAAGCAACAAATCTCAGAGGTAGAAAGATGTGTGATTAATTGGCCAAGCTGCACTTTATTGGACCTATTTCAAATTTTCTTTATGCTTATTTTTGTTCTAATATTTAAGAACATAAGAAAGGCCACACTGGCTCAGACCAATGGTCCATCTAGCCCAGTATTGAGTGGCCAATGCCAGGTACTTCAGAGGGTATGAAAAGAACAGGTAATCATCAAGTGATCCATTCTCTGTTGTCCAATACCAGCTTCTGGCAATCAACGAGTAGGGACCAGAGCACGGGTCTGCAACCCTGACCATCTTGGCTGATAAGCACTGATGGACCTATCCTCCAGGAACTTATCTAGTTCTTTTTTGAACCCAGTTATAGTTCTGACATTCACAACATCCTCTGCCACAAGTTTCAAAAGTTGATTGTATTCATAGTATTTCCTTTTGTTTGTTTTAAACCTGATGTCTATTAGTTTTCCTGGGTGACCGCTGGCGCTTGTGTTATGTGAAGGAGTAAATATGCAGTGGGTGTGGAAAACAAACTATAAGTTATACAATAATCCTATGATTGGCTCTGAGCAGGTGACCACAAATCACAGACACTTATTCAGTTCCTTATTCACTTTCACCACACTAGTCATGATTTTATAGGCTTCTGTCATGTTCCCTTAGTCATCTCTTTTCCAAGCTGAAAAGTCCCAATCTTTTTAATCTCTCCTCATACAGAAACTGTTCCATACCCTAAATCATTGTTGTTGTCCTTCTCTCTCCCTTTTACAATTCTAATATATCTGTTTTGAGATGGAGTGACCAGAATTGTACACACAATTCAAGCTGTGAGCATATCAGGGATTTATACAGCGGCAGTATGATATTTTCTATCTATCCCTTTCCTAATGATTCCTAACATTCCGTTAGCTGTTTTGAGTGACACTGCACATTGAGCAGATGTTTTCAGAAAACTATCCACAGTGACTCCAAGATCTCTTTCTTGGATGGTAACAGCAAAGTTAAACCCCGTCATTTTATATGTATAGTTGGCTTTATGTTTTTCCAATGTACATTACTTTGAAATTACCAAAATTGAATTTTATCTGCCATTTTGTCACCTAATCACCTAGTTTAGTGGGATTCCTTTGTAACATTTCACAGTAAACCTTGGGCTTAACTATCTTGAGTAATTTTGTATCGTCTGCAAATGCCATCTCACTGCTTACCCCTTTTTTCAGATCATTTATGAATATGTTGAACAGCATAGGTCACTCTACAGATCCCTGGGGGACACCACTATCTACCTCTTGGCATTCTGAAAACTGACTATTTATTTCTACCTTTTGTTTTCTGTCTTTTAACTAGTTACTGATCCATGAGAGGACCTTTCCTCTTATCCCATGACTGGTTAGTTTGCTTAAGAGCCTTTAGTAAGGCTTTCTGAAAGTCCAAATATACTATATACTACTGGATTGACCTTGTCCACATGTTCATTGACCCCCCCGCCAAAGAATTCTAATAGATTGGTGAGGCATGATTTTTCTTTGCACAAGCCATGTTTACTCTTCCCCAACAAATCATATTCATCTATGTGTCTGATAATTCTATTCTTTACTATAGTTTCAATCAATTTGCCTGGTACTGCATTTAGGCTTATCCATCTGTAATTGCCAGGGTTGCCTCTGCAGCCTTTTTTTAAAATGCGTAAAAACACTTAAAATGGGTAACAGCATATTGTTAGCAAGAAGATGGAATATTTAAATAAGATCTATTATAGTCTATGACTAAATGAGTCCAGTGTTACAAAACAACTCCAGAAAAACATGTTTAAAATGGTCTATAGGTAGTATGCTAATGTTTGAAACATATGTGACCTTAGTTGTTGTTTCCTTTTGACACTTTGTTTATTATGACCAAGGCAATTTCCTAGAAACACTATAAATAAGCCCCATGTTTTTAGTCTTTGAAAAATGCTACATAATATCTGAAAAAATTGTTTTCTGTTAAAGATAATATTTCATTCAACCCAGCTGTTTTGGTTCACCCAAAAACTGTTTCTGGTCAACCTGAAATTTATTTTATTTTCAATTTTTCAGTTTGGCAAGCAAAGCAAAAAATCAGTTAGCTTTAGATCTTAGAGGTATCAGTATCCACATAATCTTTAATAACTCTCAATGAGACCACCTGACATACACAGCCTATCCAATTTTAAGAGTTCCTCGTTGGTTTGTTCTGCAATGGAAATAAGTTGTTAATTGTATGATGTTGGGTTTGTATATAGTTTATGAAGTGAGTTGTAAAGATTATGAAAGGAATATAGCCCTAGAGAAAATGAAGTTGGAAAACCATAGTTAGGGGCACGTCTGAAAATAAAGTAGGGGCACTTCTTTCAAATCTGTGAGAGCTTTTTTGAGGGACAGTAGTGGGGTGGGAAGGTAAACATTCTTCTGCAATTTAGGTTTCGACCCTCCTAAATAGAAACATCTATCACATATGATTGTCCTGTAAATTCAGTGTTCGGATAACTAAATCATCCCATTTGTCTGAGTGTCAAAATCAAACCTTCTACTTTTAGCAGTTTAGCAGGTTCTTACAGCCCCAGATGTATGATTTATAATTTTCAGCTTGATATGTTCTGGTTTTCCTACAGGTTTGAATGTAGCAACTGTGAGGTTGGAGAGCAGTGTGGTGTAATTATGCATGGCAATGCTGTCACTTTCTGTGAGCCATATGGTCCAAGAGAATTGGTAAGTGGATGTTTGCTAATTTGCACGGGTCATGGGACTTCAAGTTTTGAATTCAGATCTCATCAACCATAGTGATGCAGTATGCTTTGAAAGCTTGGCGTTCAGCAAAAAGGTTCTTAAGCAGTTCAATAATGCCTAGGATAGTAAGGTTAAATGTTTAAAGCTCCTCACATTTTTTCTAAATATTTTGCATGCTTTTTGCACATGCCCAGGAAACCTTTTGAATTAACTTTCATGAAAGTTATTTAAATGTTTAGAAAAAGCTGGGAGGCCAGAATATAGAACCAAATTTGGAGCCTGAGATGCTTTCTTCGTTTTAGACAAATAAAATAAAGACTTAATTTTTCCTCTCCTATTTTATTTGGTGGTGTCTTATTTTCTTTATAGTCCAAAAATGTTAATTTGTTTAGGCAAAATATCAGTGGGAAATAATGCTCTCTGTGGCTTTAAAGCAGTCATATGTAGCCTGGATTAATTATCTGCCAGTCCCATAGAAGTCTCTTCCAAAATCAGTGGTGAGGTAAATGAGGTCACAGTTTCAGGATAACTGCACCTGTATCTGCCACCTCTCTGATCTGCTCTAGGACTGTCCAGTCAGGTCTCTGATTTCCAGCTATCACCTGCCTCTGGGCAGGGACCCCTCTTTTGACTGGGGATTTCAAGGTTAAACAACTCCCTGCCTGCCACTGTGATATCCCCAGCAAGCCAGTCTGCCCTAACGGTCAGTGCCTATGCATTTCTACACCTCAGCACCCCTGTGAGACAGGTAAATCTTATCCCATTTTACACAGAGGGAAACTGAGCTACAAAGAGGTTAAATGGCTTATACAGAGTCACTGGGAGAGTCATGCTAGACAGTGGAAAGTGTATCTCTGTCTCACAGATTATGAATTTTAATATTCATTATGTAATATTTTATTTTTCCTCTAACTCTCTCTTCTGTTTTTTTTTTTTATTCCATCCCTCTGCTACCACCTGACTCTCACTTACCTTCCTACAGCAGTTCAGGGCTGTTTTTCATCCCTGATATTCAGGTCTCTTCCTCCCTAAATAACCAGATTTCCTTTCTCCATTCTAAGTCAGTCCTTTATCTTGTTGTCCTTACACATGGTTGCTGAAATCCCTGCTCACATCTCAGGCTCAGAGTGCTTGTACATTTTATTTTTGCTTTGAAACACTTAAGCAAGATGAAAGGAATTTACAAAATTAAATTAATTATCTAATTTGTTTCCTTGACCTCCCCATCCTCCCACTGATTTCCCCGTGCAGCAATTGAGAGCAGCAGTCTAGTACTCTTGATACAGCGTTTTTTAATGCCAAACCACATATGCTGTTTAGTTGGGACATCACCACTACAGGAACCATAGGAAAACCGATAGCTGCTGATATGCTGCAAGCAAAATAATATATGTTCATTTAAAATTTCTCACCATTCTGGAAAATGCAGGTTCCTCTTTATCTGCAGCCCACAATCTCTACCATCTTGATTAGCATAATTAATGTAAACAGCTCCTAACAACCTGTATTTACATCATTTTCTAAAGTGATAAAGCAATTAAAAGAAGATTTAATTATCAAAAAGTACTGGCCAATTAATTTTTGGTAACAGTTTAATTTAATTCCACGAGAATACCTCTTACATGTTAATTGATACATTTAATCTTTGGAAGATGTGAGCCACAGAACATTGATAAATTGAAGGCTTTTTTGTTTAAATTAGAACCCATGCAACAGAATTAACTGAACGTAGATTAAAATAATAGCTGCTCATAACTCAAGTCAGAAAGCACTTTATTATTTGGCAGCATAAACGTAATACCAGTGTTGAGCCTATCCTAACTAAAAGGACACGAATAAAGAATTAAATGTTTCTTTAAAGAGTTTTTTTAATTATTTAAGCGATGCTTCATTATATCTGTTGAGAGGTTAATACTGTTCATTAGGAAGATCTTAAAGAGTTAGAGGTATAGTTTCAGCATAGGTCTTGTACACATAGGGTCTGGTTTTTAGATACATATCTAAAAAGTGGATGCTTCACATAATGTGAAAAGGCTTTAAAATATATCCGATCAACTCCTTCTGAGTTTACAGATTATACCAGCCATAAGAAATTTTCTTGGCTTTTTTTTTTTTTTTTTACAAAGATCATATTATAATTATCTGTAAGAAATTTCCCCTCTGAATGTAGCATGCATGCATGTGCATGTTCAAAAGCCAGTTTTCAAACATCAATCTCTGTTGTTTCTAAATCTCCCTGGGGCCATACTGCTAATCACTGCTATAGCACTTCCCTGTTTGGGCAGTCTTAACATGTGATCTTCTTTGATACGGATATTAATTGCCTTTCGGATATCAGATGGTCTCAAGTACAGATAAGTTGTGTGGCCAAAACTACCAAAAACTCTGACCTATCTATCTTCCGTATCAAATCAGACTCCTGCTATTTGTCCAGTCTGGATGTCCAGATCAAACTTTTAAAACCCTCAATACTTTAGAACTTTTTAAAAAATGTTGTGGAATTCATCAATGAAGAGGCAGTAGGATTTGTTTTGTTCTCAAGGTATCAGGAGAGAAATCCCTCAGGACATTCTTTCTTCATCTTTAATACCTCTTAATCTGTTGTCTCCATTCTCACCTACTGGTGGTGTTGCAAGCTCTGATGTTATAGGGCAGAGTGCACTTTTGGGATATCCATTTGCCAAGATGAGGAAATCTACTGAAATTCTCAAAAGACAGAAATGCCACTGCATATCACTAAGCACTACCAATTGTTCTGTGGCACTGAAGTCCTGAAAAAGATTCAAAAAGCATCTAAATTTAGAACAAGTTTCTGTTCTGCATCTTTGCCCTAATATGCTGTCAACAGAAAATGTGGGTACTGGGACATAAATGAGAAATAGAATTTACCTTAGGTTGTCTACACTGATATATATTTTCAATAAATATTAGTTAATAAAAGAAGACAGATACACCTGATAATGAATGAGATCATGTATAAACCTCATGCCTCAGGTAAATTGTACAGAAAATGCATTGTTCATCATTACAAACTAAAACTGTCTTTGTAATACTGCCAAGGCCACTTAAGTGATGGTGACACAAATTCAGATTGCTCAGCAAAGCTGGCTTTTACTTCTGCACTTGACTTTTTCAGTAAATGTGCTTATAAATTGTCATTCTTGTTTCCATTGTTGATATCTACTCTTCCTTTGTTCACGCTGCATATTTGATTCCCCCATCTCCACTTATATGAAAAGAGTTTCTTGTCACATGGCATGCACTGCTTTGTTGTGGAATATAAGTTGCTGTGAATGTGATTGAAGACTCTTGATCCTTGAGTTTCTTTATAATGCACACGGACCATCTTTTTTTGTTATGTGTTTGTATAGCACAGGGGTAGGCAACCTATGGCATGGGTGCCGAAGGCCGCACGCGAGCTGATTTTCAGTGGCACTCCTACAACCTGGGTCCTGGCCACTAGTGTGGGGGGCTCTACATTTTAATTTAATTTTAAATGAACTTCTTAAACATTTTTAAAACCTTATTTACTTTATATACAAAAATAGTTTAGTTACATATTAAAGACTTATAGAAGGAGACCTTCTGAAAACATAAAAATGTATTACTGGCACACAAAACCTTAAATTAGAGTGAATCAGTGAACGCTCAGCACACCACTTCTGAAAGGTTGATGGCCCCTGGTATAGCACCTAGCACAATGGGGTCCTGGTTCATGACTAGAACTCCCAGGCACTATGGTAATACGAACAATAGACAGTTATAATAACATAATCAATTGCCCTCATTGCCCTCCTGTGAAAAATGGGGTTGAGGTTAACTTTATCTGGTTACATGCTGATCTGTGTAAACAGACACAGTGCTATTTTAGCTCTTCCCCCACCCCCCAGAAAAGTGCCAGTCAAGAAGACTTTTTAAGCAATAATTTTGCTTGCTATCTACCAGTATGATTAATTACAGGATTCAAAATGAGCCAGAAAGGACTGGAACTTCATTCTGGTACTTCTTGGGTGATACTTCCACTTTCAGCAAATGTTAAAGCTTTTAACTCTTAATGGTTTTCAAGAAAACCTTCCCAACATGGACTGATGGGGTTTTGTGTAGGAGCCATCAGAGAAGGGAGCATGTTGAGTGGGGCATGAGTAAAGTTTCTGAACTTATTCGTCCCACTTCAATCCGTGACTATATACACTTCATATCATAACTGTATTTAGCTATAAGTACAAAACCTAGTTGGTTTATCTTATGGTATATATGTGCAGTTTTGAATTTAGCTGTGAAGTACTTAGATTTTATTATTCCATCTTACAATTTTAGGCCCTGGTTCTATATTAGGATCTGCTCGTGCATATCCTTGAGCGTATGCAGAGTCCCACTGATGTTATGGATTAATTTTTTTTTAAATCTTTCTGGTCACCGATCAAGCATTAATACATGGAAAAAATTACTGACTCGATAGAAAATGTGTACTGCCACAAACAAAGGCTTTCTTGTTGTGACATATGATGAGATACCAGTAATCTGAATGTCATAATGGAAATGTCCATGATCTGTCAATCTGAAAGGTTTAGAAATGAAAGATTTATATATGAGAGATCTGAGTATCCACAGGATTCCCATATTTTTAAAAAGTTTATGAATATATTGTTTTACTGGTTTAATGAAATGTTTATTGTATTTTTCATGTTTTTCCTCCTCTAGACGACCACTAGCCTTAACACAACCACAGCTTCTGTCCTTCAATTTTCCATTGGTAAGTTTATATAGCAGTTTTACTTTAAAAAGTATAAAAAGGTCATTGTTAAAATGGAAAATACTAAATTTTAAGTTTACATTTTTGGCCAGCATTTCCATCTGCCATGAGGGATTAAATCAATCTTAAAAAATTGCAACATTTCTTGACCCCCTGATGATAGTTAGAGCTGCTAACCAAAGACACGGAAAGAAGCAATTTTAGCAGTTTGTCTAACCTTATATAATTATTGGTTTATCCTTTTGTGCTTATTTCATTATCTAATAGCATTGTGTAGAGTGACGTTATGTCCCATTTTGGCTGGGACAGTCCCTTCTGTAAGCCCTGTCCCACCCATCAGTTGGCAAGAGCAAACTGGACAAATGCAGTTTTGCCAGAAAAGTGGAGTGTGACCCCTAGCTGGGAATGGAGGAATCTGCGGGAGTGGGGGAGGGGTATGCAGAGGACGAGCAACAATGCCAGCCCTGCATGGTGTGGAGGGTTCAGACAAATGGCTCAGGTCTGGCCAGCCCTGCGCAAGTGGTTTGTAGGGGGTCTTAGGCTGGCCCCATGCACGCGAAGGAGAGGGGGCCTCAGGCTGGTGGCAGGGGGGCTCGGGCCACCCGCGGGCAGCAGGAGAATTCAGACCAGCCTGCATGCAGGGAGATGGCAGTGGTGTTTGGGCTGCCCCTGTGGGTGGCCGGGTAGATGGGGGGCTCTGGCCAGATCTGCATGTGGGAGGAGTGAGAGAGAAGCCTTAGGCCAGCCTCATGCAAAAGGCTGACAGGGAAGGCTTGGAGGTGGTAGGGCCTCAGGCCAGCCCATGCAGTGTCCCATTTCCCCTTTGGGAAAATATGAGCACCCTGGCATGATGACAATGATTGCCCATTCTTTAAAATGATTTAAGAAAAAATGACTACGTAAAAATGGATCCCTTTCTCTCAACATATTAAAACTCACTCAACATATCTTCAAATCGTATCTGCTTCATTTAGTGCCAAAAGAAAGTTTTTGCTACTATTAATGCTGCTGTGTCAATAATATACTACCTGTTATGACTACAGTTTGGCACTCTAGAGTATGGGCAGCAGTGTTTTGTGCTCTGAGACTGATTTGGAAGAAACTTTATTTCTTAAGGGATGATTCATTACAAAATGTGGAGGGAAAATGTTCTTACGGTGAAGAATAAACTGTAAGAATAAACAGGCAAGGAATGTTGACTGTTTCTTCTGTGGACTCCTATTTCCAAATTATATTACCATTCTAAAAAATATAATTTTCCTATCTGAGTGTACATCAGCCGGGTTGTGATTAAACTGTGGAAATCTCTCCTAGAAATGAGAACTATGAGTAAAGATGATGCACCTCAAGTGATTTGGATTTAAAACATTTCTAAGACCAAATTTCTATGGGCTCTAAACTACCTATCAGTAAGATTCATTTTTATATTATATTAAATTCTTCATTTCAGTTTTTTTTATCTCATAAATACTTACCACAATACAAGTAACTATACTGTAGTTACTCTCTAGTGAGCGAGTCACTATTACTGTTCGGGGGGAAGGAGGAGAGATTATTTTATTTTAAACAATTGTTTTTACAAAACCAGTCAGATGTGCACATCATGCATAAACTGAGTGACTGTGTAATCATATGGCTATACCCCTAATCCTTCTTCATCCTTCCTCATCCAATCCTTTCTGGTATCTATCATCCTGACCCATTGTTTCATATCTGCAATTTTAGTCTTTGATCCTATAACTGATAAGATGTGAGGTATGCCTGCACACTGTGCAGACTGCTGTTGAAGTCAGTGGAGTTTGGTTTCAGAACTGTTTGCAACCGGAACAAGATGTTTTCTTCTCCAACTGATTGTTTGTATTGCCATGAGAAGTTTTCATAGTTTAATCAAAACCTCACTGAGAGACTCATCTAGGAGAATTACTTTTTTAAAAAATGAACGTAGCAGTCTGATCACACACTAACTATCAATTGCAGGATAGAGGCTTTAGGTTGTATGCTTTGGGGGAGAGGAACAATGTCTTGTGTGAAGAATCTAGTATACTGTTGGGAACTATGAAATAATAATAACACAGATGGGAAAAGTCTATAAAGAGAAATTTATAAATTGTGGGGATGTACATGGAGAGGAGGAAGAAGGCACTTTACCTAGAGGGCTCAATGAGATTAACTGGCCCTGGCTGTTTTCATATTAGAAATGCAAAAGAGTTCAAGAGGAGAGAGACATTTATAACGGATAGGCTGTCACACCACATCTTGGGCTCAGATTACTGAATTAATGATAATGACTTACTGTTTATTTAACATCTTTCATCCAAAAGGTACTCCTGGGGAAATTCTAGGCCAAAAAAATTAAAATTCTGCACACAATATTTTAAAATTCTCCAAATTTCTGCATATTTGATTTGTCAGAATAACACAATATAATCAATATAATCAACCAGTTTCAATTATTTTGGAAATTTATTTCAAAATATTTGTCAACAAGTATATTAACAATACAGACAACAACAATAAAGATTCCCCCTGGAATAGAGAATTAAAGAAACCCCTACATCACACCAGTTTCAGTTGGGGAGTGCTGGAGGAGACTGTGTGGGACCCTCCAGAGCCCAGGCACCCACAACCCCCTACCCCAGTGCCCAGTTGGGGTGCTTCCCCCGGCTCAGATACCTGTACCCCCCATCCCCCAAACCTTTACTCCCTCCAGCTTCTTTACCGTTCCACTGAGGGATGCAGTGTGGTGAGGCTCTGCCCTTCCTCACCCTTTGCAAGAGCCTGGTCTCCCAGGCTGTCTCCCGTCCTCAGGAGCATGAGAATCAAGACAGGCAGCCAGAGTGTGCAGGGCCTCCAACCTTTCCAGGCTGGGTTTTCCACTCACTGCAGGCTGAAGATCTGGGCTCCGCAGAGTCCAGGTCCCCTAATGGCCACCAGCAGCTCTGCAGCCCCAATTCTGTGGGGAAAATGTGGAATTCTGCGCAGAACATTAATTCAGCATAAATTCTGCATGGCGCAGTAGAATCATAGAATCATAGAATATTAGAGTCGGAAGAGACCTCAGGAGGTTATCTAGTCCAATCCGCTGCTCAAAGCAGGACCAATAACAACTAAATCATCCCAGCCAAGGCCTTGTCAAGCCGGGCCTTAAAAACTTCTAAGAATGGAGATTCCACCATCTCCCTAGGTAACCCATTCCAGTGCTTCACCACTCTCTGAGTGAAATTGTGTTTCCTAATATCCAACCTAGACCTCCTCCATTGCAACTTGAGACCATTGCTTCTTGTTCTGCAGTGACACAGAATTCCCACCGGAGTATAAAGAACCTTCAAGCTGGTTATATTAGATTAGTGCTAGAGTGTACATTCAAATCCTTAAGCAACAATTAAGTGTAGTCTTTTAACCAGTCCTCTTCCAATGCCAACCACCAGGTGTTAATCTGGTGGGTTTTAATAATTTAAATTACAGAAATGAATAATGACAAATGAATTAAGCACAAAATGGCCCAGATTTCATCGTAAATCCTTAAGCTTCTTAAATCCTGTGTACAGGAAGGATAATTTCCCAGTGACATTTTCATTAATTGAGCTTCTAACTAGTATCCTTAAAGTGCCACATATTCAATAGCCGTGGGTTCTTTTAAAAGCAGTAGTGTCAAACTGCTAAAAGTTTGTATTACCTTCTTATTGAGATCATGAATCATTACTTTGAAGAGTTACTTAGTAAGACTTGCACTTATTGAAATACAGCCCCTGTGACATCCTCCCAGGGTTTACAGCCTTTTCAAATGTGAACGATTTGCCTACTGTGCTGAGTTATGTTTGAACTGTTCAGAACCATTAGCATTAGTTTTGATCTAAATGTTGAGATGGTGTTTACATTAGCCTACTATCCATCCAAGCATTTACTTCAGATTTCCTCATCATCCTTGACTGTATTTCTCTAAGACCAAATGCTTCTGTTCCTGATACATGAAAGACAAATTCTAACATTTACTTTAATGTGCAGTGGGAATGCTCTTAATTAAGATATTTAAAGTAATACCTTTGGGCTCTCTCAAACCAGAATTTCCAATTCCACGGTTTGGGGCCATAGAGAATCACACACAAGCTTCCAACCCCAGGTGCCATAAAGCATTAGCATGATTCATTAGCTGAAGTATTCTCTGCATCTCACTCACAAACTCAGACTTCCCCCTTAGCTACATCTCTGAACTTCCATGGAACATGATCTGCCATCCCCATAGGCCAATATGAGGAAGATGACTCATATTAATGATAGACTGATGACTGAACTGAACGGACACAGAGACCTGTAAGATAGCTGTAAGAAGGAGGAGTGATGAAAGAAAAGTCTTGAGGTGGAACAGCCCTGAGGCATGAGTTTTGTTGACAGGCATTGCTTCACTCCTGATGGTTGCAGATTGCTGTGTGTATGTTCTTTTTGAAAGGTGTGTACTCCAAAGCTTCACTGAATGTGTGTTTTGCATCCTGTAACAGTGCATTAAGCATTAGCACTATTTAATTTTCTTTTTCTCTGTAATGTTCATGAGACAAGTATAAAGCAATAACATAAGATTCTGTGGTGAGTCCAAAAACACACACATCCACTGGAGAAGTATGCTACTGGAACTGACCAACTACACGTAAATCTCAATATGAAAATAGTTAACATAAAAACATTATATTATTTTGAAAAAAATCAGTTACCCAATCTTACTCTCATAACTTATTACTAATGTTGGATCATCTGTTCTATAGCTAGTTATTTTAAAGATGGATAGGTAGCTTGTAAAGTACAAACTACACTTTCTTCACTTTTGCTTATACAGAACTTTTGAACACCTCTAATTTGTTATGACTAACATGGCTGTAGGCAACCAACAGGCCAAATACTGGCTAAATAGGAAATGTTTGCTGGAGGCAGGATTCTAATATAATAATTTTGTTTCAGCTTGAATTTCTGCTGTGATTAAGCAGACCCTCTGTCATTATCCCAGTTCTAACCTAAATTATTCGGGCTGATCTATGGTTTCCCATAGAAGCATGGCCATTTTGTCTGAGTTAAATTTGTTTTGATTTAATTCAAAAGAAAAATAAAAGTGAAACTCAAAAGGTGCAAACTCATGTGAAGTTTAACCAGAAAGACAAATTGCATGAAAACCTGCAAATGAAACCTCTGAGCTGTTCCCTGTTCTGCTTACTGTACATCATTTCTGATAAATACTAATGGCAAATGATCACAAAGATAATCTGTTTTCATATTCATTGGGATCTATGTAACCTATGTTGTCAGGTGCTGTTTCAAAACTGTCCTGTTGGTTTTTATCAGCTGTGTTCCTGTTTGCCCTGCTTAAAAAAAAAATGCTGCATCAGTGAAACAACAATTTGGGAGACGAGGTTTGAGTTTTGTTTTAATCTGCCCAGGCCAAACTGTGTCTGCAGTGTGGGGAGCATTGGAAGGGCTTATGTTTTACTACTCCAGAAAAAGTCCACCACTTCCTTAATATACAGGAACTCCTCACTTAAAGTCACCCTGGTTAACATTGTTTCGATGTTAAGTTGCTGATTAGTTAGGGAACATACTCGTTTAAAGTTGTGCAATGCTCCCTTATAAAGTCGTTTGGCAGCAGCCTGCTTTGTCCACTGCTTGCAGAAAGAGCAGCCCGTTGGAGCTAGCTGGTGGGGGCTCGGAACCAGGGTGGACCAGCAGCCCCCCCATCAGCTGCCCACTCCTCTAAGTTCCCTGTATGGCAGCCACCCAGCAGGTTATCAACTGCCAGCAGTTCAGCTGTCCCTCCCCCACTGTCATGTGCTGCTCCTGCCCTCTGCCTTGTAGGTGCTCCCGGGATCCTCCTGCTTGCTGTTGGTGGGAGTGGAAAGGGGAAGAGGGAAGGACTCATGTCAGGGTGGGGACATAGACTGAGAGAGACAGAGAGAGCTTGGAGCAGCAGCTGCTGTCTCAACTTCCTGACCTACTTAAAAAGACAATGTTCTTAAGAGTGGGGTCAGCTTACTTAAAGGGGCAATGTGCATCTCTCTCACACACATGGTGAGAATCTGTCTGTCATGCTGCCTTTTAGAATCTGAGGCTACATTAACAACATGTTAATCCTTGAAGACTCAGTCAAAAGCTAGTTCATCATTTATCAGTAAGGTATTCCCTGGGAAATATCCCGCTCTCTAACTTCACCACCTCAACCAAGCTTCACAATCATCATCGCTGTGTACAGTATTAAATTGTTTGTTTAAAACGTATATACTCTGTGTGTATATGTAGTTTTTTTGTCTGGTGAAAAAAAATTCTCTGGAACCTAACTTAATTTTTATGGAGAAATTGGATTCATTTAGCATTGTTTCGCTTAAAGTCGCATTTTTCAGGAACATAACTACAATGTTAACCAAGGAGTTCCTGTACAGTTTAAAGAAATTGAGGAAGGGATAGGTCGCCAAGGAAGAATAAGATAAAAGTTAAAACATGGAGGCCCACTGAATTTGCCGTGTGCAGTAGAACTGAATGTGCATTCATCCAGTTAGAGTTTAATTTGTAATGTAATTGTTTAATACCTGGTTTGAGTTTTATAATTTTTACATATAAATGTTCATTTGAGCCTACTTGGCTCTCTCTTTTTTGGGTTATATAAATTACTCAATTCAAATAAATAAAACCAATCTGAATAGATATAATGATTTATTTATATACTTATTAATGTCCTGCAAGAGTTTAGGTATGTGGATGGGAGCACTTGTGAAAGTTCTGTCTGAATAGCTAAGGAAATGCAATTGACTTTTGCCACTTACACTTTTCTTATAATATACTTGGGCCTTTCATGGTACTTCTAAATGTTCTTGTTAATAGTTTTCTGTTTTTTATAGAGACTCGGTACTTATACCCTTGGGAATGTTCTCATGAGGCTTTTTGGCCCTTGCCACTGGTGTTAAAACCATTAGCACAGATTATATCAGAGATATGTGGTGTAGTGTCTGCGTGTTAGTCTGGAGCCAGGAACTGCTAGTTTCTGATCATAGGTTGGAAAATGACCTTTTATTTTTTTAATAAGAACAGATTTAAAATTTTTATTAAACCTAATGTTTAACATCAAATTTACACAAATTAAGAAGAAAGGTACTGTACATTTGGGGTCAGGCGTGGATTATGGGGGATTGCAAGTATCAGTTACAAGGTTCATGAGAGACATACATATCATATAACCAGCATAGATCCAGATTACTACTGCTACTTCTTTCCCAATCTGCCTTCCTGGTTCTCCACTGCTTCTCCCTATCCCACCTTATTCAATTGCTCTTATCACATGCTGCTGTTGCTCCCTATGTTGTTCCAGCTCTCTCTGCCCAAATGTCCTTCAGATGTTCACCATTATTGAAAAGTCCTATGAAATTAAATAGCAATGAAACCTGTAGTGTTCTTCAGAAATGTAATAGTTTTATAGAAATTACTCTATAAACCCCTGTGTATTATCATTCTCTATTTATTAAATTTATTCTACTGATATTTTAACCTTTCTATATAATTCTCTGGCGTGGATAAATTATCTATTAAATTCAATAGAATTGCTTAAAAAAACTAAATAAAAGTTATCAATATCTATCAAACTCCGTTGGAACTGTCTTAAGGACAGGACCCCACTCCTTGTTTTTTCAGCTGCCACTGGCCCCTCCCCACTTAGGAACTCTCTCTGCTTTCTTCTTATTGTCACTCCCCTGAACGTCCTCCCCCCTCCACAAAGTTTCAGGATGCAAGATTACAATAAAATGTAAAAGGACACTCTTTACATTTATATGTATATAATTAAATATACTTAAATAAAGTGTGACTGCAAAAAAATTAAGCCAATAGTTTGTTTGATCAGTCTCAATTTTTACCTCCCACTCTTGTGCCTTTTTTTTTCTCGAATGAAATGAATCAAGGCAAAATCATCTCAGCCTTCACTTTGAATTTCCTGACTTTTCTTAGGTTATAAGACCCTTGACTTTTCTTAAATATAGTAATATAATTATTTTTAGCTTGATGGCTTTTATTTTTATAGAACCATTTTTTAAAAAAGAAAAAGGGCAGTGTGTGTATATATATATATACACATATATATAAACTACACGTAATGAAATCTCCTCTGTTACACTATGTGCATTTATTCAATCTTCCACAATGTTTGTTTGTTTCACAGTCTACTGCACAAGTATGTATAGAGGACAATCTTAATATGCTTTCCATTAGCACATAGGTAGAAATCATTAATTTGTATGTGGCTCCTTGACATGATAGACTGTAATGACTCCAAAAGACTCCCAGGTCGTGCCCTGGTCAGAGATGTTCAGTTAATGAATCATTGACCTAATAATCTCTCTTGCTCTTCCTGAACCATTAAGGTTGATAGGGTCAATGTGAGGACCCTTCTTGCTCAGCAAGTCCACATACCAAGAATCCATCTGACATTTCTCAGGAGAGAAAGCACTGAGCTTGTCTAATATCTGTAGTAAAGCCAGGCAACTCACTTCACTTTTATTTATTATTTCATTTTTTCAGTGGAAATTTGTTTTATTACCATCATGAGTCCTGCAGAATTGTATTTTAAAATATAACTTGTTATATATAAGTGAGAGGAACACTTTTTTTGAACTGCCATAAATTTACACAATCCAAACGATTTTTTTTTTAACAAAATCCTTAAAGGTGCCCTAAGGATGAGGCCTTTTATGCAAAGTTTTTATACTTGGCTCCTCTATTAACTTCAGTACATGTGATCTTAAAGAGAGAGTCACAAGCTGGATGTTCTATTTCGAGTAGATGCAGCCATGGATTCTACTTAGGTGTGTGAACACCCAGTGCACTTAAGCTGGAGAATTTTGTCAGTTATTTGGAAGGGCAATCCTAAAGAATGATCCCCGCATGTGATGCTTGCTGTGTCTAGAAGCCCGCATCAAAGATCAGTGTTCGATTTGCAGATTGTCATGAAACAGATGCAAGTAGTGAGGGATCTTCATATGAATCAGCAGCTGCTCAGACAGGTTACATGGCCTGCTTCGGCACCGAGGCCCTCGTCAGATCGAAGAGCAGCATGGAGAGTGCTGCTGCTTCATGTCCTGGTGCTGGCATCTCTCTGGAGAGACAGACGAGTCATTCCGCACCAAGTGCACCAAGGAAAGGATTGTGTAAGACTGATGAAGGAAAATGGGACTCATCTTTTTCCCCCAGAGGAAGCATGGATAAGCATGTGATGAATGCCAGTGCATGGGATAGAGCAGGTCTTTTCAACTGCTCTCTAGTACCATGCAGGATGTCAGAGACCCCATACCGCTGACTCCAGTTCTGGCCCTGGGGTGTCAGTTGAGTCTGGTACAGACGAGGGAGATGCTGGCACTGGTTGCTTCAAGGCATTCCAGGATCTGTTGCGACATATGGGAATTTGAGCTGAGTTCCTGCTGGAGAACACCCACAAGTACGACTTTGTCAACTGGACAGCTATGCTCAAGGCATCGAGGGAGCAAGTTCGGATTTTCATCACCAAAGGCTGCTTAGTGGCTTGTAGTCTGCGCTAGATGTCATGGATACATCAGTCAGAATGATGGGCTCTGCAGTGACCATGAGGAGTCTTCTTGACTGCAGAATTCAGGCATTGCCCCTGATATCCAGCAGCCATAGAGGATTCACCCTTCGATGGCAGGCACTGTTCTCAAATAAAACCAATGAGACTCTGCATTCCTTCAAGGACTGTAGAGCTACCCATCAACCTTGTGGGTCTATACACTAGCAGTGCAGAGACATCACTATGGCTTTCAACAGCAAAAGCATCTGCAGGTATTGTCTACAGCACACATTTGGGCAGCCTCTCTCTCTCCCAAGATAGCAGGAAAGGACCATAGATCCCATCACGTGAGGGGACAGTCTGAGTCACGGTTTGGACAATCCACATGTCATCCCCTGGAACTCCCCAAGCTTCCATTTTGATTCCTTGGTCCAGAGCAGTGTTCCCTTTCTCACTTTCTCTCTCATCCCCTCTGCTTGGGGACAGGATGGTCTGCTTTCACAATGCTTGGGGCTCGATCACAACTGACAGATGGGTCCTAAGCACCATCAGATAGGGCTATGCCATTCAGTTCTTCTCCAACCCTACTCCTCACCCTCCCTCCTCATCCGTCTTATAAGATTCTGCTTCTCAAGCAGGTTTGCTCTCTGCTGGCACTGGGATTGGTGTAGAAGGTTCTTCCAGATCACCATTGTCAGGCTTTGCTTTTTCAAGTACTTTCTGGTGCCCAAATCCAAAAGAGGGGTAAGACCCCATCTCGACCTTCGCAGCTTCAACAAATATATCAGGTATAGGGTTCTGCATGGTCATCCTATCGACTAGTCTCCCCATGTTATCTCAGAACAGCTGATTTTCTGTCATGGACCTTTAGAACACTTACATTCATGTGGTGATTTTGCCAAGCCACTGAAAATTCCTTTGATTTGTCATGGTAGAGCACCATTTCCAGTATATGGTGCTTCCCTTCGGCCTCTTATCTGCCCCTTGCATTTTCACCAAATGTATGGCCATCATCATGGCATATTTCATAAAGAGAGGAAACCACATCTTGCCATATCTGGACCACTGGTAGCTGAAGGGCAGATTTAGAGAGGAAGCGCTTTCTCACATCAACACTATACTGTGTTTGCTTCACTGTCTGTGTCTTATGCTAAACATCGGAAAGTCTACTTTGGTTCCCACTCAAAAAAATAGAGTTCATTGGGGCTCCAGTAGACTCTACGGGCTCGAGAGAATTTTTGCTGACTGACAGATTTCAGGTGATTTGCCACCTTTCCCTCAGTCTGCAGTCTCAGCCTTCCATGACAGTTCAGATGTGCCTGGGGCTCTTGGGCCACATCTCTGATTGCACACAGGTGGTTCAATTTGCAAGGTGGCATCTTTGCCCTCTTCAAATGTGGCTCAGTAGAGTTTACCATCTGCCTCTTTGGTCCTTGGACAAATTGCTCCATCTTCCTCCACTGGTCGTCCTTATAGTGTTGGACACTCCTTGAGAATGTTTGCCAGAAATGTCATCTGTTCTGCTCTTGCAGGAGCCTTTTTCCGGGTGCCAGGTACAATGTCCTCTGTCTCAGCTGGCTTTCTTCTGTACCTTCCCCCAATCCCAGTCATTCCATTGGTCGTCTTCAAACTGAAGGCAGATTAGACAAAGCCATCCTCATTGCCCTGGTCTGGCCAAGGCAGTACTGGTTCTCTGACTTTTTTTTGTGTCAGCATTTATACCTCATTCACTGAAAGTACATCTGGCAGTGAAATCAGCATTTCATCCCCCCATCTATGGAAGATCAATCTTCTCCAGTCCCATAGTAGCAAGGTTCTTAAAAGAGCTTCTTTGCCTACATCCCCAGTCCAAGAGCCAATTACTTTGTTGGACCATAACACAGCCCTAGCAGCACAGACAGGTCCTCCATTCAAGCCCTAGTGTCTTGTTCCTTCCACTCTTGTGTCAGAAAAGTGTGTTCCTAGCAATAACATCCACAAGGGGAGTGTGTGAGTTGCAGATTCTGATGGTAAAGCGTCCTTACACACAAGTCTTCAAAGACAAGGTGACTTTATGACCACACCCAAATTTTTTGTCTAAAGTGCTCTCTCAGTTTCATTTGAACCATGAAGTATATTCACCCATTTTCTTTCATAAGCTTGTCTCTGTGGGAACACAGTCTGCATACATTAGCCTTCTATTTGGATAGGACTCAACTGTTTCATGGGTCACCTGGCTTGTTTGTGTCAAATGCAGATCACAGGAATGGGCAAGAGGTTTCTTGACCAACCATCTCTAAATGGATAACATCCTGTATCAAGACTGCATATGATATAGCTTACATACACCCCCTTAGCGAATGCAGCTCATTTGATGAGAGCACAAGCAACGTCAATAGCATTCCTCAATGATATTTCCATATGGGACATTTGCAGGACTGCTACATGGTCATCCATATGTGTATTTATGAGCCATTATGCCATCACTGCATCTTCTGCACACTGGACATCCACACGCCTAAGTGGAATAAACATCTGCATCAAATCTCAAAGAATGACAGTTACAGGAAGTAACCATTTCATCTGGTTGCATCATCAGTGCTGCTCTAATAATTATCTTTTTCACTCAACTTTGCTGATAGAACCTTCTCCATGTATTCTTTAGAGAAAGGATGACCTGGGGGCTGTGAAATTTCTCCAGACACTAAGAAGGAGTAGCATCGAGAGTGGTTCCAAGGAGCAGCTGTGTGGGAAAAGGATTCCTCCTCTTTTCCATTCTGTGCATTCCCATAGAATCTAACTCAACCAGTTGGACTCTGAGTGAATTTGTCCCTTATTTGTAGCAATTTGTAGATATTTTTGTGATTATTCTTTGTTTGTTTGTGTAATATAATTCTAGTGACTGGTGTCATATTGACTACTGCACCGATATTATCTATCTACTGGACATGGACAGACCCGTTATTGCCGGGGCTAACTTCCACATACTGTCTAGCTCTGACCTGGAGAAGCTTAGTGCTTAGATTATTCAGTCTTTCTCTCTCCATTTGGCTTTGTTCATTTTTTAGACCATGGACAAAGGATGACAATTATGTTAGTTTTATGTGGACATTGGACACATTCATATGCAACTGGACTCAGACAAGCAATTTTTTTCAGATATGTTGCCAAACAGCCACTATATAATTTTCACTGCAGCTAAATGAAAAACAGACCTCTGCAGAAGGGAATTTGGGAAAACTCACCTTTTTGCCAGAAAAGTCCTTAGTGGAAATATATAGGTTGTAAATTTCATCTAATGTGAAAGATAAGATGGGTAAGTAATATCATCTGACACACTTCACATAACATAAATGGAAATGTTCAATGTTGTTTATTGATTTTTCTGAATTATACAAGGGCAGCTTGCTCAGATACTAGAGTTAAACGATACCAGGGTTAAAAGTTAATGCCTTATTTGAAAGACATTTTCATGGAGTTGTAATAAATTCTTTGTATGGCTTACTGGTTACTCCAAATACCATATTTATTACTTTTACACCAGTGCTTCTCTACCATTGTTGAGAAATAAACGGTAAATGTTGGAGATTTAACAAAAGGAGAAAAAGCAAAAAAATAATAATAAACAGGGACAAATCCTAGCATTCTGTTTTAGGGCACTGAGTCTGTAATGCTTCCTTGTTGTAAAATGGTTTGTCTGGAAGCAGAAGCAAATGCCATTATGGAATTAGTTGTTTGAAATAATAAATGTTGGATTATAGGCAGACTTTAAACTTAATCCTGCTTTCTGCAATGTATTAAAATAACACTTTTGTATTATTAAAATTGTCCCTTTTTATTAGATCATAACTGCTTTGGTCAATATAACTTAAAAAACAAGTTTCCACTTCTGAATTGTGTGCTGTAGATTTTACAAAGAAATACTATAGAAAACTGCAGTTTAAAAATGTGCTGGAGTAAGTAAGCCTTTTCCATTCAGTCCAGAAACAGGACTCAGGAGAAAACTCATTACCTAAATGTGGATCCCATACATGACAATGTGTTTCATTCTCATTAGACCACCAGGATAGCCCCAACCTTTAGCATATGTGGAGCATACAGTGACACCTATTGTAAAGTTGCACAAGTGTTTCCATTCTAAAGGGCCATTTTCACAGGCTTTGTCAAAATATTTATGTTTTGGGCTGAAATTTTGCTCATGTATTTTCAGCCTAAGAGTGAATCTTAAAAAAAAAAATGGGAGGAATAAACAGTCAAGCTATTTAAAAAAAACAAAGTTAAAAAAACCAACACATTTTTGCCAATATAAAAATATGATGGCACTTTTTTTCTCTTGTACAGTTCTAGCACCTCAGCAGAATGTGGTAGAAAACTGAAATTTGGCAGAGGTGCCTTTCAGTGGGCTGATAAAAAACATTTTTGATTTGGCAGAGTTATAAGTGTTTTAAAATCGTACAACATCCATAAACATTGCGGTTTCTTTATCCTAAACCAGCACTTCTCAAACTGTGGGTCAGGACCCCAAAATGGGTTGAAAACCCATTTTAATGGAGTCACCAGGCTGGCTTAGATTTGGTGAGGCCTAGGGCTGAAGCCGAAGCCTGAGCCCCACTGCCCGAGGCCAATGCCGAAGCTTGAGGGTTTAGGTGCTAGGCAGTGGGGCTCAGGTTAGAGGCCCCCTGCAAGGGTCTGAAGTCCTTGGGCTTTGGCCCCCTGCCAGAGGCAGTGGGGCTCGGTCGGGCTCAGACTTTGGTCTCCCCTCCTGGGGTCTTGTAGTAATTTTTGTTGTCAGAAAGTATGTTGAAGGCATGCTCAAATGAATGGAAGTCTGACTGGAATATGGCTGTACTTTCATGACCTCCAGCTCTCAGAATGGGCCCTGGGTAGACATTGCAACTGTGGTCAGCTTAGAGCAGCCCTTCTTTCCAATAAATTTACCTTTAAAAATTGCAGCATAGAAAATTACAGCCCAAAAATGAGCATTTCAAAATGTGTGTGTGTGGGAAAATGAGGTTTTTAATAGAAGCTGTTTGGCAGCCATCCACTACCAGTGATCACTTTAATATTATAATCTTAAATATTTTTGTAGAATGAGCTACTTCAGCCTCAATCAATAACAATATACAAAACATATTTGCAGGACTGGAGAATGGTTTTAAGGCCAAATAAAAAAAAAGGGTACCTAAATCAAAGTAGTGATCTTCTTAAAACCAAACCTGACATCAGAAATTTGTTGTTTTTTTTTAATAAGCCAAGGCAAATTAAAAAAACGTTATTTTAAAACTCTTAAGGGTAATTTTTAATCTGGGTTGGGCTTATTTACTTATCCGTAAAGCTTGACCTTCATTGCAGTTGCAATAGTTGCACCATTTTGAAAATATCTCTGTGAGGATTGATTCTCTTCACTACAGTTTTTTTAATGCATTTTACAAGTCTACGGGTTTCAGATAAAAACACCTGGTAAGTATATTGTTGTAAAGAAAGAAAAATACAGTATAAGGAAAGGCTGGGGAAAAGGTTAGTTGTGTACATGAGGGGAGCAGAGATGCTAGTGTTCATTTTTGTACAAACGGATAATTATTTCCAGTTGACCAGAGTAAGGTATCAGCCTTTGAAATTGAAAAATAAAATATTTCCTATTAGAAAGTCAGTTTTTGCTATCAGTAACCACACCACTGTATCAGAGATTCTGCAAAACTATACTTGGTTAGGAAATAACTGATATCTTACATCCTGTAGTGTGGTAATTTGGTTAATGTTGGCTTTTTTAAAACAACCACTGTATATAGTTTATTATCTGTTTACATGGCTTATATAAAACCGGGGTATTCTTGAATTAAATTGTAAATTTTCCAGAGTCCTTTAGTAAATGACATCATTCAGTGGATTTTACATTGTCCTCTACACTCTCTACATGGAGGGCACTGGGACTGAAGATTTATAGTTTTATATACTGCCCCTTCTGCTCTGTTTGAACCTGACAAACTGTTTATTACCATCTGTGGGAGCAGTCTGAAGGACATTTTCATTCCCCCTGCCTCCAGAGTTTCTGCCCTCAATCTCTGTTTCTCTATTACTTGAATAAATATTCTCATATATGTTTAAGCAAAATCAAAATATATTTTTGTATCTAGATAAATAAATGCAGATATCAAACTTGCAGGTTTCCAAAGGTGTCGTCAGCAATCCTGAATAGCTTGCTTTTTCAATCGACTTTTCATAATATTTAAATAAACCCAGTTATGTGCAATAGTGTTCCCATTGTAGCTAACACTTCAAGACTATGCCAAAAATAGCAAATAACTAGTATTTCAGATATCCTGTATAGTAGTTGTTGATAATCTACTTTTAAATTTTTGTGTTAATTTAATAGGATTGAAGACCTAAACCAGGGATTCTCAAACTGGGGGTCATGACTCCTCAGGGGGATACGAGGGTATTATATGGGGAGTTGTGAGCTGTCAGCCTGCACCCCAAACCCTGCTTCGCCTCCAGCATTTAAATGTGTTTTTAATTTATAAAGGGGGTCGCACTCATAAGCTTGCTGTGCGAAAGTGGTCACCAGTACAAATGTTTGAGAACTATTGACCTAAACCTTCAAGATGTTGAGCACCCTCCACTCACATTCATACCAACAAATTATTAATATATGCCAGTGTTATGGCTGAAAGTCACTTCTATGTAGAGGGCGAGCACAAGGTATATGCACCATTTAGTAAAATATAAGCAGGGCACAAGGCCGTGTGCTGACCTTCTTCACAGGGATTGATATACAAAAACAAAATCACTCCTACAGCAGTGAATCTCAGAGCCCAGATCAACTGACTGGGGCTCAGTCCCTGGGGCTAAAAATAGCAGCATTGACATTCAGGCTCAAGCTGGAATCTGGGCTCTGAGGAGTAATAAGTAGCAGTTTTAGAGCTGGGGCTCCAGCCTGAGCCCAAACATCTAGAAGGCTGTTTTTAGCCCACAGCTGACCCAGGCCAGCTTCAGGTGTTTTATTGCAGTGTAGACATACCTTGAAGCAGGGGTTTTGGTGGTGTTGGGGTTTTTTTGCTCTGTAAATGTACCCTTTGTGAGTAAGAGTTTGCAGAAGTGGGCCCTTAGGTTATAAAGGATCTGATTTTCTTATTTGGGGTTTGAGACAACCCTGTATAGAAAAATAAGTTCAACATTAATGAAAGCATAATTATTAGTCATCAAAACATCATTGCTTCATATGCTGGTCTTGTTGACTTTCCCAATCTTAATTTGTCCTGTCCCATTTATTAGAACTGACAAACCTTTCTCTTTCCATTATCACCCCTCCTCTAGGGCTCTCTTTATCAACAAAAGTGAAGCACTTTATCTGCCTTTCACACAACCTTCCCAGTGCTTCCATTTCTTTTGGGAATTAAGTAATTAGTTTATTATTTTTGAATATCATCAGACAGTTACATGAGATATGCAGGTTTCTCAGGTAACATTTTCATTTTTACAGAATTGTTAGACAATCTACATTTCTTGCAGTGACCCTTCCTGCTTTGCTTTATATTTATGAAACAGAATCTTTTCCACTTTCATTTTTTTTCAGCAGCGTAGTTTGACTGGGTTTTTTTTTAAGTCCAACACATAAAGCAGACTTTAACAATAGTTGAAATTCCCCAAAGATCACTTCCTTAGGTCTATCCTACTGGATATTTTTATCACGTATGCACTTCTTCCTTTTACTTTTGCTACCACATCAAACTCAGGAACACTCCTGTTTGGCCTGTCAGCCTCTTGCCAATTTTGGTGATTATAAACTAGTTGAAGTTCATTGGTTTTGAACTGAATTCCTCTGAATTAAAATAAATGAGTATGATTAAAGTTTGGAACCCTTAAGTGTTACAAATGTGAGAGCCAACAACAGATGCCCATTCAGTAAAGCAGACTATCCCAGCAGATGGGTACAAATTAAATATTTTTTTATTTCATTTGTTTTTAAAACAGTAGGGGAAAATTGTCATGTCAGTCAAAATAAACAACAGACAATTGCTTTCTAGTCATTTTGGAGTACAAGATTGGCAACTTGGCTTTGCAACATTCATTATTTTGTGCTTTGTTGCAATAGTACTCATACCAAACTGGCTGAACATGTTCAATATAGTTGTGGTGGTTTAAAACTTTATTATGGTTTTCATAGTAACGATTTAATAATTAAAAAAATATTGGTATGAGAAAGAAATATACTGGATAATTCCAAAGAGACTCAAAAGAGTCTGGGAGAAATCCTGGCCCCATGGTAATTGATGACAAAATTCCAGTTGACTTCCATGGAGCTAGGACTTCGCCCTCTGATTTCCTTTCTGGAATGGAGTGTGGTCTAGGTCTTAAGATATAGTACAGATTTGAAAATCAAGATACTTTGGATTCTCTGTTCCCAGATCTACCATGGAATTGCAGGGAAAGTAAATTTGTGGTCTGAGTTACTGTTCATTTGAATGAGAGTGCTTGGTACCTTCTAAAATCAGGCCATTTGTTTAGGTTTCTAAGTATAATTTCTGGTGTCTTAGTGTTAGGCAGCGATGTCTGAAAATATTGGCACTCTCTGTACAGCAATTTACTGGTCTGTACGTTATTACCTACATGCTTACCTAAAAAGCCCTACAGAGTTTGGAATCTTCCTACCTACATACCATGTCCATCTTCATGTGATTCTATGGCAGCTGTGATCAGAGGACACACTCAACAGGGAGTCCCTTTTCTTTAAAATGGAGGGAGCTGATGTCTGAAGCTTTTTTTATAGGAGGTGGACCTCCCCTTTTGTAACTTATTCTTCATTTCTGGTACAAAATAGCCAAACCTTTGGCTTCCAGAGCACACAACAAAATTCATCTGTTTTGTTGGTGGTGGTGATGGTTTTGTTGGGTTTTTGGTGGAGAGGGTGTCTGGGGAGATGATTATAGATAGTTAAATTGTACGTCATAATAGCGTTTTGGAGAAAGTGACATGTTTTTGTTGAATTTGATTACCGGGCTGGATGTTTATTGCATTATGTTGGTTGAATTGTTGGGTTTGTTTTTTGTTATTTTCGTTGTCCTGTAATTGTTATATATTTAGGGATGCCCATTGAGAAATCATAAATAAATAAATATATTAGCCTATCTTGCAGGAATGTCATAGGACTTAATTCATATTTTTAAAGTAAAATACTTTCTGATTCCCAGATCAGTGACAAAAGTTTGTTATTTGTAAGCTTTAGTGAGCTTACACTGTGATTTCTCATTTTAATTTTCCTTGTATAGATTTAAAAATCTCTTTTTAATATACAAATACTACAAAGTTGCTTTTAGGTCGGTTTTTAATTTTTCTTGACATTCTGCAGCATTTGTATTCTTTATAGTTGTTATAGTACATTTCCCTCTTAGAGAACTCAAGGAATTTTACATATTTTTTCTAACATTTAGTATATTTTGTTTCATATATTATTCTTTGGGTCTAAAGCAGTCTTTTAATGTTCCCCCTTAAAAAGTGATGCGTGGATTAGTCTCTAATATTTAGGTTTTGTTTCAACATAACACATGCACCTTTTTTTTCCATGGGGGCTGTTCAGTAATTTATTTTGGGTTCCCATGGGAAATTTACAACAGATTACACTACAGTGTTGTGCTTTATCATTTCTGCATTATTTCTGACTCAAAGCATGCATTATTTTCAGCAACGGATCACAGAAATTTTTTCATCAATCAAAGAATTTAAAATATGGAAAACTGATAATGGTGACAAGGGCTTAGTCAGAAGCTGCTGTTATTGAAGGATAATGTATTGCTCCATTGTGTTATAACACATTTAATTTTATTGCTCTTCACAGGGTCAGGTTCATGTCGCTTTAGTTACACAGATCCCAGCATCATTGTATCCTATACCAAGAATAACTCTGCAGATTGGATTCAGCTGGAGAAAATTAGGTTTGTAATATTTAAAAAAACAACAACTTCTTCATGCATTTTGATCCAGCAGACATTTTCTCCATTTTCACTACTCACCATTTTGTTTTCTCTAAATTTTTACTTAAATTTATCTGTCGATTTGGGTTGTTAACACGTCTGTTCTCCCTATTTTAGATGTGTTAAAAACCAGGGGTGAAATCCTGGCATCACTGAAAGAAAGGACAAAACTCCATTGACTACAATGGGGCAGGATTTCACCCAATGACTTTTAAAAGAATGGGTTTCTTCATGAGGGAGAATGGATTAACTGGTGGTTACAGGCCTAGGAATCAGGCGATCTGGGTTCTATTCCTGGTTCTGTTGAAGACTTCCTGTGTGCCCCTAGGTAAAGCATTTAACTTCTCTGTTCCTCAGGAAGAGTCTGATTCAAAGCTGGCTGAATGGGTAACCAAAATCAGTGTGCTTTGGATCAGGCCCTAGAATGTGAGTAACGCTTCCTTCATGGACAAGTGTGTTGTGAGGCTTAATACTATACATTAATATTTGTAAGGTGTCTAAATACTGCATTGATGAATGCTGTAGAAATTCCCATAGAGATTTCTTCTATGTTAAAAAGCCAATATGTTCCACTTTCTATCAGTGTTTTTATCTATATTAATGCATTCATTCAGAAGTTAGAGAAGATAATGAAATATTTAAAACAAAGTATAAATTGATTAAAGCTCCACCAAAGAATGAAAAATGGTCTTTTCCTGGCTGTTTTATTACAAACCAAAACTAGCACTGGTTCGCATTTTAGCACCACTTTAATCTCAGCAGGAACAATAATTTTCAGCATGGCAGGTTAGTACTTCGCTGGGATAAAATGTTCAATAAAAATATTTTATGGTTTGATATGAAGACTTGGCTTCTAACATTGTTATAATATCAAAATTATGGTAAATTATACCATGTTTTAAAACAAATAGGTTTACTTTAAAGTATAAAAGGTTTTGAATGAGGATTTTAAAATATTTTATTGTAATAGTCATACTTTTAAATTGAGAATCAATATAAGCTTTGAATTTTTGCAAGAGGCAGAGCAAACACTTTATAAAGTAGTATTGTGAAATGTACTGCATACATTAACTCCTGCTTTGTTCGTTTCAGTAGTACTGCTGAGGAAACAGGATATGAGATTTTGCAGTTTGTCAATTGTCTCCTCCCTAGGGCCAGAATCTGCCACGTTTACCTATCTTGAATAGTACCTTTACTACACAAGTATTCCACTTGGGCAAAATTTTACTTCTTGTGATTACTCAGAGTATGGTGGTATTCAGCAGTGGTGAGCGTGCCAGACTCTGTTCCTACGATATCTGACATCAGCTCCTCACTCTCTGCTCCTGATTGGAAAGATTCTTATCTCATTGGCAGCAGAGTAACTCCAATGAGACCAGTAGGTCTGATTTCCATCTGACAGGTGTGAATCATTCATTGAGGTCACTCGTGTTACTCCAGATTAACTGCCTCAAAACTTTGCTAATGCAGTTACGATTGCCAGACCCTACGCCCCTTCAGAATGTCAAATTCAGCTACACTCATACATCTGAAAACCAGGAAACACAAAGTTAAAGTATGCTCCACTTTGGCAATTCTACCTGAACTGTGCCTTCTGGTGCTGTCAATAGCTACTGGCAGGGCCTGTTCCAGGCACCAGTCTAGCAAACAGGTGCCTGGGGCGGCAAATGGCAAAAAATATCAAAAATATTACTAGCACACATCAAGCTTCTTTGCAAGGCTTAGTTTCAGGATTACAGGAAGCCGAGAAAAGAATCTTCTCACTACAAAACACATTGATTACTATAAACATAACTTCAGCACAACAGGAAATGACTATTAAAGCACTGCAGGAGAAGATTAATGATCTTCAGGGAAGATCAAGAAGAAACAATCTGAAAATTGTAATTTTCCCGGGGGGGTGAAAAAAGGGAGGTGTATGCAATTTTTATTCACCGTTCTGTCAGTCCTGTCAGTCTCTCCCTCCTGATCAGAACTTACATCAGGGGTCGGCAACCTTTTAGAAGTGGTGTTCTGAGTTTTCATTTATTCACTTGAATTTAAGGTTTCACATGCCAGTAATACGTTAACATTTTTAGAAGTCTCTTTCTATAAGTCTATAATATATAACTAAACTATTGTTGTGTGTAAAGTAAATACGGTTTTTAAAATGTATAAGAAGCTTCATTTAAAATTAAATTAAAATGCAGAGCCCCCAAGACTGGTGGCCAGGACCCAGGCAGTGCGAGTGCCACTGAAAATCAGCTCACGTGCCGCCTTTGGCACGCATGCTGTAGGTTGCCTACCCCTGACTTAGATATTGAGAGAGCCCAGTGCTCCTTTGCCCCAAAAGTCTCTCTAAAGGCAAAGCCTTGACCATAGTTTTAGGATTTTTAAAATACAATATTAAGAAACTCATTCTTAAAAAACCCAGTGAACTTAAAAACCTAACATGGAAAGGACACAGGCTAATGATTTTTGCAGATTTTTACATCAAGGACATGATGGACTGGAAGGATAAATTCAGTACATCAATAACCTTTTCAAAAGGTTGGACTTGGACTATTTTGTTTACTTCCCTGCTAATTTCAAAGTCAAAAAGGAAGGCAAGATGCTTAGTTTTATGACAACAGAAGAAGCTGGAAGGTATCTTATCTCACTACCAGTAAACCCCCCCTCTCCCCGCCGTGAGAAGACATAGACAGGATGCATTAAAACAACTCTACAA
Organism: Dermatemys mawii; assembly: GCA_007922305.1. Taxonomy (NCBI): domain Eukaryota; kingdom Metazoa; phylum Chordata; order Testudines; family Dermatemydidae; genus Dermatemys; species Dermatemys mawii. The sequence continues at coordinate 18,416,714 of ML677341.1, read as the reverse complement.
GATCAGTCACTGCAGTGTTGGAAGTCAGTTCTCAGACTAGCAACCAACTGTACAGGGAAAATCCACCATTTTGTCTCCTCCTCTACCCCTTAGTTTAATTTCTTTGAACTTCCCTGGTTTCACCTGCAGAGAGAGCTAGCTGGGGAGAAGGATTTCATCTTGACCCTCCATCCAGACTCAGGAAGCAGCTATGGGCTCCCACTGCTGCTGTTAGCAGGTTTGAGTGTTACAGTCTAGACACACCTACTTTGCCTGCATCTACCCTACCCCACCCACCTTCATGATTCCAGTGGACCATGAGTATCCTGATGCCAGGCAACTCACTTTGCCAGGCCTGGGGCTTCTTTACACCTGTGCATAGGTACCAATTCCATGGGTGCTCCGGGGCTCAAGCACCCACCAAAAAAATAGGGGGTGGTCAGCACCCACAGAGCTGGATTAATCTTTTGTGGGTCCTGGTGCCTGGACCATGATCCCACACCCTGCTCTGCCCTAAGGCCCCACCCACCATTCTGCCCTAAGGCCCCACCCCTGCTCATCCTATTCTCAAGGCTCCACCCATGCTCCCCCCTGAGGCGCCATCCCCAGTTGGCCTCTTGTCCCTGAGGCCTCGCTCACCACTCACCTGGTGGGGCAGAAGTGGAAAGGAGCACCCACTGGCAGAAACAAAAGTCAACGCCTGTGCACCCATGGATTGAGAAGGTTCACCAGAGAAGTGTGATTTTTGTTTTCTGTCTGAGGCACTCTCCCTCCTGGTATCATTTCCACCACCTTTTACTTTAATCTCCCACTCCTCCTCCCACTGATTTTACTTTGTTTCATACCCATCCAATTTCCTAGATTTTGGTTTATCTGGAAATATTCAGTCCATTTGTCCTAAGTGTGCATTTATAAGAGATTCCAGATCTAAACAGTGTAACGAAGAATCTTTTCAATTCCCCAACCGTAAAGAAATCTGATCTCCTAAAATCGTATCCATGAATAATTATTCTGGTTATGAGTCACCAAAATTCCTGAGAATGTGTTAGTATCAGACTGTTAATTGTTTTTTCAATAATAGTTCAGGTTCGTTAGTTTTCATTTTTGTAAAATTAGTTGAAAAAATGTTATGCTGATTTACATTGCTGATCTACCTCTGGGTCAGTATACTCACCCTACAATCCAGCATGGACAAAGCTGGGGGTGGCGGTTGAAATTTAGGCAGAATTGTTCTGCTAATGAACCCTTATTTGAAAATAATTCAGTTATATTGGAATAAGGTTATTTAAACAATTTGTACATCTTTCTCATATCTCCACTGTAGACTTGGTCTTAAGTTGAGATGCTAGCCATCTTCCTCCTTTTTTGTTGTGAATAGTGCCTCCCTTGCCATGAGACTATTTCCTCTTTATAAACTTAAAGGGACTCTAGGTATATCCCAGTTGGGTATTTTGTGGGAAGAAAGTGATGAGGCCATCCCCTTGCAAGTTTCCTAGATATTTGATCCTATTTCAGTTTGGGAAACAGTTATGTACATTTTAAGTAATCCTTGGTCAATTTTGATCATTTCTGTTTCTTGTGTTATACCTATCTTCTACCTTTACTAGTCTGTCTTCCTCTGTTCCCTTTTGGACTCCATTTCATAACTCAGTGCAGTGAGGGGGTCCCAGATATACCTTTCTTAGATCTGGAACTAAAAATGTCCCAAGCAATGACAGTATTTGGGTACCTGATAAAGAGATATTTGACCTCAGCACTCCTTATGGCTAATATTGTAAATTCATCAAAGGAGTGAGTCAATAAATAAAAAGAAAAGATATTATCACTCATCTAAAAATACTGAAAGTAGATAGTCTCTTCCTACAGGAAACTCAGTGATTTGGAGGCAGAGAAGTTTAGGAAGGAGTGGATGGGAAAAAGTGTGTTTAAGAATTTCTCCTCCTCCTCACCAAAGATGTAACAATAGTGTTTCACAAGAGATTCAAGTTCACAAATCCTAGATGTAAATAAAGATGAGGAAGGTAGATTTTTGCAGGAGGAGGCTAAGATCTTTGATTTTATGTATAGCCTAACTAAATATATATAGACGCCACAAAGATGATCCAAGTTTTAACAATTTTTTTCCAAATAATATCCTACTATAATCAGTCATCATAACAGAAGATTTAATGATGTGTTGCTTTTTTAGATAAGTCAGGCCAAGCCTAGTGTGCACAATCACATGCGAGAATCAGTCTTGAAAGCTGTATGATGGTTACGACCCCTACAATGAGCAATTTTGCATTTTTTTCCTTCCCACATTCCTATTGATGAATAGATGTCTTACGAATCTGGTAGACTCAGTGCTTAATAATGAAATTATCTATTATGGTCTCTGACCATGTGTAACGCTAACAGATCCCAGTTGTTAGCAGGCAGGATTGAACCTGGGATCTCTGGAGCTAAATGCATGGGTCTCTACTATATGAGTTAAAAGCCACATGGCTCTTAGCTAAGGCTGTAGCAGCCTCATTAATCTCTGAGTGCCACTAAAGGGGGCAGAGCACCAAACCCAGGAAATGTGCGGGTTACACATGCACCAGTGATACTACAATTCACTCCCCCGCCTCCCCACGAGATGAATTAGATCTGTAAAAACTCAAGACTGAACTCTCTGTTGAAAGATAAACATTTTCAGAACTATGCCACAGAAATTCAGGTTTTCTTTGAAACAAATGACACACAAGGGACATCCCAATTCTCTTTATTGGATACACTAAACACTTTTGTTAGGTACAGGATCATTTCCTACTCAGTGGGTAGGAAGAGGGCTAGCCAGGCTCAGCTCCTGGAATTAACCAAACAATTTAAAGCTATGGATTTAGAATGTGCACACTATGCCTCTCAAGAAAATATTTAAAAAATTAATTAATGTTTGGCGTGATGTAAATAAACTGACTTCAGCATAAGCAGAATTTGCCCTTTTTAGACTCAAACAAAGGTACAGGGAGTCAAGGGAGAGAACGGGGAAAATTCTTACATACAAATTAAAAGTGGGAGGTCAAAGGTCCCAAAAAGTGTCACCCAGATCAGAACAAGGGCATTTTATTAATAGTCAAAAGGAGATCAATGATCAATTTTTGAAATTTTATCAAGCTGTTTACGATAATGATTCACCACCTGACTCCAAAGAGCTGAATAATTTTGTTAAAATTCTTACCCTCTCACAAATCTCAGAAAAGTAGGAGACCAACTGGCCTCTCCGTTGCAATCAGAGGAAATAATCAAGGTCATGGAGAAATGAGTCCAGGAAGACTCCCAGCCCTAATGGCCTGCCAACAGAATTCTATCAAAATTTAAAAGAAATTCTGCCCCCTAAGCTGTTTTCATTTACGAAGATGCCTTACAGAAAAGTACCTCCTACTCTGAGGGAAACCCTAATTTCTGTACTAAAACCAGCTAAGGATGCACAAAAGTGTAACAGCTATAGCCCCATCGTTTTAATCAATACTGATATAAAAAATACTCTCAAAAATAATGGCCAAAAAACTTGAAAAAGTAATAAGTAATGTAGTTCACCTCTACCAGGTGGGATTTTGAAAAGGCATGGCTCAGATAACAACAATCAGCTGATTAATGTTATGGCATTCCATCAAAATTCTGGCAATATATATGCAATCATTTCAATTGATGCAGAAAGAACTTTTGACAGAGTGAACTGCAGACATCTGTTTCTTACCCTGGATAAAATTTGGGTTGGGGAAATCCTTAATTTTGTGGATAAAGTTATAATCCAGCCCCACCTCTTTTATCCTAACAAACAATAGGTAACTTTGATAAATTTTCTGGTTACAAGATAAATTGGGATAAGTAGGAAACAATGAAGATCTCATTGAGTTTAGTTGGAAGTGGCTCTCCTGGACTCGGATTGCTACCAGTTCCCTGAAGAACAATTACCAGCTATTGTGGCAGCCAAAAATACTTGGTGTAACATGTCTACTAAATTCTATAAAGTAAGGCCTCTATCTAGGGTAATTTGAAACTCTATATAGCAGGCAACACATTCATCTGGCCAGACTGGATTAGGAAAGGGATTTTGACCATCAGTCAATTTATTGAAAATAACTTCCTCTTTTTTACAAATACTGTATTAAAAGAAAAGTTCAATCTAGAAAACAAGGGAGAGTGGCAATATATCCAGCCTAAACATGCTGTCTCCTGTCTGTTTGGCTCAATGCCTACACTGGCTTTGACCCACCTGAATTGCTTTCACTTCTCTAAATATTACTCAGGTTGCCAAGACCTATGACAACATTATATGCAAACTTAGCCAGCAAATTTAAATTAAACACAGATTCCCTAAAAATGGGAACAGGAACTAGGCCAATTATTTTCTGTTAACTACTGGAAACAAATTTTAGCCAGTGCACCAAGCTGTTCCTAGGACCTCCATTTAAGATTAACCCAACAGACTATCATATGCAGGACGCATTGGATCCATCACCGAATCTTCAGAACAGCTACAAGTCAAATAAATGTTGGCACTGTGATTCAGCATATGCTAAATTAGCCTGGAAGCTCTGGAAATGTTCTTATACCTGTAAGTTTTGGAAAGAACATAACTGTGGCGTTAATGTTTTCCATTCAAATAAAATTGTATTACAAACTAGACGTATTTTTAAACATAATGGATGTTAATTGGAAGCTTTGACTTACAAGAGCACTAATAATAGCTAAAAGACTAGTCCTACAAAATTGGAAATCCAGTAGTTGAATACTGGGGTATAGACATCATAAGCTTGGCCACCAGGGAAAGAATTGTATCCTGTAACAGAAAAAAAAACAAGAAAAATTCTCAGAGATATGGGCTGCCTCCCTGGAAGTGTCTGAATGATTCTATTAAATGTATGGGTTCCCTTCCTCCCTTGCTGCTCCCTGCTCACTAGTTCCTTCCTTCCCTCCCTCATCTGTATCCCCTCCTTTGAATTTTGCTTTTGTTCTTTATCTTATTTTAATAATATAACTAGCTGGATTTTTATAAACCAATTTTGTTTGTAAATTGTGTAATACAAATAATTGATTTATATTTTCACAATTCATATTATATGCAATTAAATGCTTCAAATATAGCTAAGTATAGGTTGTAAATGCTTAATATGTTAGGAGAAGTTTATGTGTTATGTCAAATTTATATATAGTTTGTTTTTCTGTGTATATGTTTTAGAAATGTAATAAACATTTATAGAAAAAATGGTTTTGTACTTTCTTTTAGCTTCCTCCTGCACTTGAAACAGCCTCCTCTTTCTAGCTCATGGGGTATCCCTCATCTCTCTTTCAAAACACATTTCTTCCATGAGTACCTCTTTCTATGGGCTCCATCCCCTCTTACACCTATTGCTCTGTGTTTTTTGTCTGAGCTAATTATAAATTCTGGTGCAGGGCCTGCGCTGTAGACTGTGGCTCATAAAGCAACATGTTCCTTTATAATCAGATATTCAGTGGTTGCTGTTAAAATGTCAAAATTTGAAAGAAATACCATATGGTTACCACAATTATTTTCTATTTTAAGCAGAGACTGAAACTGTAAAATGTCAGATCCCACCATGTAAAATCTGTTGGCAAATTCTGACTTTAATGGTGTCCATTGTAAATACAGTAATTCATAGTAAAATCAATTTGGTTTTCCTAGAATATTATGTAACATTACAGTAAAGTACCATTTGATTTTTAATGAATGTTTATTTCTTTTCATGTATTTTGGAGAAGATTATCATGATTTATGCTTGAACTCCATGCTCATTAAAACTGTTTTCTATTGTGCACAGAAAATATATTGACATGTTAGGACATGGGTGTAGCTATATTCCATCTGGTAAATCACTTGGATCAGTCACACCTCCACTGGATTGATCTCGACCTAATTCTGTATCTTGATGTTCTACAGAGCCCCTTCCAATGTCAGCACCGTCATCCACATCCTGTACCTTCCTGAAGATGCCAAAAGCGAGAATGTTCAATTTCAGTGGAAACAGGAATATGTACATGCTGGTGAAGTGTATGAAGCCTGCTGGGCATTGGACAACATTCTGATAATAAATGCTGCTCACAGACAAATTGTCTTAGAAGATAATCTTGATCCTGTGGACACTGGCAACTGGCTTTTCTTCCCTGGGGCCACAGTTAAGGTTTGCTTAATATATTTTTTGTACTTTTAAAAAAAATGAATGCATGTAGTAATAGAAAAATCATCTTTGGCCAAATTCTGATGGAAGAAGTGTTTTTTGAGCTATCACCACCCCTTCAAGAATCTGGCTCTTTCTTTCTTTAGTCCTCTTTGAAGTAGCATTTGACCTCTTGTGCTTCACATTTAACTCAAACTTTTCTGCGATTTACCAAAATTAATCAGGGTTTTGTAATAGTTGTCATGTCAAAGATCATGTAGCAGAAAATGTATAACTATTTCCTTTTAGCAAAACAGTATAGAACAGTTGAAATGAATACAAGTCTCTCCACTAAGTGTTTTCCAGGCATTGTATTTGTCAGCTGAAGTGTAGTATTGCTGCCAATTATACCTGCTCCATCACCTACCCCTGCAATTCCCTTTATATCATTATGACAGAAATGATGATGGTGAAGATGAATGTGACATTATCTTTCAGAGAATCATTGTAAACAATATTTCTTGAAGTCAGTGAACTTATAACAAATTTGTAGCCCCCACTCCCATTTTCCTAAATGTGACTTAGGTGAGCATAATGTATCCATTGCAGTAGACATACAGATGTAGTGGGTGCAAGATACTCCATAAACATATGGCATGAAGAATAGATGTCTATGCCTTCTGTTCTAAAAATACTGACTTCTGCCACTGGAACTAAATGAGAACCTCCATTAGCTGTCAAGTTTTATTCTCTTTGCAGCAACCCCCTAGAGCAGCAGCATCCAATAGAAATTCGATGCTAGCCAAACTTGTGGTTTTGAATTTTTCTTATTCGCCACATTATAAAAAAGCATTAAAAAACATACTACAAATGACATTTCAAATTATTTTTATTAATATCAAAAATAAGTAGATAGTACAAAAAGTATTAATAGGTAGTACTAACACAAAATTACTTCGGTGTGACACTTCGCATTCTTTTTCTTGTACCATAAACCTGAAATCTGGTTCACACATCCATGCATTATGCTCATGCATTAGCCACAATGCAATAGCCTATTCGCCACATGTGGCTAGTGACAAACATATTGGACACCATTGTCCTAGGGGGAGACATTACAAGGATTTCAGCAGGTCTGATGCTATCCAGGAGCAAGCACTGGTACAAAAATCCTAAAATATCTCATCATATTTATAGAAACATTTGTGGTCTACACCAAAAGTGCTATCTAATGAATCATCATCAATATTTCCTGTAGCACCAAATAGCTCCTCAGAAATCTTCCTTTCCCATCATGAGCCTGCTTACTGTAATGAGATCTGGCAAGATCAGAGCACCTAATATAAAAGTTGTTTGGTAGGTACATGAGCATGCTCTCTATTGGCCTGATTCTCCAACCCCTCCAGGCACAGAACTCCCACTGACTTCAATGAGATCTCTTTGTGTGGAAAGTTGATAGAATCTTCCCCTTCATGTTGCAAAATATACGAAAGCTTGAATAACAAATGACTTGCTGTTAGCATCTTATTGCTCATTCACAAAAAAAGCAGTGGTGTCGTCAAAGTTCACAAATGATATTGGTAGCGTTTTGGCAAGTGCACAGGAAACAGATGTGGAATTCAGGGCAGTGAGGTAGTGTTTATGGTTTCATTCTTTCCCCCCATAATAAGACTTGTATGGCCTCTGATAAGCCTTTGTAGCAATAAATGCTGTTTCTACTATATGTTGCAATCTACTCATAGTACATGATAAAGTGCAATCATCTTTTTTGCTTCAGTAAAGTAATTTACATTAAATTGAAAAATTCTGCATATGGGATTTTGGAATGTAATCCTGTCCTGCTTGTTTAGTGTATTTAGTCAAGTCATTTCCTATAGTGGTTTTTATCTCTATTGTGCTTTCAATCTCATCAGTGATGTTTAAGAATACATAACCCCAGTTCACCAGTTAAGAAGATGTTGGAGTAAAGGAAGGACTGATGTGCCTCAGATACAGCTCCTATTCAGGACTGGCGCCAGCTTTCTTGCCACCCTAGGTGGAGAAGGGGGGGAAAAAAGCCATGGAGAAGCTGCCACTGAAATGCCACTGACTACGGAAGTGGCATTGAGCTGCCACTGAATTGCAGCCGCTGGCCATATTGAGGAGGAGGAGTTGCCGCTGATGGCGGAAGTGGTGTAGAGCTCCCACCGAATTGCCGCCAAGGCCGACAATTCGCCACCCCCCAACTCCTGCTGCCCTAGGCGACCACCTAGATCGCCTAATGGCTAGTGCCAGCCCTGCTCCTATCAGCTTACGGGGACTAGTGTTTTTAAAGTCCAGTGGCCAAATTGTAATACCCTCACTGATGTTGAATAGGACCTCACTCCATATTTACTGGGGTCGGCAACCTTTCAGAAGTGGTGTGCTGAGACTTTATTTATTCACTCTAATTTAATTCACATGCCAATAATACATTTTAATGTTTTTAGAAGGTCTCTTTCTATAAGTCTTTAATATATAACTAAACTGTTGTTGTATGTAAAGTTTTAAAATGTTTAAGAAGCTTCATTTAAAATTAAATTAAAATGAAGAGTGCCCTGGACCGGTGGCCAGAACCCAGGCAGCGTGAGTGCCACTGAAAATCAGCTTTTGTGCCGCCTTTGGCACTCGTGACATAGGTTGTCTACCCCAGCTCCATAAGGAGTCTCACTGAAGACAACTGCTCAAGAGTATGAGTATGAGAGTCAGGCAACAAGATTTCTATTTAAGAATACAATTTTTTTATCAGGACCTAAAGATTCCTTTTCACATATCAATTTAAGCAGTTGTAAAGTTTCTGTTTAAAAGAATTGAACGTGGAAAACATGTGGCCCCATAGACTTAGGATATTAGAAGGGGGAATATAGCAAAAAAACCCAACAGTTGGATGCACACTATTGGTAATTTTTGTTGCAAAAACTCATCACTAACTATACCTGAAAGACACATAACCAGCACATACATGTTTAACAAGCAGATCTATATGTTATTTTTTAAAAAAATTACACTTGTGTATCACCATCACACAACTATGTTTAAACTTCATGTAAAAATTGGGTAATTTAGCAAATGAAAAGTTATATATCATAGAATCATAGGACTGGAAGGCACCTCGAGAGGTCATCTAGTCCAGTCCCTTGCACTCATGGCAGGACTAAGTATTATCTAGACCATCCCTGACAGATGTTTGTCTAACCTGCTCTTAAAAATGTCCAATAATGGAGACTCCACAACCTCCCTGGGCAATTTATTCCAGTGCTTAACCACCATGACACTTAGGAAGTTTTTCCTAATATCCAACCTAAACTGCACTTGTTGCAATTTAAGCCCTTTGCTTCTTGTCCTATCCTCAGAAGTTAAAGAGAACATTTTTTTCTCCACCCTTCTTGTAACAACCTTTTATGTTCTTCAAATTGATTATTATGTCTTCTCTCAGTCTTCTCTTCTCCAGACTAAACAAATCCAATTTTTTCAATCACTTTTAATCATTTTTGTTGCTTCTCTGAACTTTTTCCAATTTGTCCACGTCTTTCCTGAAATGTAGTGCCCAGAACTGGACCCAGTACTCCAGCTGAGGCCTAATCATCATGGAGTAGAAAAGAAGAATTACTTCTTGTGTGCTGCTTACAACACACCTGTATTACATCCCAGAATGATGTTTGCTTTTTTTGCAATAGTGTGACACTCTTTACTTAATTTAGCTTGTGATTTACTATGACCCCCGATCCCTTTCCGCAATCAGGTTTCCTGGACATTATTATTTGTCACAAACACTTTATTGCACAACTAATTTAGTTTATGTTGTGCATATAGAAAATGTAGGATGAGTGTTCTATTCCTCTCCAAAACTACTTGAAAAATTACACCAAAAGGCTGACTAATTTCATAGGACAAAGGGAAATAAACCCGAAGAAAAAAAAAAGGAAATAAAAGAAAGAACATTTTAAAAAATAAAAAGCTTTTATATGTATTGTGGGCATTTCATATATTCATTATTCCTCATGTATGCTTCCACCCTATGACCCATCCTAAACAAAGCAGCTGCAATATGGCATGTTTTTCAAATAGATCAGCAGTTGCAAATCTATGCATTTGCATATCAATCTGACAAGTGCTTCACCATGTACTTACTCCTTACAGCAGCCGACACTGGGAGAACAGAAAATCATCTTTCTGATAGATGAAAGAAATCATCTTTCTGATAGAAAAGGAGAGATAAAGACAGGTATCCAGCTACTCTTAATAAACTTCATTAAAATCACTCAGGTGCCAAAGTTGGGGACTCAGACACACAGTCTGGATCAAATAGGCTAATGCTGTAAGAGATGTGCTGAGCACTATGGATTGTTTTTAAAATGTTTCTGAGTGTATTATCCACTTGAGGATAGTGTGAGCACCCTGTTGTGGGAAACTCTTCCGGTGTGCATGTCCCCTATTTTATTAATTACGAAACAGCTTTGTACATACGTTACATGCTTTTCTGAAGATTTCTGTCATGTCTGCCAGGTATGATGTGTACAATGAAGATTGACTTCATTCACTCCAATCTAAATTTTTTTAAAATGTGCCAGTTCAAGGGGGGCAGGGATCAAAGTTTGCACTCAGAAAAATACCTTGGAAGTAAATCTGTAAATCACAATTTCTTCCTTAATTGAGCAAGCATCTGCCATGTATGACAAAGATATGTCAGTTACTGTGCCACATGTGGCAGTTTCATCAAATGACATGCTAAACTCATAGCCTCACCCCCCCCCCCCTTAGTGCTGTCGTGATTTTCACAATTCTAGATCTGGGATTTTTCCACATCTGTTTCCTGAATGTGCATTGCTGGGTGTCAACAAGTGGAGAAGTCATGCATGCAAACTCACAAGACACTGACAAAAAGACTGGCTAATATATAGTCCGCAATAGCAAATCCAGATCAGAATTCCAAGTCTTCACTGAGCCCTCAATTAAGCAGTGTGAGTGACACATTTTTTTCACCATGTTCTTTTTCACCACTGACATCCTGGCATTGACCTTTTTTATATATTTTACCATTGTGAACTGGTTACGCTCTATTTATTTATTTCAAATGAACAACATTGTATATTTCCCTTGTAATTTTTAAAAATGATATCAAACAGTACGTTGAGGAACCAAGTCTCTGGTCTGTATTAGCTGTGTTTACTTGCAAGAAAAGAGTGAAAGAAACAACATTGACTGAATCTACCTCTGTGCCTCCTGTGTTCTTAACCCACAAGAGAAATCAGAGCAGCCTCAGGACTGCTCTAACTAAGGGCTTGTCTACACACAGTTTTTGTACTGCTTTAACTATATCAATTTGAAAGTGGTGCAAGTCCCTGGTATGGATGCAGTTATAGAGGTGTTAAGGTGCTTATACCTGTGTATCTTATTCCTGTATATTTATGTGAATAAGCTGTACCAGTATAAGGCACCTTAATACCTGTATAACTGTGTACACATGAGGAGTTCTTCCAGTTTAACTATTCGGGTTAAAAAAATCACTATCTTGACCAAAATAGTTAAATTGGTACAGTAACTATGTGTAAACCAGGCCTCACAGATGGCTGTCTGGATCAAATAGGCTAATGCTGTAAGAGATGTGGGGCATTCTGACAGCTGAGAATAATTAGAGTGCAGCATAATCCACATCTTGTACACTAGACATGTCAGGGTGAATGGCATAGACTTTATATTCCAGTTCCCTAGCAATCAGGGAATCCCTTTTCACTGCGGGTATCTCCAGTGGCTGGTTTCGTTAGCTTTCCAGCCCCTAGGTTGGGGTTCTCAGGACAAATTTTTTGGTGACCTCGGAGTACAGCCACCAACTCTGGCTGGTGGCCGCTTTTACGCTTTTTCCTAAAAAACTTAATTAGCTTTAGGAAAAACAAATAAATATGCACATATATATCTCCATTCATTTATTGCTATTTAAAAAGTCTGTTAATATCACTTATCACAACAAACATACAAGTATCACTTTTCACAGCAGACTCACTCAGCCCCACAAACCTGGGACAAATTAAGCCCTGGATAGATAGGCAGAGGAGTCAGCGGGTGAGAGGAGGAGTGGAGCCTAATTCCTCACAGCCAGGGGACAGGGCCCATAGATGGAGCCTGAAGTCCTGTGGCCAGATCCTGGGGCCTACTGCTTCACAGCTAGAACCTGGTGCTGGAGACCAAAGCCCTGAGGCCAGAGTCTGCCACCTCAGGGCTGAAGCCCAAAGCCTGAGCCCTACCACTGGCTGTCTGCTTCTCCAGAGTTGTGCCCCAACTGTCTACAGAAGGGGGCAGGGTCCAACCCTTGCTGGGGGCCCCACCAATCATCACCAAGGTGGTGCATCCAGGAGCAACAAGGAAGGGGAGGGGCTCTACTTTGCTGCCTTTCCAGTCACAGCCCAGGAGTCCGTGGTCACGAGAAAACCCCCGGGTGACCACATGCGGCCACGGTGGCCACATTTGAGAAACGCTGAGTTAGTCACTGTAAACAACAAAGGATCTGACCTTCACAGTTTGCTGTGTGATACAGCATAATATAAGCAATGTAAAATAACACTAGTGAAATATAAAAGAGATCAAACTACTGGGATTTATTCTCCTTTCACATCATTTTATGCTGGCTTCCATGATTTTTACCTGGGTAAGCGAGATCAGAATCAGGCTCATTACTGTAGATTAATACTTTTGGAATACTAAAACATCAGCGGTTCTAACACATCTGCACACATACCATTTAAATAACCATTCAAACCATTGCTGAAAACAGTTTTAATCCCAAATTTGTAATATATTAGTTTTACAGTCAATTTATACATGCATCATAAAATATTCCACATAAAGAATTAATGTTACTTGATTCATAAAAAGGCAAACTGTTTCTAGTGCTACCATTTGAATGACAATCTGTAAGAAGAACTGATGAGCAAAATCACACTTTCTAAACTGCCTCTCATCACATTACGGAGCAAGTTTCAACCTATTGTTTTGAAAGGGGAAGGTGAACTGTAACCCTGCTTGCACCTGGTCTGCTTCTTAGCCAAGTTTTCAGTTTTGTAACTTGCTGTAAATTATCTAAAAATCTAACATGTGGAAAATGTTAGAAACTCTATTTACCTAATGGGGAAATCTGTCCAATACTATTGTAATATTTCCTTTAGATGTAGGAGGACTTCAACCTCAGTCAAAACCACATAACTGCTTAGTTCTGAATGATGGCAATTATACCTTTAAATATGTTAGCAGGGCAAGAAATTGTATGTGAATTAGAATAGTATTCACATCAGTTCAATCCACCTACCTGCTATCACGTTTAAAATCTTGAAGTTCCAAATACCAACATAACTCATCCCAGCAAGCCACAATGTCTAATTTATAACTCTGCCAATAATGCAGCTTTAATTAATTTTCTTCATTCTATTTCTCTTTCCTCTGCTTCTCACATCTCATCTGTTTGCACTGCCTAGATTTTAATTAAAAAAGCCTCTCCTCTCTAAGGAACAATCCAAAGTGGCAAAAATAATCACTTAAAATATTACAGTCATTAAAAAATTGGCTGTGGTCAAAGTAATGCATTTTCATTTGGCCTACAAACAAATATTTTAGTTTCCTTTTAAAGTGCATTTTGTATTTGAATTGTGTACCACCAGCCAGCCTGGTTATCTGGAATGTTCTTCCAGCTGGGTGGGCCAAGTGACAACTCCTTAATGGAGGAAATTGATGACTCTGCTCATAGAAAGGTGAGGCATACTGGGCAGATTTTTTTCCATCTGCCACCAGCATTTTGCAAGCTGGCATTGCCCAAATGCCCAGTATATTCATTCCACTGTAAGCAAAGTTGCCAAAAAATTAATTGTGAGGCTACAGCTGTCTGAAAGAATCATCAGTGCCATTAGGCCCCAGAGAGATATTACGAAGAGGTGCATCAGTGCTCATCTTTAATAAAAACCTAATTAAGTGATGGTAAAAGTGACTGAATACTTTAAAAGCACAGAGGTGAAGCCACTAACATTTACATCGGAGTATGGGGATCAGCCTCAGGAAGATGTTATCCACAACTGAGGCCAAAAATCTGTTACACTGGGGAATGTAGCACTGATGTTTCCTGTTGATGCTTTCTGAATGGCAAAATTGTATCACCGTGTTCTGCTTTTCAAGCAAAATAAATCCATACAATTAGGGAAATAGGATAATATATGTTGATTCACAATTTTTGACATAAACAAATAGCAATGAAGCCTGATTTTTATGAACCCCAAATTTTAACCCAAATTTGTGTCTCTGCGTTCCCCTGCCAATCTTGTAATGGGTTCCTGCATATTCACCCAGTTTTACTGATCTCTTATTTTATGAAAGTTTCATGTGTCCTTGCAGACCTATGTAAACCAGAGTGTTACGTACCACACTTATAAAACTGAAATCAAATATTTTTATCTTGAGAAGCGGCATGGTCCAGTAACTTGGTCACTGGACTCAAAGTTAGAAGGTCTGGGTTCTGTCCTCTGATCTGCTGTGTGTGACTTCTTTGTGCTTCTGTTTCCGGTCTGACCCCTTGTCTATTTAGACTATAAACTCTTCAGGGCAGGAACTGTCTCTTACTATGTATCTTTACAGTGCCTAGCATAATGGGGCCCAGATTTCAGCTGAGATCTCTAGATATTTCTGTAATACAAATCATTAGTGATTAATACATTTTTCAGAAGTGCTTATGTGATTTAGGAGCCTACATTACTTTTGAAAATAGGACAAAAGAACTTCAGTTCTTTTGAAAATTTTACCCAATATCTCTTTAAGCAAATACGTATATGTCATATAGGGTACATCCTCACTACCGCGGGTAGCCATCGATCTTTTAGTGATCGATTTCTCTCATCTTGTAAAGACACGAGAAATCAATCGCTAGTGCTGCCCCCGTCGACTCCAGAACTTCAGCTTGACCCGAGGCATAAGCTGGAGTTGACAGGGGAGTGCGCCACCAACTGCCACCTCTGTGAGAACAGCAGGTAAATCAGCTGCAGATACACAGACTTCAGCTACATGATTCACATAGCTGAAGTTGCGTATCTGCAGTCGATCCCCGCCCTAGTGAAGACCAACCAATAGTGTAGCAGTAGGGTTAGGAAGAAGGTCCTGGTGATAGCAAAAATCTAAGGATATTTCTTACATTAGTTTCTGAGCCAATGCATAGTTATACAAAAACAATTTTGAGACTAACCATGTGTGGTTTTAGTCATTTGCCTTTGAAATCCAACAGATTTGAACAGTCCTAATGGAAACTTTTCTCTTTTCTAATCTTCAGAAGATCAGTAGGTTTTCCTAGAGAGACCTTTCTAAATTAGGTGAAAGACACTGATATATCTAAAAATTGTAACTCATAGAGTAAGGCAGGATTGATCAAACACAGACTCTTCGCAAAAGCTGGATTCTGAAACCATTCTGTGCTCTTTCCCATAGTCATTATGTTCAAATGATTATCTAATGACCTCATATTGTGCTGTGGAAAATTATTTTATTCCTGGATTTGAAACACCCATGGATAATTCAAGTTATAAGCTGCTAGAAGGATGCCTAATTTATTGATATTAACTAGAAAGATAAAAGAAAAAGAAAAACTTTAAATGCAAATCAGAACTGAAGCACAAACTGAGGATGATTATATAAGGAAAACAAATCTCACAGATAACATGGCAGGTCAGAGTGAGTCTCTTGAAGGCTGAGATCAAGGCCAAAAATCATTAAATCAATGGAGTTCCCATCTTTCTCTGAACAGAATGCTTAGCTAATTTTCAAAGGTGCTGATGAGCACCCATTGCTCCCATTGTGACTAATAGGAACTATAGGTGTTCAGCACCTTTACAAATCAGGCCACTTATATTTAGGTGCCCCAGTATGGATTTCTAGATACCCAGCTTAGACACTCTGGCAGGGATTTTAATGGCAGAGGGGTACCTGGCTCCTTTAGACTCTATTAAAAATCCAAGCCCCAGTTCTGAACATCTTTGCCACTCCCTTTCATGGGCTTTGGCTTTATTGGTAACTCATAACAATAAACCCACAAGCCTCAGTTTAAACTTTCTCTTCAGTGTGGCTGTCTCACAGTGAAAAAGTTGACTACAGCCAAAGTTAACCTGAGCAAAGATCAATTTAAGTTGTATAGTGAATTAACACTTAAAATAAGTATGGAATACGCACACACAGAACACAAAACACAGACACAACAGAGCTTTATCTAAAAGTAAAAATATAGTTTTATAGACCTAATTAGATAAGTTATAGCTTTGTGTCCTGTTAAATTTTGCAAAGGTTCCGCACGCAGCTGCAGTACATCATAATATAAATGACTTCTTTTTGACCCTGTAGACAAAATTACTATTTACTTATCCAGACTACTTTAATGGAAACTCCGTCACACTTACCATAATAAATATTACTGTAGACTACAGAAGGACATACTAGCCATTAAATGCTAATGTGATTACATCTGTTTGAGGTAAATTTTAATTGCTGGCTTTCATCAAGTAAGTAATTACAAATGGTATAGTCAGCTATCAAATGAATGCTTGGTTGTAAGTTGCCAACTGAGAAATATACTCTATAAATGATGCTCCAGTGTCAATATGCAACTTTAGTAGATAATTCTCTCTACTTTAAGTTCTGACTGTTTGGTAAAAGATAAAACAAGATTTGAAACTTGAAAAGTTGGATCCTGCAGCCTAAGGATTAATTTTCATTCTGTATATTCATTTTCACTATTTCTGAGCATAAAAAGAATTTTGTGGCAGATTGAATGACAGAAAAATGGCCAATTTCCTCCCCATTCTGCAAATGGATATACTTTAAATCAAGTAACAAAATAAACAAATTAATGTTACTGTTAAGTCTCAAGTGAGTGATATGTGCAAACATAAAAGGTATTAAAATCTATGAGCAAAATATATTTCATATGTAGTTAATAATGCAGTACAAGGGATGCTTTTCAGAGAGGTATGAAATAGAAAACTGTTGAGATAATAGTTGCTATCAATACATACTTTGTGTTACAACCCAGTGGAAAAAAATGTTTTTTTTCAGTTATAGGTATATTGAGTTGTCCCATATTTAATGTGTTGTGGTATTTTCTTGACTCTTCCAAGTATTATTGTGTATTTGTAGTAGAGTTCTTGTTATTTCTTGGGTAATCATAGCTCATGGCTTATCAGCATTTCTAAATCTCAGAATTGCTTTGACCTCTATTTGGGGCTAAATATATTCACAGAAGTTTGCTTATTTCAGCTGCTGAAATTCTCTTTATATCTTTATACCATGTTTCATTCTCTAAGTGAAGTTTAATAGTTCCTATTTTGCACTGAATCTGAATGTCTGTCATAAATATAGCAAGACTCTGCATGCCCTTAGACCAAAAAGTCAATGGGCTAAATTCAGACATGGTTATTTCTCTAGTAATGAAAGCTGCAGGTACTCTACACCTCTGAATACTGGGTGTCTTATTTACAAGCCTACACTGCCTAACTTTAGGTACCCAAGTTTGAAAATCATTGTCAAACTCTCTTCAGTTTTGATCTGCTCTCACAGTATTAAATTAAAGATGAGCTGTTGAATGCTACAAAGGATCATCATTTTTACTTTGTTCTTATTAAATTATGAAAAGAGACATTGTGAAATTTTCCATTGCTTTCCACATCCTATATATTATATAAATTATGAAATTATCCTGGCACTACCTTTTTTCATTCTTTTTAGTTTAGTTGGGCATCATACTCATTCCCTTTACAGACATAGTCACCAGGTCTGAGGGGTTTGCGTTAGAGGAGCCAGCATAAATTATATTGAAAAGGTCAATGTGATATTGCATCCAGCGATAATTCCTAGAGTATGAAATCTCATTATTGTATCTCATTCTTATGAATTGTGATAAAATTATTCTAATTAACCAATTCTTTTTTCATCCTTCAGTTTTTAATATACCCAAGGCTCTCTTGAAAAGCGTTTAAACTAATTATTTCAATAACAGAAATTATATGCTACTAAATTCCTTGATCAACTTCCTCACATTTTGAAAATTTACCCCCTTGCATCTAGTCACTAGAAATGGGGAAATTTTAGCCACCAGCAAAACTGGGATTTCAGAAAGAAGAAAAGATATATTGTTATACTCTGAATTTTTAATGCAGATGAAAGGCATCTTTCACAGGCCAAGAGTGATTTGTAGAAAGATTGGAGAAAGGATGTTCTTTCAGACTGTATTCAGGAGATCAGTGTTTAGTTCATAGCTCTGCTACCATTTTCATGTGTCAGCTTGAGCAACTCACTTAATCTCTCTGTGCCTCAGTTTCCATCTGGGAATAATAATGTTTCCTTTTTCTTCCCACCCTTTCCTCCCCTGCAGTCACTTTAGACTGCAAGCTCTTCAGGGCAGGGACTGCTTCCTGCTTTGCGTTTTTATACACAGTTCAGCCCATAGAGCCCCTATCTTGGTTCAGCTTGTGTGTGTTACTGTAATACAAATTAATAATAACAGAATCTCAGAAACATGATGCCGACAGAAATTAATATGTTTGAATTAAACATATGCAATAGTTTTTTCATTCATAAATGTCAGAAGTCCAAAAGTTATTCTGTTATCAAAATCTAATTTATTAATGTAATATTATTTATACTAATAATAATAACAAACTACAACATTCCAATGGCAAATATTCAGGCAAAGAAGATCTGGCATTTGTCTCAAGACATGTCTCTGAACCTCTAAACAGGGAAAACATCCACCCTAGATTTAATATACTAAGTTTTTTGAACATATGAAAGTGATTTTTGGTTTGAGATAGATGCAATGTAATGTTTTAAAATTGTTATTGTTATGAAAACAAAGTTATACACTTTACAGAGATCTGAAATTGTAGACAATAGAAAATATGATCTGGAGACATAGTAATAACTGGGAATGGTTCTAGAAAAATAAAGAAGAATGAACAAACTATTTTTTGTTTTGTTTCAGGTATCTAGGCTAAATAATTTAATTACTTTCTCTGAGCTCTGATCGTACATGAGCAAGACAGCTGCCATTAAAAACAAAAAATCATTTAACAACCACCTCTTGCATGTTCCTTTTATCTATAGCATAGCTGTCAATCAGATGGAAACTCCATTTATTTCCATGGAACTCAAGGCAGTGAGTTCAATTTTGCCACAACCCGAGATGTGGATCTTTCCACTGAGGATACCCAGGAGCAGTGGGCAGAAGAGTTTGAGAGCCAGCCTAAAGGGTGAGTGATTGTTACCTCCAGTGCTATAAGTGTGCGTGCAACATTACTCCAGGAGGTAAAGACATTTCAGCTGAGAATTGCATGTGCTCTCTGCAGTGTATGTGTAGTATGTCTGTTGCTAAAATAAAAAGCAATAAAAATGTTGATAATTATAGGTTTTAGAGATGAAGAAATCTAGGAGGGTCAGCAAGTTCTGTCTGATTCCAGACTATTTTGTCTCTAGATAGCTAAATGGGCAAAACTTATGTGCATGAACTTCATAGTGTCACATTAGAAACTTTCAGTGTTGCAATGTTTTCCACTTCTGCGCATTAAAAATATACAGTTGGACAAAATCAGATTCTTTGAAAAACTCAAACTTTCTCTGGAGCAAAACATAATCTTGTTAATGTCACTGTTGGACAAAATGGTTGCCATCCTGAGCCATACTCTGGCTGCTCTACTCAAAGCAGTCCTAAATCTTGGAGAGATAGGGAGAATCACTTCTGCATGGAAGGATGCAGAGGTGTTATAGAGCAGCTGTCACTCCTCCTCTTTGCTCCAAGCATAGGACGCACGGCCAGAACTTTGTCCTGCCCTAGAAAACCCTGGAAACTGTTATGTTCCCTTGTAGCTGTTGGTAGCTAGTGGAGATTACAGTAGCTCCACTTTTAGGGATATTAACCTGCTGAAGGCAGTTCTTGGACTGGGGGAATGAAAAGGGTACTTTTGTACCCCTCCTCAGCTGCACTTAAGGATCTATGGCCATAAATGAGGATCTGGCCCAGTATTTTTATTTTAAATATATAGCTAGTGAGTGAGTGAGTGTTTGGACTTCAAACAGGATCCACAGGGCCTGATCGAGTGCCCACAAAGTCAACAGGAGTCTTTTCATTGATAACAATGAGCTTTGGATCAAGCCCTTGGTTTTGTAAAGAGTGTAGCGTTGTGGTTACAGATGGGAAATTGGAAGCTTGACATATACAGTCAGATTTTCAAATTTGGCATGGATACTTAACTACAAGTGTGTACAACCAAGTTATCATACATCCAAAATGTTTAAAAGATACCTAAAGTCAGGCACCCAAATCCATTTTTGGGCACTTGCCATAAATGAATGGCCTGATTTACAGTATTGAGCACCCAGAGATGCTGTTGACTTCCCAGGTCTATCATTCGCCATTAAAATCAACCATTTATTTATGGTACATGTCAAAAATGACTTTGTATGTCTGATTTTAGACCCATTTCTTTGAACTTTTTGGCCTGTGTGCATGAGCATGTTGAGCATGTGTACACACAAATCTCTCATGTGTGTATGTGCATTGGGTATTTCTGTGTATAACAAGCACGTGCAGTTATTTGCATACATTTTCACATGCCTAAGTTTTAAAATAGGTGCCATAATATTTAATGGTAGCAACTAGCATAAGAGCTTCTTCCCAGCACTCCCAGCAAAACTGCATCATTTCCCCCAGCTTGGGGAAAATTTAGTTTAACTAACTATGGTAAAGAATGGTTTTTCATTATACAGAATACAAAAGTAAAAGAAGTTTAGATAATAAGACAGAAAGATTCATCTTGACTTATCCCTCTTGCTCCTCAGTAAATATAGCAAGCTGTGATTTTTCTGTCCCAAGTATCTACCTTTTTTCCAAGCAGCTTCCAAGATATCTTAGTATCTTTATGCTATCTGTTCCCACATTCTATTAACTCACTATGAGAATAATAATAATACTTAGCTCCTATACAGCATTTTTCATCAGACGAGCTCAAAGTGCTTTAAAAAGCAAAGTAAGTATCACATTACCTCCATTGTACAGATAGGGAAACTGAGACATAGTAAAACTACTTATCTTATCTAAGCTTGCACATCAAATAACCACTATTAAATAAGGACATGAGAACATCATAATCAGGTGTCCTAATCCAGTTCTTCTCCAGGCTTCTTCTCTTCATTACAACAATTATAATTATTATTAATTAATATTAATAATCCTTCATAAAAATGTT
>ML677341.1:18292412-18383717 GCA_007922305.1 Dermatemys mawii | reverse complement strand
AGGTAGTCTTTAAGGTGCCACAGGACTCTTTGTCACTTCTGCAATTCCAGACTAACATGGCTACCCCTCTGATTCTTGAAAAAAGCAGAGCACTTCCATGTGAACAGGGTGTAGGATGCACAGATACAAACACCACTTGTGGGATAATATTGTTTTTGTTAAAATTTATTTCAATAAACTGATAACAATCGTTACTTAGGCTTTACTGTCAAGGCCTTGATCTTCAGCATGGCCTATGTTATCGAATAGTTCTTACAAGTATTCCATTGGGACTTGTGTTCTTTTGTTTCAGATCTTAATTTAATAATATCTAGGCGTAATTGTTTTCAGAATTATGGGAATTAAATGTGATGGTACTTTTAAATAACATGTGCTTCAATTATTTTGTTTCTCAAATATGTATTGTAAAGGGGGAACTTGTGATTCCGGAGAAGCCCATGAAAATGATGTCCTTCTCTATGCAAAGGTAGAAGGAAGGAAAGAGCACATAGCTCTTGATACACTGACCTATGCTTCTTATAAGGTAGGTGTTGCAGACAAAAAAAGACAGACAACCTACATTTTTAAGCCCACTTGACCATGCTGAGTGTGGCATTCCATTGGGATAATTCCACAAGAGCTTTTCAAGCAATTAAAATATACAGATCACACTATTAGAAAGCATCTGAGCATCAAAATTCTGCAATGCCCACTACTTAGCTCATTTAGTGCCAGGATAATAGGCTAAAAACAAATTAGCAGATAAAGAGGCTGGAAGCTTATAATTATTATAGCTATTTTTGAGCATGAGAGCCATGCAGCAGCTAGACTTGGGGAATGAGAGTGTCAATAAAGGAGAGGTTTGTGCTGTTCCTGTGGTCAGGTAAGCAGTCAGGCAGGCATGGTAGGTTCATGAAGCTAGCACTAGGCAATAATTTTGCAGTCCTGCTGTGATAGCGGATGTATCCTTTAAAAGGAGCGTGCTGTTTTTGTTGTCTCGGAAAATATGGGGCTTTCATATGCAATTTCCAAAGAGTTCTCTATCGTGAAAGGAACACCAGAGCAAAATTTACCCTGGGTTTTGTCAAGCTTATACAACACCAATCAAAATCTGAGAAGTCTAGATGAAAGTTAAAATTAGAGCTGAGCGAATAATGAAGTTTTCGGTTTGCTGGCAATTGTGTGACCTCGCAGTTTCCTTTTTGGTTGTTCAGCACAAGCAAACAGACTCCCTGGAATGATGACACAGGCATGAGCTCAGTAAACAACAGACAATGTATTTATTACTAAAAAAGAACACAGAGACAGCTTCATAACTGTTGCTGGGAAACACTTTTGCCTTCTCACCCAGGCAGCAAGAATATTCACCCCTCAATTTCTCCTCAGGATTGCTTCCTGAATCAACAGTCCTTCCCGCTATTGAGAGCCATACCCTTTAGGGCCATCTGTGGATGTGATATACACAGAGCCCCAGCCAGCACAGTAACTCTGGTACAATATTCTTATTGTGCTGTCTAAAAGGAAGAAGAAAAGACAGGGGTTACATATATACATATGCACATAACATTGTTACAAACTAAACTACAGCATGTTTATACCTTACAGTACATAGAGAATATTGTGTTAAAGGTATAGTCTACTTAAAAAGCACTTCTAAACTTTTATCACATTCGTTTGTTAACACCTAAGATTACTATAACCCTAAAATTTAGAGAAAAACTATTTCTTTTTTTCAGTCTGTTTACTTTATGTATTTGAAAGCACTTTGTGCTGAGTCAGTTTTCTTTATTTACTGTAGTTAAGTTTCTCCTGCTTTTTGCATGGCAATAGGAAAGAATCCACTTTAAAAAAGGAAATTATTATTGTAAAAGAGTAGAAAATAATAGAGGGACTCAGAGGCAGGGATAGTATCTACAACTACATTTGACATGTTTTTTTTTCAAATTGACTACATTTACAGATGAAAGTGTCCCTTTAATATAGTAAAAAAGACTAGTCATATAGCTCAAGACACAAGTTAAATTTCATCAAAAGAACATTTCCTTATATTTCAAACATGATATCTGCTCCAAATTATTCCATTCTCTTTAAACCAGAGATACACTTCCATCACATCTGCTAATGTGAACTGGAAGAGTTGAGAGACAATAGCTTTTTCTAACACACCATCACTGCTAAACAATCAAGCTTTATTATAATTTTTCAGAACACAGAAGACATGGTCCCTTCAAGGTGTTTACAGTCAGTACCCTGATCATTGTAGGTGTTGAGCACCCCTGATTTCCAGGGTAGTGATGGCCATGCAGTGAGTTAAATGAGTTTTTGTCTGGGTACTTTGGTGGGGTGATAATTGATTTAATAGTCAACATGAAAGAAGCAATGTGGATAATGGGCTAGCGTTGTTTGGCCCCTTTGAAATTATTGCTGCTATTTTGTAAACAGTACTTTTCTGTGTAATTTTTAATATACATCTAATGAGTTTAATTTCTGTTGAAGGTTCCATCTTTGGCTTCTGTTGTCATTAATCCGGAGCTGCAGACTCCTGCTACCAAGTTCTGTCTTAAGCAAAAGAATCATCAAGGGCATAACAAGAATGTCTGGGCTGTTGATTACTTCCACGTCCTGCCGGTACTCCCCTCCACCATAACTCACATGATCCAGTTTTCCATTAATCTGGGCTGTGGAACTCATCAACCTGGTAACAGGTACAACAGACTAGATTTATCTTGGAACTAACCTGCTTTCATATACATTTTATATTGTAACATCTCTAAAATGATTTGGATATTTTCCCAGAAAGAAAGAAGACAATTAAAAACAACAAATGTAAACAAGTTTGAGGCTTGCATGCAGGATCTTACCAAGCACCAGTCCCGTTCTCAATGAAGCCAGCAGAAGGGTGGCTGTTGACTTCTGGAGAAAGGACAACCATATGCTTAAGGCACTGGACTGGCCCTCAGGAGATGTATGGTCACTTCCTGGCTCTGGAATAGATGCCGTGTGTGACTATGGGCAAACCACTTAGGTCTTAGTTGAAACTTAGTTTGACTTAGTTGACTTAGTTGAAAGTCAGTGGCAAAGTTTGACTAAGTTTGACTTAGTTGACTTAGTTGAAAGTCAATGGCAAAGCTATCGTTGATTTCACTGGTCATAGGGTGAGCGCTCAGGTTCTGTTCTGTACAATGGAGATATTATTGTCTCCCTACCTCACTGGTCAAATCATGCAGTTCTTATTCAAGTCATATTCTGACACAATTCTAGTGATATTAATGGGACTTTTGCTGAACTGAGCATTAAGGGCTTCAGGATTTGGCTATTCATGCTTTGTTGGGTGAAGATATTGGGTTCAGACAAGAACCTTCTTGTATCTTATAAAAAGAAATATTAGTTCATCATGAAGTGACAAAGAGTCCTGTGGCACCTTAAAGACTAACTAAAATATTAGAGCATAAGCTTTTGTGGGCTAATACCCACTTCATCGGATGCATCCGACGAAGTGGGTATTAGCCCACGAAAGCTTATGCTCTAATACTTTAGTTAGTCTTTAAGGTGCCACAGGACTCTTTGTCACTTCTGCAATTCC
Organism: Dermatemys mawii; assembly: GCA_007922305.1. Classification (NCBI taxonomy): domain Eukaryota; kingdom Metazoa; phylum Chordata; order Testudines; family Dermatemydidae; genus Dermatemys; species Dermatemys mawii. Next base: position 18,380,155 of record ML677341.1, on the reverse strand, counting down.
AGACTAACACGTCTACCCCTCTGATTCTTGATTAGTTCATCATGGATTTCTCAAGGGATCAAAGTGAGGGAAAGAATAGTTTCCACACTTCGAGTGGATTTTCTGGTGGTCACCTATATGCAATGACTGCTAGAATGTGTTCTCACATATTTAGTGGGTTATATTAGCAGTTGTAAGTATTTTAACCATATCTACCCAGCAATTTGAGAGCTAAATTTAAAATGATCCTTTAAAGGAAAGTTTTCTTTTAAACGTCCTTTAAAATTAAAATTTCTTTTAAAAATCATCATATTTAGTATATCATCTGTATCACATATTTTCTAGTGGAGTGTCTTTTTGTACTGTTTTTTATACATTTTCTGATTAATTTTCTTCCCACTCACATAGCATTTCTAAGACAGGAGTGAGCTCCTTCACAAAAAAAGGAACACTAGGTCTCCATAAGCCTGATTTGCATTTCACAAATAATTTGGAAGTGCAGATCTCCAGGCCTACAGTATTATTCATAATGTTCTCATTACTAGGAATGCAAGAGAATATGTTATGTGAATACAACCCTCCAAAGTATCAGTATAGGTAAATCTGAAATGAATTGGCTGAAACCTCATAAACCATTTTAATATGTTTATAATATCATGGCAATAGTTGTATAGTAAGACACTCTTTAGATAAAATCAGATTCTCAGTAAATTATTCTAAAATAGACAAGTCATAGCCCAGCAATGTGGTGTCAGGATGATGAACTGGGACTTTTTTAATCCTTCATTTGTGTTATTTAAAATAGGGTGTTAGAAATAAATGATGCTTAGTAAATTACTACATGTGAATATTTGAATAAAGCATCAAATCTGTAATAAATGAAATGCTTTCTACATTATTTGTTGAAGGTTCACAGAACGTTAGAAATCTACAGCCATTCTCAAAATCATGTATTATAAACACTTTATTTAAAAAAATAAACTCAGTGAAACGCAGGGGTGGGGGGAACATTCCATCAGGAGCTTCATGGGAGCTGAAGTCCTCAATTAACATTTGTGGCTATATTACAGGGAATGACACTGCATTGCCAGGGGATTGATTAGATCATCTAACACAGTGATACTGAGGCTGAGGCTCAGGAGCCACAAGTGGCTCTTTAATGTGCCTCCTGTGGCTCTTTGCAGTACATGATATTAAAACGCTATGTGATTTAATTATAAACCTATCTAAGTTATTAACTTATCAGGATGCTTTTACTATGTTATTAGCCAATTGTAGAATATGTGGTCAATCATTTTGCTGTGAGAATAGTATATATATAGATATATAGTTAAATGAAACAATGAATTCATACTACTGTGGCTCTTTTAGATAACATAGATTTCTAATTTGGCTCCTGAACCACTGAGGTCTGAGGTATATACATCTGATGAAGTGGGTTCTAGCACACGAAAGCTTATGCCCAAATAAATGTGTTAGTCTCAAAGGTGCCACAAGTACTCCTCGTTCTTTTTGAGGTCTAAGTATCACTGATCTAATGGGTCTTCTCCTTGTCTGATTTCCATCTGTCTGTATTCACTGATACATTTCATCTGCTATGTGCAGCTTTGGCGATATATCGTTTATGGCTCTGTTGTGTCACTAAAGCAGCTCTAAGCATCTAGGGTGCTGACTCCAGGTGAGCATTACCTGCTCTATCACAGTCATGTAATACCAATTGGGTAATGCTGTTCTCAGAGGTGACTGTAGTGATGCCTCTCCATCCAGCTGCTATATAGATAGACAGATGCACTGAGCATTCCCCCCGCTCCCTAATGCAAGGCATTGGTTATTCCTTTTATGACTGGCATTCAGTCACTGGGGGAAAGACTCTAATGACAGTTGAATCTGATAACTATCAGAGAGTGAAAAGAAAAAAAGGAGCATTAGGTGAATGACTAATATTGTCTCCCCTGTCTTCTAAATATCTATCTATCTGGTGATTGACAGTAGCAGAGGCCTTGCCCACACCTGATATTGAAAAATAAATAAAAAGAAGGAAAGCCGGTCAGTCTTCAACAGTGAGACAACCCATTTGAGTTAGTTCAACCCTAAGGCTACTGCCAATGTGCTACTCCCATGAACAGTGTAGCCTCAGGGTGGGATGGAGGGATAGATGAAAGACAAGGGGTTTCCTCAACAGGAGTACAGTTCAAATATCCCAATACCTGGGTGGGGGGCAGGGTTGTCTTCCAGTGGTGTATGGAGACATTCTTTTCTCCAACAGGCTGGCCTACTATAGAGCTAGTATCCACAGCCTTATGCAGGATGCATGCATTGGAGAGCCCTGGATATTTTGAGCTACTTAGGGTTCTATATAATTTCCTAATCGAAGCACCTATTGCATGGCAAAAATATTTCAGTAGTGTTGTGCTACATGCTTGGGCAGTCAATCACTTGGCCTTTTAGTCCAGATAGCTCTGAGTGAAAGAAATATAAATAACATAACTCATTTGCTTTCTCAAACTAGTGACTCTCCCAAGGAAATAATTCATAAAATCTATTAGCAGTCAGATCAGTCAGACTCTCCTTAATATTTTTCTTCATTACAGCACTCTCACTAGCTCTTACTAACAGGTAATACTCATGGGGGAATTCTGCACCAAAAAGTTTAAAATTCTGAACATATTTTAAAACTCTGCAAAATTCTGCAAATTTTATTTGACAAAAATAACACTACATAATCACGTCAGTTTCAATTATTTTGGTAATTTATTTCAAAATACCTGTCAGTGAGTATGTCTGTAACAATACAGACACAAAAATTCCCCCAGAAGTAGAGAGTTAAAGAATCCCCTCGGACAACCCAGTTCCTGTTTCTCTGCCTCCTCCCCCCAAAAAAAACCCACTCATGGTCCCCCTAGCCAATACGCCCAAACCTCCACAGCCCAGCTGCAATGCCCCCCATCCCCACCCCAGACACCCACCCTCTACCCCTCAAAGCCCAGGGATCCAGAGGGAGAAACAGCCTGATGCTCAGTCACAGGCTTGCATGAAGTTTCCTGTTCACCACCCTCTCCTTCCCACAGGGCATGCTGGGAACTGTAGCTGCCAGGAACCCTTTAGCTCCCGCCCACTCCCCCTGACAGTGTCGTCTGAGTGTGAATTGTACTCTGTGAGGTCCAGCAGACCCTAATGGCAGCCAGCAGCACTGCAACCCATTTCTGTGGGGGAAAGGAAATTCTGCACAAGAAGTAATTTCTGCAAAAATTCTGCATTGCGCAATGGTACAGATCTCCACCAGAGAGTAACATCAATCCCATTTAAATACAACAGAAAAACAAATGTGTAATGGCCAAATAAGGACTGCAATAATTGCTTTCACCTCTATCAGTTAAAGGTGTTCTTATATGGTTTACCTTTGGTGGTTTTGAAAATACTGAGCTTGCTTCATGTTTGCATTTTCAGTGTTTTGCCCTCAAAGGCATTTTATACTTCAACATCAGAGGTATCAGTTATTTAGCAACCAATGAGTTTTAAAGCTTTTATATGTTGGTGCTACAAATGCTGATGTATTACATTTAGTCTGAGGTGAACACTCTGTTTGTGTTGCTAGTGTCTACTTGGAGTTTTCAACCAATCATGGCCGTTCCTGGTCCTTACTTCACACTGAGTGCTTGCCTGAGATATGTGCTGGGTCTCATCTTCCTCACAGCACCATCTATGCCTCTGAAAACTACAGTGGGTAAGAGAGTTCTGTGCAAAACTAGTAGAGATTCAAGACTTCAAAAGGAAATAAATCTTTTGTGACACTGGAAAGCAGTGAAGAATGTGTCCCTATGCAACCTTTCATTTCTGATCAACTGGGGACAGCAAGCAAAAGAGTTAGTTTTTCTAACTGCCCAGAAATGAAAAGTTATGTACCTCATATTGTTTTTGTTGTATAGCAATATTCTTTTTCTGATGCTACAAGCAAAAAATACATACATACATACTCAAAATTAGGCAAAATTTTCCTTGAGTTTTTGTTTTGATTACTCTATTAAATTATAATAAAGGACTCTTCCACCTATGGCCATGTTTTACATGATCCACATCTTTTACTAATTTGGAATTATGACATTTGGAATACAATGGAATACCTCTGGATTTCACTAGCCAAAAACTGTGACTCTAAATATTTTTTTGGGTAGAACAGCATATAGATGTTCACAAGAAACAAAATAGCCATTGACTTGGTGAAATGTGGTAATCATGCATTAATCTAACAGAAGAAAAATAAAGGGCCATATCCTGTTCTCAAATAATTATACTTGATGCTACTCTGGAAGTGCAGTGTGGACGTAAGTGAATATCTGTGGATTCTTCTTGCATAGGGCAATTCCATGATAAACTCTTCAGTGTAAAATAAATTTCAGCAATGTATACTGATATTTAACAATTACCATTTAAAAATGTGGGAATTTGTGTGTGAAATGTATTTCAGGTGGAACCGAATAACTATTCCCCTTCCCAGTGCAGCATTAACCAGAAATACCAGGATTCGATGGAGACAAACAGGACCAATCCATGGAAATATGTGGGCGATTGATAATAGTTAGTATTCATATCTGTTATCATCATGTACCACTCAGGTACAATTTCCATACACAGTTCCCAGTAGACACATATTTCCCAATGTCATAAGGCTGGGATTTGCAGATTGTTAAACATCCATCTTATGTGCACTTGGTCACCAGTCTTTAATGAAGCTAGAAGGGAATTATATCATCTGAAAAGGCAGTGGACTCAGAAGATAAAATGATGTACAGAGCTGCAGCGAGGAAAATGTAGATTCTCTTTTTTTTAATTAAGAGCTTTTTAAAAATAGAATATTCGTGATGATGGGATAATATAACATTTCCTCTGACTGCTTAATTCCGGTTAACATAAATAGGTACTATATTGTGCTCTTAAGTTACTGAACTTCCCTAAGTAAAAGCTGCAACATCTGGGATATATTATAGCTGCTAGACACAGAAGATCTTAATAAAGCCACCAGCATAGAAGACAGCTTTTGCATTGTGTACAGTATTTGATCGGGAGAAGTGTCTTCCATGATAGTACATTTCTCTATTTCCATTTTAGATGCTTATTTTTACCTAAATTATTTTCTAATACCTATAAATCTTTTTTTTTTAATTTGTTCATTTATTTTGAAAAAAGCAAGGCAGCAATAGGAGTCTTGCACTGAGTCAGATGGTAATAAATCTTACAGTCATGGAAAAGCAGGCTCAGTCAGGATAGGATTATTTAAAACATAAACAAGTACTTTGTGAATTCAAGATTTGTATATCCCTGGATTTATACCTCATATATAACGATGACCATATATAAGGATGATACTGAGAGGGCCAGAGCTAATTAAAAGAAAGACATTCTGCTACAAACCAAAGTGCAGATATGTTTGTGGAGCACAGGAATTGTTTTGCTAGGTATGTAGATAAAAATGCATTATATTATGAATGTATATTTTATAATCTGAAACTTCTGGTTAAATTGTGGGTGCCACAATTCCTAAGACACTTTGACATGATCATAGGGAACAGCGAGATACAGCACAGTTTTATTTTAAACAAGCTAGGCTCCAAATATTGTTACATTTTACATTTTACTATGTGAAAAAAATGATTGAGCTAATGAAGTAGTTAATTTCCATCACTTTTTGATAGTACTATTTCCTTATTTCCATTAATGTGATTTAGTATCATCTCAATATTCCCAAGGGAGTATTAATTCTTGTCTTGAATATAGTGACATTATGTCAAAAATTAAGCAAAATGAAGGATAAGTCAAAACACTGATGTCTATGGAAAGTGAGTTACTGTATAAGGAAATACAAAATGTAGCTGTCAATGAGAGATTCTAGAAACAACAGAATGATACAGTCAATGCAAGTCTGCAGAAATTTTACAAAGGAAGAAAAATACAGGGTTTGGATTGTTCATTCAAAAATATGATTATCCCTCAGTACTATATCACGGGGATTTTTCTTCTTTTAAAAAAATAGCCTTAACAGCATATAAGGCTTTTAAATATAAAAAGGGGAATGTTCCTGTCTAAAATTTATCTCCATGAGTCACCAATAAATCCCGATCATGAGCTAACTCCATAGGTTTGAGTAGTCAGGAGTCTAGTTAAACCCTCTGCAGAATTCCTGCAGTTTTCTTTTGATTTTCCTTAACTTCTTGCAGTGCCAAAGAGTACAGTCTTCTGGAGGACAATGACTGTGATGTCTTCCACTCCTAATGTGTTCTTGACATGCCCATGCATATCTTTAGGGATTGCTCCAAATGCTTCACAGATCACAGTAGATTACTTTTGTTTTAGTGTTTCATAATTGTACCATTTCATGTTATAGCTCTTCATATTTAACTATCTTCTCTTGTTGGTTCCTTTTTATGTTTGTCTGCTGACATGGCAATGCCAATTAACACTGTCTTATTTGTTTTCTTTTCTACAACCACTATGTCTAGCTTGTTGGCCTGCCCTGTCTAGTCTGTGACAATTGCCAGATCCTGTAAAATATTCACCTCTTCATTCTCTAGAGCACTTTCAAATCGGTGGGTCATAATTTTGCATGTTTCCTTTAAATCTGTATTTGCCACAGAGGCTACAATGCAAATAGTTGGCAATCTCATTGCATCTCCTCATAAATTCTCTTCTAATAGGCTCTCAACAAAAGCTCAGTGGTTTGCGCATTGGCCTCCTAAACGTAGGGATGTGAGCTCAATCCTTGAGGGGGCCATTTAGGGCAGGGGATGGTTTAAGGGGGGTTGGATTAGATGATCTCCTGAAGTCCCTGGTACTCTATGATTCTTTTTCTGCAGTTCGGGGAGCAGTTCTGTTGGCCAGTTTTGTTTAGAATGTAATCAACCCTTAATGATTGCTCTTGTGCAGTCATAATGAGGCTCTCTGTTTCTCTTTTGAGGTATCCTTCTACAAGTCATAAGCTTGTTAATCTTTGATCACTAATGACTTTGATCTCTCTCCATCACATTGATTTCTCTGTAAATCTTTCTAATCTTTCTTTGGTGATTTGCTTTCTCCTATTTTTATGTTTTCTTGGGCTGGAATGCATGCTTGTCCAACACTTGGTATAGCGACCACATGATCTTTTATTTTGACTGACTGCTCATATATTTGAAGGTTATATTTTTCTTTGACAATTGCTTCCCCCACAGATAGCAGACCTTTTCCTCCATCATGTTGTCTGATGTACATCCTGTCTATGTCTCGATTGATATCCATTACTCTATGCATTTTCAGAAGCTTTCTTGTTTGGATGTGAATTTTTTCTTCTCCTCTTGATTTCACTTGTTAACTCTGGCAGTGTATCATAATACTGGTATCATCCAATGGCTCAGATCAAATTCCTTAAGATGAGTTGTGTCTTTAGATTAGTTTTTATTCATCTCCATTTCTGTTTCCCCACTTCTTCTTTGACTTCCTAATGTTGTAACTTTGTCAGTTCTATGAGGCATACGTAGGGGCCATGCTGAGAGGTATCTTGAATAATACCTTCATTAACTTGTATGCTATATGATTGTACCAGTTTGCCCCGTTTTACACATACCAATACACATTTAGCCAAGCCAGCCTACAGCTTTATATATTCACCAAACTTTTCTAGTAGAAAATTTCTACACATACTATCAATCTCAGTATCTCCTTCTATGACCATCCATATATTCTATCCATATATTTTCAAATCATCCATGTACCACAAATGGTTAACTGGTTATTGCTCTTTGCTAATACGATAGCCACCATTTATCTCAGACAGCATCCGTATCAGTGACAGCATTGCTACCATGAGCAGCATTAGCAATAAGGAATCCCCTTCAAAGTTTCCTCTTTTAATTTGGACATCATCGGTGAGAGTCCTTTTCAGGTGGAGTTGAGTATTCCAATTACCATAGATTGCTGCAGAAAGGAAATCATCCTTGGATGAACTTTGTATATTTTCAGTGTTTTAATGATCCATGAATGTGGGAGGCTATTTGTGCTTTTTGGGAGGCTACCCACACCATCTCTAAACTTTTCCTTTCATTTTACTTTTGCATATTCTGTGATCTTCCAGCTCAGCTTGAGGTGGTCTTTTGTCTCTTTCATGTTTACCATACAGCCTTTTTGCTCAGGAGGCAGCAATCCATTGTGATTGGCCAGACCTTTGCCAAAATTGCTGTTAGAAGTTTCCATGTAGTTGGTAAAAGTGATCAATTTATAATTCGTGGGATCACTGTGATCTTCTTTCTTTTATGTATGAGGACAGTTCTCCTCAGCAGTGCTAGTGCTCAGTAGTACCAGGGGTGAAAGTAACTATAGGCACTTACCGGTACGGTGGTGGGCTGGGGACCGGCTCTGCCCCCAGAAGGGGCGGGGCCTTGGGCAGAAGGGGCAGGGCTGGGGATCAGAGCCAGCCCCAGCCTGTCCTATGCCGATAAGTCCCTCTCCTCCCTGCCCCAGGTAGCAGCTTGCAGCCAGGGGCTCCGACAGCGGTTTAAAGGGCACAGGGCAGTAGTGGTGGCTGAGCCCAGGGCCCTTTAAATAGCGGCGGAGCCCCACCACTACCAAGGGCTCTGGGACCTATTTAAAGGGGCAAGGGCTCCCATTGCCTCTGCTGCCCTGGTCCTTTAAATAGCTGCTACTTCAGCCCTTTAAATTGCAGTCTGTGGAAGCTGGGCGCCCCGGTATGGCACACCGGCTCTTGCCAGTACACCGTTCCAGGGCGTACCGGCTTACTTTCACCTCTGAGTAGTGCAGACCTTCTGCAGGCCAGACTGCCATTGGGAGTTTTGACTGTGTAAGAACTACAGTATCAAGACCATGTTAAATATAAATATCTTACTTACTATTTGCTCTTGATACTATGGAGCTAGAAATAAAAAAAGAGTGCAGATGGTGCCAACGGTCTACGCCCATTTTTCACATGCCTCGCATCATGTTCATCCAAATCTCTGCATTTTTCTGTTCTGTAAAGCCAGAAATAAAAAAAACATATGAAATGATTAAGAGTGTAGCCCTACCCCGTTAAGGTCAATGGCAAAACTCCCGTTGATTTCAGTGGTATCAGGATTTCACCATAAATCCATTAAACTAGCATTATTTTTAGAACAAAATATGCTGAATTAATAGTTATGCAGTAAATGTAGTTCTGTCAAAGGATTTTAAACACTGAGCAGTGTAGCATGCAGGCAAACGTATCAGCCAGCTATCCACTAAGTACCCAATCGAAAACCTGTTGAAGTCAATTGAAGTCTTTCCTTTGGCATCAGTGGACTTTGGATCAGACCTGGAAAGCCTGGTCTTCCAGGGTGCTGAGTGCTCTTAACTTGAACAGATGTCTGTGGAGTTGAAGGCATTCAGCACTTAGTAGGATCTGACTCATATATGTTGACAAATCACCCACATTCACAGAACAGCTTGCCAATTAAAAATGTAGGATGGAGAGAGAGAAGAATTTCAAAGATTCAATACACTGACCTTTTAGCTCTCCAGACCCCTTTTCAAATATATATATTAAGTCACACACAAAATCTGGAATCCAACCCTCTTTAGAAAATGTTTTGAACCTTCAACTTCGATAAAGCTTTTCTGACATAATACGAATGATATTCACAGCACAGCACAGCTAAGCCAAATAAATGAATCAAACACGCAGATAATATAACACTACCCAGAGCAGAGGTTTTACATCCAAAAAGGAAGAAAGGCCAGAGAGACTCCATGAAGTCTGCAGGGAAGATTGCTATTGCTGTCTATTTTACATGAAAAGATCTCATACACTGCCATTATGGGCAGAAGTTCAAGAAAGAAAGAAGGAACTGATCGTCTCAATTTGGTCTCAGGTGGGTTTTGATAACATTCAAAAAGTCACTACACAAGTAGTTGGTCATCTACACAGGAGAGTCTTTGTGTCCATTCAGGATTATGGTGCATTTATATGCGGTATGGCATAAGGGGATATTCCCTATGTACTTGCGTTGTCCCTGGCTCCAGTTAATGCTACTAGTTTTTCAGCTTCAGGCTTACAAAAATTTACCCCCAAGATAGTTAGCAAATGTATTCATTTTGATTATCCCATAAAAACCACAGTGTGATGATCCCAACTAATCTTTCCTACCCTCTTATTGTATCACTGAGTATGAAAGTTGTCTTGCAAATAGAAAAGCTACTCTTACAGAAGAAAGGTGAGATATAAAAATATATTGTCAGGTGCCTGGAATGGTTATTCAGTACATATGAGTTTTTGTTTAATGCAAATGACATATTAATACAGTTCTCTTACTAAAAATGCATGATATTAATATTTCCCTCTTACAAGTTGGGCCCAGATCCCAGTACTACTGAGTCCTACAGGAGTGTTGCCATTAATTTCAGTCAGAGAAGAAATAACTTTCAAAATTTTGCAACAATGCTAATTAATGGTAGGCCTCCATGCCCAAAATAGGGTGGAGAAAGGGGTAGGATAAGGAATGCCCAGACAAGCCAGCTACATCTATTCTCCTCTTTAGAAAACTTAAAACAAAACAGGTACATATATTAAAACATCTCCAGCACCTCAAACTGGGAGTGGACACAAATATACAGCATCCAGTGTACAATAGGTTATCCATGGGTCTCCCTGATCTAAGTCAATATTTATTTACTCAATCCTGCAGAGAGGTACCAAAGAGTACATCATTATTCCTTCAGATAGTCCCATTCCTGTTAATGGTACTACAGAGAAACACTAATATCTGTTTGCAAGATCAGACCCATATGCTCAATAAGGTGTTGGTTATCTTTCTTTGTCACATAATATAACCTTTCATTTAACCAATTTCTTTTCTCTGCAGTTTATATTGGTCCATCTTGCCTCAGATTCTGCTCAGGGCGAGGACAGTGTACTAGAAATGGCTGCAAGTAAGGGCTATATTAATACCGGAGTTAATATGTTCACTTTTTGTCACACAGTTTACTTTTTAAACTGAAAATTGAAATTATTTTCATTTCAGCCCTCTGTAATTCTGTAAAGGCTAAATGTGAAATCAGTTAATGTAGCATCTTAAATGCATCAAATTATTAATACAATGTAAGTGTAATAGTAAATTTCTAAATGACTTTATCTAATCATTTTCTTTATATTAAACCTGGAGAAATTTGGACCACTTATTCATTTTGAAATGTACTGTATTACATGCTAGAAATTACAATGATGCTTTTTATATATTTTTTTTACTGGTAGATGGTGGCTTTGCCATTTTCCATTAAACTGTGCCACTTTTGAACAGACTAGAATCTTTATATTAAGACCAAAAATAGCCTGGTTTTCGGAGGGGCAATGCTTTTTAAAAGTCAGTCTCCTTCAAGGTATCTCGCTAAAACTCAAGGCACTCGAAATCATTAGCCACTTTTGAAGATGTTGTTCTAAATATTTTCTGGGTTTTGTTGAATTGTATGGTATTAGCTGTAATCACATTTGATCTGTTACAGTTACATAGTAACACACTAATGATTTGACATGTGGCAGTGGCAGTAGGATCTTAGTACCACAAACAAGGAGTAGACTATCTCTATATTTTTATTTTACAGTATGTAGATATTGACTTATATTTAGATAAATAACAATTTTTTGACCCAAAGGGTAAATATTGACCCAAACAAATTCAACATCCATAAGAATATTTTGAATTCAGTATGACTTTTTTTGAAGAATCTCTCATTTTAAGTTTGAGAGAACCAGTGGACTTTATTTTTAAGGTTTTAAAAGTTTACAACTGTTACGTTTGGTTGCAAAACTGTATCTTGATCTTCCATTGGGGAGAAAATGGTTTAAAATATTTATTTGGGATTAATTATGTTTTTAATATATTTTTCTTATAGGTGTGACCCTGGGTACTCAGGACCTGCATGTGAAATGGCTTCCCAGACCTTCCCTGTGTTTATTTCAGAAAGCTTTGGCAGCTCCAGACTCTCATCCTATCACAATTTTTACTCTATCCGTGGTGCTGAAGTCAGCTTTGGCTGTGGAGTGCTAGCAAGTGGCAAGGCCTTGGTTTTTAACAAAGATGGAAGACGTCAACTAATCACTTCTTTTCTTGACAGCTCACAGTCCAGGTGAAGAAGAAAGAATAGTAATGGGCTATAAACAAATCTAGAGACTATATTTGTAATAGAATTTACTGGTCCTTTCATCTTCACTTTTTGTTTCGTTTAACCTCTCTTGTGGTATGAGCAAAATGATAGAACATTTTCTTACATATTTTAATTTTTATTGTCTATAATAAGCTATAGTCCTTTCATTTCCCCTGTTTTGTAAATAGTGTGAGTACTAAACAGATGCAGGGGCAGTTATTGTATAGCCAGGCTAGAAAATATGAAATGTTAATATCAAAACTGAATGTCAGAGCCAAGTGCTAATTAATTATGTATAAGGTTGTATTTATTTGACAGCTTGTGGCAGCTGATTAGATCCATTCAGTATCTCCTCCTCCCCTCCAGTGCCTAATAAATAATTAAATACTGTAATGATTGGCATTTTAAAAATATATATGCCACATTGCATTACTTGACTGTAAAAACCATTTCAGCTACAAACAACTCATAACTTCTGTTTCTCAAAATTTTTCTAGATTTTTAAGATCAGAAAATGTGATTAGGAAAAAATGCTATATAAATGGTACCCTACCAAAATGTATGTAATTCTGATCTAGGTTCCTCCAGTTCACTCTGCGCTTGGGAAGCAAGTCCGTGCTGAGTACATGCAAAGCACCTGATCAGCCAGGAGAAGGAGTGTTACTACACTATTCATATGACAATGGGATTACATGGAAACTACTGGAACATTATTCTTATCTCAACTATCATGAGCCAAGGTATATGGATTATAATTATGAAAAGTGTTATCTAAAGACAGCTAATATTGTGATCAGTAATTTGCAGCAGTACAGAGTGTAAATACATTTGTAGTGAGATGTAGGGGAACTAATTTATACAATCTATACTGACCAATTTATTGTGTTACAGAAAATCAGAACATTCTGATTTTCTGTAACACAATATTCTCAGGTATGTATCTGAGTCTTGGACATTGGCAAGGAAATTCAGCCTTGTGTAAGCAAGTTGGCTTCAATGTAGCTGCATCTGCTTACACCAGGGTTCAGTTTAGCCCAAGATTGCTTATCTCAAACAGAACTGAAGTTGTTTCTAGTATATTGGAAGGCCGAGCTAAGGAATAATGAGGAGCAGAAAAGCATCAGAGATTTTTCCTTCATATAATCAGCCCTTACCACATTTTTGTTGTTAATACAACAGTAAAATATTAAAGTCTATATCATCCCCTCCTTGAACAAGTTCAAACTGTGGTGCTAAAGCTGCAGGGGGTCTAGGTATGGTTTGAGATGTGGGCTACTCCTTGCTGAGTATTCTGTGCCTTCATCTCCCTCCACAAACATATACAGGTGAGTCGCATCTTACACACATTTAACATGCACGATTTCAGCTTTACACGGTCGGCAAAAAAAAGAAAAAAAAGAGAAAAATAACAATTTAAAAACAATTCCGCCCACCATTAAACTCAATGAGTTTTGACTATACGTGGTTTTCGCTTTACGCGCTGATCACAGAATGTAACCCCCGTGTAAGATGCGACTCGCCTGTACACCAATTCTGAACACATTCCTTTTTTGCCCATTCGTATTAAAATAGATATTTAGGAACAACCCTCCAGCTTACATGGTAGAACAAATTGGAGCAGTTGTGGAAGAGAAGGAAGAAAGTTTCACAGTGAATCTCTGGCCTTGCAGCAGATTAAAGGAGGAGAGAATAATGGCCTCAAAGAAGACCTCAGATTTGCTTGAACCATGGAAACAGTAACAGGAAGGGAAAAATTAAGATAAAATATGCACAGCGTTGAAGCCACAGACATCATACCACATCATTCGCTTGGGCTAGGAGTTTGTGGGCCCAAGAAGCAGGACATGCTCTAATTATGAGGATGTCTCAAGTTATTCAGGGAAATCCTGAAAATCCTGAGCCATCCAAAAAGAAAGACACCTTTTTTTTCGGCCCACTTTATTGTACAGCCATGTTGCCCTTGACTAATCACTCAAGTTTGTCTACAGTTCAGGAAAGAATTTAAGCACATGCTTAACATTAAGCTCATGAAAACCTCCATTGAACTCACTTAAGCACATATCTGAATGCCTTTCAGAATCAGAAACTTTTGTGCCTTTGCACCCTGCATTTTAGCTAAGCACTAAATAAAAACAGCTAGTTTGGGTTCTTACAAATCTCTATGTTTTTCTCTAGTTGTTGACTATTGTTGAATTGTAATAAAAATATACATTTATCAAACACAGAGGAGCCTATATCAAAGAAAGATTTGATTCACTTTTCCCACTAATGTAATAACTAGACAATAGATAAGATGATTAAGAACATTACAATGGAAACAATTCTGTAACATTAAAAATATTTATTTGGATTAATAAATAGTATACCCCAAAAAATGAGAGCAATGACTCTCTTTGTTCGGATCTCCTTTATGTAGGCTTTAATTTCTGAAGTTTTAAATATTTCCTAGAGAGTGATTGCATTAACTCTAATATTAATAATCCTCCTTCAAAATTTTCTTTTGCTTCCTTTATTACAGTCACATATTTATTTTATATGGTGCTGTTTCTAATTTTTAGATCCAAAATTACAACTGCAGGATTTATATTTCCTCAAGGTTTTTAATATACAGTGTTATTAATTTTTTATAATAGAAAGGAAAATACACATCCTGGTAACTAACTTTAATCAAGTTTCAGATATAAATGTAATAATTTACATTGGTGCTGTCAACCTTTTTTCTATTTGATCATCAGTATAAGCAGTTTAGTTTCTGTTGTTCTGGTAGAACTAAAGACAAAGCTCAACATATACTTAATATGTGATCTAAACATGCATGTTATAAAGGTTTTCCCAAGTTTTTACTAGATTATAGGAAGATGAAACAAATGAACAGACATGCAAACCTGAAGGTAATACTGACAATTATTATGATTAAGAACATGAAAGAAGCTTCACCTTTGTATGTTAAGGCATCTAAAAAATCTCCTTTTGAGTAACAGATGAACTGCTGTAAAGTTTGGCAGTGAATCTGTATCCAGAAATGTAATTAATCTTCAGTCATATGAAAAAATTACATATTTAATGTTCTGCTGGAAAGTGCATGTAATCTGCTGCTATTTGACAGCAACATTTTTCTTCTAAGAACAGTGGTGGCTTTTCAATATTAGGTATGTGCATAGCTTGAAAGAATGAGACCAGAGCAAAGGTCTCTCAGCTGGTTTTTAAAAAACCTAATAGTATGTGGTATTGGTACTAAGAACACTTTTCTTCTCTGCGATGGAAAAGTCATCAGCAAGAATTCCCCTCCTTTTTTATCTATCTCTTGCAAATCAAAGTCAGACAAGAGAATCCGTTGTAATTTTAAATACACTCAGGTTCTGCATGTTAACATATGTACTTCATAGCCTTTCAGTGTTCACTGTTCTGTTTTCCCTTTATCATGGGGGCGAGCAGTTTATTTTCATAAGCAAGTAGTTAGTTATTTTTTCCGGTATCATCAATATATTAGTGATGAGGGTAGTGACTACTTTTAGGATTTTCAGTTACTGCTACTGCCAGCTAGGAATAGCAACTACGTATGTGAGTTTAAGAGATGCAAAAGGAATTAAATAGCAGGCATCGGACTCAGCCACTAAAATAGAAATGTGTCCAGGGTTTTAAGAAAGTCCTGCTTCATGCAGGCAGCTGCTCAGTGCTTCATGCTGTGAACTGAGCAGGGTGTTCTTTAATGGCCCACAAATGGGATCTCTCCTCAGTTTACTTCATTTTTATTGGCTTGTGAGAAACAAAGTATCATGCTCAGCAACTCTTTCAGCTGAAGTTCAGGCCCTAACTACCATCTGTGCCTTGAAAACTCTACCCAGAAGGTTGTAGGTTTGCTACTCCTTGTGGACAAAGATTTCTTTGGTGGGGAAAGGGTTGTTTGTGGTTAATGTACATGAGAGTTAGGAGATCAGGATTTTATTCGTGCCACAGACTTCCTGTGACCTTAGACAAGTCACTTAATCTCTTTGTGCCTCCATTTCCTTATTTGTAAAACGAGGATAATTGTTTAGGTTGAACCTTGTTTTTAAAGTAGAAAATATGTATTTTCTGAACCCCTAACTTTAAAATGATTGAATAGATTTTTCATGAACTTTCTGAAAAATCTATCTTTGGTTTGAAACCAAGGAGAGGAAGGTGAGCTGAAGTTAATTCCTTGCTTAGTAGGACCCATTTAGTGCCCCTGCACCCTTATTTAGAAAGTTACAAACTGAAAACAGGGGTTTGGAATAGGATACCTATCTCAGCTGTTGAAGGGGAAGAACTGGTATGGTTCTATTGTAAGGTATTAGAGCAAGTCCTAGCAAAGAGGCCACGCAGAGAAATATCATTCCTCGTGCATGTTCAAGTGCTATGAAATGGCTAGGTACTTAAATCCCCTAGCAAAAACTTCCTCTCTCAAAGGGAATGCAGTGTCCATAGACACTATCACAACCCCAAGTAGTAGGTGTGGAGTAATTCCACTGGTGCTCTTATAGCCCAAAAACGCGGTTTCATCTTCCTATGTCCTGTTATAAAAGAACATGTGCAGAACCTGTTCAATCAGCCTTTGAGAAGATCTTACAGCATCACTTGACCACTCAGTAATTACAACCCAGTTAATGTTGCTGTCTCATTTAAATGTCCATCCATGTTTATAACTGAGCTATTTTTTCAGTGTACCTCTTTCACAAACTGTTTGTGCTTGCTGATCCTGGATGCCATCTCATGAACCTAGAACCTGGCTAGAGCTCTTCTTGCAAGTGTTTATCCTGACTCTGTAGTCTACATTTGTTTCCCAGTGCTTCCCAAAAGTCACTTTTTAGTCACACAATTTGATTTTTCCTGCTAATCAATTAACATGTTATTTCTTTAAAACAAATGTGACATTGCACAGCTGTTTTAATGCATAAATCAGGCTTCACAAAAACAATAGCAATTGTTTGGGTGGTTTAGTTCAAAGATATCTAAAGGTACAAGATGATTTCACACATCACAGGGAACAAAAGATTATTCCACCAACCTTGAATAATCATAACATCTGGAAAAAAATTAGCGCTAAGAATATAAAATGATGTTTCCACTTGATCTGGCTTGTTATTGTATTTAAATTTCCTCTTTAAATAAAAAGAAAAGAAGGAGCCTCAGTATAAATTTACCAAAAACCCCTTTGCCAGCAATGAATTGTACACTGATGGAGACAAATGTCCATTTTGCCATTCTGCTTCACATCTCATCTTGTATGTTGTATGTGGGCAGCATGGTACTAGTGATTTATGGAACTTTCAAGAAAGTGTCATTGCTGTGGCAATTAATGTATGCTTTCTGCTGCTGTATATGATAATTGCTCCTGGAAATTAGATATTAGTCTTAATTTTCTTCACAGTTTGTCAAGTACAGGTTTGTTGTCATAGCTGCCATGACAAATCAGGTGACCTTGCACAGCACAGTAAGCTCATGGGACTGACCTATGATAAAATTTCTACATAGCAATAAGAGAAATGTGTATGCCACACAAGACTACACATAATCTCTCTGTCTGACAAGATTAATTTTGATTGGTACTCAAGATGAGAATTTGCTAGGGTCAGTACTTCTAAGTGAATGTACAACTTCATTGTATGCTACAATGAAAATAAATTTGAAATTAAAAGTATTCCTACATTACAGAGTAGAGCACACAAACCACATGTCTTATCAAATCAAACAAAATACATAGGGATTAAGATATTGAAGCTGATGGTGGGAGATATATATTGCCTCTCCCTGTGCCAATATGGGCCGTTGTGTTGTAGCTCAGATCTCAGTTCTAGTGAAACAAGAGCTGTTGTGTTCACCTGCCCTTCTTCCAGGTTTCTCACATCACATGGAAGGGAAGCTTTAAAATCTGCCTGGGGTGCTCCTTAATAGCAGCATGGCAGAAGCTACTGTAGGGCTGTGCTGAATTAATGGAATCTTTGGCCTCCTTTGCTGCACCTGCTGCATCCAGTGTTAGGGAGGTGTGGGTCTCCTGCAAGTCCAAGATCCCATGGCAGAGTAGATGTTATGGCTGTTTTTCCAATTCCAACTCCCTGCCCTGACTTTTTCTGCCTTTGAGTCCATCTACAGCAGTAGAAACCAGTGAAGACCTCAGGCTGAATTTACCCCATAAGTTTTAGATTCTGTATGTACTTTAAAACAAAAATGAACTATTTTGGATTCCCATAAAATTATTATTTATAATGACAGTGTGAATAAGAACTTGGGTTTGTTTTTCAGAATAATTTCTGTGGAGCTACCAGAAGATGCAAGACAGTTTGGTATTCAGTTCAGATGGTGGCAACCGTATCATTCTTCTCAGGGAGAAGATGTATGGGCTATCGATGAGATCATCATGACATCCGTGCTTTTCAACAGCATTAGTCTAGACTTCACCAATCTAGTAGAAGTCACTCAGTCTCTGGGATTCTACTTGGGAAATGTTCAACCATGCTGTGGCCATGACTGGACCCTTTGGTGAGAACATAGATCATTTGTGTTGTATTTAAGTAGTTATTTTTTATATAATAAGTGAGTAATGTACAAAGTGATTATTTTCCTTGTACTAGTAAGAGCTAATTGATTTCTGCATATTAATCTTTCTGATAGCTATTCATTGTAATTATCCTCCATGTACACATCACTAACAACAATAGAACCAATGATCTTTTCATAATGAGGAGTAAATTTTACACTGCGTTATACAGAGATTTACATTTGATAAGAACTATGCACATACAGTATGCTTCCTGAAAGTATGTAGTATGTTGAAAGTTGAACCCAAAATGACTACAAATGATAATATAAATGCATCTGAAAACATCTGTTGTTATCAGTTTAACTCCATAATACACAGTAATCAGTAAAGGACAAATAATTATATTTCTACATTTGTTTGCATGGACATTTCAACTATTCTCTGGAACAGGAAAAAGGTCTGCAGTGTTGCAAGTAATTTTGTCTGACATTACTGTTTATCTAGGCGTCTATACTGTTCTCAGTATTGGAATAAAAATTGCAGTCAGGGTTAGCCCTACATGCTTTCTTGCCAACGGTGCCCCCCCAGGAATTTTTCATGTGATATGCCCAGAAACATATGAAGACCAGGGAAGGAGAAACATCATATGGATTTTTATAAACTGATTTCCACTCATTCCTTTACTATCCAGCCAGTACCAGTTGGGTAATTTTCTTGTAATCATCGTTGCAGAATTTAATCTTAGGGAGGGATTTGAATTACAGGAAGGTACTGTAGCAGCCTTTCAGACAAGCTCAGGGAAAGGATTAATGCAGAGGGGAAGGCATGAAAGAGTTTAAAGTTTACTTTTGAGCTGTTATTTCCACCTTTGAGTAGTTTTCAGATCCAGTAGCTTGGTAGGATCTTGTCATCTCTGACTCTGCTGATGTGGTATTGCCTAGATATACCAATGAAACAAGTCTAATTAATAGCAATGTGACTTGAATAGAATCATTTTTATTTTACTAAATAGTTTTTAAAATTCTCTTTCAAATTTAATTTCATAAACATATTTTTGTGCAATACTAAACAATGTTCTTTTTGTAAATTGTTAATATCTGTTCAAATAAAGGTGTGTAGTATCTTAATATAATACAGAGGTTAATGTAAGATAACAGTAGTTTAATTTCTGTGCTTTGATCAAACCCCAAGCAACATAGTTTCATCTGAGTCTGAGCAACATTTTTAACCCACTATGGCTTTAATTGGTATAGATACATTTACTTTGAGAAAGTACAGTCATAGTAATTATAAGAACCCTCAAGGAAATATAAACAATTGTAGAATCCCCATGGACACCTAGAACAGCACCGTAGGAGTTTTATTAACAAGTACATTTGAGCAATCTGATTTGACTTTCTGATCATCTCTCAAACTATAAGGAGTTGACTTGGCTGTGGGAGCAACACACAATGTGCTCTGGCAGTGATGATGAGACAGTAGAAGCAGCATTAACTACTTTAATAAAGACGAGGAAGGTGTTCTCTGCTCATTAAAATGGAATAACATGGCAGGACTCAAATTGTTTGCATGTTCTTAATCAAAGAGTTAGCATGAAAGCCCTCTGACATTTTTCTCCTTCTCTTATCATTAGACATATGTAACATATGTGGTTTTTCAAGATTAAATGGGAAAGCAAAAGTTCTGCTTTATTTTCCTCTAAGACCACATAAAATTTTTAAAATTGCAATACTGAATTCAGTGTCTTATTTACAGCTATGTCAGTGGTTTTCTGTAGTGGTAAAAATGTTGATCTATTCTTGTACCAAATAAATAAGTACAGCTTTTGGAATACCAGCATTTTATTGCTGGATAAGTATTCTTCAGGCTCATTGTAAGACATGAACTATGCCCTCCACTGACCTTGTTTCTCTCAAGGGAAATTTTTAAACATATAACAGGTCTGTACAAATGGCTCATAGTTAAATTAATTATTGTTGGCTTTTCCCAGCTGAGAGTCCATTTGGTTCTCATTTTCTAACTCATGACTTTCCATGAGCATAGGTTGCTGTAGCACTGAGAGCATTCTCCTGAGAATACTCTGACAATTGCTTTTTCATTAGAACAACTATAGTCAATATGAAATAAATCATTTTACAGCATGTCATCCTAAAGCACATTTTCAGTGGAGAGAAGATTACCTCTAATTGTCTGTGAGGCTTTCATTCCTGACTTAGAGTCTGTTTCCCCAGTAATCCCCAGTTTTATTTTAGGAATATTTGCTTTTATTGCTTGAGGTGTTTTGTGATTATATATAACAAATAATCTAAATTTGCTGTTTATAATTTGTTTGACATCTGAGTCATATACTTTATAATAGTAAGTAGATTCAACATATGGAAGGGATCCAGGACACACTGAGTACAGAGAGTTTCACGTTCAAAAACAAATAAATTGCACACTTCTTTTTTGCAGAATGGTCATATACACATATCATTAATCCCATATTTTTTGAAGCATAATATGAAATGTAATATTCATTCACCTCTGTTTGTTTAACTGGAGTTAGTTAGCAAACTTAACTTAAAGCCTTTTCTTTGGGATACTCCCATAGGTGTAAATTAAACTAGCTGCATCGCATTGGGCCAGATTATGACGCTATTATTTAGTTGATAAGGGAGACAAATGGTTATGCTGTGCTGGGAGGGAGATTGTTCATAATGGGCCAGATTCACAATCAGTAAGGAGTAAAACTGACCGGACAGATCCTTACAATGTAAATGCATTACGCACGATTGAGATTTTGCTTGTATTTAATTGGAGACTATTCCTTTTATTTTAAGCATCAATTAAATATAATTAAAATATAATACAATGATATAGTTAGGGATTATCTATGTGTATCAGACAAAAGGGGGTGTAAAATACTAACACTTCTGCTATCTTCAGTTGGAGCAAGATTGGGCCCAGTATAAGAATTTGGAGTCTGGCTGTTATGTTAATATTCTAGTTCAGTTTAGCCTTATCACTCAGGTGTATTCATGTGGCTTTCTGTTATTCCTGGACGTTCTGGCCTTAAAGGTATAGTAAATCTGCAAATCCCATCACAGTTTACAAAGACAATTGGTTTATATTCGTTGTGATATCATTCCCAGAAGTACCAATTAGTTCAGAGTGCTTGCAGGTAGAATGATTATTTTGAGGGTACATATGGGTATTGGCTATTTCTCTGTCTGCTCATCTGTAATTATATACATAACTAGAAATCAGTTCACACCTAATATTTATAAAACACACCTCATGTATGCTTCTTTCTTTTTATTTTTTTTACCAGGTACCTTAGTCTATCTTTCTATAACATCTTCAAAGGTATTCCAACTGCATGGCTCCCCACACAAAGAATGCATTAAATATACTAGCAGTAGAGTCCAGCAATAAACAGGTACACTGGAGAATTGTAGGGAAAAATAGTGAGAAAAGAGGTACAGATCATATCTTTAATGCTCCTGTTGTTTAGCTGGAGGCATTGTGTGGGTGATAAAGGACTCTGTGAGTCCACATTGCAGCTTCCTCCAAGTGAAAAAATGTTTTGCTTGGAATATCATAGATATAGACTGTCCTCCTTTCCTATAAGACACTTCTTTTGGAATTTAATTTTAGTAATGATCTGTGTGTTAGATAAACCAGGATTCTCTTCTAAGATTTTTTTGTGGTCTATGTACCAACATTAATGAAGAGGTGAAGTTTTCTCTGAGATCAGAGATCAGCTTAAAGGGTTTAATAATGAGTCCTGTGGTAATTCACACAGTCAAGTTTCACACTTGGGTTGGAGGGAAGTCTTTAATTTTAAATTCCTAGAATGGGGTGCATTAACTCATCAGCTTCAAGAAGAAGGATTTCTCAACTAACATGGATAGGGACCTTGAAATACTTGCTCAGACTTACTACTTTCCAATTCTTTATTTTGTTCAATTGAACTATTGTGACTTTGCTTTACTGATCTCAAATTTTGCCGAACTATAAATACATATAACCCTCCAGTAAATTCACTCAGAATAAGTGCAGGATATGCAATAGGAATATGCATTATGGATATTAGTTCTGGAATGTATAGTGGAAAAAGAATTGTGCTTTTGTCACAAGGTGATGGTATTCAAATTGATTAACTACAAATATATGTGAGAAAAGCATTTTAACTAAATTCCTGTTTTGTTATCTTCATTGCCCAGTATTCATTTGAAATTACAACTTTACCTACATGCTGAGCACTCTGAAGCAGAGATTTTCTTCTTTGTTGCTTATCTGTATAATACCTGAAGCTCGATTAGAGTTCCCAGACACTACTGTAACACAAAAAATATCATAATAACTTATAGTTCAATGGTTCTCAAACTGAGGTCTGGGGTCTACTAGTGGTCTGTGAAGACCATGTCTGGGTCTCTTTCTTATATAGTAGTCTGCAGAATGAAAGGTATGCATATGTAAAGTATACCTTTTAAGCTATTTCAGAAATGAATTCTGATTCTCTACCTTATCTCTCAGTTTTACAGGAGATTCTAAATTAACCGCTAGCATGCGTTATGTGGAAACACAGTCCATGCAAATTGGAGCTTCATATATGATACAATTCAACTTGGTGATGGGCTGTGGCCAACAGTTTACTCCTCACATGGACAACCAGGTGAAATTGGAATACTCCACCAACCACGGCCTGACTTGGCACCTTGTTCAGGAGGTAAGGCAGGTTGGCTTGTAATTTTTGTGTTTAGTGACATCGCGCTTTTCATAACATTTGCAGGAACATTGTCTGGAAGTCTGAAATACAAAATTGGGAAAGAAAGGGATTAATTTATAGAGGAAAAAATGGGAATGCTTACAACCACTACAGCATAGTGGGTCCCACCTTTTCCATGCTACTATTGTAGTAAGATATAGCTGCTATTTGCTGGAAAGTGGTTTTGAATAAATTATTTCTGCCGTCATGCTCAGTCATTCTGTAGACCCAAAGTACATCCACTCTGGGGACTAGTAATGATATATGAAACTTCTTACCTCAAGTCACTGGTTCATATCAAGCCCAGGGTAATAGTGACCAACAGTGAGTACCATCTCTGGCTTATTATTTGCCTATGTGAATTGATATCTCAATCCTTTTCCTATATTAAAAGTGTGATTATTGTATTGGCCTTTAATTTGCATCCTTGTTGTCCATATCAATGGAGAGACCAAACTTTGACTAACTAAGAGAATAAACTAACATCTTATCCTTGAGCTCTCTAGACTGCAGGTTTAAGGGAGTTGTAGAGAAGCATGTTCTCTGAAGTACTGATTCTGCAGATATGCAGGGAGGATTTCAGTGTCCAGGACTCCAGTCTAGCACTTTTCATGAGTAATATAAAAGATTTTCTGTGTCATGTTGTGTCTTGATAGTTTATTTTGGGGGGCAGAGCAGATAAATTGCAGTAGCCTAAGGTTTAAACATTGCATTATTCTCTCTTCAGTAATGCTTCATTGATTGAAATAGTATTCAGAGCAAAGCAATACATACAGTACTTAAATGGTGTTCATGTCACTTTTACTTGGAAAGCACTGTAATAGTCTCTACAAATAGATCCTACTGGCAGGTGTTTCGAGTTTGTCCTTGTCATTAAGGAGAGATCAGTTCCCTTTAGTTTTCAATGTCCTTGTCCTATCTCAATTGAGTTGAGTTCAGAGGAAAAGCCTGCAGCTGAATCATTTTTCCCACATCACCAGGTGTTACCATGATGAAAGGATAAGAGTGGAGGTTATTTGTACTATGCTGCAGGGAGGTAATCTAGCCAGTAAACAAAGCACTAATTAATTAAACTGTTTGAAAGTTCTGTTTGCTTCTCACTAAGTGATCAGACTGTGTTTATCAGACCTTTTATGGGAGATGAAACAGAGAAAATGTTTGGAAAATTGCTAGAAGGAACCTCTTTTTCAGAAGAAGTATTCAAAATCACAGAATAGAGCTATGAGAGCGCTGGTCAGTATTTAAATATTTTTAATGGATGGCTGGGGTGATCTTAGATTCTCCTATTTCTCTAAAGATTATTGCAAAACATTAATATATATTGAGCTGCTTTAAATACAAATACAAATATTCTCAGTCACTAAAAGTACTTTCAAGTTATGATTCTATTGCTAGTTATATAGCTCCCAGGATGTGCAAGATCCCTGCCTCAGAGAACTCACAGTCTGAGTTCATACTGTAATGAGCTCATTGCAGGTAGACCCCTGCACCTGGGCAAAGCCCATTGCAGGATTGGGATCTAGAGATGAAATGAAGACAAAATATTATTAATTATTTCTTAATTTAGCTTTTAAATACAAATATCATTACCAAAAAACAAGCCAGGTTTTCACTACTACTACAGAGTTACAAGTAAACATCTGAGTGTCATTTATATAAAATAATCTTTAAACCTATGACGTACTAGTAAAATACAAATGTATTATACCCATTTTACATATAAATTAACTGAGGCACAGCAACATTGACTAGCTTGGCCAAGATTACACAGCAAGTCAGAGGCAGAGCTCGGAAAAGAACCAAGGAGTACTGATTCCCAGTTTCCTGCTCTTTCTGCTAAGAAATATGGCACAGAATAGTGAGGGTAGAACTGAAAAATAGAAAAAGGGATTCTGCTGAAAAACAGTGAACAGTAAAAGGTTCTTGGAGAGATGATAATGAGCAGGAAGTTAAACCAATTAAGAGAATTTACAGTAGCAGTAGACTGAAGAAACTGAATACTTGCGTATATAAAAAGGGAAATAAACCATTTAGAAGATATTATTTGAGTGCTGCACTATAATAGTGACACCAAAACCATACCAAAGAGTACTGGACACTAGTGTGGTCAACAACTACAGGAATGATACAGAAGAACCAGAAAAGATAATGAACTTGCATTTATTTTCTCTTGAAAAAGAGATGAGATGATAGAGGTGCATAACATTGTAAAACGGAAGCTCTGACTAAGCTGCCTCTGAATGTGAAGGAATCACATACAGGAGGACAGCAAAAGGACAGTAAGGGGCATTTGTAGAATTCTCCCAAAGGCATCTGTGAACATATTGAAAAATATAATTAGACATCCACATGGAGGAGAAAACATTACATGGTAATAATGCTAGACAGAGCTGCTGTAAATGGGCCATATGGTCTCTTCTATCCTAAACTGTTATTATTATGAGGTTACCAAGGAAAGTCTTTGGCTCGTCCTAGGATCCTTCTGGTTCTGAGTTTTTGCTCTGACATCTGGAACACACAACCTCCGGATTCACTGAATGTGATTCAACTTCCGGAAAGAATTCAGTTCCTAATGTTACCTCCAGATTAAACCTGATATTGAAATGTTTTACTTTAAGGAATGCCTTCCAAGTATGCCTAGCTGTCCGGAGTTTACGTCGGCAAGCATCTACCATTCCAGTGAATTCATGCAGTGGAGGAGAATTACAGCCCTGTTACCACAGAAAACTTGGTAAGAGATTATGTATTTTCATGTAATTATTCACTTAACCTTGTATTTATATCACAAGGAATAAGCCAAATCCTGCCGCCCTTGCCACTCAAGCCAGTGGATGTATTGTCTGAGTGACGGCTATTGGATTTGGCCCAGATACAATACTTTATCATTGACTACCTTCCTAATCTGATTAAATTGTGAAGTATTGGTAAGAACACCAAGTGCTTTTTCAAAGGACACAATACACACTAAGATCCTTTAATGAGCTCTGCATTGGCATAGGAATCTGCCTGCGTGGAGCTCACGGTAGGAACAACACCCAAATTATTTTGAAGGGGCCACCAATAAAAGGATTTATTAATAATAATAATTTGTTCTTTTATAGCAGTTTACACCTTTGAAGTGCTGTACAAACATTGACTAATCATTCATATCCAGGAATTGTCACCCCGTTCCTCTTTTACTCTAGAGGTTTTCAAGAATAGCATTCCCTCTTGCAAAAGAAAAATGACCAGAAACTCCTACCTTGTTCCTTTTTCTTGTAATCATAATTGTTTTGCCTTCCTTCATATTTTTATTTGCTTAACGAGATGATGTCTTACATTATTTATTATAATGACTTTATTATAATATTCAAATAGATTATCATATGTCTGATTAATCTTCACTGATTCCTTCATTTAAGAATTAAATTACTCTATCATTCCAGTTAGAATTACTCTTCGCTTATCTTCAAACCCAATGCATCATAGCAGCTGGAATTAAAGTCAGTGTAGATCAATTTTTCATTGTTTTTCTGTCCTTTGTAATTTTTCTGTACTCTCCATAGGGTGGCTGCAAGTCATTTCATTTGCACGTCTCTACATATTTTGTATAAAGTGTCTGTCAGAAAATACTAAACATCACCATTCAAAGCCCAGTGAACAAATGGTTAGATGATAATAGTTCCAATCCTGTAGGGTGCTGAGTGGCCTCAGCTTTTAAATTTGGAGGCCCAAGGGCACTCAGTAGGTTGCAAGAAGCTTTTCACACTTAATAGGAGTCAGGTCCAAAATAAGTTGTTTTTAAACTCGGTACCTAAAGTTATAATGTAAAATGTGCAAGTGATGTTAATTCAGGCATTTTGTTCACTTTAGGTTTTCTAGACATATGTGATAACAGAAGAAAATTATTCCATTTTCAATTTAGGAGACTTGTTTAAAGGGAAGAGTTGCAGTGAAATAATAGTCAAGTTACTGGTTTATGCCATGCACAAATACCACTGCTCTACAGCCAAAATGCTTCTGAAATAAATGTAGTCAAACTTTACTAATTCTGGGTCACTGAGAACGAAAATGATGCTTAAAATTATTGATTGGCTCTAGTTTTCAAGATATACTATTGGGTCAGTATATACCACCCTTGATGTGGGAATGGCGGAGGATAAGTGAGTTATAAAAGGAAGGGATCTCAATTTAAACCAGAAATGACTAAAATACATCTTTGACTGGATCTATGAATAAATCTATGACTGGGTTTGGACAGTACTTGCTTTTTAGGCAAAACAATGAATGATGCAATCTGAAGCTGGTATTGCATCATATGTGATATGAATTGCATCATGTTATTCCTAGAAGTCATGGATGATGCAATCATAACGAAGCTTACATCACTCTGCTGAACAAATTGCCCTATATCAGCTCTAGAAATCATACAGTGTCGTGCTCTCTTATTTGTCAGTGTTTGATTTTGCAAAGGGACACATTTCTGTTTAGCCAAAGTGAGCAGAGATGCCTCGTACTTGTGTGAACAGTGCAAATAACTTCTGCTATGTTTGTGGTGATGTGACTTTTGCATCACAAAAGCGCAGTATAACCACTATGGTTAAGAAAGCCTATCACCTTTCTTTTGGCTGCAAAATTGGAGATCAGGACAAGAGGTGGGCCCCACACATATGCTGCAACACTTGTGCAACAAATCTTCGCCAGTGATTGAACAGGAAAAGGAAATCTCTGCCTTTTGCAGTGCCAATGATTTGGAGAGAGCCAACAGATCATACCAGCAATTGTTACTTCTGCATGGTGCCTCCAGTTGGAAAAGGTGTGTCAAAGAAGAAAAAGTGGCCTGTGCATTATCCAAACATTCCATCAGCTATACGCCCAATACCCCACGGAGAAGGACTGCTGGTTCCTGATGCGCCAGAATCATTCTCATTTGAGTCAGACGAGGAAGAGGAAGAGGATGAAACTTCTGGTCCTGAACCATCAATGTCACAGGACCCAAATTTTCTCCCATCCTCCTCCTCTGAACCACACCTCATAACACAAGCTGAACTGAATGACCTTGTCAGGGATTTGGAACTACCCAAGAGTAAGGCAGAGCTGTTGGGCTCCAGATTACAGCAGTGGAATCTCCTGGCAGGTGATGTTAGGGTTTCCATGTTCCGTAACGGTCAAAAGGATCTTGTCCCATTCTTCTTCATGGAAGGTGATCTTGTAGCCTGCAACAACATCGATGGTGTGATGGCAGCCCTCGTCATCGTTCATGATCCAGATGAGTGGAGACTCTTCATTGATTCATCGAAGACGAGTCTTAAAGCTGTTTTGCTGCATAATGGCAATGTTTTGCCATCAATTCCAGTTGGTCATGCAGTCCATATGAAGGAAACCTATGACAACATGAAACAACTTTTGAGGTGCATAAACTATGACCAACATCAGTGGCAGCTCTGTGGCAATTTGAAGGTTGTTGCTCTCTTGCTTGGTCTGCAGACTGGATACACAAAGTACTGCTGTTTTCTCTGCGAATGGGATAGTTGTGCAAGAGATTCCCACTACATCAAGAAAGACTGGCCACTCCGACAGTCATTGGAGCCTGGGAGGAAAAGTGTTCAGCATCCGCCACTTGTTGAATCAAGGAAGATTTTGTTACCACCCTTACACATCAAGCTGGGTCTGATGAAGAACTTTGTCAAGGCCATTGACAAAACACAAGCAGCTTTCAAGTACCCCTGTGGAAAATTTCCACGGTTAAGTGAAGCTAAGATAAAGGAAGGTGTCTTTGTTGGTCCTCAGATTCGTGAACTTCTTCGAGATGATGCATTTGACCATGCACTGCGTGGCAAGGAAAAGACAGCATGGAAAGCCTTCCAGTCAGTGGCAATACATTTTCTCGGAAACAACAAGGCAGACAACTACAAGTTGTTGGTAGAAAACCTCCTCAAGGCATACAAAAGCCTTGGTTGCAACATGTCACTAAAGAGACATTTTTTGCACTCTCATCTAGATTTTTTTCCACCAAACTGCGGAGCAGTGAGCGACGATCACGGCGAGCAATTTCACCAGGACATTGCAACAATGGAGAAACGCTATCAGGGCAAATGGAGCCCATCAATGCTTGCAGACTATTGCTGGACAGTGACAAGAGATGCTCCATTTAATGAATACAAGAGACAAGCCAAGAAGCGCCGAGTAGACACTGAATAGGACTAAACTATGTACATAATAGTTTTTTGCCTTTTGTTTCATAATACATTTTATTTATATAACCCTTTTGCTGATTTTTAAAGTGTTACATAAACAGGACAGGTGAAATATTATCATGTAAAGCAACCATAAACACATGAAAAGACCTAGGTTTACAATTTATGATTAAAACTCTACTATCTACACAATATACATAGACATAAAATGTAAAAACTTAAATATCTTAGAAACAGTAGCCAATCGGTTGTTTTAATTGTCATATTTGAATTCAGCACATCAAAATACATAATAAATATCACATTTTATCTCTGAAGCAGACGACTTCTAAAAAATTGTAGACCAGTGTAATTAATATATCCTATTTTATCTTGTGTCTGAAGGGATTTCCATTTGTCGGTAGAGTTTTGTATGGAATTAAGGTACAAATTATCACTGTGTAATGTTAACAGACCCCAATTGACATGACTGGCACCAAACTTGGGATCTTGGAAGCTTGATGCATGACTGAAAAGACCTATCTCTCTTAGCCAAGACTGTAGCAGACTCATCAATCTCCAGCTGGTCTAGCTGCCATTAAAGGGAGATAGAGTGTCACCATGAAGCAGTTATGGGTGCTGCACTTTACTTCCTTTTCATACAAATGTTTTTTTTGGTAAACTATAACATGATATTGAGTATTCCAGTTGAGGGGAAAGAGGGAAGTGATGCTATGCCCTCCACCAAAAAGTAATGTGATACTCCATACTATTATAAAATAAAAATATATAGAGATATACCTATCTCATAGAGCTAGAAAGGTCATCAAATCTAGTCCCCTGCCTACACTAGCAGGACCGAGTACTGTCCCCTGACAGATTTTTTTTTGGAGCCAGATCCATTAATGGCCCCCTCAAGGATTGAGCTTACAACCATTGGGTTAGCCAGCTAATGCGCAAACCACTGAGCTATCGGTTGCTGTAGTTGCAATTTATACTATTTTTACTTCATCAATGAGGAGTGGGAATAGGCCCTAACTACACAACTAATACTGATGAGATCAGTAGTAGTTTTTTGTTTGGTTTGGCACTTGCTAATAGAAAGGAAATTTCTGTCCTTGCAAGTGTGAGGTGTGCTGTGGGTGGGTACTGGATGTGAAGAGGGCCCCTGAGCCCTCTGGACTGTACAGAACAGGATGCTCAGGAGGATGGGTGAGGAATATGCTCTGCAGTTCTCTTTACTAATGCTCCAAAAAGGAGCGATGTGCACTGCCCCTCCTCCCCCACTCTCGAAGGCTAATATTAACAGCAACATGTACAAGACACACGATTAACCATGCCCTGTTAAAGTAATGGAGAACTGCTAGACAGGTTAGCTGGGCCTCTGCCTAGTGGACAAAGGAAAGTTAGATCCATGTTGCCCTGCTTGTGCACAGCTGTGTCCTGGAGGGAGAAAGGCTTCCCCTCTAAAGACAAGTCAGAATTTTCCTTAATATATTGACCTGAACTTTCTCAGAGAAATCAATGAGGATTGGAGGAGGGAGATGTTCCTCAGTAAGCAGTACAGATTTGGACGGTACTGTAGGTTTCATTTTCCTAATTTCGTCTTTTAAAAAGAGCCGAGGGAAAACATTTCTCTGCAGGCAGGGATTAAGAAAGCTGTGAAAAAGAATAGTTTAGCATTTATCTTTTCCCCCCTCCAGCTTTATTGTGTCCCGAGGCCCTGTATAAGCTGCATAGCTCCAGGAGGAGCTCTGGGAGGATCTGTACCAAACCCCTCTTCTGCTAGAGGATGGGAGCATATGCTGTCAGTCCTTTCTAAGATGCAGCACATGGGGGAGCTGAGCCATGGCATCACCTACTCCAGGCATCTCTTGTCTCTCCCCACCCACTTGTTCACCCTCTAGCTGAACCGAGGACCTGGACTCAAGCTCTGGGTAGCCCTAGTGAGCCAGGTAGGGAGGTACCCTTACTCCCCTGTAGGGCCATGCTAGTGTTTGAGAGCACAATTTAGCCCTTGATAAATCCAAATTTTAAATAAATCAACAATTCTTTTGATCTCATGTACATACATTTTTATTATTGTAACTGTTAATTCTGTAGGTTTTCTGAGATGAAAATGTAGCAGTAAGTCCATTCAATCAATCAAGTGCCTCTGTTACTCACTTGGGACCAAATCCTTAAATCTGCTCTGAGGCCACAGAAACACAAATCCACTGGTGTTGGCCATTGGCTCTGTAAACTGCATGGATCCCCTGAATCAGAGACTTGTGTAGATAGGAGCCACAACCTTTACTGAGGCCCAAAGCCAAAAGTGATAGAACTCTAGCCAGGGTGTGCAGGAATGCTCTGTGTTCTGCCCCTAGTTTTTAAGAGAGAAGTTTTTCCTGTAATGCAAAGTCCTTTTGCTCAGACTTTGAACAAGGAATTAGACTTGGTGCTTATTCACCATGGGACTGGATGATTTTGCTTTTCAAATAAGTAATTTAAATGGTGTCTCTCCTTGGCATAAACCTTTTTTAATCTTCTGGTATTTTTATGCTGACATATGTATCTGTAAATGTAGTACATCCAAGTAATCATGTTTACAAGCTTCCTGTTTTAGCTGAGATCTGTTGGATTAGAAAATCTGTTATAAGGAATCTAATTGCATTGGAAAAATGAAAAGTATGCACCTGTTCTCTGAAATTGTGTTGTACGTGAATTGAACATTTCTAACACTGATGAAAATTTATTTCAGTTTTATGAAAGACATTTACATAAGAACAGGCCTTAATGAGAAACAAACAGCTGTCAGTTTGCTGACTTCATAAACAAATCACACCTAATGACTAAATGAGAGTTTCAGGATAATTGAGTAAATGTAATTACAGTATCTCAGAAGGTAGCGAATATAATTTTTATCAGCCTCAAATTTGCATTGGCTCCTCAAGTTTCCTTAATACTGGGAGAGAATGCAGCATTATTTTAAATTACATATTACAAAAATTCTGTAAGAAAGGGGAGAGTATTTTGCTTGCAGTACCTTTTTCTGTTTTTGGGAATCAGTATGATTTCTTTAGTTTTTCTAACTGTAATGCAATAACAATAACTTAAATTAGACATCAACCTGACTCAAATGTAATATCATCAGGAAGCCAAAAACAGATTTTGAGCCATGCAAAAAGTATAAAATTTGAGACACAGTTGTGAAAAAATGAAGGTGCTTTTCCCCAGTAATTATTTTTATATAAGTCTTTGATATTACACTGTTTGTTTTAGTAGGTGTCCAAATGGTCATTGTCCAGACAGCCAATTTTTTATCACTGAGAATGCAGCTTACCCTCCGCCTTTTATTCTTTTTTCCTTAAATTAACATGGCCTTTTTGAAGTCTTGATTACAATTTTTAATAGAGTAATCCTCTTAAGCCAGATGTACCTTGAGCTGCAGTGTAGCTTTGGAGAGCTTTCAAAAAGTGTGGGAGGAACTGGTTTTTCTGTAACACTGCTCTTGCTACCAAGAGTTTAGTCTAAATACATTTTCTTTAATCCAGACAGAAACCTAGATATGTAACAGCTCTTTTTATTCAGAGCCATGTGACAGTCATGTTCATTTTCAGATGGTTCCTTCCAATCATGTCTATCCAATTTACCCGTGTGCTGTGGTAAGGAACCAATCTGCACTGTTTGTCTCGATACAGATCACATTTGCATTGAACACGTACATTTGCATTACAATGGTATAGCTGGCTTGTTGATATTCCAGCATAATGGTTGAGAAGCTTTTTAATTTTTTTTTCCTTTTTAACAAAAAGACAAAAAAAACCCCACATTTTGTTCTAGTCCTAGGGCATGGCTGCACTTACAGATGTAGAGCTCTGGGAGTTAAAACAGCCTTTGGAGACGGCAGCAGGGAAAACACTGCCATGTGTTTATACTGTCAGATTCAAGCGCACTGGCATGGCCACATTAGCAGCTCTTGTAACACCAGAGAGCAGTGCATTGTGGTAGCTATCCTAGCATGCAAGTGGCTGCAACATGCTTTTCAAATGCTGAGGATGGGGTGGAGTGTGACAGGGAGTATGTTGTGTGTATGTGGATGGAGAGAGAGTAGGTTTTGAGGGGGCTGAGAGCATGTCAGCATGCTGTCTTGTAAGTTCGGATAGCAGACCCCCCTCCCTTGTCTCTCTCTGTCACACACCCTCACAGCAGCAACATTCCTCAGTAAAGGTTGCTTTGTTCCGGAGCAGATGAGCATGCTGGATTTCAGAAACGGAGCTTTGAAAGTGGGTATCCACATTCCTACAGCCGATTCCAAAACAATGACAAGAGTGGCCACTTGACTTCACAGGATTATGGGACATTTCCAGAGGCAAATCACAGCATAGTAATGCAACACCTCATTCACACTGACCCCCGGGTGTTTCAGATGGGACGTAGCCAGCATTATGCTTCTCATGGAGGTGTATTGGCAGGAGTGCTCCAGCGGCAGAGTCTGGGCAGTCTGAGTGCCTGGCCAGGATGTGTGGATGGGTCAGGAGTCAGGGCACCTGGGGCTGCTTTAATGCGTTCTACCTTGCAAGTGTAGCCAAGCCCCTAGTCAGTGTAATGAGTCATCTCAGAGCCTGAGGAGCGCTGCTGAGCTGACGTCTCATCCCTCAGCCTGAGCCTGATGATTCATCTCTGAGCATGATTACCTGAGGGCTCCATATCAGTAAGCCAGAGCTCAGCCAATCCACAGGTGCAGGTCTAACTAGGTGACCACCAGGCCCGGGATATAGGCGATGAAAGCATTCACGCCAGTCTGCTTAATATCATTACCTCACTTGGTGGCTCTGACAGACTGCTCCTACTCCTGCTCTAGCCTTGCTCCAACCCCATTCTTAATTCCTGCTCTGACCTCTAGCTTAAGTCCCCAGTGTGACCACTAGTCTTGACTGCCACAGTTCCAATCACTAGATGTGACTGCTGCTGCTTTAACTACGAGGATTGATCATCCATCAGTTTCTGACAGTTTGAGTAGGCTGTCTTTTTGCCTAGCTCCAGAAGCTGAGATGGAAACCCCTGGAATTATGTCTAGCACTGAGGTCACAGAGATGGTCCAGAGTCTTCAGGATCAAGTGGCCAGTTGCATCTGGCGAATGCCTTCCTCCACTCACAAATCCCCACAACCACAGTACTGTAAGCTGTAGTATCTATGGAACCCAGCCCAAAGGTTTCACTGCCAGAAGGATTTGATGGGAACCACCAGAAGTTCTGTGGTTTTCTTAATCGGTGCTGTCTTTTATTCCTGATGAGTTCTGTAATGTATCCTGATGATCAGACCAAGGTAGGACTTATTATCAATTTATTGACTGGTGAAACCGTGGACTGGAGCTAGCCACTCCTGGAACAGGCCAGCCTGATTTTCAGTCACTTTGACAAGTTCATCCACACCTTCTCTGTAATATTTGATTATCCGAATTGCACCCATACTATTACCCAAAATTTGGGCCAGCTACTAAATTTAGGGAGGATTAATGACCCAACAGAGTTTGGC
This sequence comes from Dermatemys mawii, assembly GCA_007922305.1. Classification (NCBI taxonomy): domain Eukaryota; kingdom Metazoa; phylum Chordata; order Testudines; family Dermatemydidae; genus Dermatemys; species Dermatemys mawii. Next base: position 18,345,113 of record ML677341.1, on the reverse strand, counting down.
AGAAAGCAGCACATTTATTACATTGATATCTAAGTTCCAAAGAAGGGTGGGGGAGGAGGAGAGGGAAGTCAGGTCACACTCACACTTGCATACTCATGCTCCCAGGACAGGCATAGCACTGGAGATGTCAGGATCTTTCAGGGTAGGTGTCCCATAGTGCAGCAATGGATGGTGTGATGAGGATCAATCTTCCAAGGCAGGTGGAATGCAACTCAGCGAACCACTGGCCATGTGGTCCAGGCGAAGGTCCTTCTTGAGAGGTACAAGCTTGAGAGAGAGAGAGCACATGGCACTTTCCCCTTTTAAGGGCCAGCTCCAGGCCTGTGACTAGAGATGACTTCGCTGCATCTGGTTGGTCACATCCCAGCTCAGGCAGGGTCCATGCAGTGTCCGTTCTTTGTGATTGCTGCCCAATTAGAGTCCCAGACACCTCCTACCATTGGAGCTCTTCTGTCTTCCAGCTGTTAAAACAGCCCATTCATCTCACAAGCACTCCAGGAGGGAGGGGTGGGGAAAAGCCATTTCACAGGTATTCAAAGAGGGAGAGGAGACAAGTGGGGGGGGGGGGGGGCCGGGGAAAGTGTAACAGACTTTTGAGCATACAGGTATACATAGGATACAGATCACTGCTGCTCCTACAACACATACCATCTAGGCCACACTGCACTTTCTCAAGCAAGACTGTCAGCTAGTGTCTACCTATGCTGCCCATTTTCAGCATCTGGTTGATGACAAGAGTGGAACAAAGTGGCACAGATTCAGCATTTACTCCAGGCTCTGAAACAGCAACAGGAAAAATGAATTGGTACAGGTGAAACCTCCCATTAGTCTGGATTTGTAGATTGAACTGTGGCTCCAGATTAAGAGTCATTTGTTCAAACGATGCCAAGAAAAGAAGAGGTCATGCACACAACTCCAGCCTCATCTTGTTTCATTCCAGCCATCCACTTGAGCTGTCCTAGAACTGGAGCCTATGCAGACTGATGTGAAGTGAAGACACCTCACTGATCAAGAGAAGGAGTATTGGCATCAGAACAGCCTTTTGTACTGAGGGGGATGGGGCTGCTTTGCCATTGTGTGCCCCCTTAAATCCAGACCTTCAGTGGACCCAGGGAAACAATCATGTCCAGCCCCATTAGAAGGCTTGCAGATGGATGTAATCTCACAGCTGAGTTCTCCAACGAAGCCCCCTCCTCTGCCTATATGTATTTTAGCACCATGAACTGTCGTCCTCTGCACCTGCAGGTCTTTCTCCATCTCTGGGTCTCAACTACACCTGAAGTGAATTGAGCACAGCTTGCACTAGTGAATTCTGGAGCCTCTAGCAATTTCACGGATACTGGATTCGATAAGGTTAATCAGCTTCCAGTGCAAAGGAAGCCCACCACAGATCTTGTGTTAATGATTTGTAGCATGCTGTCCTTTTGTTCAGTTGTCCAATAAACCATGACCTTCCAGGCTGAAATCCAAGATCCTCTGCATTTTAATTTAATTAAGTCACCACACTGTTCAACCATGCTCAGTATTCCATGGCTCTTAGTGCATGATCCACACATATTATGAAAGATGCTCAAGCTATGATTTGAGCTGAGCTATTGCCGAGAATCATGTCTACCTGAGTCAGGGCCAATAAAACCAGAGCCAGCACTGAGAAGCCCACTGCCTTCTGTGACCAGCAGATTAAAGGAGTTAATGGCAAAATATCAAGAGTTTGATTATGTATTTGATAAAAGGAGTGCTGATACTTTACTCCCATGTAGACCTTAAGATTGTCCCATCGATCTCCAGTAATGGGCTAAATTTCCATTTGTACAAATGTATTCCTTATCAGAACTAGAAATACTTTGATTCAGGTCTTGCAAAGAGCTTCAGCCATCCATCCATGTCTTCTGCTGAGGCCTCAATTTAGTTTATGAAAAAAGAAGAATGGCTCCGTGTACCTTTGCATGAACTATTGTGCCTCGGACAAAATAACCATCAAAAGAAAATATGCTTTGTCTTTGAGCTGTTGGAAAGAATTGGTTCCACCAAGATGTATTTACCAAGTTCAGTCTTCGTGAGGCTTACAGTCTAGTCTGTATTTGGGAGGGTAACAAATGGAAGACAGCATTGCACACCTATTACAACAATTTTGAATATCTGGTTATGCCTTTTGGTCTCCCCAGTACCCGAGCTACATTCTAGCTCTTTGACAAGGACATTTTCAGGGATGTTTTAGGTCAATTCATGGGATCTATCTAGATGACATCCTTATCTTCTCAGAAAGGTGCATGTTTCCTGATCCTGGTATATACAGACCATAAGAACCTGGAGTACCTGCAAACAGGAAAGGCTCTCAACCAGCATCAGATCTAGTGGTCCTTTTTTCCTCCGGGTTCGATTTCACCGTGTCCTGTTTCCTGGAATGGCAAACCCAATGTACTGTCCACAAGGATGAGTAGCTGGAGAAACAAAATATGGCTCCTGAATGTTGCCATAGTCTTTAAGCCTGCCATTTCATCAGTGTGATGGTGAACAATGGCTTTCTTTCTCATGTGAAGCCCCTCCTACTCCATGTTCCATTTGCAATAAACCTTATGTCCACTGGTATGACTTAGTTCCTAACCCGAAATCTGTCAAGAATGGGATTCTTATGTTTAAGGACCAGATCTATATCCCGAGTGGTGAACCACATTTAGCAGTGCTCCAGCTATGCCATGACTTGTCCCTGGCTGGCCATTTTAGCCAGTGGAAAATGTTGAAGCTGGTCTCTTGATAGTTCTCAAAACTACATTCACCCATTGAGTTCTACATTGAATTCTGTGATGTCTCTTACTCGAACAAAGACCCCCTGCACCCAACCCCTTGGTGCTCTGATTTCACTACTGAAGGGTCATAGTTTGTTTAATACTTTTGGCAGGAATCCTTCAAGTTTCTGGAAGTTAAACTGTATGTTTTCTCAGTTTATCACTCCCAGAGTGATAGGCAAACTGAACAAGTGAACCAAATTCTGGAGCAGTATCTCCACTGCTTTATAAATTATCATCACCATGACTGGATTTCCCTTCTTCCCTTCACTAAATTTCTGTACAGTAATTCCAACTACTGATCAACCCCCAGAGTCATTTTTAGCCAACTGTGGTTTCTACGCTCAGTTTCACCTGCTCATTCCACAAGCCTTCTATGAACCTGCAGCCTCTGACCTAGTCAAACACCATCACTGCATCAGGAAAAATTGAAAACCCATCTAGATTCAGCACAAAAAGATTACAAGTATTAAGCTGACCTTGATGAGTGAGCAAGCTCTCCAATCGCAGTTGGAGGTAAATTATGGCTCTCAACACAATACCTTGACTGTACTTGGCCTTCAGGGAAGTTGGATTATCAATATTTTAGCCCATTCTGGGTCATCCAGCAGATCAGCCCTGTGGCCTTCAAACTCTAGCTGTCTAGGGTGATGAAAATACAATCAGTATTCCACATCTCCTTGCTGAAAAAGCACATCAATAACTCCTCCCGCAGATGAGTACAACCATCACCTCCACCCATCATGGTCCAGGGGCATGAAGCAAATTTTGGATTCCAAAATTCTCTGAGGAAAGTTCATGTACCTCATTGATTGGGAGGGTGATGGTCCAGCTGATCGTTTGTGGGAGTCCATTGAAAACATATATGCACCTGACCCACTTTGAGAATTCCATCAATTACACCCTTATAAGCCTGGTCCAAAGACCCTGGTAGGCATCTTTTGAATAGGGGAAGAAATGTAATGATTCATCTCTGAGTCTGATGAGTACTCTCACCCTGAACCCAATAAGTGCTGCTGAGCTGATTAGTCATCCCTGAGCCTGATTACCTGCGGGTTCCACATCAATCAACCAGGGCTCAGGCAATGCGCAGGTGCAGGTCTAACCAGGTGACTCCAAAGCCAAGGATATAGGCTCCCAATGAGAGCAGTCACTCAATCTGTTCAGTTTCACTTTCTTGCTGGGAGTATCCCCTGCCACTTCGCGGTTATGACACATTACTCCTGCTCCTGCTCCTGCTCCAGCTTTGTTCCAACCCCATTCTTGATTCTTGCTCTGACTCTGACTCTGATCCCTGGCCCAACCACTAGGCCTGACCATCTACTTCTCAGTTTCTGACAAAGTGATCAAGCTGTTTTCACGGAAGCTCTTTATGAAAAGATTTTGCCACATTTCTGTTGTTCTAAAAAATTCAACTCAATACACTTACCACCTGTAAATATGAGAAACAAATCTCATGCCATTGCTAAATTAAAGGACTTGTGTTCAAGTCAATGCACCAAGTTTTAGCCACAACACTCTTTAATAGTTATTGGAGTGGCAGCTATAGCCCAGCACAGAAAGTTAAGAACAGAGAATATGTACTCACTTCCGTTACTCTGTCTCAGTACTCAAACTCCACATGGCACTTGGCATAAATCCTCCTCCATGTTCAGAATCACAGAGCAGGTCACTGAAGCAATTCCATATCCAGGAAGATATGTCTGGAGGAGAAGCTTCTTCTTGTGAGAATGGTCACCTCTGCTTGCAGGAAATGCAGTGGCGTCTATTGGTCTGTCAGTGTTGGCAAGTTGCGAAGCATCTCCTGCACAGTCCATTAGTCCTGACTACAGTGTGGCCAGGCTACAGTGTGTAATGTGTCCTGGCTACAGTACTGTGTAATGCGTGACCAGATGCAGCATCGCTGAAGTGTTGCCACATAAAATGTGGATGAACTTTTAAATTCCACATCCCATATGTTGCACAACACTCTGCACAAAAAGAGGTGTAAATTGTTACCAGTGGGTCTGTTGGTGCTGTCACTTGTGCAGAGCAGCTGAGAGCCTGATGGTGTAAAATCTCTTTGCTTCCACCTCTGAGCGCTGTATGTCATGGTATCCCCTGGGCTGTGCACTATGGGCAGCCAGTCAGGGCAACTGGGGAAAATCAGGGAAATCATACTATACCTTCTAGATTTTTTTGCTGCCGAAAACTATGCATAGGACTCATGCTTACTACTTACACAATAGAAAACATTCAGTGGAAGTCAGGTGCCTAATTGTCCTTTAAGCCTTTGAAAATGTCCCCCACAGGTTGTAGTGCTGTATAATAGAGTTTTGTGGAGCTACAATCATCATTTAAAAGCAAGGGACTGTAGAGATAATGCTTCCACTCCAGTAACTTGGAACAACAATATGAGTTAAATAATCTCTCAGTGCATTGTTTTTTAAAAACAGTCTTTTACAAAAATCTTTCTCCATGTGGTCAGTGGCTTTTTTATTTCCTTGGACGCAATAAAAGTGAATACCGATTGTTATGGTTCTTCTTAAGAGATTGCAAATTGTGATCTCAATGAAGTGCAAATGATTAAGGTGCCTTGAGGAGAACCATTGTTCAGTAAGCTTTAGTGTTCCTTGATATACTTCAATGAATTTTAGAAACACAGTTCTAAGAATGTAAAGGATTTTTTGGGAGGATACAGGGAGTCAATGTGACATTATCTTCAGGTCACTGACAAAATAAACAGTAAAAGCTAACTTTGAATGTTTATGGTCAATTGTGTGTGTGTGTTCTTAGGGAGTCCTTATTCTGTGGGTTAAATGATGTGATGGGCATTAATGGATCATTCATAGCTATTATGATCTAACTTGTCAATACATCATATCTTGAAGGAATATTTAATCTGCAATCCTGCCCAGCATGTTAACTCTATATACTGTAAAACTCTTACTATATTTCTGATGAGAAGCAGTTACTGAGAATGGGGGAAAATGGTTCATTTGGGTGGAAAAGCAGAGCAGTGCCTACAGCATCAAAGGTGAACAGAAACCTTTAGTTGATGGCTTTAAACCAAATTCTAACTATCACTTAAATCAGGGGTGGGCAAACTTTTTGGTCCAAGGGCCACATCTGGGTATGGAAATTGTATGGTGGGCCATGAATGCTTATGAAATTGAGGGGTTGGGGTTTGGGAGGGGTGAGGGCTCTGGCTGGGGTGTGGACTCTGGGTTGGGCTCAGAAATAAGTACAGGGTGTGGGAGGGGGCTCCAGGCTGGGGGCTTGGCTGCGGGCTCTGGAGTGGGGGTGGGGATGAGCTATTGGGGGTGCAGGAGGTTGCTCTGGGCTGGGATGGAGGAGTTTGGAGGGCAGGAGGGGGATCAGGGCTGGGGCAGGCAGTTGAGGCACGGGGGGGCCAGGAGTGCAGGCTCCAGGCGGCGCTTACCTCAAACAGCTCCCAGAAGAAGCAGCATGTCCCCCCTCTGACTTGTATGTGGGGGCTCAGCCAGGTGGCTCTACACACCGCCCTATCCACAGGCACTGCCCCTGCAGCTCCCTTTGGTGGCAGTTCCCAGGCAATGGGAACTGCAGGCTCAGCACTTGGAGTGGGGACAGCATGCAGAACCCCTGGCTGCCCCTACATGTAGGAGCTGGAGAGGGGACATGCTGCTGTTTCCGGGAGCCACGTGGAGCAGGGAAAATCCCCGACGCCACTCCCCGGCTAGAGCACTGCAGTGGGGCAAGCCCTGGACCCCACTCCCTGCCAGGAGCTCAAGGGCTGGATTAAAATGTCTGGTTGGCTGGATGTGGCCCCTGGGCCGTAGTTTGCCCACCCCTGACTTAAATGCTCAAATAAACTCCCAAAATGTTCTAAAATTCCCAATTTTGAATTTTTAACCTTGTTGCTTTGTTCATTTTTTGAGTATCGGGATACATACACTTCTCACAAGTGCTTATCTTGATATGTCTCACTATAGCTTTATCATCTTTAAATAGCTTTAAGAAAGTGAGGTGTTAACTTTTTGTTCAGTTGTGGGTGCATTTCTGTGGTTCTCGCTATTATGCGTCAAATCACAAGTAAAAATGTATTAAAACAACATTATTCAGGTTGCACAGTCAAGCACTCAAAAGTTAAGAAATGCCAAAATTAAGGTTGCTTGAGCAATCTTACTTTCGCTCCCTTATGCATATACATTATAAGACAGTCTTTAATTACATAATCACATGTTATTTTTCCACAGATCCCCTGCTTCATTTAGCGGAAGCATGGTGCTCAATTAATAAGCAGCTATTCAATATTTTGTTTTATCCTCATTGTTCAATATGCGCCCTCTCTCTTATTTATGGCACAGTATTGAGACCCTACTTTGAAGACACAATTGTTAATTTCCTCAGAAACTTTGCTGTGGAGCTCATCAAGGGCTTCACAAACATTCATTAATTTATTTTCACAAACCTCTCCTTTGAGGTGGTGGGGTATCATTACCATTTTACAGATTGGGAGCTCAGACACACAGAGATGATGGTAAAATATATCCATTAATTCTGGGTGTCCTATTTGAGATGCCTAGGACCTGACTTTTCAGCGCACTTAGCATCATATAGTCCTTTTTATATTCAAGCACAGCTCTGTGCTCAGCACTTCTACAAATCAGGCCCAGGGTCTCAGGCTGTCACCTACAAAATGAGGAACTCATACTTAGTGGCCACCTGGGAAAAGTTTGGTGTAGTGATTTGCTTAACATTGCACATGAATTCTTTGGCAGAAGTAGGACTAGAATCCAATTCTCTAGGATAGCATTGAGCCATGACACCCTCCTTTCTCTCCTTATGGTCCCCTGCCTCAGTCACTCCACATCTACCAGCTTCTGCAACGAATGAGCGAGGAGTCCTCTGGACAACAGCTTGCTTTATGTAATCCTGATTCATCCCCAAAGAGAGGTCCATCCTGTGCACTAAATGAGGCAGGGGTCTTGAGAGAAAAATAGTATATGATCATATTATTAAATATTTCATAATACATACATGCATAAAGTGAGACAGACATACTTAATTCTGGCATTTCTGCTTTTTAGTGCTTGACTTTGCAACCCAAATAACATTCTTTTAACATTTTTGTGTTGTTTTAACATGGCCAAAGCTATATATTTGCAGGACAGAAACTACAACAACCACAAAACCTGGGTTCAGGGTGGGAATGTTACACCTTTAACATATGGCATGGAATTACAGCGTTTGGCTTTCATTTCAGTGCCTAGACAACAGTGAGTCATTTAAAAAAATTAAAAGCAAAAATGCATTATGTAAAACATATATGCCTCTAAAAACTGATTAAAATGTCAATAACCAGATCATAAATTCTTGTAATATTGTCTCAACAAAGTGAAACTTCTATATCCCATAAAAATGACACAACAGTTAGTGACTGGAAATAACATACAGAAAAAATGTTTTCTAAAATGACTTGTTTTAAATAATACAGTTCCTGATAGGCAGTCTTACCATACAAAGTACAACCTATTAACTCATTAGTTTGACAAGTAAAATCTCTTAAATTCAATCTCCAGCCATTCTTTTCTAGTTTTACGTCTTATCCACACACAATGTTACTGAATAGAAGTTTGCTTCTCTTCCTGAAGTTTTTAAACTTCTTGTTTCTGCAAAGAGTAAAGCATTTGAAACACCTCTGTAACATTCCTCAGATATGTCATGAATAATTGGATTGTCCCTCATTTTCTCCTGCACATAAAGGTGCTTCTATCTAGAAAATTAGTTTATCAAAATCTATCTTCTGTTTATAAAATTAGTTTATCAAAATCTATCTAAGCTGTGTCAATCTTTTACAAGTAGAACTGTAGAACTAGTTTATTCTGTATTTCTGCTTTGTTGCAGTCTAGCCTCTTGCAGAGAGTTGTGTAAAGCATTACAAATAAAACAATGTTATTAATTTTAAGGTCCAGTGCTACACGTTTCCGTTGGAGTCAATGCTACTACACAATCCAAGATGAATGGGCTTTAGACAACATCTACATTGGACAGCAATGTCCTAATATGTGTAATGGACACGGCTGGTGTGACCATGGCATATGCAGGTACTGCACATTTGCCAGTTCTTCTGGAAATGGTGACTCTAAATGCTGCTGGGATTTTCTGTATTGTGTTATAAGGATGTTAGGGCACCTAGAGCTTTGGAGACTATATTTTGATAATTTAAAATCTAAATAAATAAATAAATGAAATAATGTGTTGGTTAAACCATTATGGCCAGAACAAAAGCCAACAAGTGCTCCCATCCCCAAAAGCAAAGCAGCTATATATTGGGTGGATCCGGACTGTGGAGAAATCCTTCAGTAGCATAAGGGCATCATAACTGCATCTACTCCAGGATCACCATCCTTTCCCAGGCATAGTGGACAAGACCATTGTACTGCTGTGACCAACTGATCCCATGTTGTCAGAGTGGACCCCGGGGTAGGTATTATTTGGCAGCCATTATCACACTGAGCTGTCTTTAGGCTTCTGTGACTTATACCAGGGACATGGATAGTGCCTATTGGCCTCAAGATTACCTAGATACCACAGTGACTGGCATGTTTTTAAATAGCTAGAGAGAGAAAAAGATATGATGGTATTTTTAAAAATTATATAGGTGGTGGATATAGAAAAAACATAACCAATTAATGTTTATCCGCATTGTAAAAACATAGAAAAGTATAGTAGACTAACAGATTTCAAGACCATTTGGACACTGCAAAGTATTCAATGTGCTCTACACCATGGCCAAAACATCACAGGGACAGCAGGGATACAACTAAGATCCATCTACACACCAAAAGCAAATGCCCATGCCATGTGAGCAGGAGGAAAATCTCAGATGGCTGTTAATATTCTAGAACCTAAGACACAGAGATGAACTGTGGTACATGTCCTCACAAGATAGCTCCTTACAGGACAGATTTTCTAAGTCACAAATGGATGTTAGTAACCCAAATGCCATTGACTTTCTCTCTCCACTGTATCATTCATTTACCTTCCATCCCAAAAGATCACGGAGTGTTTTGACTATACAAATGCAGGTATAATTAACCACTAAAATGTAACCATGTTTAGTGGGGGAGAGACAGCAACACTACATAACTGGAAGTGGAGGGGAAGTTTTGATCATGGTCACTAGGACAAACCCCTGTTCTTACATATCCCATGAAACTTTTTGTAAGGACAGATTTTTAACAGTTCATAGCTCTTTCTTCATGTGGCCAACTTGTATATGCTCCAACTCCAGTTTGCTAATACACCCTCCAGTTAGCACACTCATATATAGGAGTCTGCCTATATAAATCAGGGATGGTGCAATACACAGGTCAGAAGATGTACAGAGTGTGCAGGCCTGTTTGGAATTTTTGCCCTTAATACTCCTGTGAACAGAATAGCCATTACATTTTTTGTCTCATTGAAAACATCTACATACACAGAAGCTACTATGTATCTGTTTCAGAAGGGCTGAACTGACCAAGCCAGGACCTGAACTTGTGATTCCAGGGAGTCTGATTATTTCACATCTAACTTAGAAGGGCTGCTGCCTTGCTTTAAAGTAATTGTGGATAACATCAGGTAGAATAAGTATGTATCTTTAGGAGCCTGGTGTCTTTATGATTCTTTCCAGATGTGATCCAGGATACCAGGGCACTGAATGTCACCCTGAGACGTCTCTCCCTTCAACTGTAATGTCTGATTTTGAGAACCCAAATGGTTTGAAGATTGAATGGCAGGAAGTTATTGGGGGAGAAACTGTAAAACCTGAACAAGGCTGTGGGGTCATTTCTTCTGGATCATCACTCTATTTCAACAAGGTATGGCCAAGAGTTGGATAAATCAGAAACACTTTACATATATCTTTAAATGGAACCTAATGTGGTTGTACGACAACAAAGAAGGTGATTGGTGATGTGTGTTAGGAATACATACAAGACTACCTGACATGCAGAACGTAAATGCAAAACAGACAAAAATATGGATATGTGTGCAGACCAAAGCCAAGTTAGTCTTTTTACAGACAAAAAGGATTAGGAGTGCAGAAGCTGATTGTTCACCTAAGACATACCATGTGTAATGGGAAGAAGTAAAGGATCAGTGAGGTACCTGGGAAACTTGCATATTAATCCTGCTATTGTTTATAATAGGATTTATATATATTCTGTATATTCTTTCAAGTAACTTACAACTCCCATTAGTGACAATTCTTTAATTCTTTCTCCTAAGCAAGGGCAGTTGTCTTTCTTTCAGAGGCTAGTCTTTCCCTACATCCTCAAGACATGCAACTTTTTGTGAAGTCAAAGAACTGGAGCTCATGAAAATAGAGATATATTACTCCTCCGGCCTTTGGGAAAATGCCTGGTTAGCTCTTGTCACATACTTTGTTGGCATGACTCAGTTGGCTCACACACAAAAATAACACGAAACAAAGAGAAAATTAGGAAATCTGCAGATCAATAATATATAATCAGATGAAAGCAAAAAGATACTTTTATAACCAAATGTAAGATTAGGAGAACAACTTTGTGGTCACAGATTTACTTTTCTTCTTACGTTGCCTTGGCTGTAATATCTGACTTTCATTACACAAAGGAAAACTATATACATAGTTTGTGATTTCCTTTTACGAGCCTGATCCAACTGCCACTGCAGTCAATAGAAGTTGGATCAGACACAGAAATAAGCCAATATGTTAAGCTGTGTAATTGTATGTTGTTATCTCATTTACAAAAATCTATCCCATCAAATAATTTTCAGAACTTCTATATACATGCAGGGGTGCTGGAACAATTTTTATAGTGGGGGTGCTGAAAGCCTTTGAACCAAAGTGTAAACCCTGTATATAATGGAAACTACTTCAAACCCGGGATGTGGCAGTACCCCAGTTCCAGCCCCTATGTATATGTGTACAGCCAAGTCTCCTGGAAATGCAATGCTGTGCTGCAAGTTTCATAATAGACCAATCAGTCTAACTAGCTAATTGTGATAATTGGATTTTTGATATAATTGTCTTTTCTATTAGATGTTCCTCCTTCTGGCTCATTTTCTCAAGCCAAGTTTCTCAAAGTAATTTGCTAAATTAGAATTAACCTTCTATGATCTGGGGTTCTCTTTTATTATCTTTCTTCTTATTTCTGCTTAGGAAGGGTAAAAATCTCATTTAGAAATTCTTGGCTTCTTTCTATTGATCTCTAAGGGTTAGGTTAGCATTTATTTTTTCAGTAGCAGCAATCTGAGTGCAATAATCGTAGGTGGCTTATTTAATTTGTGTTTAGATGGTCTGTGTTCTATGCACCTCGCTGCCATGGTGATAGATGTTATAATAAATTATTTGTAATCATTGGCTGACATTTGTGTGCTGTTTTTGGAGCACGTACACGTGTTGCTATTTCTTTGTATTTGTTCAAATAGCCACTTTGTATTTGAACTTCTGTTTACTGCCATCATCTGTCTCTCATTTCAGGATTAATTTTGGCTTTGTTCTGCTGACTCCTTGTTTGTCTTTTATATCTCATTTTAATCAGTTGTAGGTGTGTTTGCATCACGATATTCATTCAATTAGCCCCCTGCTTTTCCTTTGTGACTTTGCATAACTGGAGCCCTGTTTTAATTAACCTAATTCTGTAGCTGATTATTCCATTGGTAGAATGGATTTTGTGTTATATGTGTGAGAAGTACAGCAAACCTATATAAAACAGTATCTCAGTTCTTCACATGAAGCTTGATTCGGCCCTGCTAGTTCAGGGGTTGGAGTACATTGCACACAGACCCTGAGTTATCCAGGACTGGTATACCCTCAGAAGATTGTGTATTTACATGTCTTCCCTGCTCAGAGGTTCAGCTTGATCAGGACAGCTTTCAATTCCAGCTCAGTCACTGAAGGAAGTTGCCAAGGAAGCTCCCAGAAGAGTATCAGCCCTTCTCTGCATCTTGGCCATGCTCCCTCCCTGATTAGTGTAACCCAATTTTGGTACCATGCTAGCCAGTTTGGGACCCCACAGTAGAGTTGCTGTTATAGTCATCTTACCCCACCACTTCCTCATCCCAGGTAGGCTTTCCTCATGTGCGAGCCCCATATTATGTCAGAAAAGCTTATATAACTAAAAGTAAAACAATACCACTGGGTTTGAATTTAATTTCATAAGGATCAAGAGATTTTTTGCAAATTAAAAAAAAGTTTTAAGTCAGTAAAATCTGCAATTGGCTGCAGAATTTCAAGAACTTAATTTGGTTCATAAATCAATTTACAAAAGATTATTGCTCTAGACATGTAAAGGGATTGATACTTTGATATACTGCATATACAGTGTAGTGTGAAGTCTAACTATGGAACTGGGTGTATAATATTATGCATGTAATTCCAAAACAAAATGGAAGGATGCAGCAATGTTTGGGGTAGAATGCTGTACACATGTGTGTTCTGATTCTTCCATGAACTGAAGGAAACATTTAAATCCATCTCACTATTTGCTTGTAAAGCATAGCTGGCATTTTAAACCCCAACACTGAACCCTTGTTGCATATGTCCAATTAAATCATATCAGTTGTCTATCATCTGGCCTGGAAGTCTGAAGACAGTCACAGGAGAAGGCATGATAAAAATTTCAAAATTATAAATGTGCTTTAAAACATCTAAACCATCTTTGTAAACTTAACCAAGCTTCCCATTTTTAATGCTACTTTGTACTTGGAAATGGAGGAGAATCCATGATTCTGTAGAAAATTAAAGACAACATGAGTGCCCACTACTCTGCTCTACTGTGTCCCTAAGTCTTATGTTTGCTTAGTCTACTCTGGAACTCAGAGATCAACTTTGTTGCTTTTGTGGCAGATTGGTTAATATGATGTTGGGGGTGGAACAAACAATCCATAAATTCAGGGTCAGAGGGTTGATCCATTTTGTAGCCATAATTCAAAAAAACAAAAGACTCTTCACAGTCACAGCTTTCTCTTGATGGATCTGGTTCCATGCTTACTCCAACCCAGTGAGACAGTGACTCTCGTAACACTCTTTGTATAAAAAACAATTAACCCAAACTGAGCTCAGCTCTCTTCCCTCCTGGCTGCATTCTTTCGTGAAGGCAAATCCCTAGGAGAAATGCTGGGAGTTTTGTTACTGACTTCATTTGAAACCTATTGAAGATCCTCTGCTCCAGGAAAGGGCTTTAATCACCTCCCTTCCAACTGTTGAGCAGTCAATACATCAGGTTACAGCTCTTGGTAAAGTTTATTCAGGTGCTTACCATAATGTCAGTGACTCTCACTGCCAAACTATTCCAAGTTACAGCTATTTTTAGAGCACAAAAATGGTGAAATCAGTGTTGTCTTTCCAACAGCATAGATACTCTTGGGTGATGGTTTTTCCTATCACGATCATACCCATAGTAATGTTGGCAGTTCAGGATTGGTTAGTCCTTGAGCCTGATATCAAGTGATAAACTCAGCATCGTTTCCTTTTTGCTTCTTTAAATCTTCCTCTAAGATTTTGTTCTTTTCTGATAATTTCTCATAGTTCCTGCATTATCCTTCCACCAGTCTAACCCCATTTCCTCTCTAGGTCTCTAGTTCAGGTTCCCTGTGTATCTCTGGACTTGTAATTCTTCTCTTCATGTATCTTCATTTCCATCAACAGGGCTGAGACACTTTAGAAATCCCTCCATATCTTATAGCACATAATTACAGTAGCACCAAATCCTCCCCCAATGCACATTTTTACTAGATTGGCTGAGCTCTTGAAATTACGTTGGAAGCTAGGGATGAAAGAATCCACCCATCGTGCCATAGGGCAGCCAGGAAGCCACGCCATGTCTGATAGTCCAGCTGATCCATGGCTGATAGTCCAGCATCATGGCTGGAGTAGTCCCTGTGCAGAATGTAAAGTGTTGATAAATTTTGATAAATGCAAAGTAATGCACCTTGGAAAACATAATCCCAAATATACATACAAAATAATGTGGTCTAAATTATCTGTTACCATCAAGAATAAGATCTTGGAGTCATTGTGGATAGTTCTGTGAAAATATCCATTCAATATGCAGCAGCAGTCAAAAAAAGTTAACACAATGTTACGAACCATTAGGAAAGGGATAGTTAATAAGACAGAACATATAATGATGCCACTATACAAATCCATGGTACACCCACACCTTGAATACTGAGTGCAATTCTGTTCACCCCATCTCGAAAAAGATATAATTGGAAAAGGTACAGAAAAGGGCAGCAAAAATTATTATGTCTATGGAACAGCTTCTGTATGAGGAGAGATTAAAAAGACTGGGATTTTTCAGCTTGGAAAAGAGATGACTAAGTGAGGTCTACAGAAATGTGACTGGTGTGAAGAGAGTGAATAAGGAAGTATGATTCACTCCTTCATATAACACAAGAACAGGGGTCACCCAAGGAAACTAATAGGCAGCAGGTTTAAAACAAAAGAAAGTACTTCTTCACACAATGCACAGTCAACCTGTAGAACTCATTGCCAGGGGATGTTGTGAAAGTAAAAAATATAGCAGGGTTCAAAAGAGAACTAGATACATTCCTGGAGGATAGATCCATGAATAGTTATTAGCCAAGATGGTTGGGGATGCAACTCCTTGCTCTGGGTGTCCCTAGCTTCTGATGCCAGGAGCTGGATGTGAACAACAGGGAATAGATCACTCAATGATTGCCTATTCTGTTTATTCCCTCTGAAGCATCTGGCTTGGCCACTGTTAGAAGAATTTCCAACTTTCTATGCTTTCTGTGTATATAAATGCATCTTACTTCTGAATGTTCCATTCTATACATCCGATGAAGTGGGCTATAGCCCACAAAAGCTTATGCTGAAATAAATTGGTTAGTCTCTACAGTGTATTACTCTCAAGTATTCCTCATTTTCTTTAGGGATACAGACTAACATGGCTGCTAATCTTAAACCTGTTAGAAGACAGGATACTGAGCTAGATGGACCTTTGGTCTGACCCAGTACGGCCCTTTTATATTCTTAAACCACCTCCATAGAGGAGGAAAATTGGTGAACCTACATATTGTCAAAGCCACTGGTCCCATCCTCTAATCCTTGTTGCATAGAGGAGTGTTTGAGCGGGAGGACCCTACAACTCTTGCTCTCATCTCAGCACAAGAGTGCTGCACTGGTTCTGTTGAAAGCAGGGCTCTCCATATAAAAGAGGGGTCATGTATCCAGAGTGGAAATATACTACTCTATAAAACCATTGTTGAACCTGATTCTGCCCTCCCCCACATTGATAACAAGGCAGACAATGATCACTTCAATAGTTCAATTTAGAGAAAGATGGTAAATGTCCTGTGCTGGTACTCAAAGATACAGATAGCAAAACAGGTTTCTAAATGCTACCATGCAAGTAGTATTAAAGTATTTGAAGTCAGTGGGAATTGACAGTCTGTGAAGGGGTTCATTCACTGTTGGCACTGCCTGGTGACTGGATGTTGCGTTACAGCTCTTTCCTCTCTGTTTGCTGCTGATGACCACATGGTCTCTGAGGTGACCAGCCTCTTCCTATGACGTGGCTTTCCAGCGTGTTCACTTTAAAGTCAGTCCCCTTCTGGGGTAGTCCATGAACAAAAAGCAAAGAGAATTAATGCAAATAAACTGAGTTCATAGGAAATGGAGGGGAATGATTTCTGCTTAAGGTGCATCAAAATCTGGGCCACCCTTCCCTCAGAAAGGGACCTTCGTGGAGTGGTCAGCCCTTTCCTCGTGAGCTTAGGGCCCTTCTCTCTTCTCTGGTCTTCCAACAAATGAGCTGCTCTGATACTGCTTTAAGCTCTTCCTCCAGCATTTGCATGTCTTGCAGATGCTGGAGGAGGAAGTTACCTGAACCCAGAGCAGCTCCTTAACCATTTGTTGCCAGTGCGGGGTTTGTATATCCCATCACGCAGTGCTAAACAATTTTCAGGATCTAGCCCTCAGACAAAGTGATAGTACAAAATTTGACTGGAAAAATTAGATGTTAAAGGCCAGGTTTTCAGAACAGATTAGTGAAGTTTCACGTGTCACAACAGGAGTTAGTAGGTGCTGGACACTTGAAAATCAGGCCCTGAATGGTTCAGAGCATACAGGGTCTGTTGCCTCCTGGCTCCCCTAAAGGTGCAAGACACCAGAAGGCATGGGGAGGAGCACAGAAAAGAGAGGGTCATTTAAAAATTTACAAATGTGTGTTTAAGGCCTTGCACACCTAATGCTAGATAAATAATTAGAAAAACATGGAATGCTGGGTTTGTGATGATAAAAATATGTGCAAGACAGAAGTTGTGATACAAGCAAAAGTGATTACAGTGTAAAGAATGGCCAAAGTAGGGACAGTGTCTTAAAGCCCGGTAAGGAGAGAATCACACTTGCACAAAATGAAACTCCTTTGCATTGCACTAATATTGTACAGAATTTTCCATATACAACTGTGTTTAACATTTAGACATTTTCAGTAAAAGTATCTTAGCGCGATAACTAACAATCTGAGTATATTTATTTTTTTCTTATATGCCTCTGTACTACAGGATGGAAAAAGGCAATTGATGAGCTGGGATTTGGACACCACCTGGGCAGATTTCATCCAGTTTTACATTCAGATAGGTGGGGAGAACTCTTCATGTAATAAACCGGACAACAGAGAGGAAGGTGTGCTATTGCAGTACAGCAACAATGGAGGTATCAATTGGCACCTACTAGCAGAAATGTACTTCTCTGACTTCAGCAAACCTAGGTAAGGTCATTGGTTCAAACTAAAGCTGTATTCTATCAGACTTTTTTTTAAAAAATCTCTCTGTTTATTAAAAGACAAAACAAAAATATTGCAAAGAAACTTCCAGGCTTCAGTAGTAAATTATTATGACTAGAAATGGAAAAAATCTAATAAAGGTGGACCTTAAAGAAAAACTGTAGTGAAAAATAAAAGTGTCCAATTAGTCAATTCAATATGCAACATGACCAAATCACTAATATATATACAAAATTAACAGGAAAACATAGAACTTTCCCAAAATCAGGTGCAGAAATTCATTGTTTCCTTTTAGCTCTGGTTTCAGCTCTGATGAATATGTGTTGATATTACATGCAAAAAGCTACAGTAAAAGAACATTAAGGATGCAAAGTTAAACACTCCAAAATTAGGAAATGCCAGAATTAAAATTGCTTTAATTACATCTATCTATCTTAGGTACTTATATGGCTTCTATTACCATAATAACTCTTACAGTCTTTAATGTATTGAGCTTCACAACACCCTTGTGATGTAGGTAAATACAACTATTCCATTTTTACAGAGGGAAAATTGAGGCACAGAAGAACTAAAAGTGAAATTTTTAAAAGCACCTGAATAACTTAGGGCTAGAACTGGTTAACAAATTGTTGTCAGAATCATTTTCCCATGGAAAATGCCATTTTTGCAGAACTGAACATTTCCATGGGAAAATTTTAATTTTGCTGAAATTTTTTCATTTTCCACCAAAAATACTGAAATGACAGCTCCCCAGCTACCCTCCTGGAAAGCTCTTGTCAAAGCCTTCCTGAAGGACTGCCAGGTTGAGTGCCCTGACTGCCCCCTAGCTCCGAGAGATGGGAGTGAGAAACGGAAGGGCTGATTGCTTCATGCGCTCTGCTTCTCTGGCCATAGAGCTGGAGAGTAGCTGACTACCTTGGCTTGTCTGCCACTGAGGCAGCTTGGCTGGAAGGTTTTTGTCAATTTCACTACAGTGAAAACAAAAGCTATCAAGGTGGGCAGTAAGGAAGCCAAAAATTCCCATGAAAAATGTCACTGTTTTGACTTTTTGTCATGATTTGGGGTGAAAATATTTTTTAAAAATGCAAAATTTTGCATGGGAAGGGATTTCCATTTCCCAGCAAGCTCTGCTTAGGTTTCAGGTCCTGGAGGGGAATGTGCTCTAGCAGTTACATGAACTTCTGCCCCTGTATTCCCTCCTCCATCCCATCTGTCCCCTTCTGGCCTAATCACCTCCTTCTCCTATCACCCCCTGCTCCAGTCTCCCACCCTCATTCTGTCCCTGTCCCCTACCCCCTGAACCTTTACATTCAAATCAGGCTGCTTCTTCCTTCTTCTCCATGTGCCCTGGGCAACAGCAAAGGGATCACTGAGTCTCACCACTGTCAGATCTGGTGCCTGGTGCCACAGCAGCCCCATAGCAGGCAGGAGGAGCAGTAGCAGGGAAAGCCTGGTTGGCACATGCTCAGTGCAGAGGGAATGAACAGAGAATTTAGCTCCCAGCCTCTTACAAACCTCTACTGAGCACATTTGAATGGTGATTTTCCACATGTTATAAGTCAGCAAAATTTAGTTGCGTTTTCAAACATCTCTCTGATTCTTGGCTTCTTTAGCCTGCTGCTACATTTCAAGTTCCTGCTCCAAAGCATGGAGGTGCTCAAACTGCTCATTGAAATAGTTATTAGGATTGTTAACATATGCAAAAATGTATTTCCCTAACATCACTCTCAGAAATGTCTGAACCATTTTGCTGAAATTGTCCCCAAAACGTTCAGTTCTAGGCAGTCACCCAGCATGGAAAATGTCAGTCTGAATGGTTAAAGTTTAGCAAAGTTATATGCATCTGATAATTGGGTCTTATAATGGAAAAAGTAGGGCAACCTTAACTATAGGCATCAGAACCAGCTCCACCTGTAATGTTACAAATAGTTAATATGGAAGGATAGATGAAATGCCATTTATATCAGTATGTTACTCTGATAACCCTGTTTACGTCACATGGCATCAAATATTATTGTTTTATTACTTATTTTATTGACATTTATACCAGCTATCATCAGAAAAGTTAGGGGCTTACTAATAAAAAAGACACAATAAATTACAAAACACCCACAATGGGTAATGTATGGGAGGATTTCCTGAGTTGCCAAAAGAGAGACCATTACAACTTATGTATTTCTAATTTAGATTACAATCAATGTGTCAAAAATAACTCACAACATAGAGTCATTCCTTTAATATGTGCTAAACAGAGAACGTTTGAAAATCCTGTTGTATTTAATGAAGAACCAGCCAAAATATGTATCCTAATTAATTAGTTCAAAGTATGACATTGTTTGGACTAAAATAGTATCTGTTTACTCATAAGACATACTTCTAATATGTCCAAGTCAATGGTACTTACTGGAGTTTATTCAAGTAGGACACAAAATAACTCTTTGTGTTACTGTTATTCTTATTCCTATACTTATCAGAAAGATACTTGGCCTAGGAATGTCACCAAAAAGGGAATGCCTGATTTGCTGAAATCATCTTTTGATATTGCTATGGAGAATTGTTATGAAATAGAATCCTGCTTTCAATGACAGCTTTCTAGATTATTGTTGTTTATTGTTTTTATTACAGTAGCTTCTTACAAGCCCTTCTGAGATCAAGGCCCCATTGTGCTAGGCAAGACAGACAAAGGATATATCATTTTCCCCATTTTACAGATGTTGAGCTCATTTCCAAGGATTTGAAAGATGTCTAAGGATTCCCACCTGTAAAACAGATTTCACCTTTTCTGGCCTCTACCCTCTGTTCCACAATGTTTCATGTGTCTCTTTAAGAACTGTTTTTTTCCTAAAGTTTTGCTAAAATCTTGCCTTTTAGATTTGTCTATCTTGAGCTTCCTGCTGCTGCAAAGACTCCTTGTACTAGATTCCGCTGGTGGCAGCCAGTATTTTCGGGGGAAGGCTATGACCAGTGGGCCATTGATGATATCATAATTTTGTCAGAAAAACAGAAGCAGATCATTCCTGTTATTAACCCAACTCTACCACAGGTAATAAGCAATGCCAGTAAATAGGTACTTTAATGAAGCAGGAGCTTTAATAGAGTTTTCTTTGAATTTACTGACTGCTTTTATGGAAAACTGAAGTGTTTTCAGGTATATCCTTGTCTGTCTGGGTACTTGTATTACCCTTATCATAACAGATGCGGAGCACCTAATCCTGGTGCTAAATGATTTACATGCATACTACCCGTGCATGGAGACAGAAAAGAATGTTTGAAAGTTACTTCATTTGTGATGCCATATAGTGTGTTGGTGATGTTTGATGTCTCTTTCATTTCTGCCAGAACTTTTATGAGAAGCCAGCATTTGATTACCCTATGAACCAGCTCAGTGTGTGGCTGATGTTGGCTAATGAAGGGATGATCAAAAATGAAAGTTTCTGTTCTGCCACCCCATCAGCAATGATATTTGGTAAATCAGATGGAGATCGATTTGCTGTGACTCGGGATTTAACACTGAAACCTGGATATGTCCTGCAGTTCAAGGTATTCTTTTATTTCAGATCTCTGAGGTGTAGAGGTTGATCCTGCAACCCTTTCTCATGTAAATATTTTTTACGCACCCATGCAACTGTAGTGACCTTAACAGGATTGCTCGTAAGAGTAAGAACTACTTGTGAAATTAAAGGTTGCAAAATATCCTTCCCATTTCTGTCTGTGTAAAAGATGCAGAGGACATAAAAATATGTTGTCATACTCTATTAACTAAGACCCTGCTTTCTGAAAGAAAAGGATGACCATAGAACAAGAAATCTATATTTGTTTCACCAAAATAAATTTTAAAAACTTGTTATATTTTAATAAGCCTCTGAAGTGACTAGAAATGACTGTCATTATATTCCATTAAGTATCAGGAAATGCTACTGCAAGGGCGTGTGGGATGTGTAGAGAGACTGTATCCCGTTTGGGACCCAGTGACTACAAAGCTTCCATGTGGCATGAGTACATTTTTTTATACTTGAAAGTATTTAAGAATGTACAAGGCGGTCTGTACTCCAATGTGGGTTTTTCAAATAATTTACTTTTATTGTTTCAGTGAATATAGGCTCCAATTAGCATTCTCTTCTTTAAAGGGCTTAAAAAAATTTCTTTGCTGTGACAATACATCAGAATATAAACTCAAAAGGAAGTGTATTTGCTTTGACAAGCTGTTGTTTCTGAACCCTAATCAAAATTTTATTGAGTTTATAATGAAATCCCATTGGTGAATTCTGGGGGTCGATTGCAATGCAATTTTAATGAGCTAGCCACAAATACATGGTCCTTACATAATTGGTGGATACAGATACTGAATAATTTACAAACAGAATTATTAAAGAGATCACATGTTTACAGGCAGCTTTTCAATATAATTCCCACGGTTATATAAATAGGAAAGTTGACTAGAATAAGGGCATTTGTAAAATAATCTCATTCCATTTAGAAGTTATGCTGATAAAATGCTATACCATCTGAAGACTACAGTACATTACATGAATCAGTGTCCATTGTGTTGTGCTAAGACTGTTTTGCAAAACAAAAAACACTTAAATATGTAAATACCATTTCACCAGAAAAGTATGCTAATCACATTTTGACACTTTTTCTACTTGAGTGACAAAATCATTGTTCTGTAGGTGTTATACTCAGCAGGGATCCAAGCATGATGTATAGTCTAAATAAAGCAGACTTACTATTTAAAATGCTTTCTATCCTTGAAACTTTAGCAAAGTAACATAAACTAAGAAACAAAAAAGTATTTATTGAAGCAGAAATACCTCTTCCTTTTTTGTGTGTATTGATTTATACTCTCAAGTTAGGACAGTATTTGAGCAGGTGTTTGTCTCTCTGTTCAGGAAATCACTTAAGTAGGTGATTAACTTCAACCTGCTTACGTTCCATTGCCATGTTTAACGTTACGTTTAAATGCTTTCCTGAATCAGGTCCCAAATATTGTGTTTTATACAGTATTAAAATTAACCATAGTAGTTACTCATGTTCTTTTTGTTATAAGGGCAATAGAGACAGTAATAATTACAGTCTGGATGTCGTATGTATTACTACCTGTTTCCAATAGATTGTCAGACGTTTGCAGTGGAATATTAGAAGTAAGATGAGCACGCCATCATAGACTTTGCTTAGTTTGAGCCCAGTGATTTTAAGTGTCTGTGATCACTCACAGTCTAAAAGTTATTGATATATAGGTAAAATGGTACGTCTTCCCCCCATGCATAATAAGTATACATCCTTGTGAAATAGTTGAATGATTTCTGCTTAGCATAGTTCAACCTTTCTTTCTTTTTGGATTTAGTATTTTTCGCTCTAGCAAAAATTAGAAACCTATTCTTTCCATTCGCCATCACCTATGAATGGTTGGGTTAGAATTTGTGAGATAATGAAACATCTTATTTAGATGTTTATTTAATTCCCTTAGTGCATAAGCATATAGAATATAATAGAGAACCATATTCCTTTTATAGAATTCTATACAGGATCATTCACAAATCCAAAGAAGGGATAGCATTTTCTGTTTTGTAGGCTCTAGGGTAATTTCTACAGAACCCTATTAATTTTATCCCTGTTAAATTTTATAGGACATTTCAATGTGGCCTTATTTGACAAAAATGGCAAAATTTCACAGAAATTTTTCTTGCAGTGAATAATTTAACTAGCCATAGCTGGGAACTCCTCTTCTTGAGAACTACTTCATTGCAAAAGGTCCTTCTGTTCCATCTCTGGCATATTCTAGAGTACTCCTACCGTCCACCTATCTCTGACTGTTCTCCAGAATGAAACTCCTCCCCAGCATTCCCATACCCCATTGCCCTTGTATTGCACAGGCTTTACAGAGGAGGTACTTCATAAAACAGGGAGTGTTCTTTGTAACTGTCATGGGCAGTCAGGCCTAAGATGATTCATGTCAATAAGGGATCCAGAATAAGGAAGAAGAATAAGGAAGAAGGAAGAAGAAGAAGAAGGTAGAAGAAGGAAGAAGAAGAAGAAGAAGAAGACGACGACAGTGACTATCAGTGTGCATTGGCTATGGGGCACAGGATCGTATACCAGCTCTTGCACGTCGATTGCAAATCTCATGATATGTGGTGGTGGTCTTTCAACTCCATCAACTAGAGTCATGCATTTATGTAAAAATATTATGATTTTTAAACCAATCCCATAAATTTTTTGGAATCTGACTCATGATTTTTGAACGTTTTGGATTGGCGATATTGTTGTACTGCCTTCGTCATCATAGGATATGTAACATTCTTCTCCATAATACTCTTCGGCCTGACTCAGTGCTACAACTTGTTTAAGGACTTCTGTGCACCATTGCTTTTATTTATGAAGAGAGAGGAATAGAACACAAGCAACAGAATACTAGTATAATAATAGTTGGGCTCTGTGTCCTTTATTGCAGAAATACAAGTACAATGTTATACCTAATATGTTTTATGTGCATAAAATCAACTTTCAAGCATCACATTTTATGTGCCCTGCAACCCCAGTAAAGATTTTTATTGAGGAATGGCTCTTGGATGAAATAGATCCCAAAACATAATGGTCTCTGATTGCCTTTGAGTTTCCATATTTGATAGGAATTCTGTCTCACATGTTTTAAAATTACAGATTAGGTGCAGTTGATAATCGAAAACAAAACTTCAGGTCACTACACCTCAGCAATTCTGCTCTGCTTTTATCATATTTCTTACAGCTGAACATCGGTTGCACTAATCAGTACAGTAGTTCTGCTCCAGTTCTCCTTCAGTATTCCCATGATGCTGGCCTGTTCTGGTCACTTGTGAAAGAGGGCTGTTATCCTGCATCTCCTGGAATCAAAGGATGTGAAGGAAGTTCCCGAGAGCTAAGTGAGCCATCCATGTATTACACAGGAGACTTTGAGGAGTGGACAAGAATTACTATTATCATTCCAAGATCTCTTGCAGCCAGGTACTGTAGGTCTTTAATTGTATGAAATATACTATGCAGTAGAACCTCAGAGTTATGAACACCTCAGGAATGGAGGTTGTAACTCTGAAATGTTTGTAACTATGAACAAAATGTTACAGTTGTTCTTTCAACCCAACATTGACTTAATACAGCTTTGAAATTAGTATGCAGAAGAAAAATGCTGCTTTTAACCATCTTAAGGTAAATAAAATGAGCACAGAAACAGTTTTCTTACCTTGTCAAATTCTTTTTAAAACTTTCCCTTTATTTTTTTAGTAGTTTATATTTAACACAGTACTGTACAGTATTTGCTTTTTTGGTTGTTGGGTTTTGGAGTTTTTTTGGTCTCTGCTGCGTGATTGTGTACTTCTAATTCCAAATGAGGTGTGTAGTTGACTGGTCAGTTTTAACTCTAGTGTTCATAACTTTAAGGTTTTACTGTACATGTCAACTTGACTTCTGTACTTTGAGCCAATACTACTAAGATTTAGCAAACTACCAAACCAAACTACATGATCCGGAAAGAATATAATCATTTCACATACAAAACAAGGCAAAGCTTTTCATTTTCAAGGTGTCAGAACAGTCTATAAAATTAAATTACAGGGAAACAGGCAACAATAATAAAAACCACATTTTAATTTGACATAAATCTCTTCATTTTAGTGCTCTCTTTCTTTACGCTTATCAGGTAGGTCAGAAACACCAGCAAGAGAGTGATAGGTCATGTGAATCAAATAAGCTGTCCCAACAGGATTAGTTTTGCAAACAGTTGCTACTGGATGAAGAAAAAAACAGAAGGGTATTTGAGCTCCTATGTAATTCACCATGTCATCGGATAATGATGAGCATTATAAAGACTCTACTATTGAGTAATGTCAAACGGTCAAATTGTATTCACAGCCAGAAAACCCCAAAACAAAAGGGGTAACTTTATCAGATGGCTTTAAGTCTAAGTTATAGTCCATTGCAAATACAGGTGAAAATCAGTGCTCTTAGATTTTTCAATAGTTCCCATCAGTCACACTATCCACATATAAACTTGATAAGTGATCTATATAAATGAGAAAACCTCAAAGATTTAGAAAGATTCTAACAAGCCCCAAAAGAGAGAGACTTGTCTGAATCCTACTTGAACATATTTGAATTTTCTCATTTCCTTTTCCAGCCTTTTCATATCCTCAAAAAAAACTCTGAAGTCTGGTATACCCCTGGTTCTCCACATAGAAACATCCCTCCTGCTTCTCTCCAAAGCTACCACGCAATTATACACCTGTCTGTCCATTTACCACCCACTGACTGAGATCGCCTGCTCCCTGGTTTAACTGTCTCTCAATGCAGCCATGCTATTGCTATGTACAGTTTTCTTCCCTGTCAGAGTGCCAGTCGCTCCTTATGCTTCTCCCGCTGCAAAGATTTACCATATACGGCATGTCGTGTAGCAGAGGGAGTCTGTGTCTTTACTGTGAGGAGTCTAATTATCAGTGTGTACCGTAACAAGATTTTTCAGTAATTAGCCAATAAAAGCAGATGCCAGGTCACACAAATCAGACACTAGTTGATTTGATTTACTCAAAACAAGCACTACGGAATCAATAGCAGCAATCTGTTTGGCATTATGTTCAGTAGCATGATCAGAAAAAAAACCAGCACAACTGAAAGAAAAATGTTACCCCCAGTATCATAAATTGGGCAGATTAGCATTACAGATGGGACAGTATTATGTGGCTCCTAAAGTGTCAACATTGCACTGGTTATGTACCAGTTGGGAGTTCATGCTTCTGGGATTGTTTCTGGCATATGATGTGTGGTTAGTTGGTGGAATGTGATGGAGAGCTGACAATTAAATTAAAATATGCCTCTTGTTCCTTGCTCAGATACCATGGTCATGGATAGTAGAAAAAAACAATAGATGCATTAGAAAGGGTAAAAAGGATGGTCATGTTGTTAATGTACTGAAGTGGGAATCAAGAGATCTTGATTCAGTTTCTAGCTCTGCCACAGACTTCCTGTGTGACCTTGGGTAAATCAGTTAACCTCTGATCCCTGTGGACATTACTCACTGCTTATCTATCCCTTCCAAGCCAGCTTCCAATGTTATAGGTGAGTCAGGAACTTCGAATGGTTCACATGATGAGCACATTTGGGGTGTTAGAACTAGCTGGGGCCAATATCAGACAGGAGACAAACCAATCTGGAAACCTTCCCGATCTTTTAACTAGCAACTGTAAAACCACTAACAAGGCAAATTCTCAGATATCATCCTCCTACAAATTGATCATTATTATAAGGATTAAAAGAAGATTTCTTTTTCTATATAGACACCTTTTTCATTGACAAATTTCTTGAGTAATGGGCCAGACCCTGAGCTAGTGTAAATTAATATAGGTCCACTAAAGTTAATGGAAATGTGCCAATTTATACTGGTTTGGGATCTGGACCATTGTTTTTAAAGAATAGTTTTTTGGCCATAATGTGATCCAGGACTAAGACACTTACTATTCTGTTTAGGTGCACAAAGTACTGCAAGATATGTTGCCTACAATTATTTGCAGATATTAGCTAATTCTTGTAATATCTGAATCTTCATTTCTTTAAGCATTTTACTCATAAATACACTGTACCGTCAGTTACATTCTGCATCTTTGTCAATACTAGATTCTTTTATTACGTACTGCAACAAATGGGTTTCGTGAATTTCAAAACTTAACTACCGGCTCAGCAATGACTAAATGACTAAAGCCATTAGCAGAGCTAAAAGGAGACAAATCACAAAGACAGCATGTATTCTGTTCACTCCTGCCTACTGATAAGTCACATCAGGCACGGTGCACCACATTGGGCGTTGTACTGCCAGAGAAATAAAGGCAGTCACGATACATAGAAGAAACAGTCTGGAAGGAAAATCCGTAAGGAAATTTCACAAAAATATAAGGATGTAAAGAAAATGGTCAGGATTTTCCAAGCACACATTAGTATCTCATTTATAAAGGCTATTCTAGCAAAGCTTCCTTTAATTTTCAGCATGAGATAATAGATGAAATATGAAAGTGATATAAAAGCAATCAGTGGTAATGCTGTGCCTTTGGTTATCATTTCTTCACAGTAAGACTAGATTCCGCTGGATCCAGGAGAGCAGTTCTCACAAGAACGTGCCCCCCTTTGGCTTAGATGGGGTTTACATCTCAGAGCCTTGTCCCAATTACTGCAGTGGTCATGGGGACTGTGTCTCTGGAGTCTGTTTCTGTGACTTGGGCTATACAAGTAAGGCCACATTATTTATATGTGACTGCTGTAAGCATGTTTGTGTTGAATTAAAGTTTAAAATGTCTCATCTCATTATTTTTCTCTGCGATAGAGGGAAAACATGATGTCACAAATTTCACAAGTCTGGAGTCTTTTTTTTAATTCTGTAAAAGCGCATTTCATGACCTAGTAAATCCAACACTGCCAAAATGGAACATTACAAGAGCACATCCACTAGTGATGTTTTCTGACCATTACGACCTTTGAATGTTGCCATCCATATAAATGTGGCGGGGGGGGGGAGAGAGAGAGAGATAAAAGAGAACACTGGAGAAAATATTATAAACTAAAAAGTCTGCTTTGAATTTTTTTGGCCAATCTTCAAAAGAATTCCTTCTGTTTTCAGTCCCCTGGCCTTGAGATGGCATGTGACCAGAAATGAACATATGTTATGACAGACCTTCTGTGGAAAATTCTGTTCACTTGTGGTTTCAAGTGTTTTTATACAGAAAAAAAACCTGTGATTGACACAACCAGTTGCATATACAACTTTTCTGAACCTCTACAACAGCAAAGCAACAAAGTAACATTTTGCACTTAAACAGAAGCAATAGGATAACACCTTTTCTGTTTGCAAAAACTGTGTTTGATCAATGTAAAATGTTGCAACATTCACCTGATAAATTAAACATCCTGCTACTCTGAGAAGGAAAGTTAGGAGAGGGAGGCTTATCCTGGCTAGAAATTGTGTTTGTAAAGAGGATTAAATGGGAATGCAATCATTTCATCATGGAACTGTCTCGTAAGAGTCTAATATGTGGAAGTAATAATACCTTTTGCCAATTTACTGCATCTGACCTTTACTGTTCAGCACTATTTCAACAAAGCATCTCCTATATATTTTTTTCTTCTGAAGCCGCACATGGAACCTGTGTGTCTACTGTACCTAATCACAGTGAGATGTTCGACAGGTTTGAGAGGAAGCTGAGCCCTTTCTGGTACAAGATAACTGGAGGTCAGGTTGGAACAGGCTGTGGAACACTCAGTGATGGAAAATCTCTTTACTTCGATGGGCCCGGCAAAAGGGAAGCAAGAACTGTCCCTCTGGACACCACAAATCTCAGGTCAATAGTAAATACTGCTTCTCAGAAAATGTATGTATATTAGGATTGTGTGCCCTGTATTGCTACAGCAATAAAGTGAGAGAAGGCATGAACCATTCTTGTTTTTATGGCCAATCTTCCATATTCCGCAACCAATACATTATCAAGGAGCATCTTAGAGAGAAAATGCAGCATGCTCCAGCAGAAATCACTCTTTTTGAAAATTCTTGGCAAAATCCTTCCTTTCCTTGAAAAAAAACTCAGAAGGAGAAAAGTTAAGATATGCAAGGGAATGGCAGGCTAGAAAATGTGATCCATTCACACCTCTGGAAGGATGGCTTAGCAGCGGGTTCTAGATGAAACAGGCAGGGGGCATGGCCTTGAAATTGTACAAAAGCAGAGAATCCATAAAGAATGTACATCTCAAACGTGCAGAAAGCCTCCTTCTTCACATGCTGTCCTGAATCCTGTACATCCTGACAATATGTCCAGTGAGCCATTGTCTGCCTACCTGCTGCTGTACACTACTCCATCTACAAGGGGTGCAGAAATTGGAATGGGAGTTAATTCTGTAGAGTCAGGAATAAGTAATGCAACAATTTGCCCCATCATTTATGAGTGATTTCTATGGGATCATACTACATAGAATGGGCATTCCCTAATGCCACTATTTTTCAGCCCATTCACTCCCCAAAGAACCCTACATATTGTAATGTGTGTGCAGGGGCTTCAGTGAGATTGCTGGCATCTTGCAGGGGGGCAGCATGCAACACAACAACAGCTGCCTTTTTTGTGTGTTCCACTCATGTTTGGCTGGTATTCGTGTGCATTTGCTACTCCGTGAACCATGTGACAGAGGAGAGCATCTAGTTCTGTGTCCTGAAGAGTCATATCAGATTTTTGGAATCTTATGCAGTTAATAGCATAAAGCATAATGTCTGAAGTAAACATATTACAGAAAAACTTATAAGTGCAATTTGCATATAATTACTTCTTCTGCCACACAGAAAAGCTATTGTAAAGCCCAGGGAGTTTCTTCGCATTAGTACTAAGCCATTTTTAATTCCATATGTCCACATGGATAGCTTTCCGGTTTTAGAGTTTGAAACTGTTTTAATTTTTTTAAATGTTTCAAACTTTACAGAGTTGGAGTTGAAGCTCCTTCTTGACCGTTTTAAACCATGATCATTCCTGGTTTGCATGAGAAAGTGGTCATGCCTCTCAAAATTGCCCTGGTAATTTTAATTGCCTATAGTGCCACCTACTGGTAAAACTTGTAAAGAGCCCTATTCTCAAAACATGGCCCACTATAGCAAGGACACTATTTCACCTGCAGTATTTACATACCAATATGATTCCTGGATGCAATTTTAACAGTGATTAGTTACTGCCTCCTGCTCTTAATCTTTTTCCCCTGTGGCTTCCTTCACTATCAGCTCACTGAATGTAGTCACACATGGGGCCTGCCTGGCAGCTGCAGAAGCTAGATTAAAACTGGAATACACGGTATTTTTTTTCAAAGTGATGACATCTGGCTTGTTAATTGATTTGGCTCCCATCTCTGTTGCAGACTCTGTTTTTAATGGCTGTGGAATAGTTTCAGAGACTTGTTTTGGGCCAAACCCTTCAAGATTGGTTGGACAGGCTAGTCTTCCTGCACATTGTCATCTTCCTAGTCTGGCTTCATGAGAAATTACTAGTCATAAAAAAGGGATTTTACAATAGAACTACAATTTTTTTTCCAAATCTGTCACCAGCTAGTGTTTAACTACTGAAGTACTGTATTATACAGACATATACAGGTTGGATAGTAGCTTTCAAAACCAAGGCATGGGGCATAAGGTCTGCAGTGGCTCATTTCTGGGGATATGGGATTAGATCCAGAATAAGACTCAGGTGGACATGCCCTTGGTAGTCTCATCCTACTTCCTGTAGACATACTGTATATAACAAACACAACACATGGTTTGAGACAGCTGAGCATGACTACAAACTGTGGTTTAGAGACGTCAAGAAACGGGGTAGAGGATTATGGTGATATTGATGCACAACTGTGCGAGCGAAAATTGCACAGTACCTGCACTACATTATGCTTGGCTAGACTCCTACTCCTTGATTTGGAGATCACTGATAGCAGTGAAAATCAGGTGTACCTCCCATGAAGGGAGTGGAGTTACACTGGTATGAAACCAGCATGAGGGGAGGATCAAGCCCATGAGTGCTTTTCAAAAGGCCTTTCATAGGCTTCCACACAAGCTAAGTAGTCATGCGGGGAGAGGCAAAGTATTGTCATGGATCAAAACTGGCTAGGAAACAGAAAGCAAAGAATAGGATTAAAAAATCCATTTTCATTATGGCAAAAGGTTAGCAGTAGGGTACCTCATGGTTTTTTACTGTGTCCCCCTGTTGCTTAATATATTTATTAATGGTCTGGAAAAGGGAGCGGGGAGGAATGAGTAGTGAGGTAACAACATTTGCAGATGACACAAAGTTATTTAGGTTGGTCATGGCCAGAGAGGACTGTAAAGAACTTCAGAGACCTAAACAAGCTAGACAAATGGGAAACTTGACACCAAATGGAATCTAATACTGATAACTGCAAAGCAAAGCACATTGGAGGGGAAACGTTAAACTGCTCTTGACAGGGTTCAAGTCAACTGCATAAACTCAAGAAAGGGACCTGGCCATCCGTGTAGGCAGCTCAGTGAAAACTTGTGCTCAATATGTAATTACAGTCAGAAAAGCTAACAAAATGGTAGGGTGAATAATACTGAAAATGTTATAATGCCATCTTATACCTCAATGTGCAGCTTCACCTGGAATACTGTGTGCAGCACTGGGTCACCTCATCTCAAAAAGGATATTGCAGAATTAGAGGGGTGCAGAGAAGGGTGATGAGAGTAATCAAGGGCATGGAAAAACTCTAATAGGAAGAGAGATTGAAAAGATTGGGATGGTTTATTTTAGAAAGGAGACAGTTAAAGGGGGACATGATAAAGGTATATAAAATAATGTACGGTCTCTAAGGAAGGCAGATTGGGAACTTCTGTTTTCCCTGCCTCATAATATTCAATTAAATGACAAGGTGGGAAATTCAAAATCAATCAAAGGAAATATTTTTTTCACAAAACATATAATTAACCTGTGGAACATGTTGCCACAGGCAGTCACTGAGGCCAAATGCTTAAGGTTCAAAAAGGGACCGGACATTTATATGGATATAGGAATATCCAAAGTTATCATAAATAACAAAAACTTTAGAAGGGATGTCAACCTCATACTTCAGGGTTTAAGACAATCTCTAACTATATTAGAGATCAAGATCGGAGCTAACATGTGGAGCAGATTTTCCCACAACTATTAACAGATTCTTACACATTCATCTGAAGTCTCAGGGACTAGCTACTGTCAGGGAAAGTATAATGGAGAAGATGGACCTTGGCTCTGAACTAGTATGTCAATTCCTATGTTCCAATCTGTGCCTAAACACTGCACTAGGATTACTGGGATTTTAATTTTATTGCTAAAATTTCAAAAATAATAATAAACGTATCTTTGTCTTTCTCCCACAAGAGCTATCAAATTACCACAAATGCAGTAATATAAACCCATCCTTCAAGAAAGCCTAGTATTATGCTGTTAGACAGTAGTTTCACAAGGATAGAAGTCCAGGTGGTTTTATTGCCACACTAATGAAACTACATTAAACTGCTTCAGAATGTTTTTTTTTTAATTCTACTCAAGTTTTTTCAATGTTAGTGAATAGATACATTTCGTTGTATTAACAGTGCATTTGTTAAGCATGGTATCAGCTGTCCACACAAACATTGTTTCCTCTACAAACCCCCTACTACTCCTTACTTGGGAAAAACTTCTATGGACCTAAAAGGTTGTTGATTTTGGTGGAAACTTTACCTAAATTAAGAAGAGCTAAATAGTGACCTAAATAAAAAATCCTCATGAGTTAGGGAAAATAGAGTTGTTTATACTGCATTTGTGCTTTGACATTTCAACAAAAAAACTAACAGTATTATATTTCTCTTGTAAGAACACTTTTTATTTTTTTTAACAGACTAGTTCAGTTTTATTTACAAATTGGAAGCAAAGCAGCTGGTGGTACTCTCTGCAACAAACCAAGAGCCAGGAATGAAGGTAATGTCACTTTTCATTTGAAACCACCTTTTAGCAGTGTTTTTGTTCATTGGACCTATTTTACAGAATTAATAAGATAATGACATAGTTAATATAAATCAACTAGCTGTGCCCCTTTTAGGAAGGGTACAGAAATAATTTTTTATAAAAAACACGCAATCTACTCCTAATTATTGTTCCACATTTTGAACTCCTATTTACCTCCAAGCCACACAAACCTGATGTTAACCTTATTATATGTTATTTGCCTTATGAATGCAGAATTATGGAACTGAATCTGAAGAAAATATTATTTAGGCCAAAGAAATTAATCTTTCCCATCTGCTTGGACTCTAATTTTTCTCGTGTCCCAAGTTGATTTTTCGGGGGTCTGAAATTTGAACTTTGAAAGAATGAGGGAGTTATTTAGGGGCAGATCCTCTGCAGCTGTAAACTGATGTAGTTCCACAGGAGACACTAGAGATATGACAATTTATGGTAGCCTAGAATCTGGCCCTATGTGTGATCATTTTTATTGTATAAGGGCAGCTGGGGAACATTATGTAATTATTTTTATTGGCATTACAAGCAAATGAACTGAGCTTCCCCTGGAAATGTAAGACACAGCAGTAATCAGAGGTGTTTTTTAAAGCTAGCTTGTCGTGCATTGTTATGGCCCTATTCTGCCAATTGAACTGGTAGGAAGCAGGGGGAGTAATGGCTGTAGTGTTATGGGCATGCTGTTTAAAAAATAACATTGAAACTGAATCAGAATTAATTGTTTGTGTATTTCCTGAATGCTTTCTAATTTCCCTCCCAGAGTGTAACAACAGGACCACAATGTGATTTGTCAGTTGGTTCCACAGCAGTTTGAAAATATGTCTAGGCTTATGCATATGACTGTGTACTGAGTCCAAGTGTAATTGTGTATGAGCTCAAATAATATGCACTGTAGCAAATTACCTCTGCGTGGTTCCATACTCAGTACAAGGGCTAACCTCAATTCATGTAGGGATGCTATCAGCACCACGGGGACACTGCCTGACAGGACAGGTACAGAAACAAATAACATTGTCTCTGCACCATTTGAAAAACTTAATGTACAAAAGATCTTACTCCCCATGTGATTTGCATCCCACAGACAGTTCTCAGGCTTAGTATAATACTGACAGTTTAAAAGTAAATCTCTCTAAATCCTTGCACTAAGTTCTTAAAGCAATGAAAATAAAGATTTTGGCATAGTCAAGGTGATGTCTTAATTTTCATAGATGGTTTTAAAATCAGAAATATACCATTTTCATTTAGGCAGAAAACCAGTAATGAAAGAGATCAAGAAGGGTAGTTCTGTGGTAAAGGCACTGAGTTAGGCTGTGGGAGACCCACATTCAAGTCTCAATTCCATGGATTTCCACTGTGACCTTGGGCAAGTCACTTAACCTCTCTCTGCCTCAATTCCCTAGCATTAAAATAGGGCAAATAATGCTTCCTCACGGAGATGTTGTGAAGATAAATTCAGGCTAAGATTTAGTCATGGGTATTTTTAGTAAAAGTCATGAACAGGTCACGGGCAAGAAATGAAAATTAATGGCCTGTGACCTGTCCATGACTTTTACCAAAAATATTACTAACTAAATCTCTACTTGTGGGGCCCTGTTGCTCAAGAGGGCCCTGCTCCAGTGCTGGGGGTTGACTGCCTCCAGCGACTGCTCCCCGGGAAACTCTCTTGAGACAGCTCTTGGGTGCTCCTGGAGCCACTGCTGTAGCCACCCCAGGACCGCTGCAGCTCGGGCAGTCTCCAGGATGCCCCCAGGACTGCTGCTTGGGCCCAGCCACACCAGCCACTGTTCAGGTGATCCCCGGAGACAGCTGCATGTGGCAGTCTGAGCAGCAGCCGGTGCATCTGGCCCGGGGGACTGCCCGAGCAATGACTGGTGTGCCTGGTAGACCTTTGCTCGGACGCTCCCTGGGGCTGCCCCCAGGACTACTGCTCACTGCTCAAGCAGTCTGCAGGATCAGCTGTGTGGAACCTTCCAAACAGCGGCCGGTGCAGCTAGCACCAGGACCGCCTGAGCATTGGACCTAGGGTTGCTCCAGCAGAGGCCAATGTGGCTAGCCATGGGGCACCCAAGCAGCTGGCCCTGAAGTCAGCCGCACTAGTTGCTGCGGAAGTCATTGACTTTCTGTGACCTCAGTGAGACAATCGTATCCTTAAGATAAATGCATTAGAGATTGTGAATCACTCTGCAATCTAATGATAAAAAAGGTACAGTATTATCGTATAATTATGCTTTAAAAAGTGTGACCCCTGTTCAAAGTGATGCTAAAAGTGTTTGTTAACATTGGAGATTGAGTCAAAGCTCATTTATACTGTATAATTTATTCAGCTAAGCAGTTAAAGAGGGTGAGGAAATTAGAATAAAATAGGAATATGGAGAGAGGGCCTGATTCTCCCTTTATGTACACTGGTCTAAATCAAGAGTAAATCCATTGGATTAAATGGAATTTCCTCATTTTCAATTGAGGGTAAGTGAAAGAAGCAAGACAAGGAAGTTCATTGCCTTCTACACAGGAGAGCCTCTTTCTCCTCTCACTGCAGTTGATACCATTGATGTCAGTGGACTTTCTGATTTATACCAGTATAAATGAGATCAGAATCAGGGGCAGAGTCTCTTTTCATACATTACACGTACTGGGCTTTATTCTCCTCAGACTTACAATGGTGTAAGTCAAAAGAAAATCCATTGACGTCAATGGAGTTACAGCTGTGTAAAACTGCTGTGAGAGGAGAATCAAACCCAGAGTATCTTAGTGATGTTTCTTTCGTTCTCCTATATGATGAGCAGTGCCAATAAATGACTTCTCTCCCCTATAGCTCTACTGTGTTCTAATATCTACCATACTAAATCTGAGATAATGTAACTTTTAAGGATGCAGTATATATAGTAAGGGTGAAATCACAGTCAGATGCCATGTTCAGAAAGGACTGAGTCCACAGTCTGCAAAAACACAGTCTCTTAGGCCAAGTCTACACTACCTGCCAAATCGGTGGGTAGTTGATCAATCTATTGGGGATCGATTTATCGCGTCTCATCCAGACGCGATAAATCAGTCCCCGAGCACTCTCCCCATTGACTCTGGAACTCCACCGCCGCAAGAGGCGGAAGCAGAGTTGACAGGGGAGTGGCAGCAGTCGACTCGCCACCGTGAGGCTGCCGAGGTAAGTCAATCTAAGATATGTCGACTTCAGCTATGCTATTCATGTAGCTGAACTTAATCAATCCCCTCCCTGCAGTGTAAACTTGGCCTTAGTGACCCGAACAAGTCACAAGGATTCATTATATGAAATAGATATTCAATGTATTAAAAGATGGTGAGTCAAATTCTTCCCACAGTTTCAGTGGTGTAATCTCTCTAGCTTCAATGGGGCTGCACTTGTATAACCAAAGGGAGAATCTGGCCCTGTCATCTTACAGCTAATGCAAGCAATATATGACAACCAGTAATCCTGACAAAAGTAATAATATCCTGCCAACAAAGGGCTCTCTCCACAAAAAGTATGTGCTACATGAGAAAGAAAAAAAACATTTGCCCAGTCATGTAGCGTACATTAAACTGATATGGGGATTTGGCTGAAAAAGGACTGAAGGATTGGCCTTATTTTTTCTGTGCGGTTTAAATAAGTGATTTTGTTCATTTTTAATACAGGACTTGTAGTTCAGTACACAAATAACAATGGAATAACCTGGCATTTGTTGCGAGAGCTGGATTACATGTCTTACTTAGAACCACAGATTGTTTCAATAGATCTACCCCGTGAAGCTAAAACATCTGCAACTGCTTTCCGATGGTGGCAACCCCAACATGGTAAGCAATGCTTTACTGAAAATGTAACAAGCAGTTTCCAATAAAACAAACATCCAGCCTTCCAGGGCTTGGAAACAAGGTTAAGGACTGTGGACATTTTATTTTAGGAAAAACAAATTAAAAATGTATTATGCCTACACAAGAATCAGAGGGGTAGCCGTGTTAGTCTGGAATTGCAGAAGTGACAAAGAGTCCTGTGGCACCTTAAAGACTAACTGCCTACACAGCTACCACAGGACAGTTTTGGCTCTTGGCCTGTTCAGAGCTTACTGCTCAACAAGGCTTTTCTCAGTCATAATATTATTGTGGTTGTTGTTCTCATTGTACATAAATGTGCATGGTGCA
This sequence comes from Dermatemys mawii, assembly GCA_007922305.1. Taxonomy (NCBI): domain Eukaryota; kingdom Metazoa; phylum Chordata; order Testudines; family Dermatemydidae; genus Dermatemys; species Dermatemys mawii. The sequence goes on along the minus strand of ML677341.1, from coordinate 18,307,913 downwards.
TTGTACATAAATGTGCATGGTGCTTTACAGAGAAAATAACTACACAGTTCCTGCACCGAACTGTTCACACTCTAAGTTTAAATCAAACTTTATGATTGATAACAGACATGAGGGAATGAGAAAAGGAAGGCAGCCCGAATAAGTTTATATGGCTACTTAGATGTGCTCTTTATCATCTTGATGTATGTTTTGCTTACAATTTATAAGCTGAAGTTAGTTGTTATTTTTCTCTTCCTCTCCTCCTGCTTCTTGGTTGATAGCATTAAAAGGGAGTGGGGAGTACAGTAGAAGGACATCCCTTATGAGAGTGTAGAAAGAAATGGACTGATGGGATTGTTGGGCTGGCTCAGGCGAGAAGACGAGAACAGAAATGAGGTAGGGAGAAGGTGAAGAACAATTCCATGAAGATCATCTGCAGTGGGTGGTTTTCAACCTTTTCCTTACCACAACTCCCTTTTCCAGACCAGGACCGCCATCTTATCTAGTCAGGATCCCCTTTCCATTTAGCAATAGAAAGGGCAGGTTGAGAAGCCCAATCTGTATAACCGAGGCTCAGGGAGCACTTCATTTAAAAATAGGAAAAGATCATGATGACACTAGTATTCCAGCTTAAAAAATAAAGGGCGGGGGGAATATTTGTGTTCCTCAGAAATAGAGCCACCAACACGTGGTGGATTATGCCTTGAGTAAACTAGTCAGGTATGCATGTTAGCAAGAAGATTTTAATTGATTGAACTCTATCATCACAAGGTGGTGTTGGAATTGTGAAACAATTTAGTTAGTCTGCATGCATAGTACGGGCATGATTAAATATCTTACTGGGCTCCACTAATCTTCCTGTCTTTCTGTTTGTAGGGAAACTTTCAGCACAGTGGGCCTTGGATGATGTCCTCATAGGAATGAATGACAGCTCTCAGACTGGTTTTCAAGATAAATTCGATGGATCTGTGGATTTACAATCAAGTTGGTACAGGATCCAAGGGGGTCAAGTAGATATTGACTGTCTCTCTATGGATACAGCTCTGATGTTCAGTGAAGATACTGGTATGTGTCACCAAAGGAAGGTCTGAGTGGGCCGATTTTTTAGACTACGGTGACTTAGGTCTTTATAGGATCCATTTAAAAAATGGTGGCTATCTGTATAGTAGTCTGTTGGGGAAAGAAGAGATGCTTTCAGGCTGTAAAATTGAAAATGCTGAGCCCGATGAAAAAGCAAACAAACATTACATAATAGGAAAATATTTTTGTTCTCTTCTCTTAGGAAAACCTCGTTATGCTGAAACTTGGGATTTCCATGTGTCAGCCTCCACTTTCCTGCAGTTTGAGCTGAGCATGGGTTGCAGTAAGCCATTCAGCGATTCTCATGGCATTCACTTGGAGTATTCTTTAAATAACGGGAGAGACTGGCACCTGGTGACTGAAGAGTGTGTTCCTCCAAGCATAGGGTGTCAGCATTACACTGAGAGTTCAATTTACAGATCAGAAAGATTCCAGAACTGGAAGCGAATTACTGTCTACCTTCCACTTGCAACCATGTGAGAATTGTTGTGTTGGCTATCTATCAAAATATAGGCTTTTCTGAACGAATCTGAGCAAATATGCCTCAGCTTGGGAATTTTCTGAATACTTCCTAATAATTAAATATGAAATGTCCCAAAAAATAAATACATCATCCCTATAAACTACACTTTAAAATATTTCAACAGATGTAATATGAGCTGCAAGAGTCTGTGAAAGTATCAAATTTAGCTAAGTGAATTTTTAAGCCTTGCCTATGACCTAACCATGACAAGGGCTATAAATCTATAAGGGATTTTAAAGATGCACCAAATGAAGAGTCATAAATTAATGCAGTCACACATTTCAGAAGAAAAACACTTTAAAAAAAAAAAGGCATTTTGCCATGTGTGCAGATAGGTGTAAATTATCAGAGGGATAGCCGTGTTAGTCTGTATCCACAAAAACAACAAGGAGTCTAGTAGCACCTTCAAGACTAACAGATATATTAGGGCATAAGCTTTCATGGGTAAAAAACCCCATCTCTTCAGAGGCATGAAGTGAAAATTACAGAAACAAGCATAAATATATATTGGCACATGAAGAGAAGGGGGTTACCTTACAAGTGGAGAGCCAGTGCTGAACTACAATTCATTTCCAAACTTAACACCATCAGTTTGGGCTTGAATAGGGACTGGGAGTGGTTGGTTCACTTCAAAAGCAATTTTCCCTCTCTTGGTATAGACATGTCCTCATGAATTATTGGGAGTGTATTATATACACCAGGGATAGGCAACCTATGGCACAGGTGCCAGAGGCGGCATGCCAGCTGATTTTCAGTGGCACTCTCACTGCCTGGGTCTTGGCCACCGGTTCAGGGAGGCTCTGCATTTTAATTTAATTTTAAATGAAGCTTCTTAAACATTTTTAAAACCTTGTTTACTTTACATACAACAATAGTTTATTTATATATTATAGATGTATAGAAAGAGACCTTCTAAAAACATTAAAATGTATTACTGGCACGCGAAACCTTAAATTAGAGCAAATAAATGAAGTCTCGGCACACCACTTCTGAGAGGTTGCCAACCCCTGACATACACACTGACTAAATTGGCCTTCACCAGATAAGCTGCTAGCTGCATTGAAAAGTTATTTGTGTGTATAACAAGCTGCTGAATACTAATGTATTTAATGCTTCCTGTTCAACTTTATTGTGTTAAACAGTGCACACATCTGAACCATAAATCTAAGCAATGAATTCAGCATCATACATGACCCATTGCAAAGTCCTATGTCTACAGTATTGAAAAAAAGAAACTCAGAGAGTTAGACATTGAAGAGAAGTCGACACAATAATCCTAAAATCCTCAATTAGTTTCCACTTAGGCTATACTTGTGTTAGAGTCAGTTAAAATTTTGCCTGAAAAGGACTTCAGGATAGATTCAGTTTCAGCTGGAATACATTTAAGATATTTCTACTGCCTTTCCCAAATGCAAACTAGAATGCTGTTTTTCAAACTGAGTTATGCTTGTTCTGTTTTGCTAGTTCTCCCAGGACACGGTTCAGGTGGATTCAATATGATTACACTCCTGGAGCAGATTCTTGGGCTATTGATAATGTAGTCTTGGCTACAGGATGTCCCTGGATGTGCTCCGGCCATGGAATCTGTGACTCAGGCCACTGTGTGTAAGTAGACAAACCTGACATCATGTGCTGTTTTCATAGTAAAGTTGTATTTTCATTACCCCAGATGGATAATCCCTTTTTCCACCAATATGTTGTCAGGTGTGACAGAGGCTTTGGTGGTCCGTACTGTGTCCCTGTTGCTCCTCTGCCTTCTGTTCTGAAAGATGACTTCAACGGTAACTTGCATCCTGATCTTTGGCCTGAAGTCTACGGTGCCGAGAGGGGAAATCTGAACAGTGACATAATCAAATCTGGAACCACTCTCATTTTTAAAGGGGTTAGATATTATTTAAATTCAAATATTTAATACAATATCAATACTCTTAATAATAGCAAGTATATTTTCTTTGTTTGTTTCCTGCAAATGATTATTTTAATAATTTTAGACAAGAGGCTATTTTTCACTTTTGATCCTATTTTCTGGCTTGAGTTATATTCACTGTGTTCAATTCATTTCCTTTTATGAACATTTAACATATTATTTTTCCAATTATTGCTTTAGCTTCTGCTATCATTTCTAAGAAAACTGAAAGATGAGAATAAAACTCCATGACTGAGATTTTTCCAAGCCAATTATAGGGTTTGGGCATACAACTCCCATAATTGGTTTGGAAAAACTAATGGGAATTGTGTCTAAATCCTCTACTAGTTTTGTAAATCTCATTGCTAATTTTATAAATCTCAACCTGCATGTTTATTTTTGCAAATTTTGTATGATGTGGATTATTTAGCATTGTTTTATATTTAATTATATGATTAACATATATTATTAAATTTCATTTTTAGATAGATAGATGATAGGTAGATAGATAGATAGATAGATAGATAGATAGATAGATAGATAGAGTAAAAAATCAAATGTCTAAAAATACAGTGTACTTTCCAAATCTTGCACTTCCTTTATAACCTTAAGATATGTCTTTGTTCACACAAGCACTCTAGTTTTTAGCTGACATGCAAGCCATTTTCAGTTAGAGTGCAAATCCACAGCTATATTGTCACTCCATTAGTTCAGTACTTCTCAAAAATAAAGTGTAAATATTAATTTAGGTGTAATCAATGAAATCTTTAACAATATTTCTTTGCACAACTTCTATTCCATTCCAGTTAAGCAACTTCAAATAATCAAAATCACACTAAGAATATTAACTGTCCTAAACCTGGATTGATCCTTCTTGAAGAAATACCTGAAGAAGGAAGCCCTGAAAGAGAGTAAAACTCTGTGAGAAACCCAATGCAGAGGCTGGGTTTTCAAAATGCCTGCTGAATTACAGTGGTTCTGCCCCCAGATCCATGCAAAGTCAGGGCCATCCACTTAGGGCTTGTCTACATGAACAATCGTTCATAGCAAGCTGGGATGTGAATCTACTTCAAATTAGTCTGCCGCGGACTAACTATCCAGGTAGATCCTGCTGACACACATTAACAGTACGTTAATGTGCTTTGATCTAGTCCCATTTTAAAAAGATTGTGTAACAATATTTATCTCCTTTGTAAAGCACTTTGGGATTTATATAAAACCTTAGTGGTGGTGACAGTGTTGTTGTTAATGCCCATATTCCCACAAAGCTCCAGAAAATAGTCAGAGCTGAGTATTATAGCAGTTGAACAGAAAGACCTAAAAGAGAGTATGGATTCAAATTAGAACGGGTGCAGAGAAAGGCTACCAGGATGATCAGGAGACCCTAACTTATGAGTAGAGGCTAAAAAAGCTTAGATTGTTTAAGCTTACGATTCAAAGGCTGAGCATGAATATGATTCCTCTCTATAAATGCATCAGGGAGGCATTAGGGTCTGTAGGTGGAAAAGAGCTATTGAAACTAAAGTACAATTTTGGCACAAGAACAAATGAATATAAAATGGCCATGAATAAATTTAGGCTGAAAATTAGAAGAACCACCGGAGGAATGAGATTCTGGAACAGCGTTCCAGTAGGAGTAGTGGGGATAAGCAACCTAAAATAGAGCTTAATAAATTTATGAATGGGATGATATGATGGGTTTGCCTGCAATAGGAAACTGGATCTGATGACCAAGGAGGCCCTTTCCAGACCTGTGTGCTATGGATTCAAGGATGTAACAATCTGATTTTATGCCTTATCACCAGTACAAGCATCCTTTGGCAAAACTTGAGGGTGTGATTAAAAATTCAATTGCTTGTTTTTCGGTTTCTGCAGCCACCTGTCTCCCACCATTCTGGACACCTGGGCTGCTCTCTTCTCTCTGCAGCTCACAGAGGCAGAGTTTTATTGCTGCATGGTCTGGCCAAACTCCCTCTGCTCCTGCCTGGTGACAGACTCTGTGCTTCTGCAGCAGCAGACAGTGGTGGTTCTTTTGCTCCCACTCTCCCTTCTCCTATTTTAACTTTTCTGTCTAGTGTTTTGGGCAGTGGGGAGCAGCACTCCCCCTCCTCTCTGGGTCTGTTAACCCTTGGAGGCTTAACCCTTCCTGATCCTCCCCTGCAGCATCTCCCTGCCAGCTCCTCTGTCCCTTACAGGCATGGCAGAGCAGCCAAGAAAGCACCAGGTCAAATCCAGGTGGTGCTCTCTATGAGGCAGCCTTGCCAGACTCAGCAGATGGTGAGCTGTGCCAAGCCTGCACCCAACCCTTTGTCCCTAACTCTGTTAGATTCTGAATTGGGTCCCCTACCCACAGAGGCAGCCACGACTCCAGATGGGAAAAATGGACTGGGAACCCCAGTGCAGAGCAGGGAGAGGCTCGAAAAGCAAGGAGGGCCCTGACCACTCACAGGATAAGTCCCTGGGGACCCATGCAGAACAAAGAGGGGAGGCTTGCAGGGCCACAAACTCCCCCTTCCCCCACCCTTACCTCCAAGTCTTAAAATGGGTCCTGAGTGCCCTGAGGAAAGAAGCAGGGTTTGTAATCAGCCTCTCAGCAGGGAGGGCTCTGACAATGAGTTCCCCCTCCCCATGCCAGGGGATGTGAGACAGGCCTCTCAAGAGGGCTCTAGGTCGTAAGAAAGGCAAGCCACAAAAGACATCACCTAAGCCACAGCAGAGCTCCTACATTCCCAAAGCACACTGAAAAGGTTAAAAAAAAAAACCTAAAAAAGCTAAGAAGGGGAAAGAAAAGGCACCAAAAAACAGAAGCTAAGAATCATCTGACTCCTCTTTCTCCTCCTCCTTCCCTTCCCCCTCTGAGGAAGGTGAGCTGTCTGGTTGTGAAACGTGAGCCTGCTCTTGAGAGTAAACCTCAGAGTAAATTTCTCCTCTCAAAATCCTTCTTACTCACTTTAAGCAGGTTGTAGGGTGACCAGATGTCCTGATTTTATAGGGACAGCCCCGATTTTTGGGTCTTTTTCTTATATAGGCTCCTATTACCCCCCACACCCTGTCCCGATTTTTCACGTTTGCTGTCTGGTCACTGTAACAGGGTGCTGGCTCAGAGGATCAAGCCAGGCCCCTATTAGCCAGAACCCAGGGAGAAGAAGGCACTAGCTGGAACTGGCTGGGAGTCCACGCCCTAATTCACTGAGGGAGACACCTGCAGGCCTGAGTAGCCAGCCTGTTATAAAGGCTGGCAGGAAGGAAGCAGGGAGAGACCAGAGGGGGAAGAGACCAGAGAGACAGGAAGGGGAAGAGTGTGGGGCTCTAGATCCCAGTTAGCCAAGAAAATAGAAGTCTCTCTGAGCCCTGATCTGTAGATATCTGTATATATCTGTAAATAGTAGGTGGTGGGGACGGACACAAGCAATAAAGGACACAGGTGCTACACTTAAAGTGGTCTCCAGGAGTTTTTGTGTAGGGGACGGGCAAGGGCCCGGTTACAGTCACCCTAGCAGGTTGTATGCTCAGCCAAATTTACATGATCCCTCCTTTTTGGAGAAAAGTTGGTTATGGTGATGGCTGACAGTGCAGCAAATCCAAACTGTCTCTCCTTTCACCACTAACTGCCCTCAGGAGGTGATATCGACCAGCCTTTACAGTCAGAGGTGCTTCTTTAACTCCTCATCCTCACAGAGGTAGCAGCAAAGAGACAATAGATTCCCCAGTAGAAAACAATGGATTCGAAGTCTCGGGGGAGGAGTGGAAGTCCAAATGGAGCTCTACTGCCTCTGCCAAAATCCACTTTATGACAAAGATCACATAAGCCTCCATCCAGAGTTGAAGTTAGGGAGCAGGATTTTACATTTCATAGAGAGGAATGGGTTGCATCAACTACAGACAAGGGTGTCAGGGAAATAGTAAGCCAGGGATACTACATGGAGCTGTGGGCTCCACCCATTCCATTCTTCCTCCAGTCACCCAGCTCCCATGATCCCAGAAAATACAATCTGATCCAGAACAAAATATCTTATCTTCTGGATATGGGAGTGAAAGAGAGAAGAAAGAAGAAGAAAGGTTATCTGGGTTCTGCTCCATCATCTTCATTGTACAGAAGTATGTGTATCTGAGGCATTCTTAACCTCAAAAGGATTGACAACTGAATGAAGAAAATGAAGGTTTGGATGTAGACCGTGGCCTCTACAGTTACAGTTCTTGATTTCAGTAGTTCTAGTGGACACATTTCCATATCCTCTTCACACAGTGCCATTGCAAATGTCTGAGGTTCCCCTACATCAGGAAACATTACCAGTAACAAACATTCCCATTTAGCTTGTCTTCAGCCCCCAGAGTTGTTACAAGGATGGTGGTATTGATAATAGCTGGACTCAGATCGCAGGGAACTGACCAGTAACCCTGTCTGGATGACATCGTGATCAGAACTCCATCACAGACAGCAGCAGATAGGGACACATTTTGGACACTGAATCACCTTCAGGAGCAGGGCTTCATCATCAGTGCCAAGAAAGTTCCCTGGTTACATCCAGGAATTTATTTTCTTGTTCCAGAGCCACAGGAGGCCCACGCTAGTACTATGCCTCCAACTCTCAGGACTTCTGTGCCAGGATAGGAATCACTTCTTGGGCACAGTCACACATCAGATGTCTTCAAGCCTTCATCGTGGAGTTGTGGGACCACACCCTGTAACACATCAAACATCAAGGACAGGTTCTGATGATGTTCAACTCCTTATACTGGTAATCAGTTCAAGACAGCGTCCGCAAAGGCAAACCCATCTCCCTTCCAGATCCTTTAGTCCTCACAATCAACGCTCGCTTAGAGACCCAAGCAGCTCAGGACCTGGGGAGCCAGGAGGAAAAGGCTCACAGGATAAACCATCTAGAGCTGAAAGTTGTCAAGATAGCTCTGCAAAGGTTCCAGCCTACCCTAAAAGGGATCCGTGCCCTGTTTCAATCAGACAATACGACTATGGTTGCATATTTAAACAACCCTGAATTCAGCACTATATGCAGAAGCAATCGAAATAATGAGGTGGGCAGAACAAAGCCTCTTTTCCCTGAGAGCGATTCACATCAGAGGAGACCTGAACCAACAGGCAGACTGGCTCAGCAGGCACAGAGTCAAAAACTCTGAGTGGTGCCTGAATCAGTCGGTTTTGGATCTCATCGTTCAGACTGTCAACCTCTCTCGAACCAGCCTGTTCTCAGATTGTACAAACACAAGGATACTTCACAATGGAGGCAAACCCCAGGTCCATGGGGACAGATGCATTATCACACAGCTAGCTACAGGGCCTACTCTATGCATTTCCACCCTTTGGATTACTGGGGAAGGTGGTCCAGAAAATAAAGAGAGATCAGGCAATGGTAAATACTGATAACTACTCACTGACCAAGGAGACCTTGGGTCTCAGACCTATTAGAGCCCCAACTCCAGCTTCCATGGAGACCAGACATCCTCTCGCAAGGTCCTCTTCTTCATCAAGACCCAAAATGATTTCAACAGCCTGCTGATTGAGAGGGAAGCTCTGGAAAGTCTTGATCTATCTCCCAGAGTTATTAAAACATTGCTTTCGCCCAGGAGAGCACTAAAAACATACTCCTCTCTTTGGCCCAGATTCAACAACTGGTGCCATAGTACAGTGCAAATCCCAGAAATTCAGGAATTGCAACCATTCTGGACTTCTGGACCTTCCAAGGTCTTCAGCCCAGTACCATTGTGTGTCAGGTGTCTGCTTTTATTAGTGCGCTATTCACAGGGTCCTCCAGCTTCCTAGCAGACAATCCACAGCTAACCAGGCACCTTCAATCAGTTTGGTTAGCCGGACCGGTTGTCAGGCCGCTCTTCCAAAAATTGGACCTTCCTGTAGTTTTGTGGCCCATGGCTGTCCATGCCTTCAAGCCTCTAACTTCAGTATTGGCCTTTTATTTATGCATTAAGACTTGTTTCTTAATAGCTGTCAGTTCCGCCAGGAAAGTATCAGAACTGGCAGCCTTATCAATACAGGAAAATTACTGCATGTTACATGAAAACAAAGTGATATTCAGGGCCTTTCTTCCTAAAGCAAATTCCTCCTTGCACACTTGCAAAGAGGTTGTTCTTCCTTTGTTCTGTCCAAAATGACAAAAGCCAACTAAAAAGATGTGGCACCTATGTCAAGAGAATGTTGAAAATCTTTCTCAAGCGTACAGAATACACAAGAAGATTGGACTTTCTATTCATGTCCTTCCACCCCAATGCCAGGGACTCAGAACTTCCAAGTCTTCCATCATAAAGTGGATTAGACTGCGTAATGTGGAAGCCTACAGATCATCAGAGGTTCCTGTCCCAGAAGGGTTCAAGGTGCACTCCACAACATCCTTAACAACCTCATGGGTGGAACAAACAAGTGCATCCACTTCAGAAATTTGCAAAGAGTTCATTGGTCTACAGCTAACAACTTCATTAAGCACTGCAAGATGGAACTTCTGTTTTCTGGAGAGGCCTCCTTTGCTGCGGAGGTGCTTCAGAAATTATATGGACTTTTGAGAGAGCTCGCAAAAAGTGGGGTACTTCTTTCCTATGAAACTTGTTTCATAACCCACCCTGCATCTGTTCACTACTCACTACTTCCCAGACATTGAGAATTGTGGGAGATGCTGGGTTGCAGAATGGAAAATTTCTTGGTGTTAATTTCCTTTCTGCTAGCAACATCTCCTATAATTTGACCCACCTTGAATGGCTTAAGAATCAAGGGTCAGATATTAAATGGACTCATTACCATACAACCCTCTTCCTTGATCTAATATACATAATCATTTCATTATCTCTGGAATATATGGTGTTAATGATGTTATGCAAGTTTTACAACTTTGGAATAACTCATCTGATAGCAAGTAAGAGCCGGGTGGTGTGACCAGATCATGCAGTACCAAAAGTCTGATTTGCCTACGTGAGCTGCAGAGAAAGGCAAGCAGCCCAGACATCCAGAACTGTGGGTGACAGTGCTACCAGAAAGGAAGTTATCAGTAAGAATTTGTCCGTTGTCTCTCTATTTCTGTTTTTTCCGGCATTCTTACCTCCATGCATCTCTAACTCTATCTATCACAACAAATATTGCATAGTGATTTCATGAGTTTTTGTGAAATATTAGGATCATCATTGATCCATGCTATGTAATTCTTCTCACATTGTGCTGTATAAAATGAGATCATATTAGAATATGCTACTATGAAATGGAAAGTTCAAGGTCAGTGTAAACTCTATTTCAAATATTCATAAAACAGCTACAATAATGCAGATTGAATAATGAAGCTTACTGTCAAGGGTTAGGTATTTCTATAAAAGTATATATAAATTCTGGAAATTTTGTGTTATCAGTTCTGTTTCTTGATTTTTAAATAAGTCTTTAGAGTACTTATTTAAGCTTATGTAGCAAGACTGAAATATAGGTACACTAATGTAACATATGGGAAACTGTAATTTTCTGCGTATGTTCTGTATTTACAGGAAGGGCTGAGAATGCTTGTTTCAAGAGATCTAGATTGTACAAATACTATATACATCCAGTTTTCATTTAAATTTATAGCAAAAGGTAGGTTCACTCTTTATTTCAGTTGTCTTCGTTGTTTTCATTGTTTTCAGCTTTAATCACATATTATAACATTACAGAGCACTATGTGGGTCTAAATTTACAAAATTAATAAAAGTGGCCATTAGTTAATGCTAAGTAACATTGAAACTTTTATGGGATTTTTTATCATGATCATCTTAATACCAAATAGGTTCACCATACTTATTCTAACTCAGAAGAAACATCAAACTAATTATAGGTGTGTTGTTATCATTACTCTTGTAAAAGCTATTATCCCTTCTGTTCCTGCTTTCTTTATCTAGAGGTTTATAGCTTGGCCTTCAAATGAAATCCACGCTCTAGTTCATTATGTCATACTCAGTCTCAACCTAGAGAATTGTGTTGCCTAGAAACATGCCATTTCTGAGTATTCTCTACATGCATAAAAGAAAAAATATAATTTAAAGATTTTTGGAATTTCATAGGTCAAAATAATAAAATTTAATAATAAGAAGATATGACCATTGCCAAGCTGCTAGCAGAGGGGTGGAGGAGGAAGAAAGGGAGCAGGGCGGAGAGAGAGAAGTGGGGTGGCCAGGGCTTCCTCCAGCCAGCTTCCTTCCAAATCATGGGAATAAATGGTCAATTTTCACAACAGAGAGAGGTAAATAGCAGGATCCTCAATTATCTGTACTGGGATCTGTGCTGTTCAACATATTCATAAATGATCTGGAAAAAGCAGTAAACAACGAGGTGGCATAGTCAGCAGATGATTCAAATATATACAAGATAGTTAAGTACAAAGCAGACTTCGAAGAGTTACAAAGGTATCCTCACAAACCTGGGTGACTGGGCAACAAAATGGCAGATGAAATTCAGTGTTGATAGATGCAAAGTAGTGCACATTTGAAAACATAATCCAGCTATGCATACAAAATGGTGAGGTCTAAATTTACAGTTACCGCTCAAGAAAGATAGCTTGGAGTCATCATGGATTCTTCTCTGACAACATCTGCTCAATGTGCAGCAGCAGCCAAAAAGCTAACACAGTGTTAGGAACCATTAGGAAAGGGCTAGATAATAAGAAAGAAAATATCATAATAGCACTATATAAATCCAAAGTATGCCCACACCTTGGTTACTGCACATAGTTCTGGTCATGTCATCGCAAAAAACATTAGAATTGGAAAAAGTACAGAGAAGGGCAACAAAAATGATTAGGGGTATGGAACAGCCTCCATGTGAGGAAATACTTAAAAGATTGGAACTGTTCAACTTGGAAAAGAGATGACTGAGGAGAGAAATGACAGAGATCATGAATGGCATGAAAAAGTGAATAAGGAAATGTTATTTACCCCTTTATATAACATAGGAACCAGAAGTCTCCCAATGAAATTCACAGGCAGCTGGTTTTGAACAAACATAAGAAAGTACTTCTTCACACAATGCACAGTCAACCTGGGGAACTCATTGCCAGGGGATGTTGTGAAGGCCAAAACTATTACTTGGTTCAAAAAAGGATTAGATAAGTTCCTAAAGGATAGATCCATCAATGGCTATTAACCGAGATGGTCAGGGATACAGCCTGATGTTCTGGGTGTCCCTAAAGCTCTGACTGCCAGAAGCTGAAGCTGGAGTATAGGGGGAGGATCACTCAATAAATTTCCCTGTTCTGTTCACTACCTCTGAAACATCTGGTACTGGCCACTGTTAGGAGAAAGGATACTAGGCTAGTTGAGCCATTGTTCTGACCCATTATGGCTCTTCTTATGTTCTTATGAAGGAAGGATGATCTTGTGTTTAAGGGTCAGGTCTGGTAGTCAAGAGACTTAAGTTTTACTATTGGTTCAGCCAGAGAATTCCTGGCCTAAATTGAAAGTGCAAAGCATTATTATTTATTCATTAAAACTTATAAGTAAATACCTATTAATCATTCAATCAGTAAAACAACTTACATGAATAAAGTTGCTGACATCAGTGCTTGTAGGATTAGCTTGTAAATTCTTGAGGATGAGGACTGTCTGCCCAATAGGCATGGATGCTGTGGGTACTACTGTAACACAGGTGATAACACTAATAATTTGTGGTACTCTGATACTCTGAGATACTATGATACTGTATTGATATAATTTGTGATACTATACACAAATACTGATTTTTTGAAAAATGGTTATTTGTAGGAAAGGAAATGGTTTGCCTGAAATAAAAAATGATAATGCTGAGATTGCTTTGGGTCTAAATAAATTAACTATTATTATGTATATCATTAATATTCATGCAAATGTAACCCTTATATCAGTAGCTTTTTCCAGAGTCCCATCCAGGTGAATGCTCAGGAGGATGCATACGTTCAGTATGTGTATTGCCTGCCAACAGTTAAAGTTGTTATAAAAAAAACAGTGATGCATAGTGTAAAAATCTGTAATAAAAGTACAAGTAGCCTAATTACATTTAAATATGAATATATGTTTATAAAGTAGTGTTCCTTGCAAATCAGATTATAATGAACATAAATGTATTCACTTTGCTGTAGGTACCCCAGAGAGGTCTCATTCCATTCTGCTACAATACTCCATCAATGGTGGCATTACTTGGCATCTAATAGATGAGTTTTACTTCACTCAAACTACTGATGTTCTCTTCATTAACGTTCCACTACCATACACTGCGCAAACCAATTCTACACGTTTCAGGCTCTGGCAACCTTATAACAATGGTAAAGATGATAAACACATTATTCCGAATACATGCTTACATAGTTATTTCTGAATTTGTTTTGGCTAAATAATAATCAGGACTTTGAATCTTGTACAGTATTCTGTTGTAATTATATACAGGATGTTTGAAACTCAAATTTCAAGTTTTTTGGACTTGATTTGCTAGATATTACAATACTATTATATTTGCAATTTTTATGCATGCAGTTTCCATAATACTGGTGGATGTTTTAATATAAAAGTGTGTAATTTAATATCACTGGGACTAGTTGCATAAAATTAGCAGGATTTGGTCCTTAGGGGAGTTTATAAATGTAATCTATAAAATTAAATTTGTTAAGGTCTGTCTCAGTATTCTTAATGGGCCTGATTGTCATTGACACTAAGCACCCTTTACATGACTCTGACTGTGTAGACAGGATCATTGGTGTAAATGAGAATAAGGGCCAATATGCCCTACAAGGCATTAAAAGCAGAATAAGAAAATTATACTGCATGCATAATCTGCTAGTTAAAATAGAAAGGTGAACTTCAAAGCAGTATATAAATCCAAACGGATGTTGTCTGTTCCTACTGAGTTTAGGATATACATCTGATGAAGAAGAAATATCTTAATGACTCCACAAAGGATTCATAGTGTGATGTCGACATCAAAGTACTGAAGAATTCTAGTGATAATTTAAACAGAATCATACAACAATTGTTTTATTTCCGGTGGTTGTGGTCTTGTTTATATACTTGGCTTTTTGAAGTTTCTAGCTCACCATTGGTTGGTTTAACTATCTAAAAGCCAATTCAAACCCGGTCCTAATAATCCTCCCCCAGTTCATCTTTCTGGTGGACTTCCCACAAATGTTTAATGACATCCTCCCTTTCAGACAGTATCCTTAAATAGGAAACATCCTAGAGAGAAGGGTCTGCAGCCTCCTCTCTGATAACATCAATCTCACTTTGTGGATTATCTAGAAAGAGGCAATTATGCAGAAGAGCCATCCTACCCTGCTCAAAAGCATGGAAATGTATACAGCAAGCAACAAGAAAGCAGGCCATACTTCCAGGATGGGGGACTCTATCCTGGGAAGCAGTGACTGAAAAAGATTTGGGGGTCATGATGGATTATCACTTGAACACGAGCTTCCAGTGCAACATGATGACTTAAAGGCTAATTCAGTCCTTGGATGCATAAACAGTGGAATTTCAAGTAGAAATAGAGATATTATTATTCCTCTGTATTTGCCACTGGTGTGACTGATGCTGGAATACTGTGTTCTGTTGTGCAGTCCATGGTTCAGGAAAGATGCTGATAAATTGGAGAGGGTTCAGAAAAGAGCACGAGAATGATTAGATTAGAAAACATGCCTTAAAATAACAGTGGCAAAAATAACAAAGAGAAGGTTAAGAGGTGACTTGATTATATCCGTAAGTACCTGCACTGGGAACAAATATTTAATAATGGACTCTTCAATCTAGCAGAGAAAGCTATAACACAATCCAACAGCTGGAAGCTGAAGCTGGACAAATTCAGACTGGAAATAAGGCATAATTTTTGAACTGTGAGAGTAATTAACCAGTGGAACAATTTATTACAGTTGTGGTGTTTTAAATCAAGATTGGGTGTTTTTTGTAAAAGATATGCTCTAGGAATTCTTTTAGGGAAGTTCTGTGGTCTGTGTTATACGGGAGGTCAGAGTAGATCAGGAGGGCAAACTTTTTGGCCTGACGGCCATTTCGGGATTCCAAA
>ML677341.1:18191092-18292402 GCA_007922305.1 Dermatemys mawii | reverse complement strand
AGTGCAGTGAGCTGATGCTGCGGGGGAGGGGGACAGCAGGGAAGGGGCTGGGAGCTAGCCTCCCCGGCCGGGAGCTCAGGGGCTGGGCAGGATCGTCACACAGGCCAAATGTGGCCCACGGGCCGTCGTTTGCTCACCTCTGGAATAGATGATCACAATGATACCCTCTAATCTTGGAATCTAAAAATCTATTACTCATAATTAAGGCTTTGGGTCTTTCACGGAGTCACAGAAGTCATGGATTCCAATGACTTTCTGGAACCTCCGTGACTTCTGCAGTTGCAGCGTTGGTGCAGCTGACCAGGCCTGTCCAAGCAGCTACAGTGGCCCTGGGGCCAGCCAGACCAGCTACTGCTCCAGCAGCCCCAGGGAGCTGGTTTCAGCCACTGCCTGGAGTAGCAGTCTGGGAGCAGTAGTGGCGCCCCCGGCTACCTCTCTCCGCCCCACCCCCAGCAGCAGTGGCGGCAGCCCCCAGCCCTCCCTCCACTCCCTCCCCCAGCAGCAGCGGCTGCGGGGCCCTGGGCCGCCCCAACCCGGAAGATCAGCAGCAACAGCGGGACCTAGAGTCACCCCTTGCCAGGAGCAGCAGCGGTGGTGGCGGGGCCTTGGGACAGCAGTGAGGGACAGGGACAGCAGTGGGGCCCCAGGCATCCCCCTCAGAAGCAGTAGCGGGACCCCTTGCTGCCCCCTCCCAGGAGCAGCAGCAACCACCAGAGCACTCCCGCCCCAGAGCAGCAGCGTCCACTAGAATGCCCCCCTTTCTGCAGCATCTAAGATTTAGTTAGGGGTATTTTTAGTAAATTGCCCGTGACCTGTCCATGACTTTTACTAAAAATATCCATGAATAAATCGTAGCCTTAATCATAACTTCTGTGACATATCTGAGTTCCACCACTTATTTGAGAGCCTGGAAACTGCCACCAAAGTTTTCTTTCTCTCAAATGTGTGTTTATCCCACTAGGACTGAAGAGCTCTAAATTGGCCCAGGGAGATTATTCAGTTCAAATCACATGTGACCCGTGCACAAATTATACAGTTTAATCATCAGTTTTGATTTTTTTTGGACAATTAGCTCAATGAATTTTTTATTATATCGTACTTTGCAAAGTAAAGATGACTTTACAGAAAGATATTTGCAAAACCTTTTTTCCACTTCAGTCAGTCATCACTTTTGTGCAGGTTTCTTGTTTTGAAAGAACACTCTGTGCTTAGGGGCAGATAGGGCTGGATCGTGGTGCCATGCACCCTGATGAGTCCTTTATCATGCAGATGGCCCAGTGAAGTCAGTAGCACAGACTACTGATGAAAGCAGCTGTTCACCAATGCAGTGAGACTTTTGCATTCCAGCCCATAGTTATTTGTTCTCACTCTCTTCTTTAAGAGTGAACACAATACATTCTCTCTTTCTCCTCTAGGCAAGAAAGAAGAAATTTGGATTATAGATGACTTCATTATTGATGGAAACAACCTAAAGAATTCCGTTATACTTCTGGATACATTTGACTTTGGGCCTAAAGAGGATAACTGGCTTTTCTACCCTGGTGGTAATATTGGGCTTTATTGTCCGTATTCATCAAAGGGAGCCCCGTACGTATTAAAATAACCCACCTCTCAGCAATAAATTGGAAATAAATAGCCATCAAATAAACCAGACCTAAAATACCTCTTTCCTTCTTGTGGTAGGGAGGAAGATTCTGCTATGGTATTTGTTTCAAATGAAGTTGGAGAACATTCCATTACAACAAGAGAATTGAATGTGAATGAGAACACCATAATCCAATTTGAGGTACTTATCCCCACAATGTAACCTTTCTGTTTTCTTACATGGAGCATTTTAATCTTTCTTGATCTCATTTTCATATTTTGTTTCCTCTCTGGTGTTTGCCCAAATATAGAGATCTGTATAATTTCCCATAACTGTAAACTGTTTTATATGAGTTAGCAGCTGTTAGCCATTCTTGTTGTGAGTGTAGCTAGCAGGTTTTTATCATATAGCTATGGAAAATTTCTCTCGCCAATTTTTCTCTGTTTTCTTGCAATTCTTTTAACTGCTTCTACATATATATTTATACTAAGTGGTATAAATCAGTGGTGAGCAACCTGCAGCCCACAGGCAGCATGCGGCCCATCAGGGTAGTATGCTGGTGGGCCACCAGACAGTTTGGTTACATTAACCGTCTGCAGGCACGGCCACCAGCAGCTCCCAGTGGCCATGGTTCAGCATTCCTGGCCAATGGGAGCTGAAGGAAGCTATGTAATACAGTATAATACGTATATAGCATTTAGTGAAGTCATAGCACATTCCATCGTTAAACAACAAATGATTTTGGCTTATAAACTGTTGCTGAAACCATACTTAGAGTATTCTAATAAAATTAGATTTGGTAGTGTACTAATGCACGTTTCAATTTGTCATGCAAGCAATTAATAAAATATAGAACACAAATTGTTTTCTGTTTTAAAAAATTGATTGAAAGCCTACACGACAAAAAAATGAGTTCACATTAAGATACTGCAAGTCTTCAGAGTGTTAACCTCAAAAGATCTACATGCATAATTTGGATTGGAACAGGCATTGTATGAAAACAGTTAAATGACTTTAGCTGAGGTTTTTGAGGGCATGAGTATAAATGAAGCTATTATACATCATGCAGTGAAGTTTCAGTATGTGGCTCAAGCATACAAGAACTAGATCTGGTCAAGCATCTCTCTTAATTTCCGGATGGGTAGATTCTCTAACAAGGCTCCCTTAACAAGGCTCATGTGCAGTGTGGAGTAATAAGGGAAACTTTATATATGGTGTGTTTTCAACATTTATACAGAGCGCAGTATCTCACTGGCTTTCAGAAATAATTTGTTTTAAGTTAAGGATCAGTATATTAGAAATAAAACTACTATCCCTTAAAAGATATGTGGAAACAAAGTTTTTAAATGGTTTTCATCTATTCTTATTATTTTGTCTGTAAAGTGATTTTTTACTTAAGAGATGGTGATTTTTACAATATGATACGATAAAGTGATTTTTTTTACTTATGATATGTAAATACAACACAGCTTCTGGGTACTCTTCTGGCTCTGTCAATCTGTTTTTTCATGCCTCCAGCTTCCATCCAGGACACACCACTCGATCCATTATCTACAGCCAAGCTCTGAGATACAACCACATTTGCTCCAACCCCTCAGACAGAGACAAACACCTATAAGGTCTCTACCAAGCATTCTTAAAACTACAATACCCAGCTGGGGAAGTGAAAAAACAGATTGACAGAGCCAGACGAGTACGCAGAAGCCACCTACTATAGGACAGGCCCAACAAAGAAAAAAACAGAACACTATTAGCCATTACCTTCAGCCCCCAACTTAAACCTCTCCAACACATCATCAAAGACCTACAACCTATCCTGAAAGATGATCCCTCACTCTCACAGATCTTGGGAGACAGACCAGTCCTTGCTTACAGACACCCGCCCCCCCAACCTGAAACAAATACTCACCAGCAACCACACACCACACAACAAAAACACTAACCCAGGTACCTATCCTTGTAACAAAGCCTGATACCAACTCTGTCCTCATATCCATTCAACTGACACCATCATAGGACATAATCACATCAGCCACACCGTCAGAGACTCATTCACCAGCACATCGACCAATGTGATATATGCCATCATGTGCCAGCAATGCCCTTCTGCTATGTACATTGGCCAAACCAGCCAGTCTCTACACAAAAGAATAAATGGACACAAATCTGACATCAGGAATCATAACATTCAAAAACCAGTAGGAGAACACTTCAACCTTCCTGGCCATTCCATTAAAGATTTGAAGGTGTTAATTTTAAAACAAAAAACTTCCAAAACAGACTCCAACGAGAAACTGAGGAACTGGAATTAATTTTCAAATTGGACACTATAAACCAAGGGCTAAACAGGGATTGTGAATGGTTTTCTCATTACACTAATTGATTGCATTTCCCTAGTTAATTTACCTTCAATAATTCTTATCTCCTGTCAGACACAGAGATCCACTTCAAAAGGTGTTTTTTTTCTCCTTCTGATAATGGCCCTGTGACGGTGCTGTTCCTGGTGTGACCCACTGAGAGTGTCAGATCAGGACAAATTGCTTCCAAAAGGGGCAATTACAGCCCAAAGCTGGGGTTTCTCTACCCTAAAGGCAAACCAAACCAGCCCAACAGAAAAGACTTTGGTTTCACCCCACTGGCTAGCCACAAGTCACACAAGCAATTCCCTTAGACAGTCCAGCTTCCCAGTATCACCACCAGCAGCCAGCTGTCCAGGGGACCAATGGTTATGAAAACCAATGCCCCAAATAAAGAAAATGGTTCTCCCCAATTCCAAAGAATCAAGCCCCAGACCCAGGTCAATATACAAATCAGATCTTGCCCACAAATCACGCTGTAGCCAATCCTTTAGAATCTAAAATCTAAAGGTTTATTATACAAAGAAAAAGATATAGGTGAGGGTTAGAAATGGTTAAAGAAAATCAAATACATGCAGTAATGGCTTGCATCAGTTGTAGAATAACTGCAGGTTCAAATCAGAGTCTCTGGAATACATTCCCAGGAGGAATGGGTCATCAATCCTTTGGCCAGACCGCCCCTTTGCAGCAAAGTCCCATCCAGAAGTAGGAGCCAGGCTGGAGGCTGGAGACTGGAGATCAAAGACGAAATGGGGATGGGATACCACCCTTTTATATCCTTCCCAGGTGCAGGAATGTTCTTTGTCCTTCGCTGTGGAAACTTACAGCAAAATGGAGTTTGAGTCACTTGGGCAACTCCTGCCCCCCTTGCTAAGACACAGGATGTGTCTGCCTTCTCTTAATGGGTCCATTGTATAGCTGATAGTCCTTAATGGGCCATCAAGCATGGCGAGCAACACTTAACACCAAGGGCTCTGAAATGTCCCCAACAGCTTAGCACAATATTTGGAAAGACAGACAGTACAGAGTCAATATTCATAACTTTAACTACAAAATTGATATACACATACAGATAGCATACTCATAATCAGCAGACCATAACCTGATCGTAGACACCTTATATGACCCCCTTTATCTAAGACTTGGTGCCCCTACAGGACCTTCGTTGCACCAATGATCTATATGGTCCCAGATAATTTCAGTAACGTGACAGGCCCATCCAACTTAAATAGTCTCTTAGAATTGGTATGCCAATGTACAACTTTTTTTTTTTTTTTTGCTTTCTGTGTATATAAATACATCTTACTTCTGTTCCATTCTATGCATCCGATGAAGTGAGCTATAGCCCATGAAAGCTTATGCTGAAATAAACTAGTTAGTCTCTAAGGTGCCTCAAATCTTCCTCATCTTATTTACAATATCTTAGAACATCGTACAGCCTGCAAAGTGCCCCATGCTCTAGGAGGGATTATGTCTCCCTGAGATGAAATCCCTCCTTGAGCTCCCTCTGGACAGTGAAGCCCTGCACCACACAAAGTGCAGGTCAGAAGCTAAATGCCACATTTTGGCTCTGTGTAGTCTTGGTGATTGTATTTTTCTACTCTAGATCAATATTGGATGCACCACTGATAGCTCCTCTGCAGACCCAGTGAAACTTGAATTCTCACGAGATCTAGGGGCAACCTGGCACCTGCTTCTTCCACTGTGCTACAGTAGTAGCAGCTACCTGAGCTCCTTATGCTCCACTGAGCATCATCCAAGCAGCACTTACTATGCTGGTACAGCTCAGGGCTGGAGAAGAGAGGTCATCCACTTTGGAAAACTGCACCTGTGTGGGTAAGTGTCTGGCTTCTAGTTCTAGTAAGGGTTTTTTTGTCTTTGAATTTGCTTTATTGAAACTGTAACCATCTTATAGAAGAAATGGAAATGTTATGTCTCACCCTCAGTCACAGTTCTTTCCCTAATTCACCCTTTTCTCCAAGGGGAAAGTAAAGGGTGCCAGCCCTTCATCTGCCACAGATTACTTCTGCCACTCTCCTGGTTCAGATCTCATGGTTGGTGTGTTGCACAGGGAGCGAAGCTTCCATTATAGCTGCTGCCTGCCCTTCTCTGCCCACTTGTGCAATGTTGGGTGAGGGAAGGAGCACCCGTGTGAAGCCTACATCCCTCCTGTTACTCCTGGGGGGACTTTGTGCCAAAAAGTTAAAAATCCTCCGCACCATTTTTTAAAATTCTGCGTATTTTATTTGTCAAAATAACTCAATGTAATCATGCCATTTTCAATTATTTTGGCAATTAATTTCAAAATATCGGTGACCAAGTACATCTGTAACAATACAGACAACAAACAAATTTCCCCAAGGAATAGGGAATTAAAGAAACCCCTATGACAACCCACTTCCTGTTTCTCTGTTATGCTTTTGTTGGGTACTTCTGTCTGGGTATGTTACATGCCAGCTGGGCACATCTCGGAGAAAAACTATGCTCCTCCGGTCTGAGACCCCTACTTCTTTCCTCCCTCCAGCCCAGACATCCACACTCCCTACCCCCCAGAACCCAGGAATCCAGAAAAAGAAACAGACTGATGCTGGGTCCTGGGCTTGTACAGAGTTTCCAGCACTTCATATTGCCTTCTTCCTTGAGGCAGAACTGGGAATCACAGCTGCCTGGAATCCTCCAGGTCCCACTCCCTCCTCCTGGCAGTGTCCTGTATTTTCCAGCTGTAGAGATGGGCTACCAATTCAGCAGGGAAAATGAAATTCTGCTCAGAACATTAATACTGCACAAATTCTGCATTGTGCAGTGGTGCAGAATTTCCCCAGGAGTATCCTGTTCACAAACCATCAATCCACATAGCTCATGCTGGGGGTAGGAATTTTACAATCTCAATCACCTTCATCCAGATAATACGTCCCATATTTTGTCTTGAACAATGTCTAATGCTTGGATACTTCACAGAAGTATGAAAATGCTCAATAATATAACTAACTGTACATTACTGCACTCTTGAAGGAAGTGTCCCTTTGGTCCCAGCCAGTTATCATTTTATGCCTTGAAGCATAAAGATTGATAATCCCTGGAATTATAGCCCAATTATTGTAGTATACCTGCAAATACTTTTCTTATTCATCTATGTGTCTGATTCTATTTTAAAGCTTACTAAGGTATTTGTGATTCACTTATATTGGGACCATTGCTACGGACAAAAGGAGCCTGCATAGTAAACTCAGTGTTAAATGGCCTACATCTTTTTAGATGCAGGGCTTTCTAATTGCTCCTACGGTAGATTTGTACAGCAAAGGGAGATCTGCTGTAATTCATCTAGAGCATTCTTGCGTAAAGCTTGAAACGAGCATTTCCTCAGAAGATACAGAGTTTAGTGAAATAAAGCCTTGCAATCAGTTAATCAAAGAACTTGTTGTAGTTCCCATTTCAGGACAAGTGAAATAGTCATAAATATCTAGCAAAAAAAGGTCATTTCTGTTCATAGGATTTTTAATACATATTATTTTAAATGTAAAACAGTATAATCTCCTTTGTCAGAAAAACCTCCAAGTATTATTTTCAATCCAGCTCACCAAAAGGAGAGCTTCTCAGTTCTCACCATGGATTAAATTGTGACCTGTCTATGAATGAAAATAAATTGTTTAACTGCAGGCTGGATTTCTGGATCTGCCATGGGTAATGGCTATCCCATTAAACAAGTGACCTCCTTGTGGCGCTGGAATTAGGAGAGTTCTAGCCTATGTAATATAATTAAATAGAATCGATTTTGAAAAGCATTCATGTTTAGTAATTAAACAAAATGTTTAATTTTTAGGCATGAGTATTCTGTTTTTATGTTTATGACTAACACATGAAGCACAAAAAAGTCCTCAGCAGATTTGCCTGACTCTTTCCCCAAGCTCTGATCCCTCCCTTCCAACCAGAGATCTGAACATACACACTCCCAGGTCATTTGCCCTCCCATAAACCTGCCAAATAGATCTCACCTGACCCCTCCCATTCTGGGTCTCTTTTTCTCATTTTCCTCCCCTCCGGGCTGATGGCCAGCCCAGCTGCCTGTCAGTTCCTTTCCCAATCCAGTAGATGTGCACTTCACCTCAAATATTTGGGTCATAAATCAGCAGCAAGAAAATGGGCTTTGAGAGGAGTAGTGCATGTTGTGAATTTCTGTCACCAAGGAAGTGAGATGGGATTTGTTCCAGGCAGAATCCCAACCTGCAAGCATGCAGATACCTTCCTAAAGCTCAGGACTAGCCCCCCTACACTGACCCACCTGTTTTACACTAAAAACAGACATTGTCTCATCCACCTCCACTTTCTAGAGGCTAAACCCATATTAAAGCAATTTGAAGACATTTTTAGTCTCTTACATTAGGCTCCCTCTGTCAGAAATTAATGTGCTTCCTCGACAGATGGGCACCTCTAGCATTAAACTAAGAATAGTCAGGTGCAGTTGCATACTCTGAGTGAAATCCGGGTCCCAGCAAAGTGAATGGCAAAACTCCCATTAAATTCAGTGGGGCCAGAATTTCACCCTCTGTTTCAAACATATGTCACATTTAATTCATAATGAGAAGTATTCCTTGTCTTTTTGAATGTTCATGTTGGTGGGTTGAGCACAACTGATGAAATTTTCATTTTAAAAATTAGTCTAGAACACTCCCTGGACACTCTGCAGTTGTGTCTCAGAAGATAACTGGGGAGGCAATAAAGTTAATTCATTTTACTGAAGACAGGAGGAATGATTATTGGCTCCTTTTCTATGAATCAGTTGTTGATAATTCCACCATCAACCAGCCATCTCCTATTCTCTGAATCATTCCGCAAAACTGCTATTCAGTGGCAAATAAAAGCCCAAGTACCTGTGCATCAGACATGTACTACTGTTTATGCAGCTGATTCAGCACCTGAATTTAGAAATAGTTTAGAAGGGTATATATTAAAGAAAGTCCACAACATAGTTAAATCCTTCTTCCTTATCATACATCTTCTGTTTGCTCTCTCCTTTTCAAGGTTTTCCCATTTTTGAGGGAAGAGGCAAGGAGTGATTTTAAATTATTCTCTCAAGAGCGGTTTTCTGCTTGCTTAATTTGTTCCCCCTGCTTCCCTTGTTCTGTTATTATTTATATGCAGCACAGATGTGCATAGCACTTAGAAGACAAATTAAAAATGACAGGTCCACACCCCCAAGGAGTTTACAATTTAAATTAACATCTTGCAACATGCTTTTTTTCTTTTTTTCTTTTTTTTTTTGGATTAAATAGTATAAAGCCAAGTTGTCTATCTGTTGACATGTCATATCATTTCTTCTTTCTGTCTAATTTAGGGCAATATTGTGCCACCCTTATCCCATAACTAGTCTTATTGAAATCAATGTGATTAACCATCTAACATGAGCAAGGGTTGTACAATCTGGCCCAAAGTCTGTAAATTAAAGGTAAGGGAAAACCATCCAAGTCCAGCCCCTCGCCCCCACCCAAAAAAAATTGTGGACTGAGGGATGATTTAAGTTCATAACTAAGTTTTTAAAGTAATGTAACTAATGGATCAAGCCTTTCTGTTTTCCTGTAAATATATCTGTGTTGAATGAGTAGCAGGATGTATTGGATATTGAAGGTAGTGACTATATCTTTCCATTTTTAGGACAAATTTAGTAAGAATATTAGTTCTAGCAAAAAGCACATTGTAATTTCATATGCAACTAATTATTGTTTGACCTGGTCATACTATGTTCCTGTTTCAGATCAGTAAGATTCAGATGGTACCAGGGATTTTATCCTGCTGGGTCCCAGCCAGTGACTTGGGCCATTGATAATGTATACATTGGCCCACAATGTGAAGAGATGTGTAATGGGCATGGCAGCTGTATCAATGGAACTAAATGTATCTGTGATCCAGGGTATTCTGGGCCAACCTGTAAAATAAGCACCATGAATTCAGACTTTCTCAAGGATGATTTTGAAGGTATCTCTTTTTTATATGAACTCTTCATAGTGATTATTAGCTACCATCCTTCATTGAACCTGTGGTTAAAGAGATCAGACTTCTTATGGCCAAATCCTGCTGACCTTCCTCATGCATGTTAGTCCCAATTACATCAGTGTGACTGTTCACATGAGTGATGTGATCAGGATTTGAGCCTTGAACAATATTTATGATCATTTGATGATTCATACAGTATTTATCTAGACACCTTTATCTATTTACTGTCCTATGAAGACAGAAGCATACATTCTGCCCCAGAACGGATGCATGATTATATGATTCCAAATCTCTACATCTAGATAAGCACTTCATTTTATCATAGCAACGAGCACATGAAATTTCTGCCAAGGACTAGCTCCTAAGTTAAATAAATGAAAGTTGTAAATACATAGTTAAAATTAATATTTTGTATGGTTTTGAAGTAGTTTTACTTTTAGTTCATCCTCTCAGATAAACAGAATAATAGAGAATGGGATGAACCGTTTGACTAGTGGCAGAGCATTGTTCTGCCACACAAGGAATCTGAAGTAAATTTCTAAGTATTTCAAAGTTTCTCTGCCTTTGAAAACCAGACCATATCTCTCAGCTTCCTGACACTAGTAGGAAAGGCACAAAACTTCCAAATGGGAGGTGCCAACCCCTGAAATGAGAGCACAAAGCAACACTTTCAATACGTTGGAAAACTCTATTGCTACCTACACAACTTCCATTTCTGCCCATGTTACTGCACTGCTACCCAGTCTCCCTTGTATGCCAGCTTCCTCTGACACACAAATGGTGGTGAATGGGGGCTGCAGCCAAGCAGACAAAGCAAACTAAGGGAGTCATGGTAGACAGAGCAGCAGAAAAAAGTTCATGTCACGTTCCTCAAAACCCCTCACTCCCCACAACCAAAAGTAAAGCATAAGCTACTCTGTAAACAAATATAACTGAAAGTACTAATTTTGGACAAAATAGTGTCTTTGAGTCAAATTCCTCCCATAATACTTGTAATTATTTTTTTCAAACTCAACTAACTGCTAACTGCAACTCGGTACATGACACTGAGCTGTTTCCTTACATAGCTGGGTATTTTTATGTAATCCAAATAAAACCATAGAAAAGCAATCAGAATCTCCTTTGAATAAATGGAGATGAAAAGCCTAACCTTCAAAGTTATGTTTTTATATTTTAGTAAGTTTTGTTCTATAGCAGTTTTCCAGGAAACATGTTGGGGGTCAAAAAGTTCTGGTACAAATATTTGTTCACTCTGAACATAATGATTTATATAGCTTATTTCTTTTGGAAATAATACTGTTGTAACAGGAGAGCTTCGGGGTAAATCATAACAATATATGTACTGTGCACTCAGGTCAGCTAGAGTCTGATAGATTCTTGATGGTGAGTGGTGGAAAACCATCTAGGAAATGTGGTATCCTGTCCGGAGGAAACAACCTCTTCTTTAACGAAGAAGGCTTGCGTATGCTGATGACTCGAGACCTGGATTTGTCCCATGCGAGGTGATACAGATTTAAAACACTTTCAAGATTCCATTGAGAGAATAGCTAAACTATGCTTTATATTATACTTCTGTGGTGAAAGCAAATTTGTATAACTATGTCAGGGTATATCCTGCAGTCATTACTCAGGCAAAGCTCCTCTTTAAATCAATGGGAATTCTCATTTAAGTCAGGGGTCATTTTTCAAGAGTGAGGACTGGAGGATCTGAAACAACATCATGTGTAATTTATTCATGTGGACAATAATATGTTCATTTCTCACCAGCATATCATGAAATTTGTTGTATATCAGACACTCTGCTTCTCTTACAGCTTTGTTGCATCATTAATCGTTGCTGAAGTAGGAGTTTCTGTTGCCATTATAGCCATTGTATTCATCATCATATAATTCCTTATTTTTCTGAAGCTTAATTTCTTCTTCTTGCACACATTTGTTTCCAATAATTTACTGACAAATTCTAGTCAAACTTGTCACCAGCTATACTGAGCACAGTTATATAAAAAAAACCATTGTAAATGTATTTAGAGATTATGGCTTGTCATTGTGGCCTGCAGAGGACATATCTGATAGCACGACATGTCTAAAATATTTAATGAGTGGGGGGAAAAGTTAAACCAATGCAAAATGAAGTTGTGTCCTTATTGTTTGCAAACCATTGAACAGTCATTGTCTTTTGATTTATTCATTATCTTAGCCTATTATCCTTAATACTATTTTACCTCTGAAATTTTTCCACAAATTTGTTCGCTGACCCTTAGTAAACACACAACTTCTAATGCAAGACTTATTTAACACTACATGAAGCACGATTTAACATGCACTTTATTTCTTTTTGGCTTGTAGTCCTCATTAACATAAAGACTTAAAATGATGATTTCATTACCCATTTTCTTAGACTATAATGGTGCTTAATTTATACGTTTTTCAGTGAAACAATAACCCATGTCTGTAGACAAACCGTCACTAAAGTGTCATCACATTTATATTTATATTCCAAGGTTTCTCAGAGCAAGACAAATGAGGTTTTGCAGCTTGGTAGCCAAAGACATCAGTACTTTTTCAGTAATTTGATTTTCTAGGCTGTTCTAAAATTAACACTATTTCACAAAAGATACAAGAGTCCTTGTACGATGCCCCATTAAACTAACCCACAATGTGTTTTCCTTCTCTCTTATGTTCAAAGCATTGTCATTTATCTCTTCTCTGTGGTAAGCTGTAGCTGGATTTGCATATATTGACCTCAAGGTGCTATATGTAAAATCCCAGTTTTCTCAAAGACTGAAGATAAATTAATGCCATGCTAACAAAAAAAGAAAGAAAAAAGAGGGCCTCATATTTAATTTTTTGTGTCTGCAGTAGAAAAAGTCAGCAAAAAACTATCTTTTTTCCTCTTCTATGGATAAAATAACAATTTTGAATGGCTATTCTCTAGCATTTCACTATTATTGTAGTTAATTAATTTTCAAGTTAGCTTTATAGGCCTCCTGCTAAACTCTAGACCAAATTCATCCCTGATATAACTGAGCCAAGTCCCATTCAAGTCATTAGGTGCTGTTTTGACTTAAGTCAAGAATTAATTTTGCCCTCTGAGATCGGGAATCCCCAGCAGATCTTATAAAAGGAACTATCGAGTGGTGTCAGTAACCATGCTAAAAGCCATATACTTTCTCATGAGGGATTCTCTGAAAAAAAATAGACTGGTAATTCTGGCTGTGCTAGCCTATGATACACAAAAGTTAAGAATTGTAGAAAGTGCCATACCAGATCAAATCAACAATCCATGTAGTTCAGTATTCTAGCTCCAAAAGTTAGATTCCATATGCTAAAAAAGTTCATGTGCCTATATTCCATTTTTTGTGGGTACAAAAAAACCTGAAACTACTAAACAAAACAGTAGTAGATGGAGCATGATGGTGTGGATTAATTAATATAAAATATTATAGGATCATAACTGAATCAGTCCTCGACAATTCTTTTGTGTACTACATGGAGTTGGAGTACCTGTTCATGCATCGCTGTGTTACCTCAAAAGGAAGGATATCCTAATTTCATACAGGCCATTAGAAGGTGCATGAAATACTGCACCCATCAAGGACAAGGGGAGTTTTGCT
Organism: Dermatemys mawii; assembly: GCA_007922305.1. Classification (NCBI taxonomy): domain Eukaryota; kingdom Metazoa; phylum Chordata; order Testudines; family Dermatemydidae; genus Dermatemys; species Dermatemys mawii. The sequence goes on along the minus strand of ML677341.1, from coordinate 18,278,858 downwards.
ATTGACTTCAAAGGGGCAAGGATTTCCTCAAATATATTAAAGCAGTTCAACTTTTAAACTAAATTTTCATATCTGACTACATGGCCCAAACATCCCTTTTTTTTCATCAGCTCAGAAGTTAAACATTTTTTGTTTTCACTTCCACTTTTTCTCTGTTTTTGTCAAAATAACAAGACTCCATGAATTTTTGCCCTAGAGCAAATTCATAAACAAAAAAGTCACTCAGAGTCAAATTTACTGATATTTGCAAAAATATCACTTTTACACACAAATGCTTGAAGGGTACATGAATAGCTTCGTTCAACTCCCTATATCTAGCACCTCTCCACACACAAATCAAATGTATCACCACCACTACTGTCTTCTTTAGTCTGTGGCCTGTGGAGAGAGACACGCAAGATCTCTCCTAAAGTGGAGTCTTCCTTCTACCAAGAATACAGAGGGCTAGAAAAGAAACAAAAATGTGATCATTTGCTTTATAGAGGAGCTGGCAGATATTTTTGTATGTACAGACACTGTCTCTGTAATTATAGTATTTGTTAAATATTTCCTGCAATAAAAAACAAAACTGATTGGATAAGCACTGAGTCCCCTTTAGTCTTTAGCTGATTATACGGGGTTTGTTGTGAAGAAATGTTTTACAGTAATTGTTACTGATGTTAGATTTGTGCAGTTCTTCATGAGACTGGGATGCGGTAAGGGAATTCCAGACCCCAGAAGCCAACCTGTGCTTTTGCAGTATTCACACAATGGGGGCCTCACATGGAGCCTGCTGCAGGAATTCCTCTTCAGTAATTCGAGCAACGTAGGCCGATACATTGCTCTAGAAATTCCCTTGAAGGCCCGTTCCAGCTCCACCCGTCTCCGCTGGTGGCAACCATCTGAGAATGGGCATTTTTACAGCCCATGGGTAATTGATCAGGTAATTAATCTTTCTTGCTTTACAGTATTACCTCAAGTTGCCATCAATCTTAGTGTTTTCATTGTGTTTTATATCTGTTCCTTTACCAGCTGTACCTAGAAAACTTTTAGGATGATATTTCAGAAAGACATAAATACAGCAAAATTGTTGATCAAAGCTAATATTTAAGAACCTTTTCATTTCTAATATGCGGTTCTCTTGTTGGGTGAGGGATGTCCGTATCAAAGTTAGATAGGGCTTTAGATAAGGTCAATTTGTTAAAAAAAGAAAAAGATGAAGATGAGAGATGAGCTTAATGTGGAAAATTCATATCTGGATCTAAACTCAGAAACTCAAGAGGTGCAGATATGAATTTTGGTTTGGCACATAAAAAGATGAGCTACTTGCAAAACTTAGATCTGGATCCATCTTCCAATTTGAGCATATTGACGGTCTGGGAGTATTCAGGATTGGGGTTTCCCCCTATACATTATTCTACACTAATTATCAAAAATGTTCTTTACATGATCATTGGTATAGACCTGAAGTAAGTCTCCTAAAGTCACTGGTGTCAGAGTCATGTAAAATAAGTGTAAGTGAAGGAGATTCTGGCTCTATGTCTAACAGTAGTGTTATTGCATTGTTTGGGGCCAATATTGTAAAAATATTTGTGTACATTTTTTTATAATTGTTAGCTCAGGTCATCTCTGAAATGCCCAGTTATTGAATTTTCAGCCTTGTCATAGAATCACAGAATCACAGAATATCAGGGTTGGAAGGGACCTCAGGAGATCATCTAGTCCAACCCCGTGCTCAAAGCAGGACCAATCCCCAACTAAATCATCAATATTGCAAAACTTTTTTCCTTTGATTGAAGGAGAGAACAACTTTTAATTCCTAGGTTCTCACAATTATTTAACCATCGTCAGAACACAGGATTTTGAACTGAATTCAGAAAAACAGATAAATAATGAATTTCATGCTGACTGGAAACCACTGGTGAAATCCTGACCCTATTGAAATCAATGACAAAACTCCCACTGAGTCAGCAGAGTCAGAATTCCAATCAAAATGCATAAAGTCATACTGCATAAGAAAATAATTGTTGTGGGCCTTACCCTGCAGACACTAATGCATGTGAGTAATTTTACTTAATGAGTCAGTAGTTCAGTAGACTATTGATATGAATATAATTACCCATATGTGCAAGTGTTTACAAACCAAGCCCTATGTCTGCATTTATTTTTTTCCTCTCCTTTTGCATGGCTACTTTTCCAATGTGGACTCCTTTGAGTTACTCTCTTTTCTCATAACCTGCCCTTAAAATGTAAATATTGATCCCTTTTTTGAAAATGCAGATAAAATCAAGCACTGGGGAATATAGAATAATCCTATACTAGCACAGCATGGACTAGACGAGGGATCAGCAACCTCTGGCACACGGCTTTCCAGGATAAGCTCCCTGGCAGGCCGGGCCAGTTTGTTTACCTGCCGCAACCTGCCACAGGTTCGGCCGATTGCAGCTCTCACTGGCCGCAGTTCACTACTCCAGGCCAATGGGGGCTGCAGATAGCAGTGTGGGCCAAGGGATGTGCTGGGTGCCACTTCCTGCAGCCCCCATTGGCCTGAAGCGGCGAACTACAGCCAGCGGGATCTGCGATTGGCCGAACCTGTGGACACGGCAAGTAAACAAACTGACCCAGCCTGCCAGGGTGCTTACCCCGGCAGGCTGCATGGGAAAGGTTGCCAATCCCTGGACTAGACTATCAAGATAGTTACATCCAAAGCAGACTGCCAAGAGTTACAAAGGCATCTCACAAAATTAGGTGACAGGGCATCAAAATGGCAGATGAAATTCAGAGTTGATCAATGCAAAGTAATGTACACTGGAAAACATAATCTCAGCTATACCTGCAAAACGATAGGTTCTAAATCGGCTGTTACCACTCAAGAATGGGATTGTTCAGTGACTGTGAATAGTTTTCTGAAAACATTTGCTAAATGTACAGCGGCAATCAACCTGATGGAAAGTTAGGAACCATTAGGAAAGGGATAGATAATAACAAGAAAATATCATAATACCATTATACAAATCCATGGTAGACCCATATCTTGAATACTGCATGCAATTCTGATTGTACCATTTCTAAAAAATATATTACAATTCGAAAAGGTACAGAGAAGGACAACAAACAGGATTAAAGGTATGGAACAGCTTCCATGCAAGGTGAGATTAAAAAGACTGGGACTTTTCAGCTTGGATGAGAGATGACTAAGAGGGGATATGATAGATGTTTATAAAATCATGACTGGTGTGGCGAAAGTAAATAAGAAAGTGTTTTTTACTCCTTCACATAACACAAGAACCAGGGGTCACCCATGGAAATTAATAGGGAGCGGGTCTAAAACAAACAAAAGAAAAATCTTCTTCACACAACACACAGTCAATCTGCAGAACTCTTTGCCAAGGGATGTTGTGAAAGCCAAAACTATAATTGGGTTCAAAAAAGAATTAGATAATTTCCTGGAGAATAGGTCTATTAATGGCTATTAGCCAGTTGGTCAGGGATGCAACCCTATGCTCTAGGTCAGAGGTTCTCAACCTTTTTCTTTCTGAGGGCCCCCCAACAGGCTATAAAAGCACCACAATCTATGCCACAATCACTGGTTTTCTGCATATAAAAGCCAGGGTTGACATTAGGGGTTAGCAGGCAAGGCAATACCAAAGCTACATTGCTCAGGCTTCAGCTTCGGCTTCAGCCTCAGGTGGCGGGGCTCAGGACCCTGGACTTCAGCCCCATGCAGTGGGGGCTTCAGCTTTCTACCCTGTGCCCTAGCAAGTCTAATGCTGCCCCTGCTTGATGGCCCCCCTGAAACCTACCCATGGCCCCCAAGTGGGCCCCAGGCCCTTGGTTGAGAACCAGTGCTCTAGGTGTCCCTAGCCTCTGATTGCCAGAATCTGGAGTGGATGACAGGGATGGATCACTCCATGATCGTCTGTTCTGTTCATTCTCAAGCATTTGGCATTATCCACTGTCGGAAGACAGGATACTGGGTTAGATGGACCTTTGTTATGATCCACTCTGACTGTTCTTATGCTCCAGCTCTAGGATTCTATGAAATTGCTATGAGTCTGTAAAAACTTCTGAACCTTATATTTTCTTTACATAAAATAAACAAACTCCTGTTTTCATGTTTCAGATTCTTATTGGTGGAAATATTTCTGGTAACACGGTCATAGAAGATGATTTTACCACACTGGATAGCAGGAAGTGGCTGCTCCATCCCGGTGGAACAAAGATGCCAGTCTGTGGTTCTACTGGGGATGCACTGGTTTTCATCGAGAAAGCTAGCACCCGTTATGTTGTAACCACTGACATTGTGGTTAATGAAGACTCTTTCATACAAATAGACTTTGCAGCATCCTGCTCTGTCACTGACTCCTGTTATGGTGAGGTCTTCTTCATAAATCATATACTTTCTGTTCTCCTTTTATATAGAAAAGTATTGCTACTTATTTTCTGTTTTAGCTGTCTACTATACTAAAGTACAGAAACAAAGGGGGAAAATAGGTTTTCTATCAGGAAGTTCAATTTCAGCATTTATTGTTGGTGTCTGAAGACTGAGACAAACCAAAAGGTTTAGAATGTGCATGAATGTATGCACTGAGTTTTTTCCTTGTGTGCTTTACAAGCATTTAAGATGTAGCTTGTAAGAATTCAAGTTTCAATTTAATTCATTTAGACAGGTTAATCGATCCCAAATGTAGGTGCAGTCTAATAGCTTGGCGCATTCATTCCTTGTGGTTACATTGTTCTCAGCTCTAGATAATACATGTCTAATGCCAAGTACCTTAATGTTTCCAGCATAAATCTCTTGTTTCGTAGCTTCACATCCTCCACAATTGCACAACAGACAATGCTTAAAACTCATGTGCTTAGTGCACATGCAGAGAACGAAGTCATAATTCTGATCTCACTTGCACCAGTGTAAATCAGGAATAGTTTATACTGACATAAACCTGATGCAAATTAGATCATAATCAGGCGCAAAGGGCTTTTTATTATCATCATTTACATGAAATCCTGAACATGTTTTAGAGCTTTCATACCTATATAATTTCATGCAGTGAATGAGGTAGGGGTCCTATTGAAAAAATAGTATGACTTCTGTGATGGAGTCAGACCAGAAGGATATAGGAGAGTGCTGGAAGGCAGGTATATCAGCCTCAGGATGTGCAGGTCCTTGTTCCCTGGATAGCCAAACAAAGGCTACTCCAGGCCAATCAAGAAGCTTCTAGAAAGCAGCAGAAATTGCTAGCCTGATTGGGACACCTGAAGCCAATCAGGGGCTGGCTGAAACCAGTTAAAAACCTCCCAGTTAGTCAGGTGAGGGGAGCCAAGGAGAAAGAAGCTGGAGGAGAGGAAGATTTGTAATACACTGAGGTAAGGGAGAAGTGGGAGAGCTGTGGGGAAGTAGCCCAGGGAAAAGTAGCAACTCTGTCAATTAAAGGTTGGCTGCCAATAGCTACTACCATTAGGGTCCCTGGGCTGGAACCCGGAGTAGAGGGCGGGCCCGGGTTCCCCCCAACCTGCTACTACTGAAACACCTCCTGGAAGGAGAAGGCAGGCCCCTAGCAGGACAGGAGGTTATACTGTCCTGAAATAACCCCAAAGGGACAACAGAGACTGGGAGAGTTCTCTCACCAACAGCTTTGCTGGCTGATGATGAAAAGGACTCAGTAGACTGTAACCCTGGCCTAGAGAGAGAAGGGCTACGTGGAGGGTCGCAGTGAGCTTCTAAGGCTAGCACAAACCGCCTGGAAGCACAGGACCCACAGGGACAAGGCCAGAGCTTTGCCACACTACATAATTAAACACGGTGTTAGAATGCATATGCACAATATGCAACTGTAAATTAAATACTGGCATTTCATAACTTTTGTGTGTTTGACTTTGCAACCTACATAACATTCTTTTAATGTAGTTTTTTAATGTAATATATATAATATCATTTAGCTTCTGACAATTCCTTTGGGATTCTGCATAAAAATGGAAATTGGGTTTCCAGTAAATCCCTAAAGTAGATTAGCTGATTTTGTTATTCTGAAATTTATGGAAGTAACTAAGATATCTAAACCTGGAAATTAGCTACTGCCCCATGCATAATAATTTCTTTCCATTTGGTGTAAAGCCATTACAGCATCTCTTAGGTCATCCTCTTAAGAGTAAGAGTGTTTTGACAGCTTAGGTATATCTTGCCAGGTAAGAATCATCACTAGTTTATCATGTGCTTCTAGTCCTGATAGAGGAAGAACTTCATTTTGATGAAAAATTAATGTTAAAACCTACTTGTACCAACTTATCCTTTTATTTATATAATGCTCAGTTCTGAGTTGAGACATTGAGTGGGACTGATTGTGTGATTGAGGGTTATTCAGAATTATTAAGGGTAAGAGAATCGAAAAAGATAAGCAGAATTACCACTAATGTAACTGTAACCACCAATCACTCAGTGTTCCATACAGCCAGAATGCCTGGCAGCTGGAACATTTATTTAAAGTTTATGGTCTGTCCTTATTGATACTTAAACTTTTTTGCAGCCATTATGAGGAAATAAATTAAAGTCTTTATCCAGTTTGATTACCCATTATTCTTATTATGAAAATTGATAAGCAATAAACTTCAAGTAATTTAATTGCTGATTTTTGCTGCATTTGAATGTATTTGTTGATTTAATATGGCTAGACAATGATATATATAACTGAAAACAAGAGCACTAGGTGAAAAACTCAGTTTAAAAGAGTTTTTTGTAAGATATTCTAATGAAGTGGCTAGTGTAGAGATGCCCTACTGCCTTCTACTGAGCAGAATCAGAACTGCTCAATTGTGTGTCATAGGTGCTGTAATGCTACCAGTTAGTAGAGTTTCCTCTTTAGCTCAAGAGCAAGCCTGTGTTTTTGGTGTCAGAGAATATGGAAACTTCCCCTGCTGCAACTGTATATTTCTGAGTCGTATAGATATATATAAGGACAACAATGAGGTCATCTGTGGTCACGAGTTTGGTACAACATATTCACTTAAGCATACAAGTTTCTGTATTAACTAATTTATTATCTTTCAATTTTTAGGTATTGAGCTGGAGTATTCAGTGAATCTTGGATTGACATGGCACCCGATACTGAAAGACTGTCTGCCCACTAACGTAGAATGCAGCAAGTACCATCTCCAAAGAATTCTGGTATCAGACACATTCAACAAATGGACCAGGATTACTTTGCCCCTGCCTCACTATACTAGGTAGATACATTTTGAATGGAGAAAATATTAGTGCACATATATCTGACAAGACCTAATGTGATATAATCTTGAACTAAAATGTATTGCTGTTTTTGTGCTGATTGTGTGTACAGTAGTTGTACAAATGAGCATATGAAAATGCCATTATGCTCTGAGTAAGAAGGACAGAATTACTGTGTGCATTTTCCAGTTGTTTAGAAATGGGGAGGCTAAGTTTTCTGCTTAGTATATTTTAAATAGCCAGGATTGATGGGAGCAGGCAAAAGACAATTGACTCTCACACATTTATCCTCTATACAGTATCCATCCATTTGTCCCTTTGGGGTTAGCATGGCAGAGGTTCAACTTGAGAAGGAGAGAGTAATATGTGGACATGAGAAATAGGCAGAATCACTCTGTTCTTTGGCCCTCACGGAAACATGCCCTTGGTTACATCCTTTTGGCATGTATTGCACTACTCTTCCCACTCCCCTCCCCAAACCCCTGCAGGCCCAGACACCTACACTGGCCATTGTTGAGGGTGAGGTAGAGCCCTGGCACTGACTTCTCCCCATCCTCTCTGGGGTGTTTTATGCCCCAAAGGGTGCTAGATTGAAGTAATTCCTGTGCTTTGGAAAGCTCAGCGAATGCACTTATCCCCAGTTTGTGGGATGCAAGAGAGGAGGAGGCTACTTGTGCCCCTTAGTGCAAACAGCGGGCAGCTAGGAATAATGTGGTCTTTAGTAGATTAAATATAATATATATTAAATGATTTAAGAAGATTGGACTTTGATAAGAATTGCAGTGTTATGGTTACAGTCATTACATTCTGTAGCCCTATGCTACCGTCAGTGGTTTTAGAGGTTGTTGGTTAATTCTATTGTCTAAATCCCCACCTGCTTCCTGTACTTGCTGTTATTGGCTGCAAATTTTTATTTTTAAGTAATATTTTGATGCTTCTTGTTTTTCTGTTGTACTTGTCACATCTGACTCTGCTTTCACATATTGTTCATTGTTTTAAAAAAAGGTCCCATTATCACCTTCACTTCCTTTTAGTACATTCTTTTTTTAAAAAAAAAAAAAAACTTGTTTTCACTTTTGGGTTGAATTTCATATGTGAAAGAAGATGTTCTGTACTGACAGTGCTAGAGACTGAAGTTTTCTATCTGTTCACAGAAAAGGTACAGGAGGGCAGTGTCAGAACAAGCTTCCCCATAATGCCCTGACAATATGCCTCAACTTTGACTTGGAAAACTAGGGGCAAGAGGATAGCTTAGGCTCTGATTTTATTTCATTTTTACTCTGTCTGATAAGATTGCCTTGAAGATTGCCATAGTGCCAATTGTGTCTTCTGTCACATGGACCTCTGTTTACTAGGAATTACATCATTTTCCATTACCTTAATCTGGATTAAAACTAGCAAACTAGTACTGAAAAACTCCATGTCCCATTATTAACCAACTGAGGCATCCAGTCCCTTTAAGTATATTCATAAGGCAGTATTATCTGTATATGTCACTGTCTGCTGGCCTCTTCTAGTCTGGCGACCCTTTTCTAATGCTTTACCTATATATTTTGCATAATCAATTGGCCACACTGTTAAATGTTTAAAGTTCACTTTTTTTTTCTTTTTTTTGAGAAAGGGGTTGTCTGGGATTGAATCAAGATAATGGGTTCCATGGACATTCCAACCCAATTTAATCTGGATCTGAAAGGAAACACCAAGAATCTAGGATTAAGTTAGACTTTCTTTGACTGACCTCACAGCTACAATTGCTCTGCTTAGGCCAATAATTTTGCCTCTTGCCATATGCTACAGTCAGTGGTAGGAGATCTCCCACCACAGTCATGCATCACAAAGTTATCTTTATTATTTAAACAAGGGTTGGGTGAGAGAAGGGTTCCTATAGCCCTAAGATCCCAGAAGGGAGAGGATCCAGAATTTAGAATAGGAAGTAGTACTTCTAGGAGACTGAGGCATCTCATTTACAAAGGCACTCTGTTCTTTGAGCTGCTTTGCTCCTCCCAGCGGTTGAATAGCTCATTTTTGTGGGCATTTTATGCAACTTGCCAGTCAGTCTATCCAATAATTTGGCCTAGAGCACAGTATTCATATGTGGCCTTCTGGGACTTGTGTACTCCAGAGTGCTACATAACTTGTGGCCTATATGAGACTGTGAATAGTTATTTCTTGTGTCTCAGATTTGATTTTAAAACGTAAATCAGAATATAAAGTTTCTCCTAGGAGAGCCATTGATTTGCTAGATTCCATAAAGAGTCATAGAAGTTGGCAAACCTGAGACTCAGGGTTCGTGTTTTTTCACAAGAGCTTCCTCATGATTAAAAAAAAGAAGAGGAAACTCGAACATCCTACGTGGGTGAGCTAATCTGTGAGGTTTCTCTGAGAAAGCCTGTGTTGGGTCTAAATTAGAGATCATCGCAGTAGTTAAAACCTCTGAACTGTTGTGATTTTACTCATGAGAGAGTAACTGTTGTTTTGGATTATCTAATTCCTTTCCAGTCCCACCACATATGTAATAACAAGTTATTAAATAACTAATATAAAAAATGGATGATTTCAAAAATCTATTGATTATGATTTGTGAGACCTTGATAAGTCCACATTGAGCTCATCCTCTACAATCTCCAGACTGATACTGTGAATTCAGAAATACTGAGACTGAATTTGTTTAATTTTTGAACTGGGAAATTATAAGTACCAGTTCCCAGCAAAATGTTTAATAATTTTCTTTAAAAAGTTAGGATAAAACTGATATCAATCACTGACCCAGCCAAAAAAAGAGTTGTTTTTCTTCTGCAAAAATCGTCTGTTACTTATTAACAGGTGATTTATTTTTATGCTCAGAGTAAAGCAACATGTAGTTTGATGCTGCCATCTACTGCCTCACTACATATAAACATCATACACTAAATCAGACTGGAAAATACACTTATCAGAAGTCACAAAAAATGTCTTTACTTTTTAGCATGTACATTGTGTTCAGATTGCTTTCAAGCAGGCTGTGCCTCCACTAAGGATGAAATCCTAGCCCCATTAAAGTCAAAGGCAAAACTTCATTGCCTTCAGTGAGACCACAATTTTCCTCTTGATGTGGATTTAGATCCAGACTCCTCTCAAAGTCAAGATTGTTTGTATTTGGCATTTTGGTTTGGACAGTTCAGACAATGCTGCTAAATCTACAGCATACAGGACCCCACTCCACCAGGAACTGGTTACAGTTTTAGTATGAAATTATTTGTGTATCTCTTCGACCTCCATTTTCTCCCCCTTCTGCACTAAATTAAACACAAACTATTTGTCCTCATTTTTAAGGATCTTTGTGGCCTATCCCTGCTGTAGCTTTTGTCGCTAAGACAAGATGCTCTTGATATGCTGACCCCTACCTTTATTCCACTAATGATGCCAGTCTCAATTGCCCATTTTTTAAATTTTTCAGCAAGCATCTTCATACTTTATGTCATGCTGCCTCTTATGCATGGGATGAGCTCCCTGTAACATCCTCCTCATTATTCCCCTTCAAATCCCTCCTTAAAACTCCCCTCTGCCATAATGCAAACAAAAGCTTGACAGTGATTAGGCAGCAGGTATCATGAGACCATTGCTCATTACGATGACCTGTATCATCTCCTTGTTTACTTGGGACTAATTCCCTTTGTCCTCCAGGCACAGAAAAGCAGCTTTGCAAGGGTGGGAAGAAAAGCTGCATAGTGAACATTTGGCCTTGCAGCAGAGGGCCCTATTAAGTGGCCTGGTAATTCACTTGAGCCAGCCTTTGTTTGTTCAGTTAGTAAATAAATAGTCTTTATAAATACGGCCCAGTTTTGGGTGAACATACACAATTGTATTTCCTTTTAATCAAAATAGGGCTTAGCACAGCTGGAAGTGTTACCTTTGTATTATTTTTTCTTTCCCAAAGGTCTCAAGCAACTCGTTTCCGCTGGCACCAGCCCGCTCCGTTTGACAAGCAGCAAACGTGGGCTATAGACAATGTCTACATTGGGGATGGCTGTGTAGATATGTGCAGTGGCCATGGGAGGTGCACACAAGGGAGCTGCATGTAAGTATAGCTCAGAGGTCGGCAACCGTTCAGAAGTGGTGTGCCGAGTTTTCATTTATTCACTCTAATGTAAGGTTTCAAGTGCCAGTAATACATTTAATGTTTTTAGGTCTCTTTCTATAAGTCTATAATATAGAAATAAATTATTGTTGTATATAAAGTAAATACGGTATTTTAAATGTTTAAGAAGCTTCATTTAAAATTAAATTAAAATGCACAGCCCCCCAGACTGGTGGCCAGGACCCAGGCAGTGTGAGTCTCCCTGAAAATCAGCTCACGTGCTGCCTTCGGCACGCATGCCATAGGTTGCCTACCCTTGGTATAGCTGTTTCCCTCTGATGGGTAGTGCTGTAGATTTTCATTCCCATTTTAATGTGTGATTTCAAGGAAATTGCTTGAAAGAGGTATTATTTTTAAAGAAAAGCAGAATTTCTTCTTTGAAACAGAGAGAGGCACCAGCATCACTTGGGAAATAAAATTCTAAGAGGAAGGCTAAGTGGGCATGTTGGACTGTATGAGTGAAGCCCCTCTGATTTCCTGTGGGCCAGATATTCCTTTGAGATACATGCCCCTGCTGATGACAATGTGGCTTGGGACTGCACCAAGGAGAATTTAGACCGAGATGGTTCTAAACCTTCCCCCAGGTCCATGATGCCCAAAGGCAGTGTACAAGCTGTCCTATTCTCTAGGTTAATGTCATTTACTTCCCTCTCAGCACTGAAATATGTACATGAGGCATTGCCTGGGTGGGGTACAGTCCTCTTTGGGATGATTTGCATCCCCAGGAACAAAGATTATCCTGGGAATTACACGGGGCTTTCACTCCAGTTCACTATGTCCCAAATCCTGTTCCTCGCACCCAGCCCAAGCAACTGACTGGATGCTGAATATCTCTTCACCAGGCCAGGACCAGTGCAGGCTCAATGATCTATTCCCAAGCTACATGCTGGTAGCTTCCAACTGAACCCTGCTGTCCCTTCTTCCCCCAAAAACTTCTTATGTGACAGTCCACATCAAGCCCCGCAGAGCTAGACACGCAGCTACACAGGCTTCCAAAATTCTTCCCCCAGCAGCATGACAATACCTATTCTGCTGAATTTGGGACTCTTTCCTGCCACAAATGGCAGCAGAAATTGCTCCTATCTGCATCATTTTACCATACCCATGTTCATTAGAAGGAAAATCCATTGAGCTAAGTGCAACATAGACATTTTCTGTATCTGCCTCCCTGCTTAAGGCACTAAAGAACCAAAGTACATCTCTCTGTTGAGATACGTTTATATAATATCAGGCTATGTCTTTATGTTTGCCTACATTTTTGAAACACTGACTGAAAGCTATATTGTGGAAAGGTGTTACAAATTAGCAAGAATCTAGGATTGTGAATCAAGCTACCGTGAAAGTATCTGTCTTCTATAAATATGACTATAGAAAATAATATACAGTTCTAGCACCAAAAGATGGTTAAACTTATTTGCCTTGGCATGTTATCTTGATTAGATTTGTCTACCAAAATGCCATTTCTTTTAATGATAAAGCCCGGTGTTAGACATGTCTTCTGTACTCGGTGTATTATTGACTTCAATGAAAACCGTGCACATGCAGGTCTTTCCACAATTAACATATCCTGTTTAACAGTAACAGCTTTAGAAAGAGGCAGCAGGGTGACTCCTCAAAGCATGTGCTTGTAGGTGAGACAAATGACCTCTTGCTCCCCTGGGCTGGAATAAAATGATTTTAAGCCTTGGGGCAGAAAATGTTTCCAAATGGGTTTACTCTGTATTTGTTTTCCTTTGCAGTTGTGATGAATACTGGGGTGGGCTCTACTGTGATGAGCCAGAGGCAGCCCTTCCAACACAACTAAAAGACAACTTCAATCGAGCTCCATCGAATCAGAACTGGCTAACAGTAAATGGAGGGAAACTGAGCACAGTCTGTGGAGCTGTGGCATCTGGAATGGCTCTTCATTTCAGTGGGGTTGGTGTTTAACTCTGTGGTTAACTCTTGCTTATTGACTGTAACAATGTGGTTGATTTAGGAAACTGAATAAATAAGTAATCTAAAAAAGTATTAAAAATAAATGGAAAATGTATATTTACTTCCATTGATGCCTGGCAGAAACACAACAGAGAAGTGGATACATCTCTTTCAGCTCATCCCATCCCCAGCACCCAAGGAGAGGTCAATGTGCAGGCTCTCTGAAACAAGCCATAGAGGGGGCCTCCAGAATTGAGCCTATAGACCAAGGCACAGCCCATGGTATTGGAGTTTTCATATCCACTCATTCATCAATGGCCTGCTCATACAGATTATTTGTACTTCTGGCAAGAATAATTTATACGGGGTCTAGTGCTGCAGCTATCTACATATTAGCCATTGCATGTACATAGTAATACTGCTTTTAACAAGTCTAAACATACTTGTTTTGGGGGCTATTTAATATATATTTAGAACTGAGTCCCCGACCTATATTATTTTCTAAAAACAGAAAGCAGTAACTTTTCACTGCCCTTTCCCATTAAGAGTTAGTCTACACCACATGAATGCACTGGTCAGGCTGAGTGATTCATAAAATACAGTTTGCATTACAGAAGGTGTAAAAATAATCTATTAAAATTGTTTTGTCTCATGAGGGTCTATACACACCAGACTGTTGACTTTCATGTTAATTGAAGTGTTTTATTCCAGCCAGTGGTGAAAAGATGGGGATGAGGATTTTTGTAATCTAGATTTAAGAAAAGAAAGAGATAGTGGATCCTGAATTTTGTAAACATATAATTATAGATAGCAATTTGTGACAGTAAATCCACAGTGCACATCTTTCAAGATGGAAGGTAATTGAAATTATGTTTGCAGATCAGATCATTAATTATTATGTTTTAGCATTAATTATGTTTTAGCATTAATTATTGTGTTGTTACATGGGACTACAAATTGAATTGAATTGTAGATTCATGTTATATTTTAAAGCCTTTTTACAAGGTAGAATTAGCCTATTTATCACTATGTAGTCTAGCCCTTTACATTTCCATAGAGCTTTGACAGATATTAACTAATTAAGGATTACTGTTCAGAAGCAAAATCATTTTTGTTTTAAAAGAGTAATGAACGACATTATGGTCCTAATTTTCTAAGAACCTCAAACTGGTCTCCAATTTCTTGCCTGAATTTTTTCAGCCACAATCAGTTGTGGGCATAAGTAATAGAGTGATGGCATCTAACAACCTTTTCAGCCTGCAATACAAGTAGTTAGACATGCAAAGCTTCAGGTGCAAAATGAGATCCCATTTTTGGAAATTTTGCTCTGTGTGTATGTACAGAAAATCAGATCTCTTTCACAAGTTAAAAAAATCTTATATATGACGCATGATAAAAAAGGGACATAGTGTGTTCCATTCCTCTGGCAAAATTGTTAAATTGTAAATAATCATTTACATTTTAAAAGAGAGACAAATTGGAGTAAGTCCAGAGAAGAGCAAAAAAATGATTAAAGGTCAGGAAAACATGACTTATGAAGGAAGACTGAAAAAATTGAATTTGTTTAGTCTGGAGAAGAGAAGACTAAGAGGGAGACATGATAACAGTTTTCAGGCACATAAAAGTTTCTTATAAAGAGGAGGGTGATAAATTGTTCTCCTTATCACTGGAGGACAAGACAAGAAGTAATGGACTTAAATTGCAGCAAGGGAGATTTAGGTTAAACATTAGGAAAAACTCAGTAACTATAAGGGTAATTAAGCACTGGAACAAAGTGCCTAGGAAGGCTGTGGAATCTTCATCCACAGGTTAGAACAGGTTAGACAAACACCTGTCAGAGATGGTCTAGATCAGGGGTGGCCAACCTGTGGCTCCGGAGCTGCATGCGGCTCTTCAGAAGTTAATATGCAGCTCCTTGTATAGGCACCGACTCCAGGGCTGGAGTTACAGACGCTAACTTTCCAATATGCCTGGAGGGTGCTCCCTGCTCAACCCTTGGCTCTGCCACAGGCCCTCCCCCCACTCCACTCCTCCCTGCTCCTTCCCCTGAGCCTGCCGTGCCCTCACTCCTCCCCCACCCCTGAGCCTCCTGCATGCCACGAAACAGCTGATGGGGAGGGAAGGGAGGCTCTGGTTGGCAGGGCTGCTGTGGGTGGGATGTGCTGGGAGCACTGTCAGGGAGAGCTACTAGGGGGCTGCTGACATATTATTGTGGCTCTTTGGCAGTGTACATTGGTAAATTCTGACTCTTTCTCAGGCTCATGTTGGCCACCCCTGGTCTAGACAATACAGTAGACTCTCGATTATCCAGGATGATAGGGAAAAAATTAATCCTGGTTAATAAAATCCTGAATAATCACCATCCATGGGAAATATGGGGAGTGGGAGTTGGTTCACCAGCCACTCTGAACCGAGGTGAGGGGGTGTTGGTTCAGTGGCTGCCCTGTGCCCTGGTAGTTTTTTCTCTTTTGTGCTTCGGGCGGCAAAAAAGCCAGAGCCGGCCCTGTGAGTTACGCATATTTTTTTTTTTTGTCATCCTGGTTAATCCACTTTCTGGTTAACCCAATCCTGGATAATCGAGAGTGTACTGTACTTGGGGCTTGTGTACACTTATCAGGGGATCAATGAGCAGTGATCGAGGCATCGGCAGTCGATTTAGCAAGTCTTCACCCGCCAAATCTACTGCAGATCGCTCTCCTGTCGACTTCTGTACTCCACCAGATCAGGAAGAGTAGCGGGAGTCAACAGGAGAGCATCTCCCATCAACATCGCTTAATGTGGCCCCCACGGTAAGTAGATCTAAGCTACATTGATTTGAGTTGCGCTATTCACGTAACTCAAATTGCATAGCTTAGATCAAATTTCCCCTGTAGTGTAGCCAAGACCTTAGTCCTGCCTCAGTGCAGGGGACTGGATGTCCTGTCAAGATCTCTTCCAGTATTACATTTCTATGATCCTATGATTGTGTGATTATTTTGGTTCAGTCTTATGAAGCCTTCCCATTAAGTGGATTGACCTTTTAAAAGACCACTTAATTCCCATAAAACAACTGAGTAATGAAATAATTAAATGTATTCTTCAGGAATATATTCACTGAAAGCATCACAGCATTGTCAAGAATCAGAGGGGTAGCCGTGTTAGTCTGGGATTGCAGAAGTAACAAAGAGTCCTGTGGCACCTTAAAGACTAACTGAAGTATTAGAGCATAAGCTTTCATGGGCTAATACCCACTTCAGTACATCACAGCATTGGTGATTATCTTAACTGAACAATCACAGTGACAGAAATATCTTTTCTTTTCTTTTCTTTTTTCTTTTCTTTTCTTCTTTTTCTTTTCTTTCTTTTTTTTTTTAGGGATGCAGCCGTTTATTAGTGACAGTGGATTTAAACCTCACTAGTGCAGAATTCATCCAGTTTTATTTCATGTATGGATGTCTGATAACTCCTAACAATCGGAACCAAGGAGTTCTTCTTGAGTACTCTGTGAACGGTGGCATTATTTGGAACCTCTTAATGGAAATTTTCTATGACCAGTTCAGCAAACCCGGGTTTGTAAATACAGTATATACTTCTACTAATTCATTCTTTTGGATTTTTCATAGAGAATCTGCGCTGATTGCTAATATTACTGTGTGTAAATAATCTTTAAAACATTTATATACCTGATTAACTTGTGTACTTAAAGCATGTGTGTAATGTTGGTGGGATTAGGCCTCAAATATTAGAGCAGTTTACCAACAGGTTAATCAGATGAAGTCTGTGACAGCCAGTTACATTGGTGAATGGTTGACCATTATTCACCAGTAAATGTTAAAGTAAAACTATAGCTAGTCAGAAGAGTTAACTTGATTTATAAAAATCCATACTATTTTTAACATACATTTATTTATAAACTGATTTCTGATTTGCTAAAACATAAAGCAGATCTGTTGTCTAAATAGACGATCTCTGCCACATTTAAGTCTTATTTTAATCCTGAAGTGGGACTTAAGTGATGCTCAGGCCTTGGACTGGCCTTCTGTGCACTGATCAATTATTTCCTAATACTACAAGGAATCAGTGCCATTTTAACCCTTGTCTGCATTAGCCATTTGCTATAAAGGAAATAAGTTAATTGTAATAAAACATTGTTATACGATCAGTGTCTCTAGCTTTGAAAATAAGCATCTTGATTAACATTAACATCAAATTAATATCTTGATTCCACTTCAGCATATAATTTCTTTAAATTGTTATAAGTATCAGAGGGGTAGGCGTGTTAGTCTGTATCCACAAAAACAACAAGGAGTCTAGTGGCACCTTAAAGACTACCAGATTTATTTGAGCATAAGCTTTTGTGGGTAAAAAACCCACTTCTTCAGATGCAAGAATGCAGATGCATCTAAAGAAGTGGGGGTTTTTACCTATGAAAGCTTATGCCCAAATAAATCTGGTAGTCTTTAAGGTGCCACCCGACTTTTTGTTGTTTAAATGGTCATGGCTCCCTGGTTCTCTGCCTGGCTCTGGAGCAAGTTAGAGTACCATGGGGCTCTTCTAAACCTGCATCACTGCCAGTGTTCCCTAAAGGGACTGTCCACTTAGCCATACTCAGTACATATCATACTCTGACTACTCTTCCTCCCTGTCCCTCTCTGCACTCTAGGGAAAATAGGATGGACTTGGTCAAAGAATCTGGCCCAATGTTGTTTAAAAGCTCCATTCAGCTGCTTATTTAAACTTTGTTTTTTCTTTAAAAATTCAAGAGATTAAGATATGGCTGTCACATGACTTATCTCCATTATTACATTTTAGCTTTGTGAACATTCTCCTCCCTCATGAGGCCAAAGCTCTCGGAACCCGTTTCCGTTGGTGGCAACCTAAACATGACGGCTTAGATCAGAATGACTGGGCTATTGACAATGTGCTGATATCTGGCTCTGCGGATCAGAGGACAGTGATGTTAGACACTTTTAGCAGTGCTCCTCTCCCACAACACGAACGCTCTCCTGCAGATGCAGGACCCACTGGGAGGATCGCTTTTGATATGTTTACAGAAGACAAAACGACAGGTAAAAGTTTGATATCGATCAGAGCCAAAGAACAGGATGTCAGTACAGCTACTTCTAAATCTGATCTTGTTCGTCTCACCACAATGGATGTCAGAGCCAGTCCCTGTACCATACCCTTTTTTTAACCAACAGCATGTAACAAACTGCTTTTAAATCTACAAATAGTGTGTGGAGGGAAAGGAAATGCAAATTTTAAAGGAATCTTGCAATCAGTTTTTCAAATAACCATTAATTTATACAAAATGTTTTCTTACTAGTGAATTCACTTATGAGATATTTCTCTGCAAATAAAAAGAATTGTCTAGATATTTTTTTCTTATTACTGCACCATGTAGCACAGCAGAATTTTCTGTTATTGTTTCAAGGAACAAATGCTATTTGACTGAATGCCACATTATCTTAAAAGGATTTCCTACACTGAGTATTTGTTTCCTATTTTGCAGGCATTTGCTAGCAACGATTTTTAAAATAGTTACCCAGGGGATTAAATTGTTGAGTTGTAGGTAGTAAAATATAAATAAGGAAATATTTGTGTATGCCAGTGGGACTAATTAGTTGAAGATATTGTGATATCGCTTTGGTCACATGTGCTCTGCTTTTGCAGTTGACTCCACATTTGCAGACTTCTGCACTCACAGATCTCCATTAAACTTACAGGGGTTTGCCCACAGAGTCAATTGCAGGAGCTTCGCTTTGTTTTGAAAAGAGAATATTATTTAGTACATTATTATTATATAATAAGACAGCAATAACATGTATGCCACATAATTGCAAAACATGATGAGCAATTCTCAGGTCCTTAATTTTTATGCATTGAAAATTATATTAACTGGTTTATGGTCAGAGAATAGCCTGGGCTGTTCTGAATGTTAAGTATAGACATATTCGAATAATTGATACTAAAGTACACTGGAGTTTTTCAAAGAACAATACAAAATAGTTTGTACATAGTTAAAGTTAATCCATTGCTCATCTTTAGTGCTTACCACCATTTACTGTTTTCTTTATGTAATGTTGTGGTTATACACTACTGACTTTCATATTTGTTTTAAAGTGAATGAACATTGGCTGTTCCATGATGATTGCTCAATTGAAAGATTCTGTGACTCTCCTGATGGTGTTATGATCTGCGGGAGCCATGACGGCAGAGAAGTTTATGCAGTCACTCATGACCTAACTCCTACAGAAGGCTGGATTATGCAATTCAAGGTAAAACCTTTATAATCAAAATATTCTGCATAATTATTCTGAAACAGCCTGTATTCCTCAGAGCAGGACAGATTTTCAGGAAACACCCTGATATGTGTTGCATAGGTCAGGATGTCTGCACCACTTCCCCCTGCTGAAAGGCGTGGTCCTGCCCATGTATTGTTATTATGTTACCCTCCAGTGGTGACCTACAAGCTGGCTGTCAGTGTTAATGTTACTGACAGGTGTGACAAAGCTCCAAGTTTGTACTTGTGGGTCCTGCGCTTCCTGGCAGATTTAGGGGCCTCAGAAACTCATCTAGGCCCCAGAGTGACCTCCCTTTCTCAGTATAATTGGCAAGAGTCACCGCCTAGTGAGTTACCTTCATCACAGGCCAGTATGGAAGATGGAAAAGGTGGGGAGCCCGGGCCCGCCCTCTACTCCGGACTCCAGCCCAGGGACCCTAATAGTATCAGCTAAGATGGCTGACCTTTTAGGCACAAAACACAATACAATTCCCTGGGCTACTTCCCCACAGCAGTCTCCGCTTCTTCAAACCCCACTTCACCCTTACCTCAGGGCCTCCTTCCTTCTGGATGATATGTTGTCCACCACTCAGTCTCACCAACAGCACAACTTCCTCTCACAGCTCCTGACACCCACACCCACCTGACTAACTGGGAGGTTTTTATCTGGTTTCAGCCAGTCCCTGATTGGCTTCAGGTGTCCCAATTAGGCTAGCTGTTTCTACTCCTTTCTAGAAGGTTCTTAATTGGCCCCAGGTGTCTTGAGTGGCCTGGAGTAGCCTTTGTTTGGCTATCCAGGGAACAGGGACCTGCACATCCTGAGACTAATATACCTGCCTTCCAGCACTCTCCTATATCCTTCTCGTCTGACTCTGTCACACAGGGTACAAAGATACTCCTGAGTTCTGTTTCCGAGGGTGTGGGTGTGAGAACAGCTATGATGCAGCTGTGGGGTTTGTTACAGATACACCAAGTGTGTTTCGTCATTTATGATTAGTGAAGTGACACCTAGCCAAAATTTACATATCAGTATAATTCGTCACCGCACAAAGTCAGAGTAATTGAGCTTCATTTTGTTTGCTCCTTGGGGGTTGGGTGAGCCCACCAACAGGCTACGGGGCTAGAATATAGCTACGCCTCCCATGTGGTCACCAGCGTGTGGGTTGAAAAAGCAGCCACTTTCCCTCCACATCCCTTTAATAGGGATTTGGAGCTGCTGAATCAGTGTAAGTACAGTTCCAGTGCACCCACATCAAACCTGACCCCACATGGCTTCCTACATGCCAGACTATCTGAACCTAGCACAGAGAGGCTCTACCAATATACAGAAGTTGCTGGGGAGCCCTATGCAGTTTCTCTGCATCCACAAGGGTTAAGTGATGTGAGGGACCTTGCACAGGACTTTTCACTCAGGGGGAAATGTCACCCTTTATTATACATTCCCCTGTGGAATATTAGTATCTTTTGCTGTAGTGGGATAGTAATAAGATATGTGCAGCTTTTCATGGGAGGTACTATGATTTGGTGGATAATGCACCAGACTTGTGAGTCATGAGATCAGGGTCCATTGATTTGTAGTAGGATTTTGGACTCAGTTTCCCCATTTGTACATTGGGATTAATTATGAGATCTATGGATGACAACTGCTATATCAGTGCTGCTAACTATTACTACTGTAATTTAAAGCATAATCTCCAGACAACTTTCTTGCTGAAAAATCTTTAAACTGTAATCATCCCTCCAGCTCCTTATTGATAGTAAGAACTGTTACCGTACCAATTTACATATGTTTTTATCTATATTAGATTTCTGTTGGATGTAAAACTTCAGAAAAAATTGCACAGAATCAAGTCCATGTTCAATATTCCACTGACTTTGGCGTGAGTTGGAGCTATTTAGTTCCTCAGTGCTTACCTGCAGATCCAAAATGCTCTGGGAGTATTTCACAGCCCTCTGTCTTCTTTCCAACAAAAGGATGGAAAAGGATAACTTATTCACTGCCTGAAAATCTAGTGGGCAAGTAAGTATGAAACTACTACTCATGTTACCTTGGCTTCAGTGCAGAATTAAAGGGGGACTAAATAGTGTGAAAACCATGGCTATGTGTACACTTCCTTTTGCAAAAGATCTGCTGTATGCATCAGTTCAGCAAAGTACATAAGCATAGATCTAATTTTAAGTGAGTAGTCCTATTAATGTCAACAGAACTATTCATGTACTTAAAGTAAGATATGTGCTTAAGAATCTTGCTGAATTGGAATCCTAAGTGCTGACTGATTTTAAAAAGGGGTTTATTCATTTATGCTTCTTTTTGCCATGCAGGGCCAACATTGCTCTGTGAGAATGGGCTGGTTTCTGTTCTGGCGCGTGCAGTACCAATAGGATTTTTAACTAGATTCTATTTGCATATATTTTTAGGCAATAGAGGTGCACAGCTGTAACTCAGGGCAGCATTTGGCCCACTGAATCTTTCTGGTGAGCCAGAAAGAGCACAATTTTGGTTTAAGATACTTGGTTACGTTTATAGAGCTAGAAATTGGGGAGGGGGGCTGTTTATTTACTAGTAAGATGAATAACATAACATGGAGACAGAATGAACATGGACTCTTATGATGCAACATTTACAGTCACTTTTCAAGGTTGAACCACTCTCCAGATTGACTGGGTATCTATGTTTCTACTGACATCATTTTTTTCCTAGGATGTCCTCCAAAGTTCAAGAATTCCTCCCACCCACCATTTTTCCCTATTCTTTTTTTCAATGTGTCCATATCACAGCAACTTTCTCTCTTACAGAGCAGGGTTGGAAGAGGTTCTCTTCAAAGCTCCACTCCAGAAGAGTTTTCTGGAAAGCACTGCAAAACTCTTCCTTCTCAGCAACTGAGTAATCTGCTTTTGCAGCACTCCAGCCCATGCCACCCTGGAAACAGCAGATCCATATCAGATTTCATGTTTCTTTGTGCCTTCTCTCTTCTCCGTAATACAGTTTTGCTGGATGATGCCCTTCCACACTTTCAAAGGGCAGCTCTATACCTTCAAGGAAAGCTAGAAGAGATTTGGCTTTCTACAGGGGTGAAAGTGGGCCGGTAAGAATCCGTAGAGGCCCATATGCAGCCCCCATTAAAGCTCTGCTGCGGCAGCGCTTTAATGTCCCTGCCCCTTTTGCCTCCCCATGGGCGGCCCTGCTGGTAGGGTCTATACCAGCAGGGCCACCGACAGGGTGGGGGAAGGGCAGCGATGTTAAAGCGGATCCTTAAAAGCTGCCGCGACAGCACTTTAATGTCCCTGCCCTTCCCTCCGCTCCCCCACCCAGTCAGTGGCCCTGCTAGTAGGGTCTGTACCGGCAGGGCCCCCGACAGGGGAGGCAAAAGGGGCAGGGACGTTAAAGCGCTGCTGTGGCAGCGCTTTAAGGATGGTCCTTTGCTGAAGCAGCACTTTAACATTGCTGTGTCCCCCGCATCAGGAGCCCTGCCGGTAGTGGGGCACAGCAACGTTAACGGCGGAGTGGGGGCAAAAGGAACAGCTGCCCCAGCTACAGGCAGAGCAGCCAGAGCTGGCTCTGACCCCTCAAGCCCCGCCCCTTCTGTCCAAGACCCCGCCCCTTCCGGGGGCCAGAGCCGGCCCCAGCCCAGCCGCATCCTGGTAAGTGCCTATAGTTACTTTCACCCCTGGCTTTCTATAAATATAGGTCAACAGAGTGATAATGAAAATCACCTGGATTTTTTCTATCAAACTTAAGAATGATTCATGGTCTGAACAAATTGCATACTTATCCTTTCTTGTCTGCAGTCCACAGCTGTACCGCATATTCCAATCTGTCCAGAGACCCAAACTAAATTAGAGGGTGAATTTTGACCTTAAACAGAGAAAAATGCTACCCAAATTTTCTATGCATATTGCAACAAAATCTTTTTCTAGTATTAGTATCTATTAATTGCACTATTTGAATAATTCTTTTAAAATTAAATGATCTCAGAAGAAACTAGATTAGAATATTTTTTCCTGTCATCTGTTGACTGTGGCTCTCACAGATCTAGCCTACATATTCTACGTGATCTCTTATAAAGGACATAAAATAGATTCCTACAAAGAATGCTATACATCATTTTAAAGGGTTCTGATCCTAAATATGCCTAATTTTATGCCATGTGTAGTCCCATTGTATTCAGTGGGGCTACTCACAGGATTAGGGCCTAAAACAGAAGATTTATACTGGAGTTCATATGAAACATCTCTTTCTGTTTTAAAAGAAAATTAAACTTTAAATTGAAAACAAGAAATATGCATTTTATTTAGTTATAATCTAGTATAGTTTAAATAACAATGTGTTAAAATGGAATGATCAGTGTCAATTTAGAGGAATGACTAATATGCCTTATAGAAACATTTTAATTAACATATCTCTTGTTACAAAAGTGTCTTATGATTTGTTACCTCATGAAGTGCTGTTCATAAGCATATTTATATACTGTACATTTTTCATTTGTGTAAAGTTATCTTTTTACCTTTATCTGTTTTTTTTTCGTTCTTGTATGTATAGTCCAGTGAGGTTTAGGTTCTATCAGAAGTACTCAGACATTCAATGGGCCATTGACAATTTCTATCTGGGACCTGGTTGTTTGGATAACTGTAGAGGCCATGGCGATTGCCTGAAAAAACAGTGCATCTGTGATCCAGGGTACTCTGGTCCAAACTGCTACTTGACTCAAACTTTAAAGGTAACTTAAATGCATATGGTAGTACTGCAAATGTTTGTTATAGAGAAATTTAATCAATGGAGCTTTTAAAAAAACAAAGATGCACTCAAACTGGAAAGTTGGGTCTGACCCCTCTCAGACTTCAGAGATCCTCAGATCTACATTCAGACCTGAACTGTACAGGTCTGGATCATCTATTTAAAAATGTATTATTTCTGTATTGGTATCTAAAGAAGTATCACCTTATCACTAAGAATTACACTATCTTTTCCTTCTGAAGTAAAAAAACCAGTAAACTGCTATTTAACAGTTGCAGTACATTGCTATGTGTAAATGAACAAAACAGTTCTCAAATGCAATATTACTAAACCTGCTGTTAGTTCCTGGACACAGCTGCTGTTGCAAATACCAATAAATTTACCAAGACCAAGTGTTGAAAACTCATCTTTGTAATAAAGAGGGAGACACAAGCAAACAAGGCACTGAACTCCAGATGATATGAAATTAACTTAATTAACCTATAAAGTTGCATATAGTTTTAATTTTCTGCAGTTGTACTCTACATCCCACGTTAAAAAAATACTGCAGCAAAAGGCAGAATGGTATTTGTGTGGCTGAAGATATTTAGATTTGAGATGATGATGTGTAACATGTACAGACATACAGTAAAAGAGTACAGTATAGGCAAAAATATACTTTTAGGACTTTAGCAGATGTCTCCAATTTAAAATACTCTTTATATTTTGAGGAAAAACTTTAAGAATTCCCAAACTGTATTAAAATTAAAGTATTCACCTTGTTCAGGTTTTCTTGAACCATATTTATACATGACGTTGTATGTACATAATCTACAGAAGAGGTATGTTGGTTGAACCATATTTTTCCAACGGAAATGCAAATTATACAAGATTTGAATTTAAGTGTTACTTGAATTATTAATATTATTAATTACTATTGGTGGTGGTAGTAGTAGTAGTAATATTTTAAGGTACCAGTTACATAAATGTAAATCAGTACCACATCTTTCTAGGAAATTCATGAATTTCCCTCCTCTCCACTAAAATTAAAGCCATTTACTTCTCATATATGCAGTTTAGGGATTTACTTCCAGAGCATTATTGGTATGGCCATTTTACAGGCCGTTACTTCTGTTATGCTGTCAGAAGAGGTTATTCTTGCAACATACCCAACTAACATAGTGGAATATAGAAACAGAAGCAGCTCTAGATCACTTAAGGGTTGCTTATAAACTAATTCCTTCATTTATATCTTCATGTATTTGTTATTTTTTATTGATGATGTGTGATGGGTATTTAATATAGGGTGAAATCCTGACTCCATTGAAGTCAATGGGAGTTCTACCACTGACTTCACAGGGGCCAAGATTTCATCCTTGATATTATTTCAGCTCCCTGATTAACTGACTAAAACTTTTATAAATGGAAGATGGAACTTAGAGAGATTCGCAACTGGGCTTTGTAGAAATAACTGTGGCACAAACTATTACATGAACATATATTCACAAGTAATCCAAGACTTTCACTTTCCACATTCACTCTTGTGGCCAAGACATCACTTGTACAGGTACTCGTGGGAAAAAATATAAAAAGGGTCAAGAATTCCAACAAAATAAATAATTTTTATTCAAAGTAATGTTTGTGAATATATATGTATATATATATTAGTAGCTGCACAGCACTGGTCAGTATATATCTATTTTTAAATATTTAGGACTCAATTTTCCTCTCAGTAGAGCCTCAACCTGGCCTCCTTCAGTGTTGCAGGTGGTAATAATTTCAAGCACAGTTTTGGGCTCACAGTTGTGTGCTGATACAATCAATGTTGTTTTAGATGTCTGACTACATGCTTATTATATTCTCTGCAAGGCTGGGACCATGTGTCACTGTATATTTGTACAACATCTAGCACAATGGAGCTCTGATCCTAATTGTGTTTGGGTACTACCATAAAGCAAATAATTGCAAATAGTAATTGCTCCTATATATCAGCCATTTGAATATCTAAATGATCCTATTTGTGCCCACAAAACTTTGAGCTGGTGACCCTTAACTCACACACAAAAAAAGAAAAAAACATGTTACAGTTACATGAGTATTTTAAAAATACTGATGTTTGCAGTGTTATTGTAGCCATGTTTAAGAGAGACTAGGTGGGTGAGCTAACATCTTTTACTAGACAACGTCCGCTGGAGAAAGAGACAGGCTTTTGAGTTACATGAACCCGAAGAAGCGCTCTGTGTAGCCTGTAAGCTTGTCTCTCTCACCAACAGAAGTTGGTCCAATGAAGGATATTACCTCACCTAACTTGTCTCTCTCAAACATACTTAGAAAGTCAGTTCTAGCTATGTTCATTAGAAAAGCTGAAGAGTATGGTGCCTCTTCATGGCTGTTCCTCAGATGTCACATTCCTTCCTGCAGACTTTCCTAAAGGAGCGCTTTGACAATGAAGAAATTAAACAAGATTTATGGATGTCCTTGGAAGGTGGAAACACCTGCACTGAATGTGGGATTCTTGCAGAGGATACAGCTTTGTATTTTGGAGGTGATACCGTGAGGCAAGCTGTCACTCAAGACCTGGACTTGAGGGGTGCCAAGTATGTCATGTTACCTAGTAGAATTTGACATAGCTAATATGTTGTAATGGAGGGCTTCATTAAATAATAACAGCAGGAGATGAGACAGTTAAGTGGATTAGTAATAGGAAATGGAACCCTTTTATGCCAGGGCACCACCAGACTAGAGTGAGCTCAGGTAGGCAGTGACAAATAGTTCTTATTCTTACAGTCAATAGGGAACTTTTCACTGACTATATGCAATGAGTTATGTTGTTAATATATTATCTGTGTTATACGCCAGTATGCTTGCTGCTTTGTAGATGTATAAGAGAAGGTCCTTAACCTACTGATTTTACAATCTAATCAGACAATTTACAGACAAAGGTGTGGAGAGTAGTGAGGAATTGATAGTCTCAGTATAGTTTTTAGTGGACAGGTGACTACATCACAACCTCACCATCACAACTGGCACTAGTTAGCACATGGATTGCTAGTCTCAGCAAAAAGGCTCGGAACTAAATGGGTATGGGGGAAAACAGCGCCTGCAGAAGATTTTAGTCTCCAGGAGTGTATCACTGGCGCATTTCACAAGCACTAAAAAAGTTTTTTTTTAAATAGCCATGCAGAGTTGTTTACCTCAAAAATACAAATTGTGTTCAGTAATGCTGGACGACAGGGGAACTGGATGAAATCCCATACATTGTTGTAGCTGGGAGGGATATGCATTGTGTTGAACTAAGACAAATTTTCAAAAATAACTTTAGAGACTCCCTCCTTTGCATCAAGGTGTGGTACATAGCAGCTAATTAAAGCCTATTATGAGGCTTCTGTAAAGTGGATATAAAACATTCAACACTTCAACATGACTCAGGGAACCTCCTCCTGAGGTGTCTCCTCATCCCAAATCAGGGGAGTATGGGAAACCAGTGGATTTGCCAGATATTTAAAGGAACAATTCTCAGTGGTAATTGGTAACAAAGCACCCAGTCCTGGCAACACTTACACGTATGACTGGATTTTTCTGGATTTTCCCATTGAAATATGGAAACATATAAAAAATAATGTGCTTAAAGTGCTTGCAGGACGGGATGTTTAAAATGTTACACATAGGGTTGGCTCTAAACAATTCATATTTTTCAGCAGTATATTTATTGTGATAACATTGAGTTGTCTGGTGGCAAGACAGCTGTGAAACATAACCTCTTGTTCACTAGCTAAAAAGGTTTTACCTTATTTGTTTAACATACAGAAGCTAGATATTTTAGAAGTGCAGCTTGTATACACATGTATGTCCAGAACTTTAGCTGGTGTAAAGCAGTGTATCTCCATTAAAGTAAGTGAAGCTCTGCCAATTTATGGCAGCTAAGAATATGGTTCATAAGACATAGGAGGCAATAGCATGTTAGTTTCATCTGCCCACGTCAGTCTATCACTTCAAATAAGGTCTCACTCCTGCTGATTTTTTTTATTTTTATATATAGCTCTTCCCTTACCTTCCATGTGTTTTACTGAAATCACTTCATATTTTCATTTAGTTCCCTGGTTTCCCTGCTTCATTGCACACACAACTTAATATTTTCGTGCACACATATTTTTGTTGCCTGTTTGCAGCTACAAATGCATATTTTGCAGGATTTATTCAGACACTTATTTTTGAAAATTTTGCCCTAAGTAAACATCACTTTTCTTTAATAAAACATTTTAGTATATTGAGCATTTTCTATCTATTTGTTGGCAGAAAACAAATCTCTTGAACTGTGTTTGGCAACAAATTTTCCATATTGTTAGGATATACGGTATTCTATGAGTAACTACCAACATTTTTTCCTTCAGATTTCTACAGTACTGGGGAAGAATTGGAAGTGAAAACAACATGACAACATGCCACAGACCAACATGCAGGAAGGAGGGAGTTCTGTTAGATTATTCTATTGATGGAGGCAAGTCAACATATTAGTTGCATCTCAACAAACTTTTGTGTATATTCAAACACCATCATGTTTGAAAAATGTGCAGAATTAGATCTAATTTAAATATTTTAGGGTTAATTATTCAGAGCTATAATCTACAGTTATTAAAGTTTTATCTTGTGTGTTTCATCTCATGTAAAATTGTCTTTGTTTCAAAAGAAACTAGACCCGATCCTGGTACTTATACTCACATAAATAATTCCATTGACTTTACTTTGACTAATCACATGGGTAACAATAGTATTAGGAGCACTGTTCCCTCTAAGTTGTATGCATGTGTGCGCACACACAGATCCTAAACTCCGCGCACACGGTGAAACACTACGCACACAAAAATTTGCACAGAAGCACAAAAATTTGCACAGAAGACATTTTTTTGCGCACACGGCCTGTCAAAAATTAGAGGGAACATTGATTAGGAGTTAAGGTTTTTCTATCAGACAATAGTAGATATTATCTTATTGCTTTTTACTACTTTTCATTAATCTTTAGACAGTTTCTACCTTATGTTGCTTTACTCATCCTGAATCCTTTCATTACAGGTATATCTTGGATTTTGCTTCATGAGATGGATTATCAGAAATACATCTCTGTCCGACATGACTACATACTTCTCCCAGAACACGCGCTGACCAATACAACTCGCCTGCGCTGGTGGCAACCTTTTGTGATTAACAATGGAATTGTGGTTTCAAGCTCTGACCGTGCTCAGTGGGCACTTGATGACATACTAGTTGGAGGTGCTGAGATCAATCCCAGTCAACTAGTAGATACATTTGATGATGGTAAGGGAGGACGTAGCAAGCATTCTATTATCTGATTTAAGAAGCCTGTGTCAGCTTATTTATTGAACTAAACAATTGTTAACTGAAGGTCTTTCAAATGCACATTTTAATTTATTTTTCAACTGTACATTGTTTTCTTTTTATAAACAATTACAAGATTGGTATTTTATTGCTTATATTAGTTTTAAGGATTTTTTTTATTTCACTATGATTTTTTTAAAATCCAAACAGTTATAGGACAGTTGAATTTATTTCCTCTAACTGCCTGGATTCAGAAATTCCCACTATGCTATATTTTTTTAAAATACTAGTATTGAAACCAATTTAAACTATCTGACTAGGGCTGACACTTTAATGAAGACTCTTGGTTACTTATTTAGCCTATATCATTAAAATGTTGCACATAATGACTCTGTGGATTCAATACTAAGCCTACATGTTTGTTGAGACATTCCAGTAATTGTATGTAACTCATGTTAATAGAAGGCACTTCCCATGAAGAAAACTGGAGTTTTTACCCTAATGCAGTCAGGACTGCTGGATTCTGTGGCAACCCCTCATTTCATCTCTACTGGCCAAATAAAAAAAAGGACAACACACACAATATCCTGTCCTCCAGGGAGCTCATTATTCAGCCAGGATACATGATGCAATTTAAAGTAAGAAAAACCTTTTTATCTAAAGTAAAACATACAATAAAAATTCACCTAATTTGTCTGTGGAATTTATTACAGTTCAAATAATATATAAAAAACAGTAGTCTGTTAAATATTTAATAAGAACTTGTTTGTTGGAAATCAGGGAAATACTGTAATAGAAACAGTAACATGGGGACAGAATGATTGCATAAATGTATGCAGTGTGGTAGCCATGTTGGTTCCAGGGTATCAGAGAGACACAATGAGTGAGGTAACATCTTTTGTTGGACCAACTTCTGTTGATGAGAGATACAATCTTTAGAGCTTATGCAGACCTGAAGAAGACCTCTGTGAAAGCTCAAAAGCTTGTCTCACTTCCCAAGAGAAGTTGGTCCAACAAAAAAAGATATTACCTCACCCACCTTGTCTCTGCATAAATGTTATTTCAAGCCAGGATGGAATGACTGTCCTTGTACTAGGGGTTGCTAGAGGTATTAATCGCTTGATTGCTCTCTCCTGAAGTGAGTGGCAACTGGGTCTTATGCAGAACAACTATTCTTATTCTCATACCTAAGTGAGATGTCATTTCAATAGCAGTTGCTGGGTGGTGGGAACAGGGAGACAAAGAGTGACTGAAACGGAACATTAAGGCAAGATTAGTAAGTCCAGTAAGATGGAGATCTGGGATGTGTGCATGCCATTGCTTATCAAAATGAGCTTTGAGAAGAAAGAAACAATTCCTATCAAGGAACAGGCCAAAAAGGAGAGACAGAGTCAGAGTTGGGCAGAAAAATAACTAATGGGATATACTGAAAATCTGAAGGTGCTAAAATTAATAGCCCTTTCTGTTATATGGTCATATGTCATGGAAAAATGGCCCAGATAATCAGCAAAGCAACTCTTGATGTTGCTCTTGATTTTTAGCTGGAGCTTTGAATGAGACCAACACATTTTATAATCAATACAATGTAGCTATTAAATTATTATTGCTATTATTTATTTGTATCGCAGTAGTGCTCAAAATCTGCTAGGCCTTTTCCAAACAAAACGGAAGACCCTGACCCAAAGAGTGCACAGGCTTAAAAAACAAAGCCTGGCTGTATCATATGAGCAAAGTGATGGGCTGATAGGCATATGTGCCTTCCTAGTTACATTTGCTTGTTGGTCTTTCATTGTTGTTTTTAAGTAAAACACCCAATTTTCCTTTTCTGCCACAAATTAACACTGTCATTTTCTCACACAGCCATTGCCAGTTTTAGGGCAAGTCTACACTACAGTGCTACATTGGCACAGCTGCACTGACACAGCTGCACCACTGTAGCGCATCTGGTGAAGAATGCACTATACTGATGGGAGAATGCTCTCCTGTCAACACTATTACTCCACCTCGGCAAGAAGCGAAGGCTATATTGGCAGGAGAGTGTCTCCCACTGACACAGCACCAGTGTGGATAGCGTGAAACTTGCATTGCTCGGATGGGGGTGAGGCTTTTTCATACTCCTGAGCTATGTAAGTTAGATCAAAGTAAGCAGTAGTGTTGACTTGACCTTAGATTCAATGTCTGTAATGCACTCCCTCACAGCATTTGACCCACACACACAATCCACCACTTTTAAAGTTACCCAGGGATGAATTTCATCTATTGTATAGAAAAGGAGTAGAAAGCCTTGTATATCAGCTTCACAGATGTCAGCTTACTCAACCAGCCATCTTTTACTTAGATTTTAGTGGGTGTGATCTGTGTTGATCCAGAGGAGATGGTACATTCATATTATTAAGTTTTCTTCACTTGGCTAAATTTTGCTCCTGGCTTCACTATATTTTCTCTGCCCTTCTTACTGCTGCAGATTTTATTTCAAAACTAAGGATTCAGTTCTCCTGTGTAGCTGCAGCGAGGGCACAGGTTTTGAAGCTGCTCAAATTCAGATTTTTCAGTAATATGTCAAGTGTATTGAAGTCTCTGAACTTAAGCATCACATAATGTCAAGATGAGTCATCTGTTTATTTCCTCAGACATACAGCATATTTCTGTTTACAAAGCCTTTTAAAATGATTTAACCTGATGAATCTGAGTACACCCCAAACTGTGCAGGCCAAGATTTTCATAAACAGTTACCTAAAGTTGGGTTCTTAAATCCATATTTAGGCACTTAAATAAACGACCTGACTTTCATAGAGCTACTGCAGGATGCCCAGAACTTTGAAAATCTAACTATTCATTTAAGTGTCTCCATGATTTAGGAGCCTGATGTTAGGCACCTGTTGTTGAAATCTTTACCCCTACTCCCAAATGCATTCTAAGCTCTAGTACCTAGAATGGCACTTCCCTTTCTATTATTGTACATTAAAGTACAAAAGGTGGACACTAGTCTCGGGTTACATGGTATAAAAAGGTCCCAATGTCATCATTAATATTTCCATTCTTATGCAAAAATCCACAAAAGCAACAATGTTTGAAGTGGTGCACACTTTGGTTTTCAGTGTGTTTTTGTTGTTGGATGGGTGGGAGGTAGATCTAAGTTTGCAGTCTTCTAATTCTGTATCTTTAGAAAGAAAGGACAACCAACAGTGCATTGTGTATTACGTTCAATGTCCTTTTGATCTCCCTGATCTAGCAGTACCTGACGCATTTTTTTGTGTTTCAGATTGTGGTTGGCTGTGAGGCAACTTCTTGCGGTGACCTGCACTCCGTAATGCTGGAATACACTAAGGATGCCAGGTAAGCTATCTTGATAATTTACCCCTGGACACTGCAAGACCAATGATACTGTACCTGGAGTTACAGCTAATGAGCATATTGCCAGTAAACAAACACACACACACACACACACACACACACACACACATGCAAATGTCTTCAAAGTATCTCTTGTTTTAGTATGTCATGCTCTTTGATAAAAGACTATAAATTTTGGGCTAAGGCTATGCTGTACTAGAAGTTGTATGATGCTAACTTGTGGTTTAACTGGTGACATTATTGTGTCCTGCAATGTAGTATAATAGGATATTTGAATTACTTCAAAAAGTGGGGCTGTATTTTGAGCTTAATGCCTTTTGTGTGAAAACAACACCATGGCACAAAGCAGTATAAAAGGGCCCTTCTCTGACCTCTAAAGGGAAGGACTAAGGAAAAGAATTCTCAGTCATAACCTATAATACCAGGTCACAGGGACTCTGAGTCTCTGCTTCCCAAATTCCTTTACCTGCACAGATGTATCACAGCATTTCCCCCGTGTGGGCGGTTACCATGGCTACACAAAGTTTGCAGACTTTCACTCTATTTGCAATTACAGTGCATGGAAATTATTGCCGAAGACCATTTGTGGTTTTTTAAAAAGAAATATTGCCATGACCTCTAGTAAGTTGCTAACTTCCCTTTCATTATTATTTTCAGTTGTTCTAACAACATATTTTCTTTGCTTTCCACAGGTCAGATTCATGGCAACTTGTCCAGACGCAATGTCTTCCTTCCTCATCTAATAGCATTGGCTGCTCCCCATTTCAATTCCATGAGGCTACCATCTATAACTCCGTCAACAGCTCCACATGGAAAAGAATAACTATCCAGCTGCCTGATCATGTCTCCTCCAGGTAGGTTACCGAAAGGTCAGCTCACTTTGGAGATATCAAACTTCATCTGTCTAGCTGGCACTGTTAGTATGGAACAACTGGTGAATTTAAAGAGTCTGTCTTTTGTCTGGACTTGGAAATGATACATAATGGACATCTTGGAATTGCTTTTCTTTAATAAAAACTGCTGCTGCCAAGGATTACATAGTCATGACATTCAGGCTAAAGATTGCCATTGTGACACACTCATAATGCCTCTTCCTGCACATGCGTGTTGCTTTAAGTAGTCCATTGAAGCCAATGGGGTACTCAGGTTAGCAAGCACAAATATTGCTTTCCGGGTTGAGATATATGATTGTAGACCAATGTAAATCTTTAGACCAGGGGGTCTCAAACCTCATTGCACCACGAGCCCCTTCTGACAACAAAAGTTCCTTTACAACCCCAGGATGGGGGACCGAAGCCTGAGCCTGCCCCAGCCCCACTACCAGGCCAAAGCCTGAGCCTCACCACTCGGGGAAAGGGGGCCAAAGCTGAAGCTCAGAGGCTTCAACCCCAGGCAGGGAGCCTGCAACCTGAGCCCTGCTGCCCAGGGCCGAAGCCCTCAGGCTGTGGCCGTTGGCAGTGGGGCGTGGGCTTCAGCCCCAGACTGCAGCAAATCTAAGCCAGCCCTGGTGACCCCATTCAAAGGGGGTCTGGACCCATAGTTTGAGAACTGCTGCTTTAGACCCAGGGCAGTATTTCAAAAATAGAAATCTGAAATTAGGCTTCTAAACTCGTCTCCTGGAAACTGATTTTTGTAAGTGCTGAGCACTCAGCAGCTCCAGTTTATCTTCCTAGGAACTGTTGGGTTCACAAAGCTTTCGAAAATCACAAAAGGGTCTAAGGATGCATTTAGGAGCGAACCTCTATTTCCTGAAGATCTTAGTCTGAGGCTCTGTCTGCGGCACATGCCAGGGGTGTGGCTCCCCTGGTTGTGTACACATATTTGCACTGGGTCTCATCGAGCTAGCGCAAGTATAAATAGCAGTAGAAAGGGTAGCAGCAGCGAAGGCACGGCAGAGTTCAAACCTCATTGAAACTGGTAGATACGTACTCAGCCCAGCTAAGCCATACCTCCACTGTCAATACCTGTGCTACCTCACTACTTGTGAGCTAGCACAAGCATGTGTACACAAGCAGGGGAATCACAGCCCTATCTCGTAGTGTAGACTAGCCAGAGTCTGCTATCTATTAAATCCTAAAGCTGCTTGGCAGTGGGACTACTTACAGAAGTGCGCCCTAGAATGTGTAGGAAATGTGTGCAGGATGAGGCCCATCAATATAAAATTCTATTTCAATGGAATAAAGTGCTCTGGTGTTCTTTCACGCGGTGTGGCCCTCTGGTGAAAGCTGAGAACTGGGAGCCTGGACTTCTGGGTACTATTCTCTGAGCTCTTTTGCTGACTCAGTGTGCGACACTGAGCAAGTCACTTCAGTCTCCTCTGTGCCTCACCCCAAAATGCAAACCTAGCATTCTTACCATGCATTTTTTCTGTTTCAACTTGGGTGCATATGGTTGAATATTTCTGTATAGAAATGTTTAAGTGCTGTCTGCAACATAATATAATACTGTGTTGCTTGGTATTTGTAGTGCAACTCAGTTCAGGTGGATTCAGAAAGGAGAGGAAACAGAGAAGCAAAGTTGGGCAATAGATCATGTGTACATCGGAGAAGCCTGCCCTAAACTCTGCAGTGGTCATGGATATTGCACTACTGGAGCCATTTGCATTTGTGATGAAAGATACCAAGGTTTTATTTATTTCTTGTCTGTGTGTGTGTGTGTGTGTGTGTGTATGTGTGTCTTAGAGATATTTCCATTAAAGCAA
The DNA here is from genome assembly GCA_007922305.1 of Dermatemys mawii. Classification (NCBI taxonomy): domain Eukaryota; kingdom Metazoa; phylum Chordata; order Testudines; family Dermatemydidae; genus Dermatemys; species Dermatemys mawii. Next base: position 18,243,258 of record ML677341.1, on the reverse strand, counting down.
TTGTTTCAGGCCTGTAAATGAGTAGAGAATCATGCCCTTATTTTTTTTAAATGAAAGCTTAGATTCTCATTGCAGTCATACAACAGTTTGAACACAGTCTGCAGTTAGGAAGCAATGTATGCCATTGTGCAGTCATATGATACACACTCCCTGCCTGTGGCAGTACCTACAACAAGTTGAATCTGCAGTTGAATTCAGTCACTTTTCTCAATGTTTTGGTACTTGTTTGTCTAATAACTTCGTCTTGTGATTTTTAGGGGATGACTGCTCTGTTTTCAGCCATGATCTTCCCAGTTACATTAAAGATAACTTTGAATCTGAAAGAGTCACTGAAATAAACTGGGAAACTATTCAGGGTGGAGTTATAGGGAATGGATGTGGACAGCTGGCACCGTATGCCCATGGAGATTCACTGTACTTTAACGGATGTCAAATAAGGCAAGCTATTACTAAACCTCTGGATCTCACCCGAGCAAGGTAACAACACTTTACTATTAATTTGAAATACAACCTTAACAGCTCATGACAAAGTAACTAAATGGCATATAGGGGCCTAATGATAACGCTGAACAGGGATGGCTCTACCAGCTTGGCATACACCTCTCAGCACAAAAAAAAATAAGGGCTGCAAAATGTTTAACAACAGTCAACTGGAAGTTTGTTGGTGAATAGGAAGTGACTGTTGGCTGGAAAGGTCAGATGGTTTTAGGACACCCAAGAGAGCACTGTGCGCGCAGCCAGCACTGACTATGAGGCCATTGGCAGAGACTAGATGCTACAATGTTTGGACAGCTAGTGAATGAGGAAGCTAACAGTAATTACAGACCCAATTCCGGTATTACTGGTAAACTACAATTACATTCAGCTACCAGCTAACAAGAATACCTTTTTCATCTCTGCTGTTTCTCTGGCCATAGAGTACAAAATGGAATCTATCGAGTTTGGTACTTAATAGAAGGAATGCTTACACCAGGACACTGTATTTATCACTGAGGCCAATTGTAAAAGGCAAAATTAGGATTAGGACCTTTCCACAAATTTTCCAAAACATTTTCCATAAAGTTAAGCTTTTAACTTCTTAATTAAGTACCTAAACAAAGATTTAGAAGGCACTTATTTTTGTTTGTCCTTTGCTTTCTCCCTTTTTAATTTTTTGTACATGTTCCTGTTTGACTTTTTGGCATTGTTGATACACCTCACTTTTGAGTGGTTACATTGTAATCATGGATTGATTGCCACCGATTATGCAGATAGATGTTAAAATTATATTTAAACAGAAAAGTGTTAACAAAGCATATTATTACTGAGAAAGGAGGTTGTGTCTTACAGTTATTACAGCAGTTTATTTGTTGGCTAATAGTAATTATTCTTGAAGTTTTGTATTTTTAAAAAGGGTAACTACAAGTTGGCAATGTTTTCACTCCTACTTTAACATATTACATACATTAAAAATCATTGTTCCCTGTGTTTTACAGCAAAATAATGTTTGTTTTACAAATTGGAAGCATTTCACAAACAGAAAGTTGCAATACCAACCTGAGTGATCCTAATACTGTAGACAAGGCAGTTCTACTGCAGTACAGTGTAAATAATGGAATTACATGGCAAGTCATAGCACAGCATCAGCCAAAAGATTTTATACAAGCCCAAAGAGTGTCTTACAATGTTCCACTGTAAGTACCCAGTCACACTACATTACTTTTAAATGCATACTATAAATTTCCTCCAGAAAGGAATTTATGCAGGAAAAGAGAGGAGACAAGGGAATGTGGAGAAAAAGGATGATCATTATATCCATAATTAAAAATGTAGTCTGCAGCCCTTTGGTATCATTAAAATAAGTGCAAAATCTTTACTTTAAATTTAAAATATATAAAAAAACCATCAAAACCTTGTTTTCATTTCCTGGATTAATTCAGTTTAAGTGAAAAATATTTATATTGTTCCCCCTTAACTCTTTCATTAATGCTGTATGTTGAGGTTTAGGAGCAAATGGAGAATACTTTAGTTTTGCTTTTAGTATTTTGGGGGGTAAATAGGCTGGAAAGGGTCCTTCTTAGTATGGCGGTCTAGCTGTACTTCTGTTTGTAACCATAGGGAGGCGCGAATGAAAGGAGTCTTTCTGCGCTGGTGGCAGCCCCGTCACAATGGAACAGGTCATGATCAGTGGGCTTTGGACCATGTAGAAGTCGTCCTGTGAGTATCAGATTCACCTCATAACATCTCCATCTCAAAAAGCATTGAAATTTCTTCAGCATGCCATGAATGTTAAACTCAGTAAGAAGTGTTCTCTGAAAAATCATTCTTTGCTTATGTTCTCCACTGACTGCAAAGGTCAGCATTTAAGGCAACCAGGAAATAACATTACAGACCAGGGGAGCATATTGTGCATCATGGAGAAATACAGAGGGGAAAGCATGGATTTTATCATCTTTAAATATTAGTGTAATCATATAAATTATCAGGGTCTATGAAATATTTTATGATGTGATATCTGAAAGGATGTGTGTGTTCAGCAACTATGCTGCAATATAAAGTTGATTTCCATCCTTTCAAAGATACAAAATAGTCTATTGTATTGCTCTTTATACAGAGTAATGTTGTTTAATCAGGCTCTGAAAAATTGCATTAGCAACTAATGCCATATTCATTTCGTTTTTTTAGTAAGAAGGATACTGTTCAGAAACAGGGTTCACTATATCAGGTTCCTATGATCTGAGCTCTATATTCATCCCCTGTCAAGATTTTATCAAGTAAAGTGTCTTCACCATATTGATTTCCCCGTTAATAAAATGGGTCTCACTCTCAATTAACCCGTTTTTACTGTATTACATCACAGAGAGATTATCTGCTTTTTCTTTAACAATTTAGTTCCAGTAGAGCTGAAATGCTAGTGCCTTGACGGGCTCGGACTCATCGCTGACAGTGGTTGGCAGAGAGATGCGTGTCTTCCCAATAGATAGGTTCAAATGTTCATTTTTATTGAAAAACTTTAAAAAATCAGCATAGAAATTAGATTTGGATAACATCCAGATTTAGTCATTATAAAAATGAGGCTTCTGTCTTTAAATTCAAACTAGTAGAGGCACCACAAGTATTGTTTTGTAATAGTAGCAAATTGGATTACTTGATCTCTAGTTAGCCCTGTTCTACTTTCCACTGAGACGCACCAGCTTGCATGGCATTCATATCAACCCAAACCAAAAACCACACTGGTCCCAACACTAAGTAGCTGTATGCGCTCCGCTGCTTTTACACACCTTGCTGGGCTCTGCCTTCATAACATTAACCTTAAGTTTGAAGGAACAGAAGGATGGACATGGTTCTTGGCATCTCCCGATAACTAAGGATGTTAACACCCAAGGCTAATTATTTAGGGTAGTGTTTGAACTGAGGAAGGATACGGATGCTTATACAATATTCCCACTTCTCTCTGCTTTAAGGTGGGGGGGAGTTAAGCTGGAAAAATGGAAAAAGCAGTTGAGAAAAAAATTCAAGCAATCTGAACATTGATTATACTGAACATTGAGTACAATTAAGAAAAATTAGATAGAATTTGGAAGAAGAAAATTTAGGCTGAATACCAGGAGAACCTCTCTGACAATGCCATCTATCATACTGTAGAAGAGTCACCCAAGAAAAGTAGTGAAAGCCCCATCATTTGAGATACTTTAAAACTAGACTGGAGAAAGGAACAGAAAATATACTGTAAGAATAGTATATCTGCTTTGTCCAAAAGAGGAATTAGATATGCAGACCATGCCCTCACCTCTTCCTCATTGCTCCTGTTAAGGACTTTTTGAGGGCTCTCTCCAAGTTTTGGCAAAGCCAGAATAGAGACAACCACCTTTGCTCCCTGCATTGCATATTGGTTTTCAGGTGAGCGACTATATACCTGTCAGAATTTAGCTCACAATCTCCTAAGATAGACAGACCATTACAAATAAACTATTTACTTCCACAGCAGATATTGGTACATACAGAGCTATAGCAGTATGTTAGTAAAAGGCCAGATGTAGAATCAAAAACCTTGCTAATCATAATACTGTAAGATATGCTGCTCTCAGGAATTTAAAAATGATACACAATGGCACATATGGCAGGTACTAATTAGTAGTTAATTAGTTCTGACCTCTGTATCTCCCAGTACCTGAACTGTAGTTAATCTGAATATTCTCTATATTACATAATAAACATTTCTTTTAAGTAACATTCAGCTATAACACAAACGCAGAACACTCAAAATCCCAACTCTTGCTTAGACATTGCCAACGGGAGGCAATAGCCTGCAGTGGATACAGGATACAGGAATAGGTGCTGGAAGACCTAGGTTGTCTTCCTAGCTCTGCTGGTACCTCATTGTGTTATCTTGGGTTAGTCACTTTACCTCTCTGCACCTCAGTTGCCACATTTTCAAAATTAGGATAATGATACATAACCACTTTTTTAAATTGCTTCAAGAAGTATAGATGAAAAGCTTAATATAAATGTTCATTACCATCATTACTATTAGTGCTGGATGGTCTTACATGCATTTGTGTTGCAACGTGAAGCATCACAATTTGTATTATGGATACAGTTTATCTTTAATTCTTAATTCTCCTTGATTCTTTAGACATATATTGTTTGTAATATCTGAGTTTCCTTCCAAATTTCAATAACTGAGAGAAAAATTGAGAGAATAAGGAAGAAAATGGGTCCTGGAAGCGTAGGAGAGTTCATATGCTGGGTCAGATTTACAGCCCCAGAACATGGTGGTGTAAGTTCTTTGTCAATAAATCAGTTTAAGCAAGCATTAATTGGGGCAGCATATGCCAAGGAGATAGAGGGGATAGAGGGGATAGAGGGGATAGAGACCAACCAAGAGGTGCGATTTTGTGCTGTATTTTATTTTTGAAAGGGTTAAATAAAATATTTTCATTAAAAGTAATGGAGGAGCAGCTTTATCCTAAACCTTCTTTCACTTTTCCATAAACTGCTTGTGCTGCTACAGCTCTGCCTTTCCCTCTCAACTTGTCACCTACAATCAATGTCATCTCATAATTTGGCTTTACAAACTAAATTCTGCACACAAAAATATCCCATGCCAGGGGATATCCCATGTCCATTGGAGATAAGCTGTCAGGAAACCACAGGGAGTGGCAGAGTTGCGTCCTGGATTGATCCATGGATTATGGGCACAGAATCCCTGCCCACTCTGCAAGAGAACAAAACCTACCTCCACAATGGATTGATAGAAGGAAAAAGCCAAGAAGCAATCTTGTAATAATTTTCCACCCCACCCCACCCCACCCCCCAGCCCCTTTCTGGTGTTTTCTGGGAGGGTGTTATCTAAGTATTAGTCAGCAAATAACCAATGATTCATACGTAGGGTGACCGTGTGTCCCTGAAAACCAGGAATATCCTTGCTCCTGTCTATTTAATAAAATTTGAGTTTCGCCCCGTTTTTGTAACCCCTGCATATTGGCCACCTGAAAGAGATACCAGGTAGCTGAGCTGATGATGGTATTCACAGGCCAGCTGAGTGCACCTCAAGGACTAGTCCTGACCAGGCCTGTCATATGTTGACAACCTGTCCTGCTCCCAAGGAGGCCTCCCAGGGAGTCCCCTCTTGCTCAAGTTCTCAAACTATCCCTCAACACATAGAGCTAGAGGCACAGTGTGGTGAAGGAGAGGGAGTGGGTTTTAAAGCTATAAATGTATCTTAGTAAGCATCTTAACCCTGAGGCTGCTGAGGATGACAATACTTCTTCGCTTGTCACATGCAGTGCAGTCGCGGGCGTGTTGGTCGCAGAATATTACAGAAACAAGGTGAGTGAGGTAATATCTTTTACTGACCAAGCTTGCGAGCCATGCAAAGCTCTTCTTCAGGTCAGCCTGTGTCTCTCGCCAACAGAAGTTGGTCCCATAAAAGATAGTACCTCATCCATCTTGTCTGTCTATACTTCTCAGCTTTCTGTACTAAGGTGCTTCTTTCTTACCACAACTCCCTGTGCCTTCTCTCTCTAACCCTCCCTTGCTTTCACCACTTTTCCTCCCTACACATGCAGACAGCCAGATCCCCCTAGCCCAGCTCTAATAACTGCCAGTTGACCTACATGCATTGAACGACCGTAGGTTCCATACCAGCTTCTCCTCACCCCCAGCATCTGCTGCTGGTATGCACTCCCTATCCCCTGAAGATTCCCACCTTCAAGAAGAGTGGGGGACATACGGCCAGAGCAGTCTGGGAGCAATGGCACCCTGAAGGGATGTTGTGGTTAGCAGGGACTCATTGCAAGCAAAAGTGCTCCTCTGATTCTGCTTTCCAGCACCTACAAATGTTCTCTACTCCCTCCTACAGTGCCCTCTAGTTGCCAATTAATCCCTTAGAAATAAAGTGGTTTCTAGAGTTATATTTATGAATATTTTTATATTTATGTGACCTTAAAATTTCTATTTTGATGCTTTGGCTCTTCTCATCCCTCCAAAGATTTAAAATTAATTTTCTCCTGAGCCTCCATGTCAATTTAGAGTCCAGAACATACGTTTATAGCTGAGTAAGAAACAGGATTGTCATATATTGTTCATTCTGCTTGACTCCTGATTCTGATAACACAAACATATCACTAACCTGTGACTAGCAGATACTGTATAGGCTATATTTCCAGAAGCCTAGCCTCTTCTTTTGTGGAGGCAATTTATTTCTCCCAAGATAGATTGCACAAACAAAGACGCCAATATTTAGAATGGCAGTTAATTTGCACATGCAAATCCTATGTGTGCAATAAGGAAGCCTGGAAACAAGGGCCTATCTGTAATACATCTTTGAATCATTCAATTAATGCAACAGAAATATTGCTAATCCTGTAATGCAGCTGCAAATAGTGCTCAAAGTGAATATAGAAGCTACTCTGAATATAGTATATATTGGTATGATCTTGCCAGCTAACCATTTGCCAAACTATTTTAACGGTGGTGGATCTATAAAGTGGGGGTAAAACTGCTATCAGGTCGTCCTGTCCCTTTAAACTAAGTTTTTCTTTTGATTCATTAGTTAATGTAGCATACTTGCACTCTGCACTTATGAAGAAAGTTTCAGGCACATTCTCTGCATGATCAATGAATGTGGCCCTTTTTAGGATAAAGTAGTAATTCCCCCTTACCTCCAATCTCCACGTTCCACTCCTACAAGAAGAATGCTTATTCTGTGTCCACGTACCTCTCTACCCTAAAAACGGCCTGCGTCTAGCTCTGCATTTCATTTGTACTTCAGCTTCTCTCTACATATAATTCACAGTTTGTCTGCTGCACAAGAAAACCACACACCTTTTTTGCATGTGCTTCTTGAAAAGCCATTTCTTTGTAAACAGGATAGGCTCTTAATAACCTATAAAGAAATAGTGAGCTCTGATCAAATGTATTCAAAACTGAAGGGGAATAAACTTCAGACTAAGGGTCTGATCCTTCATTCTTTATACACCCAAAACTCCCAGTGATATCCTTGGGAATTTTAGTTGTGCAAGAAATGTAGGATATGACCCCAAAATTTTGTGTGTGGGGGCGGTAACTTTGCAATAATAAACATAGAATTAATCCCGCCATAAACCATCACATCATGATATTGTCAAGATAGTCTTACATTTCTGGCACAAATGGCTTGTTGAGGATTTTGCATTGCATTTGTTGCAAAGAATTTTAAAGCTTTTTTGCAATATTCAAATACAAATCATATCTTCTAGCCGTAAAAAAACATATTCATGTGGGAAAACATTTTCATTTGCTTCATTTCCTTAGCAGAAAGCAATGCTTTGAAACATTTCACTCAAGATTATTACAAATATTTGTAATAAAGAAAAAGAACAATTAAAATGTTAGGGCATTGTCTTTATAGTCACAAGATTTATGCCAAATTTAGTATGGTGCAGACTGTGCTTTTAAGACTGTCTTTTACTATGTTTCTAAAAAAAATTGCATGATGAATTTTTATAGAAAATAAAAATATGAATGTTGATTTTAAAAAATAAAGAAATAATTTGTTCAATTTTTATTTTCAAAAGAGATGAAAAGTCCAATATTGCCTCTAAACCTCATCAGGCTTTTATGACTAGTCACAATGCTGCATGCATTGAAAGGCATTTTCTAATTTGTGTTGTATTTCATTATTTGCTGTCATTGGTTTTACACTAGAGTAAGGTAAGTACTTTCCCTGAATTAATATCAAATATATGTTGGTAGTACAGCTACGGTACTTTTAAAGACTCTAACCCTGTATTTTGTCAGTGATGATATTTTGTGGGAAAGAGAGCGGCCTCATTTGTACTCTCAAAGAAGTGAGCATGCATTCATTGCTGTCTCTTAAAGGCCTAAACCCTGTAGCTGTTCCTCACAGACTGATTCTGCAGGGTTCTCAGTGCCACTAGGAGTTAAAGTTTGCAGATTATGTTCAGCACCTCACTCAAGCAAACTTTCAATTAAGACAGTGAGCACTGTAACTATAGATCGAGAGCCCTGATCATGATAGGTCCTGGACCCCACCTGAGAGTTCCTGAGTGCTCCCAACAATCCTTGAAGTAGGTCAGAACTGAGGATGCTCAACAACCTGCAGGATCTGGCCCTTATACCTGATGTAAAATTCCCACTATTTTCAGTAAATTAAAATTAGAGAATTAAGGGCAAAATTATCTACTGTGTGTCTGTAACCATGTACAATAAATATATGCAGTAATGCATGCCCACGTAACTTAAGAACGGCAAGAAGTATTTATTTGTGGTGGGTTTTTTTGCTTATTATAACAGCATCACTTTGTATGGCCATAGTTATGCAGCTAGGCATTTCTAATCACCATAGTAGCTAGAGATATAGGTTTTAATACTGATCCTATTGGAGTTTTGCCATTGACTTCAGCGGGGCCAGTGTTTCCGCTGGAGTCTGTCACCATTCTTAGGAGGTTTGTAACTCAGCCACTACGTTCGCTGCATGCTAAACACTGATACATTTATTTATCAGACCATGTTGCCTTTCATTTTTTCAAAAGCTTGATTTAGGTTAAAGTTTGGTTTGGCACCCAGAAGCCTTTGTTTCTGATGTGCCGTGTCAGTTAAAAATATAAATAACAAATAAAAATAATTAATAGTCTTAGAACAGGTACATACTATTTACCAAATGTTCTTATTTGTTTGGCCATGTTTGATTTAAAACAAAAAAAAAATCAGGATAATAGTCCAATATGTACTTTAAGAAATTTATATTTTAAAAAATCGTGTTAAATTATTGAGGCTTAAAAGACACATTTAGAGAGACTCCTCATAAATTGTTTTATTGTTCCTGCTTACTGAGCATACCCAACATGGCTCTTCATTATACTATATCTGCCTGATCTGTTCTCGTTTACAGTGGTGCAACTCCAGTGACTTCATTGGAATTACTTAGAATTTACTAGTGTAAGTTAGAGCAGTATCAGTCTCCATATATTTTTAAATACAAGCAGATAGCCCTAAAATGGTGACCGATAGGATTGTGCAATAATTGCTTTCTAGGTTTTGTTACTATTCATTCTGTCAAATGATCCACAGATAAGTAGTCTTTGGGGGGAAAAAATTTCATCTGTACTCTTCATTCAGTGATCTGGTAAGTGCACTGAAGATGTACCAAAGGATCAGTGCATGCTGATGAATCTGCAAAAGTTTATTGTTCACTGAAATTGTAATAGTGTTTTAAGTTCCCTTTGGAGTTGAAATGATTCCATTCAGATCCCATAATATTTGAGGTAGGGATTGTTTCTCTCCATTGTGGCAAATTTGCCTACACTATTATGATGGGTCCCGCGCTTTCTCTTCTTGTGGGGGGTTCAGGGCACCATTTCTTGCCCCTGAACAGGGTATTAACTGCCCCACTAGTATCCTAGAGTAGAGGAGTGGAGAGGGAGGGACCCGGGTCCGCCCTCTACTCCGGGTCCCAGCTCTGGGGCCCTGAGAATAGCAGTAAACTACTTGAACTAGCTATTTCTTCCCCTGGGCTACTTCCCTCTCCTATCCTTCAGCTTGTGGGGCCTCCTGCTCTCTCTCTGCACAAGCCAGGTGTCCCTTTAGCTACAGTCTGGGTCTTCTTAGCTCACCGCAGCACTTCTTCAAACTCTCATCTGCTTTCCTCCAAACTTCTCTCTGCTCCAACTCCTCCAAGCTGCTCTCTGCTCCAACTCCTCCAAACCGCTCTCTGCTCCAACTCCTCCAAGCTGCTCTCTGCTCCAACTCCTCCAAACCGCTCTCTGCTCCAACTCCTTCCGAACTGCTCTCTGCTCCAACTCCTTCTTAAACTGTCCGATTGAAGCGGGGGGGGGCGGTTATCATGTGCCTGGCTTCAGTTACTCTAATTGGCTTCAGGTGCCTTAATTGGCTCCAGGTGCTCCAACCAACTTCTAGTAAACTTGCTTCCCTCTACAGGGAATAAGGCTTCCCTCTAACACTCTCCTGCTGCCCTCTGGCCCTGCTGTATCACACCATGTATCTTTACAGTGCCTTGCACATTTTGGATACTGTTACAATATAAATAATAACAACAGCATCTCCATACAATCTTAATGACAAATCTGTTTATTCCTAAAAAATAGAAATAAAGTTCAGTACTCCTATATAAAAACAACATTAAAGGGCTTCTTTACAGACACTAAATCCAATAAATGCAGAATTACCTCTTCTGCAATGACTTTATGGTATAGCTATTAAGGCGATCTTATAAAGTACTATTGGACTTTGTTCTCTTATCAATGTATGATGTTAACTTCCATTATAGTTAACAGAATTATATGCATAGACCTCCACCCCAGCACACAGATAACAGAATATACTCTTATATGCTGCGCTAAAAGTGAGACCCAACTTCTATGAAGGCAATGAGAATTTTTCCTGTGACTTCACAGGGCATTGAATCAACCCTTCAAGCCCTAACTAACTCCTACCAAAGTCAGTGGAAAGACTACCACAGACTTCAGTGAGAGTGACATTGGGTCCTATCAGCACAACTGAAGGACCGAGCATTAACTTAATTGTTGCTTGGGGGGGTTGTTTTTGTTTTGTTTTCATACCTTTTCTTCTTGTACTGCAGTTTTAATTTAATGTAGTAAAACACATGGACTCTTTCCTTGAGGCACACAACAAATACATTTCACCACCTTGTAAAATACCACTAATAGATTTAATTTAAGTCAAAGACTAAGCAGTTGCTTCTGGCCTATAACTCAGGTGATAACCTTTTCTAAATTGCTTTATTTATTTCCTTAAAATGTCTGCAGCATAATTATTGTTGCTTAAGTCTTGCTAGTATCATTACATTTAAGGAGGTAAGTGGTGTTGGACAGAGATGATAGAGTAATAAGAATTGTTAAAGAACATTTTGAGCTATTTGTTCTTCTTAAAAACCTATTTGATTTGCCTTAGATTATAAGGTGGCAGGAAAGTAAAGGTGCACAGGAAAAATTAGCTTTGCCAATCACTGTCAGTCTCACACTGTAATAAATCAGTGTAGTGCAGAACTTCCCTTTCTGGGTAAAAGCCAGGTGAAATCAGGCTCAAATGTTAAACAAAATCCACCTTTGAAATGAAAGATCATCTGGCATAATGCCTACTGTATCAATGCAAGAGTTTATTGTATCCATTCCCACCAGAAGCTGGATGGCTTGAAAAATTGGGCGGGCAGGGTTATAGCATCAGTTATTTTAAAGTAGTCTAGTAAATTAAGTTCTGAGTTAATTGTTGGAAAGGGGCTAATTTTGAAGTCAATTATAAACAGGTGGGTTTTTTATACAACAGGAAAAGCTATTCTTGCCTATGGAGGTTCATGCTTATTTTGAGAAACGTGTATTTAATCTTTTCCCTTAGGGGTCATATTCACTAAAAATAAGCTTATGCACTTGGAAGGGAGAGGGTAATTGATTGCAAGCTGAGCATTTACTTTTCATCCACAATGAAAACTCACCACCCTGTCCTAGCTCCCCAAATCGAGAGTTAATTGTGACACCTGCTGCCAGTTTTTTGTTTCGTGCTTCACCTTTCTAACAAAACTTAGGACTTGCTGCACTCTCCAGCAACAGGGGCCCACAGTCCACCTGGATCAGAGGTAAATAGGCCAAGCTGCCAGCATCTTTTTCACCATCGGGGGACCAAAACCAACCTCTACTAGCTCCAAAGCAGGCTGGTCCGCCCTGGAGGGGCAGAGCCAAACCAGCCAGAAGCTGCATGCACTCCACGAGAGCATATTGTTGTCTTTCCATAGAATCAGCTCAGGGAATTATGGTGGCATTTCTTGGACTGAATCTCCCTCTCTGTGGTGCAGTCAGTGTTCCCCTCATGGATGCATAGGGCTGAAAATTGCACCCCACCCCCTTGCATCCACAAGGGTGAATCTCAGCTTGAGACTTGACCTTTATAGGCCTGATCCTGCATCCACTGAAACCAGAAAAGATGGGATCAGGTCCTATGACAGTTCATCCTGTGGTCAGTAGCAGTTGTTCTACTGAATCACTAAGTTTTCTCATGCTGTCAACCATCAGTATTGTTGGTTGCACATAGATTCTGATTAGGACTAAGGATACTGAACTAAGATGACTTCCAGCATAGCCTTGAGGGAATATTAATATTTTTTGCAAAGAGTGTCCAGAAGTGATAATGCAGTGGCCTTATGCATCAGGATTATAATACTTGGGCTTCCTAGAACAGCGTCAAAGCCTGACAGGATCAATAGTGCCCTTTATTATTCTGAGATAAATTCGTTCAGTGCAGTTTCTTGTGTGGACCCTCTCTGATGAGACTTTACAAATTAGGCCCTTGCTGCAGTGTATAGACATTGAATTCCTCATGACACCTTCTTTTCATTTTTGAAAGCAGGGGTTTCACCCCCAGGTTCTGACCAATGTATTTGTCCCTTCTCCTCCCAGTGCTGTGCCATAGTGGTTGCCATGCTCCCTGCCCAGAACGGTTGTTTTAAAGCGACGTGTGTATCTGGATAGTGAAGTGGTTTGTGATCAATAGGCATGAAAGGCGCTGTAGTAATGTCAGATATTTGCATTCTGTGCTACATGTATTTTTTCATTCTCATAACTCAAATGGATTTTGCTTGTAGCTTTAAATGAGACTTGTATTACACCAGTGTGCTAATGAGAATTACAAGCAAACAAAGTTGAACCAAATGTAGTTTGTCAGAGTGCCACTCCACTAGCATAGATGGTAGAATTTAGAATTGCCATGTAGCCTCAAAAGTGAGTCTCTTCAGGCTTATGTGCAAGTTTGCATTTTGGAGCAGAACTGTATTGAATCATCATGAAAGTTTTAAGCTTCTTCTTCAGAACCTGTGGCATTCCCAGAAGTTAGGAATTAATCTGCCAGGAGAAACATGGAGAGACATCTCTGATATAAGTGCATTTAATCAGTAGTTACACCAGGAATATACTGGCTTGGTTTTACAACTTTTGGCAAGATGAAGATATTAAAAAGCACACTGTTCAGAAACCAGCCTCTCAGCAGGAAACACTGGAGACACCTCTCTATATTTCTCAGTTCATTCTTTCCAGCCTGGTAGCTCTGAAAGTAGCCACTCCTGACACCCAATCTAGATGAGGACTTGAACATAGAGAAGAAGGCTTCTTTGGGAAATATTAGCTGTTTATATGTATTACAACTGTTTCAATGTAGATTATTTTAACTATGTTTATATTTAAATACAGCTCAGCCTTTTTATGGAATTTATACATATGCACCAAAATTCTTTCACCATTTTCTGTTCTGTTCTGTATGCTAGGACTGGTGTAGCCAAAGAGCCAAAAATAGGAACAGCCATGCCCCTCTCTCTTAAAGAAAGTTGAAGTCTAGATGGTGGCGCTAGTCTTTAGTGATTAGATCTGACAGCCTCCACCCATTCAGCTGTAGTGTATATTAGGCCCCTAAATACTCCTATCCTATTCAGACAGTAAGGAAATTTACTTTTCATGGTACTTTCCACAATTTTCCATTTGTTTCCCTTGTGCCCCAGGATTTCCCTTTGTTTTGTTTTATTTACCCTCACCGTCTTCAAAGAAAGAGCCCTATTTGGAAAAGGAAAAGTGTCTTGATATATCATTTAAAATCTGGTCACTCTATTCCACGTGTTTCTTTGATCCTCTTCTAAAGATTTTTGAGTTGTTGGGGTTTTTTAAGAAAACTTCACTCAGTGAAAGTCACCTAGTTCAAGGGTTTGCTAGTTAGCAAATCTTAAAGTTTGGGAGGTGGAGCAGGGTTTTGATTTTATTCTCAAAAGGAAGTGGCTACTCACCAGACCCTGTAAGGGATCCCACTGCTAAATTCCATGTGCTTTAAGCTCTAGAGTCTGAACAGAGCTCAGGCACTGCCCCGGCTTGAGATCTCTCGGCACACTCTTGGGATGCAAATCCTCTTTTTAGCATCCCCTCCTGAGAGCTTAGACCCATAGTCCAACTGCCTGGCCTATGGGACTAGTGCTAACCTCTCACTCTCCCGTAGTTTAACACACTCTTTCCCAGGACACCAGCCAGGTGTGCACTCTGGGGCCACAGAGTTAACACTTGAAGGGCACATAATAGGTCTCTCTTTCTCACACACACACACTGCAGAGCATTCTTTGGGTTGGGGTCAGAATCCTCTGGGGGTTTTCCTTTTGCGTTCATGGATTGTCTTCTCAACCATGGAGCTATCTTTTCCTCCCCAGGTCAGTTTGCTTTGATTTTAGTTGGTCCTGCAGCTGAAGTGGGCCCTTTTTGCTTATGAAAATTGCTTGTCTTTTCCCCCTCGACTGCTCAGAATTTCTTGTGTGGTTCTCACATATGAGCCCTTTTCAAAACCCTGCTTTGTCATCTCTGTCCCTTTATTCTGGCTGAGGATTTTCCAGTCTCTCCCCTTCACCAGATTGCTGCAGAGAGGTAGGATAAAACTGATTCTTCTAGGCTAGAGCTAAACCACTGTCCAATGGTACTTCCGCTTGAATAAGTAATTGTGGCATTCTAATGACCTCCCCATTGTGCCTGGTGAGGGAGGGATGTAACACAGCCCTTGTCAGCTAGGGTGGAACGACATACATATAGAAGTATTCAATGATACAGAAATTTTCAAAATAGCAACTGAGTAACATCGGCCTGAATTCACAAGTTGTACAAATGGATTTCCCAAATCGTCACAATAGCAAAGCCAAACGTTAGGGAGGTGGAGTAGGATTTTTCTGCTGCACTCAAGAGGAAAGGGGTTAACAGCATCTGTCCCATTTAGGAGCCTGTAAATGAGAGAGACAAGGATTTTTGGAGAAATGCCCTATGTTGAGAGGGGATAGAGTGCATACAGCTTGAGTGAATCTGGCCCTAAGCCCCCATCAGTGATAATTAATTTAAACTCTTGCTCTAGTTCTGAAATACTGAATTGTAAACAAAAACAAAGTGGGCCTGAGTCTCCACTGCCTTGCCCCTTGTACAGTGATTGTCATTGTTCTAACATGACATCAGATGTGAATGGTAGTGTTTTACATCACCTTGCAGAGGCAGAAAAGACTGTACAAGGCACAAGAGGGTGGAGAATCTGGCCCCCCAGCTTACGTGTCAGAAGGCAATTTCAAAATGGATGCAAAGAGATTGACATTCTTTTCTTCCTCCCTGCCCTTTGATTTTAACAGCACTCGCAAACAAAATTACATGATGAATTTTTCACGGCAACATGGGCTCAGGCATTTCTACAACAGAAGACGAAGGTCACTTAGACGATACCCATGAAGAAACGAGAAATTTATATTTTCCTCCCAACATGTGATGTGTTGCTTTCCATTCTTTAAATCTTAGCACTGCATCTGGTATCAGGACTTTTCTGCAACAGGCTTGGCGAATAACGAAAAGCCTTTCTCAAGACAGAGTGTACACCACTTTTTCGCACTGTGAACTAATGAGAAGTGACTTATTTTCTCATAGGTAAATGTTTTAATGTTGACGTGTCTGTGAAAATTGTGATCTGTTGTAATATCAGTTACAGTGGCAGTACGGGAAGTAAGCAACTAATCTGTTTAACAGGAAAAAAGTTTAAGCACAAAGACTTTCAGATTTTATGTTTAAAAAACTACATATTAAGTACAGTATTTAACATTCTTTGTCACATAGCTATTTAAATGCACTTGTATTTCGGCTCTGTATCATATTTTATATGATTAAGTTATCATTGTCTTCTTTGTATTCTCTTCTACAACATGACACATTGGCACTGTATTTACTTGTTATGTTGTTGTAATATTTTGCTGCTGATTTTTGGGCTATTTACACTCTGATAACATGCATAAAGCAAATTGCAATACCTACTCAAGAAGATAATTGCAAAAGTAGTTGTAAAGACATTGATCTCCTTCAGTCTTACCCTTTGATATGTCTGTTGGTTAGCACTGTTTTGTGGATAAGAAGAATGTTTGACATTTAAACTTTTTTTACTAAGCAGCTGTGGACAAAACCCTAAACAGAAGTTCCCATTTCCTTGTCTAAAGGTAAAACAGTTCTCTGTGGCTGATTTACTTACAATAACTGCCATTTGATGTCTGTAGCAATGGAGTGATTTGTAAAGTGAACGTTTCATCGTGTTCTATTTGGTGTTTGTTTCTATTGCGGGTCATGTTTGTATCTTCTGATAAAGTTGTACCTACACCAGCAACATTACAATGCCCCTATAGCCCTAAGCTGTCTATTATCATAAAATGTTTCACTATATGGTGAACCAAGCTAAAGATCCATGCTTCAATAAACTACAATTGATAAACAAGTTTGTTGTTAGATTTTTTAGGCCATTGTGTCCTAAATGAAATTATTTGGTAAGGGATTTGGTTTGCTCACTCAGATTCTAACAATAACACACATATGAATACTGTATAATTTTTGTTAATATTTAGTATACTGTGCTTCAGACTAACACGACTACTTCTCTGATTCTGTGCTTCAGTAGTGTCTTTCCTTTGGGAATCTCAAAGTGCTTTACAGACATTAAATAAGGAAGCTTCATATTTTACAAGTGGCAAACCTGAGGGAAGGTGAGTAAGAACAAACATTTTTAAGCTTCGATACCTAAAGTTATGCTGATCCAATACAATCTCATGGAAAATGTGGGTGTTGAACACTTCTGAAAATCAGGCCATTAGGGGCTAACTCTAGGACCTATAACTAAAAACTCTGACTTAGCCAAAGTTACATAATGCATCATTGGCAGAACTGAGAACAAAACCCAGAAGTTCAGACTTTCAGTGTCCTTCACTATGGACTGGACCATTCCTTTTTAAGATAGTTACTTTACTCTTAATCTTGTCAATGTGTTTAAAAAAAGTAAAAGATTTATTCAAATGAGTTTTGAGCATCTGACCAAACTATTATTAAATGGTATAGCAGTTTAATGTTTTTATTATAAGACTGAAAATATTAATAATCAAACTCTCAACACCTCCTTTTGAACAAAGATCTGAGATATTAAACCTCTTTTCTTTAAGATAATTTTATTTGGTGTAGCATGTCAACAGATGGAACACATTTCAATATACACCATGTGTAGCTGTTACATGGCGAGAAAAACACTTTCTACTGGTACAATAGTATAAGAGAATCAGGAAGGTGAGTATGAATTAATCCCACTCCAGATAAGTGAGCCCAGTACAGTCAAATCAGATGCTTCTCAAAATCATAGACATTTATCTTGAATAAATAATTGTGAGTGACAAATTGGTTCCATTGAGTTATATATCTACATCTATAAAGCACTGTAATATCTAACATAATGTATCATTTCTGCATGCCAAGGTTCATAGGGGACTCCACAGTGAATTCTGCCCTTTTGCCCTTCCCAGGTTCCAGGAAGCTTTTAAGTTTGTGTTTTTATTAATATAACACACAAAGAAGCTTGTATGCACAATGTGCTGAGTGTATTTATGGTCTTTTTTCTCTCCCATGTGACTGGTGAAACACTGGTATCAATTGACACTAATGACCAGTGGAGTAGCAAGACTGATTATAGTACATTATCAAGAGCAGTATAACAGCAGCAATGCTATAAAATGAGCTAATCTTATCTATTGATATTACACCTTGGCAGGGATAGCTCTGAATTTGGCAGTGTATTGTTCCTGCTGGTTATCACTAACCCACATTGTAATGGAATAAGAAGAATGTAAGTGAAACAAAATTTTAATTAAAAATATGAAAATAAGCAAAACTCCTACCTGCTAGAGTTCTTAACATAGAATCATAGACAATTAGGGTTGGAAGAGACCTCAGAAGGTCATCTAGTCCAATCTCCTGCTCAAAGCAGGACCAACCCAACTAAATCATCTCAGCCAGGGCTTTGTCAAGCCAGGCCTTAAAAGCTCTAAGGATGGAGATTCCACCACCTCTCTAGATCAGTGGTCTTCAAAGTGGGGTGCGCGAGAGACCCCGACGCCGCCGCCAATCCCACCCAGGAGACTGCTGAATTTGGCAGCGGTCTATTTTTGTCCCGCTGAAATGCCGCCGCAGAAAGCGGAAGCTTTCTGTTCAGCGGCATTTCGGCAGACATACCCTAGGGGGGCCGCAAGTGGACAGCGGACTGTGGAAAGGGGCCACAGCAGTAAATCTTTGAAGAACGCTGCTCTAGATAACCTATTCCAGTGCTTCACTACCCTCCTAGTGAAATAAGTATTTCCTAGTATTCAACCTAGTCCCCTGCCACTGCAACTTGAGACCATTGCTTCTTGTTCTGTCATCTGCCACCACTGAGAACAGCCTCATTCCATCCTCTTCGGAACGTCCCCCTTGAGGTAGTTGAAGGCTGCAATCAAATCCTCCTTCACTCTTCTGTTCTGTAGACCAGAGGTCTTCAAACTTTTTCCCCGACGGCCCCTTGCCACGGAGGAAAAAGTCTGGCGGCCCCCCGAGGCGGGTATGTCCGCTGAAATGCCACACAAAAAGCGGATGCTTCCTGCGCTGGCAGCATTTCCGCGGTCTAAAAATAGCCCACCCGGGAGTTTGGCGGTCTCCCGGGCCGTCTCGGCAGCGGCACCGGGGTCTCGCGCACCCCTGAGGGTGCGCGCACCCCAGTTTGAAGACCACTGCTGTAGACTAAATATGCCCAATTCCCTCAGCCTCTCCTCATAAGTCATGTGCCCTAGCCCCCTAAGCATTGTCATTGCCCTCCCTTGGACTCTCTCCAATTTGTCCACATCCTTTCTGTAGTGGGGAGCGCAAAACTGGACACAATACTCCAGTGATGGCCTCACCAGTATCGAATAGAGGGGAATAATCACGTCCCTCAATCTGCTGGCAATGCTTTTATTAATGCAGACCAATATACCATTAACCTTCTTGGCAACAAGGGAACACTGCTGACTCATATCCAGCTTCTCATCCACTGTAATCCCCAGGTCCTTTTCTGCAGTTCGTCCTCAGCCTGTAGCAGTGCATGGGATTCTTCCATCCTAAATGCAGAACTCTGCACTTGTCCTTGTTGAACCTCGTCAGATTTATTTTGGCCCAATCCTCCAATTTGTCTAAGTAACTCTGGACCCTATGCCTACACTTCAGTGTATCTACCTCTCCCCCGCAGCTTAGTGTCATCCATGAATTTGCTTAGCATGCAATCCATCCATGTTGAACAAAACCAGCCCCAGGACTGACCCCTGGGGCACTCTGCTTGATACCAGCTGCCAGCTAGACATCAAGCCATTGATCACTACTTGTTGAGCCTACGATCTAGCCAGCTTGGATTCAACAATCCAGGTAAAATTTGTTATTCTAATTTATGCATATATGCTTGTTCCCCACTTTGCTTTATCTTTTAAGAAGTAACTACTTAGTCAGTAGCCCTCACTTACAACAATGAAATTATACAATACAGCACTGATAATGAAACAGTCATGTTATCTTAATAAGATGCTCCACTGCAGGAAAAGAGAGCTCAACCTTTTTTATGCTGAAAATTAGCAAATCAGTATACTCTACCATTAAACCTACTCAGGTGTCCCTGAATCAGAGAGAGCAGGAATAGTGTAACGTGATCCTCCAGACCAGCCAAAGCGCGTCCAAATGGTAGCTTCTTCAGACATTCCTAATTTACAGTGCAATGCTTTTGATCAATGAAAGGCATGATTGCTTGGATTATAGTAACTGTTTGGCTTTATTTAGGTACTTGGCAATGCACATTAGCATTAGAGCTATGTTTCTTATTATGTTTAATATTATATTATGCAGCCCAGAGTCTTATGTGGGCAATTAAACTGTTGCTCATCTTTCTGGTAAACATCATTGCCTTTGAGTTACCAGACTGTAGCTGAGATTTGCAGATCCAATCGCTCTCCTCCCCTGCGTGTAGCTGCCACCAAAGCAGGTGTCTTACCCGTAGTATCACCATAGCACAGCCAGAGCCTGGAGCAACAGACCTGGGTCATGCCAGAGACGATTGTTGATTATGTCTCCTGCCCAAAGTAAGGGGCTTCCGGAGACTTTAATGTCTCGGTTTTTCCCTGGTTTGCTTATACTTGCTATTTAATACATTGTATTTGGTTAAAACTCAGTGTAATGATTAGTGGGTTAGGACGTGACAGGTGAGGAGAGAGAACCCCTGAGTGGGAACATCTTCGCCCTTGACCTGAGTGACCCAGGGCGAGACTAGGCATTAAGCCCGGCAGGATCCTGGGCCCAGCCTTGATCAGCGTTATAAGGATTCTGCCATATGGGAGAGTGGAAAAGGAGGAGTCCTTGAGGTCAGGTGGACATCCAGGTAAAGGGAGTTGGGAGTGAGCACTCAGATCCTTTCGCCATCCAATTGCACTAGATTAATAGAGAAGTCAGGAAAGTTCCCCACAACAGCGGGACCATTCCCCTGCTCACACTCAGGACAGTGCCACAGTGAGTTATCCCTCAACTGATACAGCAATAGGAGAAAAATTGGTTGTTGATGATATTTTATTTTCTTGTTAATCCTTTAGTATAATACAAATAAAACCACTGAATTACAATGCTGTCATAGTTTCAATTCTTTATTTATCCATTAGTGCACAACTCATATTCTGATACCATTGTCTCTTCCATTGACCTTGAAATTTTCAGAAAGACACAAATGCGGTTTTACACACTTCTACTTGAACAACTATAATGCACAAATATATGAAATCTGGCATGGTACTTTATACACTCAGAGAGCACTGTGATCTGCTGTTAAAAAGAGATGTGATGCAATGAAAAAAGATGTTTTGAGCCTTTTTCATTAGAATTTATTTTATTTTTGGCACAGAAGCGGCCTTTTTTTCCCAAGGTCACAGTCTCATTGATACACTATCATACCACCTGTAGTGGACCTGGGGTATGATACATTGTCTGTGTTTGGATAGGGGTTTACATAGGAATCCCTGATCAGCTGCACTGTCTGTAGCCTAGGAGCAAAGGAGGGCTGCAGAAACTTATTGGTCAGGGAGGAGTGAGCGGGTAATAGGTGGGGGCTCAGAATACGAATGGACCTGAGGACCGCATAGGAAGGTAGAGAGTATGAAAGGACAAACATCTCTGAAGGACAGTTGAAGCCAGTTAAGTGAGAGGAGGGAATGAGCAGATAATAAGGACTCAGGGAGGGATCAGGGTAGCCCAGGAAGATAGTGAATGTGTGCTAAGTCTGCTACATTCCCCCAAAGAACTGCTCCTCCCGCTTAATGCCCATGTAACACTGGCCCATCATTGCACCATTGCATCAGGGCAGAGGGAAAGCAACAGAATTCTTATGCCATTCATGCATTCTGCGGTACATTATTGCTCATCTCATTTCCTGTTTATTCCCTTTTCTGGTGCCTTTCTTTGGCACATACAACAGCAGTCTGATAAGCAGCTGTGTGACTGTGGTTACTCACAATAGGAACACAGAATGGAAACAATTAAGGAATTTATGAATATCTTTTTAACTTTAGTGTTAATTTAATTGGTTGTGGAACACAACTTGTGAGCATCATATCCACAAAAATATATGCGTACTGTACCTGAAAGTCACACAGTCATTTGCCAGGCTTACAACATTAAGAGAGGACTAATGAAGCAGCCAAGGGAGGCCTTTAGGGCCTGACAGAAAGCCCATTGAAGGCAATGGAGTGTCTCCAACTGACTTCAGTGGGCTTGGATGAGGCCCATAGTGAATTAGCATTAGAACTGGCAGATATATTACTTGTAAAAAGTGTGCAACAACCCCAGTGTTTTACTGTTGTGGTGGCTGTACGAAGACCAACGGCCTGTGAACCCATCATCTGCCTGCCTGACTGACTGCTGGATGTGGTTGACCTCAGCCTGTGCAGTGCTGTTGTACCCCTCTGCCAGGATATTAGAGAGACAATGTGGGTGAGGTAATATCTTTTATGGGGCCAGCTTCTGTTGGTGAGAGAGATGAGCTTTAGAGCTACACCCAGCAGTAGCCTGCCTGGCTCATTTCAATAATGTCAATGGTATCCACTCCTGATCAGCGGTAGAAGAGGCAAAGAACTGAAAAGAAGGGGGTTTTTGGAGGGTGGGGGCAGACGCGACTCAGCCTTTTTCATTCACACTAATATTTATTCTGGGAGATTTTTACTACTAAGCTCTGCAAAAAATAATAATAAAGACAACCACGCTGCACACTTACACTGCACTTTGCTGGCCAAAGCACTTTGCAAACGTCAACCTAAAGTAAGGCCTTGGCTACACTTGCAATAAAGCCACCCAGAGCGCGCTGCCTCACTCCCCATCCACACTGGCAAGGCACATAGAGTGCTCTGACTCCCTAACTAGAGCACTCCTGTAATCCACCTAGGTGAGAGGATTAACGGCTGATGCATATTGGGTGAGATGCTCCAGCATCGGCATGAATGAGGTGTTGCGTTACTGCGCTCTGATTGACCTCTGAAAACATCCCATGATCCCCTTAAGTCAAGTGGCCACTCTTTTCATTGTGAAATTGGCTGCAGGAATACAGACTTGCCCTTTCAAAGCTCTGTTTCTGACAGCAGGCTGCTTATCTGCTCTGAGATAGTGAGAGAGATGGGAGAGGGAGGGCCTGAACTTACAAGCCAGGATGCTGACACACTCTCAGCACCCCGAAAACTCACTCCCCCCCACACACACACACATTCCCTGTCATACTCCACTCCAGTCCCCGCATTTCAAAAGCCCTTTGCAGCCACTTGAACCCTGGGATAGCTGCCTGTCAGTGTGGACAGACTGGCGCGCTTTCCCTAGTGCGCTCTCTCCAAAGGTTGGTTTAACCCCAAGTGCTCTACAGCTGCAAGTGTAGCTAAGGTCTGACGGGCAGAACCAGCCCCAGGCGGCTCCAGGCTGGCTCTGTCCCAGCATCACAAGGCTGCAGGGCGCCACTGTGCCCGGCTGGGGGGCCCCCTCGCTGCCATTCGCAGAGCCGGCGGCCGAACGCAACCTCTGCGGCCGGCAGGAGGCGGGTCGCGGACACGCGCCGGGACATGGCGCTGCTGCTGCGAGGCCCCCACTCTCACCTGGAACGCGCCGTCCCCAGCGTTCCGGGGCCGGCGGCGGCTCATTGGTGCACGGGCAGCCGGGGGCCAATGGGAAGGGGGACTACGACTCCCAGCCACGCTCGGGGCCGCGCCCGCAGGGCGGCGTGTGCGCTGCGGGGGGCAGTGCCGGGCGGCGGGGCGCTGCCGGCTCCCGGGGGAGGGCGCTGCTGGCTCCCGGGGGAGGGCGCAGCCTGCGCGGGCTGGGCAGGGGGCGGGGTGACGCTGTCACGGCCCCGGCGTTGGAAGCGGAGCCAGGCTGGGGAAGGCGGCGGGAGGTGAGCGCAGCCCGGTTGGTCTCGACTCGCTGAGCGGGGCGGCCAGCGGGTCCGTGGCGTCCCGGGCGGGGGCTCGCGCGTCTCCTGGGCTCCGCTGCCGGGCCAGCGGGAAGCCTCTGGAGGACGATGGGGCGGGGGGAGGAGATCCCGGGGCTGCTGTACGTGACCCGGCTTCGGGGGCGGCCGGGGCGCAGGTGAGGGCTCCTGGCTCTCCCGGCCTTGCGGCGCCGCTCGCTCCTAGCGGATCGCCGGCCTGCAGCCTTAGCTCCCTGCCGGGCTCTCGCTGCCGGGCTCCCGGGGCGCCCCGGGCTGCCCCTGTTGCCCACCAGTGCCCGCTGGTTCGGTGTGTGCATCCCATTAGACGTGGCCGCTAGCTGCTCTCACACCGGCTAACCATCGCTGTGCTCTGGGTGAGTGTGAAAGAAGAGGCCGGGGCACTGTTGTGACACAGGATCAGTCATTTCCTGTCAATGGGACCTAGTGATTTTACACGTCGCAAGAATACAGTATTTCTGCGCTGACGGGAGGAAGGTGGCCAGGAAATACCAGTACTCTGCCCTTCAGGGGTGACTTCCAGCCAGAGGTCTGTGTCTGTTCAAAAACTTTCACCAGTTAAGTTTCTCAGCACTCCTGCACAGTGTGTTGATAGGTTAGGACTCTGGCTATACATATAAAACCTCTAGGTAGTCAAATGAGCCATTGTAGCAGGCCTTGATATGAACATTCATGTTATCTGTTGGTGAGGGAAACATTTTCCTGGTCATGTCTGCTATAATATCGCTCTGACTCAGCAGGGCTTCTGATCATAACTCTTCACACCATTATAAAAGGGCGTTCATGCGTCTCTGCACTGATGCTTGACTTCATCACATTTAGAGTGAACTGGCTTGCACTAGGAAAGCTAAAGCTTATGCTCAAATAAATTGGTTAATCTCTAAGGTGCCACAAGTACTCCTCATTCTTTCTTAAGAATTGGGTTTCAATTCAGCCCCCTGATTTTTGGTAGTGCTCTCAACAAGAGGGAGAAAAAATTGTCAGAAGGTCCCTTTAAATACTTGTGTGTATAAATATAGTCTGCTATAAGGCTTGCTTATCTGAAATCCCTGGGGAACAGGGTTCTGTTTTAGGTAAACAGTGGGGTTTGGCGAGAAAATTTCTGATATATTATTAATCCCGTTTTACAAATGAGAAAGTAAGGCAATCACTTGCCCAGCTTCAGGCAGCAAGTTTGTGACCGTATGTCTTTGCCGCAGTTAATTTGAGTTATCTTTGTTTGAGTTAGCCTAGCCTGTGGGAGCAGCCATGCTAAAATAACACTTGCTTGTCTGAGGTGCTGAGACTTCTGGGGCCACTGCAATAAGCTGAATCGCACTATGAATTCTTTCTTGGTGTATTGTGGCAGAATTTGCCTGGTCCTTTCTGAGAACTGTAGGAAGGCATTGGAGGACTGCCAGTACTCAAATGAAGATAGTTTAAGGCCACACTGCACAATGTCATTGCAAACAGGTTGTGCCTGCTTAAGGGTATGGTTACACTTACAAGATTATAGCGCTATGGGTTATAGCGGTCCCCTTATACAGTTATATGTATAGCACTATTGTATGTCCACACTCAGACGCGCCAGCGGTATAGCATGGCCACATTTGGGGCACTTAATGCAGCATTAAGAGCAGCGCATTAGGGCAGGTATCCCAGCATTCAGCTGGGTGCAACGTGCTTTTTAAACGAGGGGAGTGAGGGGGGACGCATTGTGTGTATGTGGAGGGAGAGAGACAGTGGTTTTTCCGTTCTTCTGAAAGCCTGTCAGTGAGCCTCCGTTCACAGAAGGCTTTGTTTTCACACAGGCTCCCTCCTTAAACATTCGCATTGCTTATCTGCGGAGTTAAGAGAGAAACTCTAAAGAGGTACTTCCACATTCCTCCAGCCGAGTTCAAAACAAAGGGAAGAGACGTCAATTGCCTTAAATGGCTCTAGGCATCTCCAGAGATTACTTGTAGCGCAGTGGGTGTCCACATTCTTGCTGTAGCGCTACAGCAGCTGCGCTACAGCCCTTATTCCCCATGCGGAGGTGGATTACCAGGAGCGCTATAACTCCGTGGTTATAGCGCTCTACGTGCCTTGCCAGTGGGGACGGGGAGGAGATTATAGCGCTCATGGGGGTTTTATAGCGCTATAAAGTGCCAGTGTAACCAAGCCCTAAGATGTAGCTTATATCCCCTCTCCTACCAGCCAGCCCAGTGTTGCATTTAAAAAACTGTAATGAAATTGAAACAAGAGTTGACTGTCAGGAAATCTGCATGTTGCTTCAGCAAGCTATCTTACCCTCACATATGTCTAGGATTTCTGGGTTTCAGTTTAAACCGATAATTGGTGTAAATCCAAGGCAACTCCTCAGTGTTGTCCACTCACAGCATCCTCTGATGTAGTTGTACTGTTGCTCAATTAAGGTTTCATTTTTGCAAGGTCTGAGAGTTACTTCTGGCCCACAGTTTTGATCCTGCAACAGCTGACACTTAAGGTGACACTTAAAGCTAGTCCAGGAGTGTCAGCCCTTGCATTGCTTTAATGTTAGTGATGTCATCAGCTGTAAGAGGTGAAATGCCAAACCCAGAATATGAGTCTGCATTAAATATATTTTACATCAGCTTTCATCCTATCTGGGGAGTTTCAAGTCTGCTGCTTGGTTCCATTAAGCAGGAATCCTCAATACTTGTAGAGAAATGAACGCAAACCATTTTACTTTGAACTCATCCCGTCCTTGTGTAACCTTGACAGTGCATTACTGAGGAAGCTCATTTCCATTGGATGAGTCTCCCAAATGAGGAACACGCCAGGGTCCACTTCTGAGCCAACAGGAGACAGGAAGTCAGTATCAGTTAGATAACGTAATCTTAGATAAATAGCAAGTGCATGACTGTGGGCAGAACCTGTCATGAATCAAATCCTGCTCATGGAGTCATTGAGGTTGATGATGTTACTCATGATTAGGGCAATTGGAATGTAGTTCAAGGCGTATTGTACAAAAATCTATAGTAGAAGTAGTTAAAAAAAATTAAGCGAGGGCTGAATATTGGCCATGTCTTTTGTTTTCAGTGTAAATGTAGATTATTTCCCTGAGTGGAGAGTTGAATGGTTTTGAAGAGGCAGAGGGGCTCCGTTGGATAAATGATAAAATCAGTTCACACACAGTAGAAGTAGTTGCTACTATTTCTCCCAGAAAGAATCTTCCATAGAATAAAGTTTTCATCAGGTAACCCAGAAGTGAGTCTCTCAGGGATCCCCTGCACCTGAACTTTGGAGCAGACTATGCAGCCTGTTCTGCTGCGTAGGAAAGCCCACCTCCCCAATAGAACAACTAGGGAGAAACTATGCTAAGGAATCCTTGGAGGGATTTCCTCCCCTCTCTCAGGTTTTACCATGAGGGGAGAGCACCTCTTCTGGCCCGCTCACTTGCTATATTGATTGATTACGTAAATGCTGTAATAGACACAAGAATAAAGGATGATTTTAGGAAGTCCAGCTGTGACTCTTTTTTTAATCCATCCACAATGTGTAAAAAGTCTGAGAAGTCTGTCTCTCTCACACTTTCCTTGATAATAGTCCTTAATGTCAGAGCCTGTTAAAACAAAACCTCACATGCATAGTCATGCACCTGATTGTTTTTCCCACTCTCCCTGCAAAAAAATGCATAAAAGATGGTAGGAGCTGGCTATTCTGAGCTAAAACTTCTAAACTGCAGCCCCTTTAAATTGTAAATTCACTTGTCTGTATGTCACGTAGACTGTGGAAAAGCATTTGGGGTTTGTTTGTGGAGTGTGAGACCTAGATTTATGTTCTCTTCCTCCTAGTCCATGTCAGGGGGTTTAACTTCAGAATGATTGCATCAGTGGCCTTGGTTTTGGGTCACTGATGTAATCAACCCAAGGATTATTGTCTCTGGGGAGATGAAGTTGGCCCGTAGTTTCATGCCCCTGCCAAATCCTGGCCCAACCCATTTGAGCATGATAACTTGGACATGAGTCAAACTATGACCCTGATTTTCCCCACCTGAATATTATGAGATTTGACTGAACATTTTAGTCCTATTGCATGATCCTACCTTCCTTAGTGAGGCAAAGCTGTTGCTGAGTTTAGGGAGAGATGAAGTAAGGGTGTCAAGATCAAGCCCAGAGTCACCAGAGCTGCAAAAGGGAGGAATACAAATGGCCAAATGATAAAATCTCCCCCTGTTTTTGCTGTGATAGGGTTAGTTATGCTGGAAGTAAGAGCCACCTCTTATCTGAACTTTGGGAGAAAGGGCCTGGGGTGCTTTGCTTTTTAAAGTGAGCCATTATTTTAGCTGTCTTATCAACGTGGCATAAGTATCACTTGTTCCAACAATGGGTATTAGTGATCTGTAATGGGTTGTCATGGAGAAAACAAACAGCAGCTATTGAATGCAAAAAAGCGTATTAAAGGGCTAATGAATTTGGTGTTATAGAACAGATCTTTAGAAGCTAAAATATTTTAATCTTTGACATGGGAAATGAGGTATGAAACATTAATTATATAATCTAGGCTATTTAAAATAACAGTGAAGTACAGTGGCTGCAGAACGATCAAAGGTGGTTGTATTTTCTGAGGTAAATATTGCTGTTCTTCATCCAAGAGTTCATAGGTTAAAAATTATATAGAGAAGTTAATCCTGTATGTTCATGAATTTTATGTTGAATCACTTGAGGGATTTTCTTGTATGATTTCTTCATGTGGTTTGTTTGTGATGTACAATGCAAATGGACAGCACCACATATGGCAAACAATTAGGGCTCAAATAGTCAAGTTATGATACCCTTACTTAGACTATTGGCCTACTTTACAAGAAGTCCCATTGGCATCAGTGACATTACCTGTGGTATAAGCTGCCCTTACTCAGACTGAGTAGTATCATAATCTGGACCCAGAGAGAAAATACAAACACATAGGAACAAATCTTGAGGTCCTTACAGGGTCCCTTCAGGGAGAGTTTTACCTAAGTAAGGTCTGAGTTGAAAGGCAGGGCCCTTGCAATAATTCTGCATAGTCATATCCCATTGGTTCATTACAGAGCTCATCTGCTGAGTTCATTGTTCCACTCTAGTCAGCACTGGTGAGGCCTCAGCTTGAATATTGTGTCCAGTTTGGGGTACCACGCTTTAAGAAACATGTGGACAGATTGGAGAGAGTTTAGAGGATTGGCTTAGGGCAGAAGTAGTTGCTGGGCAGGGAGATGGGCAGATGTGGGAGTAATGGACATCACCACCACTTTTTTCACACATCTTAGCCCTGGTCACTCATTGGTGGATTTGACATGGGCAGGCAGTGCAGAAGCGGGGAGGGTATGTGTTAGAAAGATTGACATGAAGAGAGGCTGCTGGTTGCTCGCTGGAAGGAGAGATGTTTCTGGCAAGAGGAAGCAATGTGATAGAATGTACAGAGGAGATAGCAGGGGAAAAGAAACCATGTTTAGTCAGGAGACTTGGGTGGAACAGGGAAGTAGGATGAAATGAGGGCAACGCAGTAGTTAGGAGAGGATTTATGCAGAGCCTTAAAGATAAGGGTGAGAAGCTTGATCTATATTATGGAAGTTAAGAAATCACAAATGGTTTTAAAAAGGGAGGAGTGATATGGTCTGGGCAGTGCATGAGGAAAGTGACTTTGGATGAACTGGTGCATGGGGCAGAGGGCAAGTGGGGGAGACAGAGGTATAGCTGGGTGCTGTAGTGGGGGCTGTAAGTGAACGAATGGATTTTTGAAACCAAGGAGGAACCAACTGGTTCCTAAAATGTGGAATTGAGGAAAGGACTTAAACATGACTCTAAGCATGGGAGACACAGGAAAGATTTTTGCCTTGCTGTATTTAGTGGGCTGCAGGACATCCAGGATGAGATGTGAGTGGTTAGAGGATGGTTTGAGAGCCATCTGCACAGAGAAAATGAAGGCATTCTGGAAATGAGTCTGACCCAGTTCAAAGTGCAGAGTGAGTTAAGGAGGGAACCATGGAGAGAACTCTGAGGAACACAAGGGGCCTGATTCTCTGTGGCCTAGCACCTTGTCTGATCACTTGTATCCTTTTTGCACTGGTGTAAAACATTACCGTTCTGATTTTTAGCATTTTACAGCCACTGTGTTCAGGTGTGATAACTGCACAAGTAGGGCAAGGGAGAATCAGGGCTGAGGAGAGAAGAAAGGGGGGTTGAAAAAAGAGTAAATAGTAACAGTTAAGGTATTTCTTTAAATAACTTTATGTTGTTTCATAAATAGATGTGGGATTTACAGCAATCTCCTCTTAACCATGAATGTTTTGAAGTGTGGATGCATGGCGCATTTGTTGTCTTGAGTTACAGCATGTTTCCTCTAGTCCATAGATTCATAGCCATGACCTTCACCCTTATGAACTAAAAGATAGCACTTCAAAGGGCTTCAGTCTGAGTTTAACTTGGATTTGTCCAACAGAAAAACATTCCTGTATATTTAGTGTAATGTATTAAACCTACCTGTATTGTAAGGCTATGTTTGGAGATAAGCAGGCACATTGTGTTGGTAGAATTAATATGTTTGCAACGTTTAATGCAGTCAAAAGGTGTGTGAAGACTTGAAGGGGAGCTGCTTCTGTGCCTCTTCGGTTGGCTAATCCAGCCGTGCCACTGGATGGTGACAGAATATGCAGTTTAAAGAAACAAAACTGTCCTCTTGTGAGATTTTTTTTTTTTAAGTGCACCTATTAAATATCTGAGATCTACAAAACTCCACACTTCTGCCTCTAACAAATTTATTTATTTCTAACAAATCCCCAAAGTGATTCAACATAAAATTCATAGACAAATTTATTTTTTACTCCATGCATCTGATGAAGTGGGTTCTAGCTCACAAAAGCTTATGCCCAAATAAATTTTAGTCTCTAAGGTGCCAGAAGGACTCTTTGTTGTTTTTGCTAATACAGACTAACACGACTACTACTCTGAAACTTCTGCCTTTGTTGCTCTTCATTGTATGCTATATTTTGGCTATGAGGGATGAGCTGCTCCACCACTTGTGTCCATCCAATATATCCGTATAGTTAAAAAGATTCACACAAGGCCAACTCCTGGTCCAGTGAAATCAATGGGAGTTTTCTCACAGACTTTAACCAGTATTTGGTCTGTAATGCAATTTCCAGACGCCAATGTAGATTGTTTGAAGCTTCCTGGTGGAGCATCTCAGATTTGAAACTTGGAGCATACCCAGGGTAGTACACAGAGGTCTTCCCGGGGGTACATCAACTCATCTAGATATTTACCAAATATTATAATAGGTTACATGAAAAAACACTAGCAAAGTCAGTACAAACTACAGTTTCATAGAATGACTTGTTTATACTGCTCTGTATACTATACGCTGAAATGCAAGTACAGTATTTATATTCAGATTGATTTATTTTATAATTGCATGGTAAAAAGGAACAAGAAAGCAATGTTTCTTTAATGGTGTGCTGTAACACTTGTATTTTTATGTCTGATTTTGTAAGCAAGTAGTTTTTAAGTGAGGTGAAACTTGAGGGTACAGAAGACAAATCAGACTCCTGAAAGGGGTACAGTGGTCTGGAAAGGTTCAGAGTGATTGACTTAAGCTTTGTCCACACTGTCAATTTCATCATTAACATTTTTGTAGCTCAGAGGTGTGAAAAAATACCCCCCTGAACAGCAAAAGTTTTAACGATGAAAGGCACCAATGTGTACAGCACTTCGTCAGCAGAAGCCACACTTCAGCAACAAAGCTACTGCCCCTTGTTTGAGGTGGTTTTATTTTGTCACCAAGAGAGCTCTCCCCTAGCAGTAAAGGGCGGCTATGCAGCGTGCCTTACAACTGTGCGGCTGTAGCAGCACCACCATACGTGGTATAGACACAGCCTTAGAGCATTCTCACCACATGGTGTTAATGTGGCATGAGTCCCACTTTTTCTGACACCTTCAGGTTAATAATAGCATCCAGAGCAGGCCTTTATCAGTGAGATAAAGAACGCTGCTTCTTAAGTCTCCTGCATGTAGCATGTCAATTACCCCAGCTTATCTGACTGATAAGAAATACTGCTGGTACTCTTATTGCTTAGTAATTCAGTCTTTGTTGTTAAGCACAGATTATCTGAGAGCAGCCTTTCATTGCATATAGTTTGGACCCACAAAATCCCAAAGATGATTCCCTGTCCCGTCCTCTCCTGACCCCATCTTTCCTCTGGAACAGGACTCGCTGCTTCTCTATCAACAGGCAACTGCAAGGGAGTCACCAGAGTGTGATGTAGGAAACTCCCTCTCTCCCAGGGAGAGAGAGAGCTTGATATCCAGGCTGCTCTCCTTTGCGGGACAGTGTAAAGAGCTTCCACTCAACCATAGGGAGAGTTCAACAGGTAACAATGCTTATGATTGTTTTGTGGGTGTAGTGGGGAGGCACTAATTGTTTGTGTGTGTTGTTATGGCAAGATTCTTGGTTCTTGAAATTCTGTGGGCAGCTCTATGAAAGAGATCATTAAAGGCAGTGGTTCTCAACCAGGGGTATGCATACAGAGGTCTTCCAGGGGGTACATGAACTCAGCTAGATATTTGCCTAATTTTACAACAGGCTACATAAATACATAAAAGCACTAGTGAAGTCAGTGCAAACTACAATATCATACAATGACTTGTTTATACTGTTCTATATACTATACACTGAAATGTAGGTACAATACTTATATTCCAGTTGATTTATTTTGTAATTATATGGTTAAAAATGAGAAAGTAAGCAGTTTTTCATAATAGTGTGCTGTGACACTTTTGTATATTTTTGGTCCGATTTTGTAAGAAAGTAGTTTTTAAATTAAGTGAAACTTGGCGTACACAAGACAAAATAGAGGTACAGTAGTCTGGAAAGGTTAAGAAACACTGGTTTAAAGGACTCCATTCCCCATTATGTTAAGCACTGCTTAGCACTCAAAACAATTAACTCTGGAGACAATCATGAAACTTGTGTATGCTGGATAGTTAAATCAGATGTTTGGGGTGGCAAGATTGGGAGGGAGGGAGGGGCAAGAAGCGGAGCAGCGGCGCGCTCATGGGAGGAGGCAGAGCGGAGGTGAGCTGGGATGGAGGGCTGCAGCAAGTAAGGGGAGGCACAGAGGAACCCATTTGCGGTAACACGAATTGGGATGTAATGCAGTAAAGCAACTCTATCCCCCGGAGTGCTGCTTTACCTCATTATATCCAAATTCATGTTATAGTGAACCGTGTTAGACTGAAGTAGAGGTGTACTTAAATACTTCGCTGTACTGAGGACTAAGAGCCCGATCCAAAGTTCACTGAAGTCAGTGGGTACCTTTCCATTGACTCTGATGGGCTTTGGATTATACACCAAATGAGATTCTGTATCCACATTTGAACATTTTAGGCTGGAATTTAACAGATTTGTTCCACGTCCCCTCATTGTCAGTGTACTTGCTTCTTAAGGTTTGAACTTGCTCTGCAGTATATAGCATATATATGCACATTTCAAAGGCAAGGGAAGTAATTGTAGCATGCCTTCTTGGGGTCTAAGTCTTCTGCGTGAATGAACAGCACTTCATACATGAGTGTCACTAGCAGTCTTTAAGCCTAGCTTATTAGGTTGTAAATCAGTTTCCATGCTATAAAAAAAGTTAAATATGTTAAAAAATGCATACAAAATGTCACTTTAATTAGTTTTTTCTCCTGATTAAGTCAGAACTAAAGTAAAATATAAACTTTTTTACATCCTTGATGTCAGTGGAGTTGTTCCAGATATACACTAATGTAAACTAGTATCAGAGGGGTAGCCATGTTAGACTGGATCTGCAAAAGCGACAAAGAGTCATGTAGCACCTCATAGACTGTTAGTCTATAAGGTGCTATAAGACTCTTTGTCACTAATGGAAACATATGCGAATCCAGCCCTTAATCAGTGGTTCTCAAAGTTTTGTACTGGTGACCCCTTTCACACAGCAAGCCTCTGAGTGTGCCCCCCTTATAAATCAAAAAAATGTTTTTATATATTTAATATCATTATAAATGCTGGATGCAAAGTGGGGTTGGGATGGAGGCTGACAGCTCATGACCCCCCATGTAATAACCTTGCAACCTCCTGAAGGGTCCTGAACCCCTGACTTAGATTGTCAGAAATAATATGTTTTCTCTAGGACCTGTCCACCATCCATAATAAGCTGTGACTTGTAATCCTCCTTGATTAATACCTGGTGGTGATTAGAATTCCCTCTGCATTGCTATCAGTCTTTTTCTCTCTAACTTTGGTGTATCTTTGCTTTGATTGGGGTCTCTTTATAAACCACTCTCTTTAAATTCAAAGTACAATAACAACCAGTATATTCTTCTGAGGTTTGTATCAAGTGCCTCAGCAGGGGAATTGGGGAGGAAGGAAGGTAATTTTATGACAAAAGTGATTATTCCTTCTCCCTCCCCATGTTTCTCTCTAATGATGTGTCCATCTGTACCTCAAGAGTGACTTCTTTTGCTGAGAGTCTTAGGTCTTAATTCTGGAAATAGTCAGTCATGTGTGTCACTCTACATGTATGAGAAGTCCCATTGAAACCAGTAGATGTACTGGTGTGGAGAATGCTGTGTGTGTGTGTGTTGTGGGGGGGAGATTGGGGCCTCAGTTTGTACAGTTAAAATACATTCACCCTTAAGCATTAGACACAGAAGAAAAATAATGCCCAATTGTAATCTAAAATGTGTGTCCACATGAGGTTTCCATAGCAACTCCTACACTGCTGCCTGTTCTGATCACTGGTGTCTGGGGCATGGTCCAACCAAAGGAAAATTCTGAAACAAATGTGTCCAGCTGATCCCTGCTTGCTGGACTAGCTCTTTAGGGCCTAGCTTGCACCATGGCCTATGCTGGTCTCTGGTAGCCCTGAGACCAGGGCAGCTCAAAACCACTCTTTCCTCACCCCTGTGGTACAGCTTGGCCAGGTCAGGGAATCTAACCTTAACATGTTGTAAGATTTCATCATTCATGGCAATCAGTGCTATCCTATCGCTAACTTTCAGGTTACTGAGGTGAAGCAGATGCATGCTGTTTACTTTCAAAGTCAATATGAAAAAAAGTGTTGCTCTTTTTAGGCTTTATCCTGTCCATCCAAGTTCCCTTTCTGCAATCTGACATGTTAGCATTAACTAGGTCCTGTTTACTTAATAGTTTAATAGCCCTGTCTCATTGTCCATAAATGAGAGTGGAAAATTTCTTTTTACCCATGTTTGCACAAACAAGCTGTGCAGAGCAACAGACAAGATGAGCACCGTATGCCTGTAAGGTGTTAAGAAACTTGGAAATCAGACAGGGTATTTTTAGTTGGTTGTAGATTCTTTTTGTTGTTCAAAATTAACTTCCATTGATTCCAGTGAGCACAAGATTGGGAATAAATAATTCTTGGTACAGGCATTGGAAGACTAGCCTTTTGAAGGTAATGGAGATTGTGTCTACTTCCATCCCCTACTTGCCTCAAAGACAGTAGTATTGTCAGACTAGCCGAAATAAGAAAGTGTAAATTTTTAGGGGAAGAAGGCAGATGGACAGGCAAATCAAATGACTGACTGCTTGGAGTAAAGAGAGGTGAATTTCTGAATTTTAAAGGGGAGTCTGTATTTGAGTTTCAGCTCCCGGTCCTATTAACAGTGATTGTTTATAAGGAGAGGTAGCAGGAAATAACTCTGAAATAGCACATCTCCCTAAATTGTTGCAGTCCTCTTTAGAAAGACTGTGGTTAGGGAAAGGGGAAGAACAAATGAAAGTGAATTTAACCCTCAGTGCTAAATTTGAGTTTCCATACTTGCAAAATAATTGATGCAGGAGATTCTTACCTGAAAGAGAAATGTAGAAATATTCACTTCTGAGTAATAAAGACCACAACTGTGATTTTACAGCTGCTATACAAAGTGTCTGATCAATGCATTTTATTACCACACTCATCACTGTAGTGTCTGGATAGTCAAACTGCGGTCCTTAAAGCTTCTTGGAGAGAAACCTCAAGCTAGATGTTTAAGAAATAACAGTAATGAGCTAAATTGTACATTTATGTGTGTCTAGGTTTTTTTTGTAGAGACTTTGGAGTGGTTCTTCTTCCGTTCCTGATAATTGAAATGTACTATGGAACATGATCAAGAACATGAAGAGTACCTTGTGCAAACCCAGATGTATTGCGTGGAGAGACCAGTATATAATGAAGAGTTCTTACAAGGACAACTGCACAAGAAGGAAAAGACACCTCAGCCTCTTTGCCAGAAGATAGCACATTCCTGTCGGTATGGGTTTTTTATCTGCTAGTACAGTGGGACCCCTAATACCGCGACGATCGGGATCCAAAATAAAAACCGATCGCGATAATGACGGGGTCGCAGTATTGTGGGGTTCTGCTGCATCAAAGCAGCCGCCGCCGACGACATCAGGAGCCAGCCGTGCACCATGCTATAAGCGGATTCGCGCTATAGCGGGGCGTGGTATTCCAGGGTCCCATTGTACCTTACGAATTCTTGCTTAGTTAATCTGCATACCTGGTCATTCATTTTCTTTCTCTCTCAAAACAAACAAGCAAACCAAAAACAATGGTCTGCAAGAACTTGATACTAAGGGGATGGGCTATAAAATCTTTTTAATTTCCCTCTACAATAATCTCACTTCTTTTCCTTTTTGTGTTTTCAGTTGTTCTTCCAAGAAAGCCAAGTCTCATCTCTACCGTTTTTTACCAATTTTAAAATGGCTGCCCCGTTATCCAGTGAAAGCATATTTGTTAGGAGACATTATCTCAGGTATAAGCACTGGAGTTATGCAGCTTCCTCAAGGTGAGTAGAACTATCTGTAATTTTATTATTTCTTAGGCCATCCTGTGTGTCTTGTTGTGGCAGTGATCTCCTGGATGATTGTGTGGTAGTGCCTCACAACATGCTGAAAACCAGTTGAAAATGCTGTCGTTTAAAAGTGCTGCTGTACATCTTGTTAGCCAATGGTAACAAGTGAAATCCTCCTCTCTGAGCACCTAGCCCAAGAACTTGGCTCTGATTCACAGTTTCCAAGGCCGGAAGGGACCACTGTGATCATCTAGTCAGATCTCCTGTGTAACGCAGGCCAGAGACCTTTCCCAGGATAATTTCTAGAGCAGGTCTTAGAAGAACAGCCAGACTTGATTTTAAAATTGCCAGTGATGGGAATCCACCACAAACCTTTCGTGAATTGTTTCAATGTTTAATTACCCCCACTATTAAAAGTTTACACTGTTTCCAGTCTGAATTTGTCTACCATCAGCTTCCAGACATTTGGATCACGTTACACTTTACTCTGTAGACTGAAGAGCCCATTATCAGATATTTGCGAGGTATGTTGGCATGTGAGTAGTCCTGTTGAAGTCAATGAAACTACTCACCTGCCTTAAAGGTAGGCATGTGCTTTAAATACCATGTTGATAAAAGACCTTAATTATTACTCCCTCCTCACCTTTTCATCCCCAAAGTAGTGGTAGATCTTCTCTTCTCCATTATACTGACAGATAGAGTATCTCTGGAATTCCAGAGGGGTGCAAGATTGGCTTGACTCCTCTACTTGGAGCAACTTCTCAAAGATCAGGAGCCAGAGATTGGTCCTTGTCTTTTCATTCATGACATAGGGGTGACTCCTTTTCTTTCCCCTGCTCAGGCAGTGCAGAGTAGTCAGTGGTGATTCCTGTGTTTCATGGACACTAGTGGAGAGAAGCTTGATGATAGGAATGAAAATCCATTGAAATGCACTGAAACAACTCGGAAGTTTTACTCCACTTCCCTGCAAGTAGAGTAAAGTCTTCAGGGCAGGAACCATTTCTTGTCCACTCTAGTAGAAGGTGTGTTTTGGAGGGGGTCCATATTTGCTGTTGCACTAGGACTGATACTTCAACACCAGTGGGAACACTCAAGTAGCCTAGACTCAGGTGACCACCAGCATTTTACCACCAGGTCTTGCAGACTTGCTTAGAAGTAAAAATACTAAACTGCCTTCTATAATAGTATGCAGGGCATTGCTGCCATGAATGGGATTGCTGCAGCTGGAGGCTTCCTAAGAAAGTCTAGTGCAGGCAGAGCTTTTTGTGTGTGAGAGATTGTGTGGAGCCCAGCCTCGTGGGACCCTGATTCTGGTTTGAGTTTTGGGCGCTTCTGCAATACTACTATTACCATCACTATTATTAGCAAGTGTAAGCGAGTTCCCTTATCTTTGGTTTGGTTTGAGATCACACTGCCAGATCTCTCACTCCTCTTTGAATAGAGTCAAATTTGGAATGAGTAAAAAAGAATCTACTGTATCTGAGGCTCTTTCAGGTGAACCTTCTATTACATCACTTCTGTGTAACAGAAGGTTCAAACCCTAGCCTGTCAGAAAGGCTTTTATTCCTTTTCCAGCTGTGCAGTCTATTGGTTTTGTGCATTTCTCAGTTTAACTTAAAGATTTTTATATTGGGTACAGCATTTTTATTTTTAGCTTATCAAATAAAATCTGTAGCTTTACTTACATTTAATGATAAACATTCAAAATACTTTTCAGAAGACACTAGCTGGATAAAGCATTCAGATATTCTAGCCAAAGGTATCACATGCCTGTTGTGTTTGAAACACAACCTGCAGCAGCCCTATCTCGTAGTCATTGTAACGTGATTAACAGGTGAGCAGCAGTGAACTTTGCTCTTCATTTTGTGGCTTCCTTTTTTTTTTAAACATGATTCTTTCTCTTGGCATTTGCAAGTGCTCCTGGGAGCCAGTCCTGATCTTTTCCTTTACCAACAGAACAGAAGCCTCTCTTCTTTTACTTCATTCATTTACTAGTGGCAGTGATAAGGTCAAGAGATTACATCTTAATTCTTCCCTTATATTTTACCTTTGAGCCAAATTTGTGTTGATTTGCCCCAGTGTGCAACACCAATGATCCCAGTGTGGTGGTTTGAGTGTAAATCAGTAAAGACTGGCACACATGTTTGGCAAAGGAAGGAAAGCAACTGTGGGATGCTTCAGCAGGTAATTCCTAGTCTTTTGCCTTTTATTATTCTACAAAGCTTCTTGGGGGTATGATGATTGAAGGCATGGTCCATTAAAAAATACATGCACCCCCAAAAGCCTGTCATTGTAGGCTGCTTGTTTCCTTAATGGGATCACTCTGGGTTGCGGGATCAGGCCCTAAATTTAAATGTGCAGTTGAAGAATGTTCTTTCCTCATGTCTCTTTGGACATGTGACATGAAATGTTTTCTATATGTATTTAATAGTTCTTATATAATTAAGAGAATGGTGTGGTTTTTATTTGAAACAGACCTTTTCTGTTTTGTCCTAACATGGCTCCCTTTCTCTCTGATTGTATTTTCTAGGGCTAGCCTATGCTTTGCTGGCAGCTGTTCCCCCAGTATTTGGCCTATATTCTTCATTTTATCCTGTTTTTCTATATACCTTTTTTGGGACCTCCAGACACATATCAATAGGTATCTTTTTTTAATGTACAATTGAAATGTTTGTAAAAATGAATAAATAATAATCAGAAAGTTTGTCCTTTCTTCATTAATCTTGAAATTCTTCGGTGCTTTCCATAGTCTCAAAGGCCAACAGGCTGCGTTTGCTGTCA
The DNA here is from genome assembly GCA_007922305.1 of Dermatemys mawii. Classification (NCBI taxonomy): domain Eukaryota; kingdom Metazoa; phylum Chordata; order Testudines; family Dermatemydidae; genus Dermatemys; species Dermatemys mawii. The sequence continues at coordinate 18,203,863 of ML677341.1, read as the reverse complement.
TCTTATCTAATATATTTAAGAAGGAATAGAAGCAGCAGCAGCTAGTGGAGTGGCACGAGCACCAGGAACTCCAGCTTTGCTGCCAGCTAGCTGTGTGGTCTTGGACAAATCTATTTAATTTCTCTGCATCTGTAAAATTAATTATATGTATCTGCCACAGGAGTGTTTATTCAATGTATAAACCACTGTATTGGTCCTGAGTATAAGGGCAAGTTTCACTACTAAAAATGTAACTTTGTTGATTGAAAACTCTAAAATAGTTTGGAGATAAATGTTTAATTCCACAAGTGTACAAACATGAGATGATCCATTGTATAAGGAATCCTAGTAACAAGCGAGTAAAAGTTTGTCCTAAATGACATGCAGAATTTGCACCTATTTTTCCTCTGTCTTTTATTTCAGGCACATTTGCAGTGATTAGTCTGATGATTGGTGGAGTTGTGGTCAGAGAAGCTCCTGATGAAATGTTTAATATTATGGAATCTAATTCCACAAATAGCACTGATCTGCTTGAAAACTATAAAGCCAGAGATGCCATGAGGGTAAAGGTAGCTGTGGCCGTCACCTTGCTTTCAGGAGTCATACAGGTAACATGCTTGTAGCTTGCTGTAGGGGAAGTTCAGGCAATTCTCGCAAACTTACAGTGGCAGGAGATCCCAGATTATGGAGGTTGCCCAAACCCCACAATAAACCATAGAATATCAGGTCTATATGTGTGTGACCTATACCACAACTCCATCCTAGCATTGATAGCACTGAACCCCTCAGACTGGCCTGGATTAGTGAGAAGGTTACTCACTGAAACTTTATTCCTGCAGAAAGGGAGAAATAGAATTGGTTTTGACGGGAAGCCCAGACTTGCGTGAACTGTCTTTAGTTTGCTTAATGTCAGGGTTGGCAGGAATCTGGTCTGCTGTGTGTTCTCTACAGTGCTGACTTTTACATTACAATTGAGTGCACTGGAGAGTTGCATAATTTGACCCTATTGTTCTTCAATAGTTGTCTTTAGGTCTCCTTCGGTTTGGTTTTGTAGCCATCTATCTAACGGAGCCATTGGTACGAGGGTTCACTACTGCCGCGGCAGTTCATGTCTTTACCTCCCAGTTAAAGTATCTGCTTGGAATCAAGACAAAACGCTACAGTGGAGCCCTTTCTGTTCTATATGTAAGTAAGTAATTATCTTAAAAGCATGTGACCCCCAGATTCCTTTCTGCAGTTCTCCTTTCTAGGCAGTCATTTCCCATTTTGTACTACCCAAGTAATACACATGAACAGTATATCCTGATCAGCTTCTCCAATCACAGCATGTCTCTCAGAGACAGCACTCCAGTCCAGAAACTATTCAAAAGCTCTGACTTAATTAGTGTAACTTGAGATGTATGCTAAGCCATTGTGCATGGATCTGAAAAACAGTTATAATTTGTAAGTCTAAAAGAGCATTATCCCTTTGTTAGCTGTGTTTCTGTGTGAATGTTGCACACCATGTTGCCCCTTGGTTCTCATAAAAAGGCAGATAGATTCTAATATATTTCAACTCTCTCTCACACTAGTTTTGGAAAACCAGATTTTCCTGTAATTTAGTATCTGCCTTTAAGACTGGAGCAAAGAAGTCTGAGCAGAGGAATATTGGAGGCCTATGATCTCTTAGGAGACCCAATCCTTTCGACGGTTGACACCAGTAGAAAAGTTTAAGGGCTTGGTTACACTGGCACTTTATAGCGCTATAAAGCCCCCACGAGCGCTATAACCTCCTCCCCGTCCACACTGGCAAGGCACGTAGAGCGCTATAACTGCTGAGTTATAGCGCTATTGTTAATCCACCTCCGCATGGGGAATAAGGGCTGTAGCGTAGCTGCTGTAGCGCTACAGCAAGAATGTGGACACCCACTGCGCTACAAGTGATCTCTGGAGATGCCTAGAGCCATTTAAGGCAATTGACGTCTCTTCCCTTTGTTTTGAACTCGGCTGGAGGAATGCAGAAGTACCTCTTTAGAGTTTCTCTCTTAACTCCGCAGATAAGCAATGCAAATGTTTAAGGAGGGAGCCTGTGTGAAAACAAAGCCTTCTGTGAACGGAGACTCACTGACAGGCTTTCAGAAAATCGGAAAAATCACTGTCTCTCTCCCTCTACATACACACAGCGCGTCCCCCCTCACCTCCCTCGTTTAAAAAGCACGTTGCACCCAGCTGAATGCTGGGATACCTGCCCTAATGCGCTGCTCTTAATGCTGCATTAAGTGCCCCAAATGTGGCCATGCTATACCGCTGGCACATCTGAGTGTGGACATACAATAGCGCTATACATATTACTGTATAAGGGGACCGCTATAACCAATAGCGCTATAATCTTGTAAATGTAACCATACCCTAAGATTAGCAGCTGTGTTAGTCTGTTTCTGTAAATAAGACGAGGAAGACTTTGTAGCACCTTAAAGACTAACCAGTTTCTTTCAGCATAAGCTTTCATGGGCTATAGCCCACTTCATCGGATGCATAGAATGGAACAGAAGTAAGATGCATCTATACACACAGAAAGAAAAAAGAAAAAAAAAAAAAAGGTTGTACATTAGCATACCAATTCTAAGGGGCTGTTTAATTTGGAAATTTGGATGGGTCATTATCAGCAGGAGAGAAAAGATACTAAACAGCCTCTTAGAATTGGTATGCTAATGTACAACCTTTTTTTTGCAGTTTGTGTTCCTTGTGGGTTTCTTTTTGTAAACGCTTCCATTAATGCTACAGGGCAACATTTCTTTTTAAGACTTTTTTTAACTTTAAAGAACTTTTAGGTTTTCGGTCGGTTCAACAGCAGTTTTGGAAGATCACGGTCACGCAGCCAAAAAGAATCCATTGTCATGGTACCCTCACTGGTTGTGTCCAGCAGCTTGAAAACTGTTTATGCAGCTTTAAACAGATTTGACTTGCTAGAGACTGCTTGAGGCTACTGAAGTGTGGTTTAACTAGTTTTAGAGTGTTAACCGTGTGTTAGTCTGTACAGGCATGTCGCGTCTTGTGCAAGGGTTCCATTCCGCGGTTACCGTGTAAAGTGGAAATCACGTATAGCCAGAACCCATTCACTTCAATGGCGGACAAAATCGCCCGCCCTACAGAAAGTTTTTTAATTTCACCCCCCACCCCCCTTTTTTTTTTCCGACCGCGTAAAGCGGAAATCGCGTAAGTTAAGACACGACATGCCTGTATCTGCAAAAAGAACTAGTAGTCCTTGTGGCACTTTAGAGACTAACAAATTTATTTGGGCATAAGCTTTCATGGGCTAAAACCCACTTCATCAGATATGTACATCTGATGAAGTGGGTTTTAGCGAACATAAGCAAGCTTATGCCTAAATAAATTTGTTAGTTTCTAAGGTGCCACAAGGACTCCACATTCTTTTTATGGTTTAACTAGGTGTTATGACTTATTCTTTCCCCCTGATAAAGCCTTTTGTTCAAATTTCTTGCTTGGTTCTGGACAAACTCTGGTATTGCATCTTTGGGCCATAAAAAGATGTACATTAATGCCACAAAAGCAGCTTAACATGTCCTGTGTTTTTGGGCCAGCAATTGCTCTAGGAATACATTCTCCTTACTCAGACATTTACTGCTAGGAGTAAAAAATAATCTAGGTGGAGGAGATCATATGTATTTCATCTACAGTTTGTGAGGTGCCTTCATACTCTGAAGATAAGCAAAAATCCAGATAGCAACACACATCTCGGCTTCCCGAGGCAGCTTACTGGACAGAGACTGTTAAGCAACTGAATACAAATATCTTTGGACAAATAAAATCGTCATGTAATAACTCTCAGAATTTCATTATATTTCAGAGTTTAATTGCTGTACTGTCAAATATCACAAAAACCAACATTGCAACCTTAGTTGTTGGATTAACATGCATTGTTTTGCTGCTGAGTGGCAAAGAAATTAATGACCGGTTTAAGAAGAAACTGCCAGTTCCTATTCCTATGGAGATCATTGTGGTAAGACAGTTGTGAATACAGGTACTTGTGTATTTTGTGCATGTACACAGAATATTTCACCTTTGAAGCATACATGGAAAAGTCCTGTAAAATGTAATAGTGATGTATATCCCTGATATACATTCTATAGGATGGTTCTCAAAAGTCTATAGAAAAGATTTCGTTCTTTATTAAATCCTATAGGTATTGAGGGTGGGGCTATCAAGCGATTAAAAAAATTAACCTTGATTAATTGTGCTGTTAATAACAGAATACCATTTATATAACTATTTTTGGATGTTTCCCACAATTTTCAAATATATTGATTTCAATTACAACACAGAATACAAAGTGTATAGTGCTCACTTTATATTTATATTTTATTATAACTATTTGCACAGTAAAAAATAAAAAAATAGTATTTTTCAATTCACTTAATACAAGTACTATAGAGCAATCTCTTTATCATGAAAGTTGAATTTACAAATGTAGAGTTATGTACAAAAAATAACTGCATTCAAAAACAAAACACTCAGTCCTACTTCTTGTTTAGCCAATTACTCAGACAAACAAGTTTGTTTACATTTGCAGGAGATAATGCTTCCTGCTTTTTGTTTACAGTGTCACCTAAAAGTGAGAACAGATGTTCGCATTGCACTACTGTAGCAGGTGTTGCAAGATATTTACGCGCCACTTGCGCTAAAAAATCGTATGTCCCTTCATACTTCAACCACTGTTCCAGAAGACATGCGGCCATGCTAATGATGGGTTCTGCTCGATAATTATCCAAAACCCGTGCAGACCAATACATGTTCATTTTCATCATCTGAGTCAGATGCCACCAGCAGACGTTTAATTTTCTTCTTTTTGGATGGTTCAGGTTCTGTAAAATTCTGCATCACAGTGTTGCTCTTTTAAGACTTCTGAAAGCATGCTTCACACCCCATCCCTCTCAGGTTTTGGAAGGCACTTCAGATTCTTAAACCTTAGGTCGAGTGCTGTAGCTATCTTTAGAAATCTCACTTTGGTACTTTCTTTTCATTTTGTCAAATGTGCAGTGAAAGTGTTCTTAAAACAAACAACATGTTGGGTCATCATCTGAGACTGCTATGACATGAAATATATGGCAGAATTAAGGTAAAACACAGAGAAGGAGAGAGACAATTCTTCCCCGGAGTTCTGTCACAAATTTAATTAATGCACTGGAAGTATGTCCTCTGGAATGGTGGCCAAAACGTGAAGGGGGATATGAATGTTTAGCATATGCAGCATGTAAATACCTTGCAATGCTGGCTACAAAAGTCCCATGTGAATGTCTGTTCTGACTTTCTGGTGACGTTGTAAATAAAAAGCGGGCAGCATTACCTCCTGGAAATGTAAACAGACTTGTTTTTGTCTCAGTGATTGGGTGGAGAAAAATAAAGCTTAGAAGTCCACTCAGTCCTATAAGTTTTACGTTGTTTTATTTGAGTGCAGTTATGTAACCAAAAAAAAATCTACATTTGTTGTTATGCTTTCATGATAAAGAGATTGCATCACGGTACTTGTATGAGGTGAATTGAAAAATACTATTTTTTGTTTATCATTTTTACTATGCAAATATTTGTAATAAAAATAATATAAAGTGAGCACTGTACACTTTGTATTCTGTGTTATATCTGAAATCAATATATTTGAAAATGTAGATAAACGTCCAAAATAATTAATAAATTTAACTCGGTATTCTATTATTTAACAGTGTGATTAAACCTGCGATTAATCAGATTAATTTTCTTGAGTTAATCACGAGTTAGCTGTAGTTAATCGACAGCCCTAATTGAGAGTAATTTCTGTAGTACCTTATTGAGTTAATACCTATTAAAATTCTCTAGGACTCTTGCACAAAGATCTCTCTTGGGATTCCAAAAGCAGCAACATATGAACAATACAGAACAAACTCTTCCTAGAGCTGGTAGGAGTTGAACATATTGTCACCAGAAGGGTAATTTTGACCAGATTTGCAATGAAGTCTTGGATTTGACCTTGACAAGGGGAGGTAACCAACACTCGGGTGGGTGCTGAATAATAGACATCACCAGTCATTGTGCAGCAGAGGAGTTACAATTCAATGAGTCACTCACAGGAGACACCCTGGGGTATTGCTTCACTTCTGACTCAGCAATGCCCACCACACATGCCTGGACTTGTTCTCCAACCACATGGACCAAGGTTATAAAAGGGAACACAGGGGCCACATGCTGGACCTTTTCTCTTCCCCTCACCTATTCTGCAAGCAACAAGAATGCTTGGAAGCCTGAAGACTCCAACAGAGGAGACTGGCCCAGGTTTCAAGGGTGAAACCTGTGTGCTATCAACTGCGATATTCAGTGGGGTGAAAAAACTGCTTAATCTAAGGGCTAGTCTACACTGGCAATGTTGAAGTGCTGCTGTGGCAGCGTTTTAACATGGCTTGTGTAGACACAGTAGAGCTCTAAACAAATTGACGTGTGTTTTTAGGTAATAATAGCTACTGGAGTTTCAGCTGGAATGAATCTGTCCAACACGTATGAAGTGGATATTGTTGGGGATATCCCTAAAGGGTAAGGACAGTAAATGAAACATCCTTATTCAAACTATACTCTTTTTCAATGTGGCGGGTATATTGTTTTAGTAACTCTTTATCATTTATCTTCTAGATTACTTGCTCCAAAAGTACCTGATATAAATCTCATCTCAGCAGTGTTTGTAGATGCATTAGCAATAGCAATTGTTGGCTTTTCCATGGCTGTATCAATGGCTAAAATCTTTGCACTTAAACATGGCTACACTATTGATGGAAATCAGGTAACCCAACTTTGGATTTTTATTTATATGTTGGCCTATGAAATTGTAAACCCTAAGAACCTGATCTAATGCCAATGTCAGTCATTGGTAGTCGTTTCACTTAATTCAACGGACGTTAGATCGAGCCTTTGATGATTTATGACCCAGTTATCTGAAAAATCACCTCTCCTGCTGTGTTCTATTCTGCACAGGTTCTTTTATTGTGTTTGTCATTATAGTGTCTGAAGCACTTTTCAGTAGTGCATTACCAGTGTGGCTAACATCTGCCCTATGTTTGTTCTGTAATCCTTCCTGAGCCATATGCCTCATTGACGGCGATAAGATCATCCCCCTCACTCCAGCCTCTGTACACCTGGTAATTGGATGAAAGTGGCATAAAGGGCCCCTGAAAGCCTCAGTCCCTAGTTCAGGCCCTGTAGAAGACAGCTGTGTAAGGTCATTCTCTGACGCCCCCTTCACATGTTGTGGGGATGAGAGGGATGTGTCGGGGGACAGGGCCATGGTACTGCAGAATTTCTGGGCAGTGCTGAACCCTAGTGGGTAGCCTAGGGAGGTTGCTGCAACTTAGGCTCCCAGGGCTGTCTAAATTACATGAGAGCCTCTCCAACCACAGAATGTCCCAGGATTGGGAGAGCACAAGGTGGTTTTAAGGTGCTTTAGGCCTTGTCTACACTGCAGAGTTTTGTCGATTAAAGTTATGTTGACACTCAAAGTGCTATAATAAAAATTGGTATTGCATGTTCACACTCCATCTGTCAGCAGAGCGTGCCACACTTGGGGGCCTAGCATCAACAGTATGAGCAGTGCACTGTGGGTACTTATCCCACAGTCTACCTCGACACCTTCTGCCGCTAGGTTTTGTGGGAAGGTGGAGCAGATCACAGCGCATCTTGGGAGCTTCTCAGTGTCCCATGATACTTTCTGTCCCAGCATTCCATGGGCTTCCGGCTTTCTTTTGTGGCATTTTTCAGCGGCCCTTTGCTGTGTACTCTGGCATCTCCGTGAGAAGGGACGGATCCCTCACTGCTCTCCTGTGCCCCAATAACTGTCATGAACACATCGTGGATGGCAGTGCAGTTAATCATGAAGTTCCTAACTGAAGAAGACTCCCAGTTGCCTGACATGCTGTGTGATCTGGATAGGAACAACTTTAGATTGCTTTTGGCATTAACGGAACAGTGGCAGAGGGTGGACTGTTGCTTTTGGGCTTTGAAAACAAACACTGAATGGTGGGATCATATCATGAGGCAGGTGTGGGATGACGAGCAATGGCTACAGAATTTTTGGATGCAGAAAGCCACCTTCCTGGAGCTGTGTGCGGAGCTCGCCCCAGCACTGCAGCGCAAGGACACCAGAATGAGAGCTGCCTATCACTAGGGAAGTGTGTGGCAATTTCTGTGTGGAAGATGGTGACTCCAGACTGCTACTGGTCAGTCGCAAATCAATTTGGAGTCAGGAAGTTGACCGTTGGGGCTGCATTAATGCAAGTGTGCAGGGCAGTTAATTGCATCCTGCTAGAAAGGACCGTGACTCTGGGAAATGTGCCTGAAATAGTGGCACATTTGCAGAAAAGAGCTTCCCTCTCTGTGAAGGGGTAATAAATGGCACACACATTCCAATTTGGCACCAGACCACCTTGCGACAGAGTATATCAATAGGAAAGGGATGCTTCTCCATGGTGTAGCAGGCACTGTGGATCACCATGGGCGTTTCACTGACATTAACGTTGGGGTGTTCTGGGAAGGTGCATGACGCACTCATCTTCAGGAACACCAGCCTGTATAGAAAGCTACAAGCGGGGGCTTTCTTTCCAGACCAGTGGAAGATGTTGAAATGCCCTTAGCGATCCTAGGAGACCCCTTACAGCCGTGGCTTATGAAACCTTACACAGGAACCCTGGATTGCAGTATGGAGCAGTTCAACAACAGGCTGAGTAGGTGCCAGATGACAGTGGAATGTGCCTTTGGCAGATTAAAGGACTTCTAGCAATTCCTTTATGGCAGGTTAGACCTCAATGAGAGCAGTATACACATGGTCGTAGCTGCATGTTGTGCGTTGCATAATGTGTGTGACGCTAAGGGTGAAATGGTTGCTCAGGGATGGAGTGTCGAGTCAGACCACTTGGCTGTTGATTTTGAGCTGTGTGGTGGTGTCGCCACCAAGGATAACCTCCACTCCTTACAGAACCAGCAAGCCTTAAGTGCAGCACCAGAGTGAGGGTTTGCCTTCTTCACCTTATGGTACCCCTGCCTCAGCTTCTTCATCTTCACTCTGCACTGCAGCGTGTCCCGACCATAGCCCTTTTCACATAAGCCTTGAGAAATCTCCCCATAGGTATCCCAGTTTCTACAGCTCAAGCACAGCTGGGACTGCACAGCATCCTCTCCCCATACGCTGAGCAGCTCCGCAGTGGTCTAAGCGGGAGAGCATTTGCTGTGATAACCTGCCATGGTCACCTGGGAAGATGCAATGGGACCTCTCCATGCTGAGCCAGCAGGAAATGGAATTTCAGAAAGTCCTGGGCCTTCAAGGAGGGAGGGGTGGATGGTTGTTTACCTGGCTGCAGAGAAATGGGAGTTCAATCGCTGACCAGAGCGGTTATGATGGGCATTGTGGGACACCTCCTGGAGGCCAGTTAAAGCAATAAAATCAGGTGTGGTGTCTGCACTGGCATTTGATTGACAAAAATTTTGCGCAAAAAGCCTTTATGTCTCTTGTTGGGGTGATTTTATTTTGTCACCAAAACAGGGCATTTTTGCTTCCAAAAGTTGCATCACAGTGTGTACGCATCCACTGTTCTGTCGACAAAAGGCAGCTTTTTGTTGGCAAAGCTTTGTAGTGTAGACAAGGCTTTAGGAGCTGCAAGTTCAGTGTTGAGCCCCTTAGAGAGGCAGCACAGAATCTCACCTGGATTATCATCTGCCTGCTCTCTCTTGCTGTCAGTTCCTTATGGTAAAATCTTTGGAACTGGCAGGAGAGTGCTGCTAATAGAGGCGTCCTGCCTCTGGAACTGACTCCCTCTGACAGTCCCCCAGAGTCCTAGGTGAAATTCTGGCCCTATTTGAGTCAGTAGGAGTTTGGGGCTAGGATTCCACTCCTAGTTTGCAAGCTCCAGAGCACAATACCAGGTTTCTGTATTTGGTCGAGTCTTCGCTGCTTGTCCATTACCATGGTGGGCCCTGTCGTGCACCCATCGAAGTCAGCGCGACTTTCACTATGGACTTTGGGAGGAGGATTAAGCCCATTAGTTTGTGGTTTTATGTTTGTTTTCATTCACCCAGAGTCTGTGGTGCAAATTCTGGGCTGGTATTACTGGGCATGGTTCCCATGACTTCTGTGGCGCTATACCCATTTACACCAGCTGAAGATCTAGACCCCTAAATCTTATTCATGTCTTGTGTCAGGTGAATAGCTCCCTGGAGAAGCAGTGTGCATTAGATAAACATTTGGTTTTATTTTTCCAATATAATATATATACAATAATTGTTTCACCCACCACAGAAATGCAGCCATCTGGCTTAATACATGACAAATGTTTGACTACACACAACAGGGCAAAGTAACTAGTGTAGAGGAAGATGATGTTGCATGTAATTTGAATACTAGAATCATAAAGTTAACCCCAAGTTAAGCCTGAAAATGGACAATTTTATAGAATTCTGTATGTTTTACATTCCAGAATTCAACCCAGGAATCATTGCTGTGAAAAGATGGGAAAACAGTCCCTTCATACCACCAAATACTACGTTTAATGTATGATTCAATATGAACCAACTACTGTGTGCACTGCTAGCACAGGAGATAATGTCCTGTTAGGAAATTATGTAAATTAGAAGCAACTTTTAAAGTAATATGTAGACATAGCCTCCATCTGTATTTGTAGAATTGTTGTGCTGATTCTTTTGATTTGCTTTCTCCACTGAAACAGGAACTTATTGCCTTAGGAATATGTAATTCTGCAGGATCCTTCTTCCAAACCTTCTCGATCACTTGTTCAATGTCTCGGAGTCTTGTTCAGGAGAGCACTGGTGGGAAAACTCAGGTGTGTGTATTCTGATGTTTAGGCCAGGCAATATTTATTTTTTGGGACTCCAGATTTTGAAGCTGGTTGCTTGATAAGATTTCCAGGTTTTCTGGCCTCTGGTTGGTCCAGAGACAGTGAACAGTGTTTCTCATGGCATTATACTCTAGCCAAGGCCAGAGTGGAAGCACAGAGGATGTATCAATATGAAACTAATGGAGCAGGAATCAGGGATCAGAAAATCACTGAACCTCTAGTATTTCAGAAAGCACAATGCAGGTCAGCCAATAATGTTTGCACTCTGTCTTGTTGCCTTGGGCAGTTTATATTCTTCAGGAATGTCATTTCTTGTACCTTTTTGTTCAGATTGCAGGTACACTGTCGTCAGTCATGGTTCTGTTAGTCATTGTTGCTATTGGTTACCTCTTTGAACCACTACCGCAGGTATGGGAACTTTGCCTTTGGTTATTGTGTGTATGAGCAGAAGTCAACTAGCTTTGCTTAATTATCACAAAATCTATATCTAAATGAATTAACAGTGTAGGGCCCAATCCTGAAAAGTGCAGAGTGTCCTTAACACCCACTGAGGTCAATGGGACTGAGAAGGGCACTCAACGCCTTCCAGGATTGGGCCCTGGGTTGGTGGACTTTCTGGTTTTTTAAGTTAAATCAGAAAGCAGAGAATAGCAAAGGAGTCAGAGCACTCATCTTGTGTTTAATACTAGCCATGTTAGATGTTTTGTTCCTCCCGAGAAATGAAAATAAAATCGCGCTAAATACGTCGTACACTGTGTATGGAACTGAGAATTCTTGAATGGGATGTTAAGGCAGAAAGAGACTATTGAAATAGATCAGTGGGGAGGGAAGTAGTAATTAGCACACAAATTTATACTGTATTTGCTTATTTTATTCTCTTAGATAAATGTATCTATGTTTCTGGTAAAATGTCTGCAAGATAATGTGCAATCCCTAAAGTTTTAATAGGCACAGTATCTTAATGTGTATCTTGAAAAGTTTTTGTTTAAAGGGAATGTGCATTTAACAGGCTTGCAGGTTGGTTCCTATCAATGGTATAAAGTGCATAAAAATGGCTATTTTACTATTTCTGAGTGACATAGTTTTTAAGGGTAAAATAAAAATGACACAAAATTTGTTCCTAGACTGTGCTAGCTGCAATCGTAATGGTGAATCTGAAAGGAATGTTTAAACAGTTTGGAGATATAGCACATTTTTGGAGAACGAGTAAGATTGAATTGGTAAGTGAAAATGCATAGCACAGTGTAAATTAATTCCTTTTCGTCTACTATTTTAAGCAACAGTTCAACATTCTGCAACACTTTACAAGAGTGAAAACTTTCCAGGCAATTATAAGTGTATTGTTGTATCAGATGAAGTTATAATACAAGGGTCCAGCTACGCTAGGAAAATGACCTCTTTCTGACAACCGGTGTGAACAGAAGATTGCTGCTCAGCTCATGCTGAAAGTGATTTTGGCTGCAGGTGGAAATAGGATTGTTTTTCAATACTATTACAGGAAACATGCTAGAGGTCTGGCTGAATGTGCAAAAACCTTTGGATCCTACAGGTGTCCCTAAGTAACATGAAGAACAAATCCCCTTGCTCTCTTCCCCTTTACTGCCAAGGAATGGTTAGCCTGACAGTGGGCCCAGGCCAAGAGTGACATGCAAGAGGCATCACTTACTCTTTGTGATTCCATGGTAGCAGGTTAAGTTGTTACTGGGTTCACTGTTGGAGCTTGCAGCACTGTCTGCTGGGGTAGTGCCCCTCTTGTCTATAGAGGGAGCTGAAAATGTGGGCAAGACCTTTTGAACCATAGAAATGCCCAGACACTGGTTACCTGCTGGGCAGGAACTGGGGCTGCAAGACTGTGTAGCAAACCACTATGGTATATACATAGTGTCTAGTATCAGAGGGGTAGCTGTGTTAGTCTGAATCTGCAAAAGCGACA